>OX392464.1:110903169-112103169 GCA_947623515.1 Neoascia interrupta
TATATAGCTACTGTCCTTTGTCGTTGCCGTTGTCGTCGTCGTCGGTGACAAATTTAATGGGTTACAACGAAAAGTGCCCTAATGCACAATTAAAGTTAGTTATTGTCAAAGTTCTGGGTCCTGTGATTTAGGGGTCGATATAGGTTGCACTTTCCGTACCAGCCCAGAGATACATTCGGCAAGTGATGGTTAAAGCTACAGAAAAAAGAAGTTTCCATACACAACCCCACAAGTAATTGTTGTAAATTGGTTTGAGTAGCTGTGCAGAAGTTTTGCGATCGGTTTTTCCATCCTGGGATATAGTTGCTGTGTAGGGATGTTGTAAACTCATCCAAAAGGAACGAATGGATGGGTGTGAACTTCTAAATTACTTTAAGCTGACTTATATGACCGCATAAAATTGAAACTTTGATAGTTTGTATGGATTGAGAATATACTTTCAAGGGAATCGCCTTGGGTCGTCGTATAGATGCCAAAGTTTGGTGGGCGGGGGAGTGTAGGTGGGAACAAGTCGTTTTGTGTGACTTGTTTCTGGACAGAAAAAAAAACATCATAAAAGGTTAAAGCATCTGTTTTGTATTGCTTGCATAAGGTTTCGTCTCTCTGAGTAAAAACATTCTAGAATCGAGAAACTGGTCGAATCGAAAAGAACTGGTCTGTAGATTGACACCTGTGGCACACTGGTCCATGATAGATGAGAGGTTTAGCTTTACGGTTGAAATGGCCGCCTCAGCGTCTGGTCGAATTCGTCTCAAGAAAGCAACCCGGCAGTGATGAAGCCAGAGATTCTTGAGGATAAGATGACAACTCTTAGCCTCACTAAGTGAAAGCTTTGGTTCTCAACGACGGGAGCAACTCAACGTAAAAAGTTTTGTCGAACTACAGAAAGCGAATTGGTTGAGGAGGCTTAGATATTTCAACTAGGTTCAACTTACCAAAGACTTTTCGGCGAGTTTGAAAGATCTCTTGACGTTTGAGTCATTATTTCAATGACTGCTGGGAAGTTTGAGAATACTCAAAAGCGCTACTTTTGCCAGCCGGAATACTGGAAGCCGGTTAACATGGGAAAGCAAAGTGTTGATATCTTTAAGCTTGTATATGAACGATCGAGCTTGGTGCTGGTAGAGATATATCTACCGAAGCTAGATTTAGTGTGTGAATTTTTTTTTTGGTTTTGCGGATGATGCTCTTGAAAGTTCACGGTAGACGTAAACTTCTTTCTGCTCAATGGCGACTGTGTGCCTTCAGAGGAATATTTTTGTTGAGTGAAGCGGTGCATGGTGTGGCCGCTTACTAACCTTAGATTGCACTACAGTCCGGGGTGGACATGGGCCTGATATGTCAACAATATTCTTGATTGATAACACATTTCTCTCCGATGGCACATTTATGCCTCCCGAGAAACATGTTTGTGGAGAGAAGCGGCGCGAGGTATGATTGCCTATTGACTTTGACTGAGGTGGACATCTGCCTCAACCAACAAGCTTCTCATGGTGATCTATCATCGATGATCTTGATAGACAGCGACAGACAGAAACACCTTTCTGCTCAGTGGCGACTTTATGCGTTCCGAGAATTGGTTCATGGGTCTAATTTATCAACAATATTCTTCATTGATTGCGGCAGGCAGAAACATTTCTGCTCGATGGCGCCTTTGTTCCTTCCGAGAAACATGTTTGTGGAGAGAAGCGGCGCGAGGTATGACTGCCTTTTAACTTACGGTGACGCTACAGTCTGGGCTGGACATCCTCCTCAACCAACAAGCTTCTCATCGTGATCCATCAACGACGATCTTGATAGATAGCGGCAAACATAAACACCTTTCCGCTCGATGGTGACTTTATGCCTTCCGAGAAAATGTTAGTGGAGTGAAGCGGTCCGGTCCCATCTGGTCTGATCTATCAACAATTCTCTTGATAGATCACAGGCAGGCATAAACAGTTTTCTACTCAGTGGCGACTTTATGCCTTCCGAGAAACATATTTGTGGAGAGAGGTGTGACAATACAGTCCGGAATGGTCATGGGTCTAATTTATCAACAATATTCATCATTGATTGCGGCATGCAGAAACATTTCTGTTCGATGGCTAATTTATGCCTTCCGAGAAACATGTTTGTGGAGAGAAGCGGCGCGAGGTATGACTGCCTATTAACTTTAGTTGACGCTACAGTCTGGAGTGGACATCCTCCTCAACAAGCTTCTCATCGTGATCCATCAACGACGATCTTGATAGATAGCGGCAGACATAAACACCTTTCCGCTCGATGGTGACTTTATGCCTCCCGAGAAAAATGTTAGTGGAGTGAAGCGGTCCGGTCCAGTCTGGTCTGATCTATCAACAATTCTCTTGATAGATCACAGGCAGGCATAAACAGTTTTCTAGTCAGTGGCGACTTTATGCGTTCCGAGAATCATCTTTGTGGAGAGAGGTGTGACGCTTCAGTCCGCGGTGGACATCCGCCCGAACCTACAAGCTTCTCATCGTGAAGACATGAACTCTTTTCTGTTCAATGGCGACTAAGTTTCTTCTATTCTTTCTTCTGTGGAGTGAAGTGCCGTATGGTGCGGGCGCTTACTAACTTTCAGTGACGTTGGCATCAATAAAAAAAGCTCCTCATCGTGATACGTCAACTATGCTCATCATGCTTCCTGGCGGAAATGATTTCCTTTCGGCTTTGGTGTCATCACATCTTCTGTTAAATATGTTTGTGGGGTGAAGCGGCGGTAGGTGAGCCCGCTAACTAATTTAAAGTGGCGGGATTGACATTGATCTCAACCAACAAGCTTCTTAAGTCAGCTAAATATTTAGCTAGGCGGCTTCGAATTGAAGTCTCATTTCACTTGCAACATCCACTTGCTCGTTTCACCAGAGTTTCGGTCGTCCTCTACCGCACTGTCTGTAAGGTGTAGGTTAAAGTTTTTTTTCACATCACAGTCGTAAGATCGTAACTTTTTTGGCAGACGTCGTCAAACGAGGGCAAGGACGTAATTATACCTCCTCCTCCGCTCACAGCTTATGCAGGCGGGGCCAAAAGATCAAATGATTTCAGCATTAAGTCTCCTCATCTTTTTTTTCGGCACGTTGTTCTGGCATGGCGAGAGCTTAGCTACTTAACTGCCTTTTTAGCCCAAAGAAACAGAAAAAGTTTGATCTCAGGGATCGATTTCGATCCGTAGTAGGCATGCATTGTGGAATGAGTGGTCTCACAGAGAAACTTTTTGAAAGAACCCGACAAGCTGACTACGAGTATTTGGTTTGGGAATTTATCGTACCACACGCATTTACTATACTGATCGTGAACTTATCGGTTGTTGCTGGCATAAAAACTTTATTTCTCTACTCTTGCAGTGGGAATAATTAGACCAATATCGATGACTAATCATGATTCTGGAGATAAACCACGCTCGGTTGACTGATCAGTGATCATAAAAGCTAAATGATCTTTGTTTTTCGATTCTTTTAAGTGGCATTTGGACACCTTCCGGTTGTTTTGTGTTCATCATAAGGTTAAGCCTTATGTTTTTTTTTTCGCTAAAAATGTTATAAGTAAAACGATCGCAGGTGATCAGGAAAGTTTTAAATACATATATCCGATCTTATATTCAACTGGTCTTCTCATGGATTTAGATCACAATCTTTTAAAGATGTGTACAAAGTCAAATGGCCTTAAAAAAATTAAACTTTTTTCAGGTGATCTTGTTAATCGTTCAACTTTTAAATATTTTTAGGTGGATCTCCAAGACCTTGTTAATTCTTGTAAACAAACTTCCATTTGTCTTTGGATCAACATAAATATTGGGCTGATTTGTTTTAAATCGACTACGATCGATCAATTAACTCGAGCTAACGATCAGTATCGTAGCTTTTCATAAATATTTTACTTGCCAACCCCTTGAAAAGAACCTCTTACTATTTTTATTAACGTGTAAGTTGTTAAATAAATTTTTCACTGATGGTGAAAAACTTGACGATCAGTAAAAAGATCGATTTTTGGTTCCGAGAATCTTAATTTAAAATACATATCATTGCTTTTGGATGATTTTTTTTACTAAGGTTCGTACGAATTTAAAAACCATTATAAGCATTATAAACCTCGTTGCACGATCGGCTTATTAAATTCTTATAATCTTCTATTTAGCATTTGGCGATTTCATGTGTAAATTCTAAGCATTTCATTAATATTCCAATTTTCCTGCATATTGGAATTGCTTAACTTCCCCCCGCCAATTAGAAAAGGAAACGATCTTTGTGGATCAGCTAACTGACCAGAAGCAAACTTGACTTATTCTACGAGTTTAAGTAAAAGATTTTAATCTTCTATAACCAATTTAACCAAAAAATTTTATTATTTTATCGGTTTGAATCTCTTTGCCAACCGAGTGATCCTCAAAATTAGGAGAAGTTGGAAATCCTTAAGGAGCTCTCCTTATATGCCGCTGCAGAATTAGGCTCTTAGACTACCTCGGATCGGCACCTTTTTTCGTAAACTTTTCGAGACTTTTCGAGGTTGACATATTGAACAAGGATGCTATTTAGAAAAATAGCAAAAAGAAATCTAAGTCGAAAGCCTTTAACTGCTTCCTATACTGCCGGCCTGTTTTTCTCAAACGATCTAAATGATTCAAAAATTTTCTAGAAAAAATGCCCCACACATTCTATAATTCTCCCAGATTAATTCCTTTCGCCGTAATATTAAAACTTAAACCACTAAACAAGACCATCACTCATTCGGAAGCACTTTCTAACCCATTTGAAATCACTTAAACCATTAACCCGTCCACATCATACATATGTGCACCAGCAGCTCACATCCCGCCGTCGCTCCATTAACATATAATGGTCACCGATCCGTATAATTAAAAGCTTTTAAGAAAAAATCACCCTTAATTCAATTCATTGGCATGTTGTGATTAAATTCACTTGAAAACTCAATTTATTTAAATGCCAACCCAGAGAGTGGATCCAGGTCCAGTATCGTGACCCGTGAGTGAAGTACCAATGAATACATCATCATATGTCAGAAGCACTGCAAAGCTATTTGCCAATTCAATTAGTTTATCGATAGGAGCAAGAGAGAGGGCCAATTATTATTATCAAAGGCGGGTCTCTGTACGCTCCCATCGAGATGCTGTCAATTCCAGACGATATAAAAACGGTCCACTTGGAGGGAATTTTTTTTATTTTAATCCTTATCTCCTGCCGCCCTCTGCAATGAAATTGGCTTGTTGTAAAATCAATGAAAGGACACCCCATGCACCTGTGTATTCATAAAATACGAGTACCCGTCATCATCTACTCGGGTTGCACCAGTTTGTATGTATACGACCCCCCGTTTGAGTGAATTCAAGCATGTGCCAAGTACGATGCAACGACGTAAAGCACACAGGACACGAGCGGGTACCGCGTCCTTGCAAAAGGAATTCATCACGAGTCTTTATACACTTTTCTTTTTTGCTCTTTTTTCAAGAGACACTTGACAATTTTGCTAAAAGAAAAAAAGCTGCGACGAAAGAAGAGAAGAATGGCAAAAAAAAAAAAACAAGAGTGTCAACTCCTTGAGTTAACCCCAAAGAATGTGTTCGTTAGCGTATTGTATTGTTTAGTGTATTTGAGGTTTTACAATTAAGCGACTTTAACCATCTCTTTCTTGTTTAGTGTCTTGGTGCGGATACCTTAAAGATTATACCCACCCACCAGCAAAAGGAGGAGAAAGTTATGATTATTTTTATTTCGACTGCTTTCTTATTGAAAAACTTTGAATAGAGCTAAATGAGAACACTGTGGTAGTGAGTGCTTTGTATTGCGTCTTCTAATCAATTCTATAGTGTTTTCGAAAATATAGATGCACTTCAAAGGAGAACAAAAAATATATAATCACCAAGCGGAGATGGAACTCGTTTTTACTCAAAAAAGTATCCTTTTCCATGCCTTGATTGTATGAGATATAATTCTCAAGAAGAAGTGAAAAAATGTTTGATTGACGAAATTTGTTAAAAAAGGCTTTTTTTTTAGTAAGTTACACCCTGTATAAAAAGTGATCCACTGTAGAGAACTACGTAACTTAACTTATATAAGTAATTTGCGGCGAATTTGTCGCAGTTCGTTGACAAAAAACCGACTGCGCCAACTTTTCGTATTTTCTTTGCCCTTAAAGACAGTCGTGTTTGATTCAACTTGTGAAGATGTACAGAGGTGACACCCTTTTCAGTCATATATTTTATAAAATGTGAAAAAAATTACGTCTTCGGTAACGCCTCAACCAGTAACCTCGGGTTCAATTGTTTAAATTGTTTTGAAGAGACCAACTGTCACCGACCAACGTCCGACAACTAAAATACATCTCAGATTTATAACACTACCTACCGACTGCGCCAACTCAAGTAAGAAGATGGGGATTTTTAGGACTCAACAAAAATTTTACCAGCATTATCTTTCTGAGTCGGCTCTGGACCTATAAAATAATATAAAAACCAGTGAGTAAGTGCTACAGTGTGTACGCAGAAGTTTCAGTCCGTAAAACGGACCGTTGAATACCCCATCCTATCCCACATTGTAAAATGCTGATGGCAAAGTTATTTTTTGACACTTTATAAGTAATGCAAACTTCGAAAAGGGGCGTGGTCCAACCGCCCTAATAACAAACTATTGATTATAAGATATTTCCACGGATATTTCCAAGTTACACTTAAATGTACGTAAAAATGCAATTTTTTGGTTCAAATTCAATATTTTTGAAAAATCGACCCCTAAAAGGGGGAGTGGCTGAAAACTAACCTAACCTGCTATTTTTTTTTGTTTGATGCTTTCCTAAATTAGGCTCAAGGCCAGTCGAAATTAAGTTTTTCTGGAAAATTTTAGGTTTTTCTTCAATTCTGCCTCCAATTGTGGGCGTGGCCCAGAGTCTTGTATGAACAAAACTTACAACTAAACGTTTTCTACATAATTAAGCAAATTTTTTTCAATTTCGAGCAAAAATATTGAGTAAACTGCATTTGAAACTTTACCATTAAAAAAAATGCCACGCCCACTGGAGGATAAATAAATAAATAAATAGAGTGGCGCAACAGCTCGAGGTGAACCAGGGCCAACTTCTCAACAATGTATGCTGTGTGTGTTAATTTTTTCACATACAAGGGGACCTACAATTTTTTGCCGAATCCGAACGGCACTTTGAGAAGTTTTTCAAGACAAATAATACTCTCGGAGGGTTTGTCAGACCCTCGCGGAGGTGGGGACCGTGAAAAAGAACTAGTCTTTTTTTTCAGGTGACGATGGCAGGATTCGAACCCAGGCCTCCGGCGTAGTAAGCACACACACTAACCACTACGCCATGGCACCCCACTGGAGGATGTTTACCAATTAAATTTGTCTTTTTTGTGTCTTACATTCATTAGGAGATGCTAAATGTCAAATTTTAGCCTATTAGAACGTCTTACAGTTTTGAAAACTCTGGAGGTAGTTGCACATTTAGACCGATTGTGGGCGTGTCTTTGGGCGGATTTCAAATTTTTTTACACTTGTACTGCTTCGCATGACGTGGACCTTACGTACGAAGTTTCAGCACCCTAGCTCAAAATTTAAGGCCTAAAAACATGTGACATACTGACGGATGGACGGACACGGCTCATTCAATTCAGAATTCGGTCTCGATCATATGCCCTTAAGGTCTTGGGGGTCTACCATTATTATTTCACCGTATTACAAACTATGTGACAAACTTATTATACCTCCTATCCTATGGGATGGGGTATAAAAACAAAGACGAGGTGAATTAATTAAAATATTTTGGTCTGGCGATCAGGTTCGTTCTCTTTTCAGAGAGGATCGATTCTCTGTTTGTGAAAGTACCTCCAAAAATCGAAAAGTTATCTTTCAATCAAACAATGTGTTTTGCCAATCAATTTCTGTGTTTCGCAGCGCTCATAGTTGCAAATTGATCATACCACTCGCGTTATTGCTGATCGTGCATTAATCAAATACTCTACTGCTGGCATAAAAACTTTATAACTTTTTTCTTGCAGTGGGAGTAAGTAGAACAAGTATATCGAACAACAAGTACACCGAAAGAACAATATACACCGCAATCGGTTAACTGATTAGTGATCATATACGCTGAATGATCGCCGATCTCTGATAGATTTTAACTGGCGTTTGAACACTTTCTGGATGTATTGTGTTCATTTCAAGGGTAGGGTAAAAAGGTGATCAGTCAAACGATCGCAGGTGATCAGGAAAGTTTAAAATATATCCTATAAAAAAATATAAAAAATAAAAACGACTTAAGAAAAAATTCAAGCAACTACACTTCAAAGGCAGCTTTTATATGGACCAAATAAAAGAACGAAGAATGGCTGCAATTGATGCGTTCGGTTGGATTTTTTTTTACGTTAAAAGTTTCAAAAAAACTGTAAATATGCGTACCTGTATCTGTTGAAAACCATTTAGTTAAGACAATTAGTTAAGATGCTGTTCACACTGTAGACCAATTAATCATTTCTTGATTAGCTTCAAAAACTTTCTGCAAAACATTTGAAAAATGTTTTCTAAAAATTAATTTTATGAAAAAAATTATTCCAAAAGTCCAACACCATGTGATTTTTCATTCATAGAAGAAAATTTATAGACGATAATACAATGTTTAATGAATCACAAAACCAAAGAACACCCACCCACCCATTTTTTTTTAAGAACCAACAAAGAGAAAACATAAAAAACCAGATGTCAACTCAAATTGCTCTGTGAAATGAAAAACTGAAATGACTTAAATAAATAATAATAAAAAAAAAATACTTTAAAAAAAAGGTGTTCAAGGATAAATTAATTTAGAAATCTGGGTGAAATCGTTAAAGATTGACAGGAAATGTGACTAAAGTCTATTACCTGAGAGAAATTTTGTATTTTCTATTTATTTTTAATTGTCAAATTTTCTGGTTTTGTATCCAAAAAGTGGAAAGAGAATTTCAACCTGGTAAGAGAGGGAACGAAAGAAATATTCAATTATTCTTTTATTACTTCAGTAAATTTTAAATTGTTGCAGGCAATTTTTAATATTAAGTGGGCCTTAGGTCAGAAATAAAACAGTTAGTGTTGCGAAGTTTCACTCATAGATATGAACATCATCAGGCTTTTATAAGCCTGTAAATATAGGCAGGTGCAAAGTTTCAACTAAGGAACTCAACGTGAACAACAGACTCATGGAATATTATGCAGAACGTTTTGGGTTCAAATCACAGCCGGTTCAAATCAACCCTCAAGGTGATGAACGCCTATCTGAAGCTTATGAACTCATCGCATCGGTAAAACCCATCGCTGGCGCTGATGACTTGCTCATGTTTTTTTTTTTTTGCCGAAGGTTGCTACTATCTGGTGGAGCACTCAGACAGAAAGTGGGCAGTGCTTTTTTGGTTGTGGATTCAAAATGCTTGGACCAAAAAAGTTTTCTATCAAGGATTACTCCTAAATATTTGACTTCATCGGATATCGAGATCACCTGTAAGAACTAGTTCAGTCAAACCAGTTACCTTAATACTTCTCATTAAGATAACAACCGTAGTTTTGAGAGAATTCACTGAAAGTTCATTCTTCAAGCACCAATCATCGATCAATTCTAATGATCTCTGCGTCTGAGAGCACAGCAACTCGGTTTTAGCCAAGATGACAGAAAGAACGGCGAAATTATTCGCGTAGGCTACAAAGGTCGCGTTTTCCAAAGCGCGCTCGATATCGACAAAAACGCCCAGCATATATACTCAGGCTTCTATTCAAAAGTTCATTTAATCGACCTCGCTTTCCGCGCTGGTAAGCGTGTTGCGAAAGAGGATGAGCGTTCCTCAGAAAGAGGAGGCAATCGAAGCAGAACTTTGCGCACGCGCCGGTCAACCAGGCTCTCCAAGCTAAAACTTTTGGCTAGGCTATAGTCAGACTTACCAGATTTTTAAACATGACTTCAACCATACACCAAAGGGTGGGTATGGTAAGCCAAAGCAAGGCTTGCTGTAAGTATCCTTTTCAACGTGCGCCACAGCTGATTTAAACGTTGTTTTACCATAACAGGGTAGACTCAATCTGGACTAGGTGACTTGCAACTGACAGAAGAAGCAATTACATATTTGATAGCGTCATAAGTCACCACTAACTGGCACTTGCAGCTCAGAGGAGCCATCGCCTGACATCTCTTACAATCATGCATGCTGTGTGCGTTACAGGTGTTCTTACACACATGAAAGGGACCTTAAATTTTTTTCCGATTCCGAACGGCGATTCGAGAGGTCTCTCATGACAAATGATACTCTCGGAGGTTTTGTCAGGCCCTCGCGGAGGTGACTTTTAATGCCCCGGTCGAGAGTCAAATGGATCCTATGCACAATGGTCGTACATACTAACCGCTGTACCAAGGCGCCCACGCCACTACTCTGGAGCCGCGTTATTCGTTGTCGTTGGTTCTAGAGTGGCCACCCTCTCCAGTACCAGAGTCTCCAAGAGAAGACTGAAGTCCTCAGCCGCCTTAAGAGTCATTTTTCGACTTGCGAATAAGTCTTTTAAAATCCTTCTGTTTCTGTCGATATTGATTCCAGTCTTCTACTAAATTGGCTTTTAAGGACCGATTCAGGAGCTTCGTGGTCTTTTTCGAATACGCTGAAGTTCAGCATTCGATCAAGGCACCGGTTTTCTGCGATATTTTTTCGTAAACGATCACGCTACTCAAAAACAACGGTTAAGAAGGACGCTGAGCCATCTCTACCATTTGTCTTGATCCAAGTTTGAGTGGAACTAAAACAGAGTTGCAAAGCTAATCTTTCAAGTGCATCCAATTAGTTTCTCTTGGATTTCTCCTGTCTTGCAAAGGTAAAACTTACAGCGGGTTCGAAGTTGGATGTGTCTGTGATCTGACAAGGTATCTGGAGTTATCTTTCATTTGGTGATGATCTTAGAAAATATGTAAGGCAGGGTGTCAATTACCTCATCATCATCATTTTCTGAACGCCTCTTATCCTTTAAAAGGTCGCGGAGTGAGGGCGGAAAATTTTTTTTTTTAGGAAAAACCTTCGTAGGCACTACGAGGACCGGCCGCGCGTGCTCATAGTAGTGAGATTCTTACTCACTAAAAAACCTCCTATTTTCCGTTAGACTACAACTTAGTTTCCTTAACAAGTAGTTCAAGCTTCTGTAGTAATCGCGTGTGGCAGGCTGCCTTCCAACGAAAGCACCTACGCGGATAAATGGTCTTTCCGCCACCAACTCAAGAGTCTCAAGCGAAAAAGAGTCGCAGAGGTTCTGTACCTGATCCCACCACGTGTTTCTGGGCCTACCAAAGGGGCGACTCGCTCTCATCTTCGCCAGCATGACCTGTCTAGGAAGTCTCTTAGGGGGCATGCGAACAACTCGAAGAAGAAGCTGCTCATCATTAGTACTGACGTTTCTCACTCTATCCCTAAGAGTAATACCCGCAACGCACCTCAGGAATCTTGTTTCAGCAGCTTGTACCCGTGATCTAATTCTTCCGGTCATTACCCGAATTTCATGACCATAGATGAGGGTTGGAACGAACACTGAATTAAAAACTGAGATCTTTGCTTTCAATCCAAGCCCAGCTTTCCTGATAACCGTCTGGCGTAGTTCCTTTACTATTGCTCCAGCTTGGCCGATTCTACAGGGCAACTCAGTACCACTCCTCCCGCATCTTTCGTGAAATAGACCCCGAGGTACGTAAACTTCTCCACCTGTTCGAATGAGACTCTATTTATGTGCTGGTCAATTACTTGCTGTACAAATCTAGGTCGGTGGCCTACATTTTTGAAGGTGATGTGTGACGATAGGATGAGTTCCAAAAGACGGTCACCTTATGCCCCAAACAGTGTTCTGAGCATAAGCTTCGCAAAACAAGCTGAGGCTCAACTCTTTGGATTCTCGGTACTCTACAAGCTCAAAATTTGTCTTTGTTGGAAGAGGAATTAGAGAATTTTAGGGGAAGTAAGCCGATGCAGGTTTTCTCTTCGCCGCGTCGCTTGCATAGGAAGGAACAGAGGCACCAACCAGATCTTGTGTCCGAAACCTTTTGATCGTAACTGCCTCAACGGATTTCGACGCAATAAGACACGTCCTAGGTCGATCGGACACCTTTTCGTAAAGAAAATCGTAAGAAGCTTTTAATCCACCAGGAATACAGATGTCACCTTACCACACCCACGGCTCTGGAATGGAAGCTATGTGGTTTTCAATTCACAGGCCAAAAGCCTTTGACTTAAAAGAGCAGTATGGACCAGCTTTACAGGGCTGTAGATTGGCTTGAGTAAAAGAAACAGAAGCTTTCCGACCATTAGAGCCAACCGCGTCGACTAAGTTCTATCCGCTGATGCTGCTTCCTACATTGGTCACAGCTCCAGTATTCATTACCAGTACACTGGTAGCTCCAAACATTGGCGTGCTTCCTGGACTCATGCCCATGAGTGAGCCAACGTCATACGTACAGTTCCCGTCATCGTTCGGTAAAACTACCATCAATAGGGGCAAAACCGACTTCACTTATAGTCCGTTCGCAGGCTGATCCATTGGCTTGAGGGAGAGTCAATCAATTAATCATTTTGGGGCTCGCTTATCCTTAGAAGGGTCGCGGAGCGAGCGCGGCTAAATGGTCCCTCCATCGTTCTCGATCCTCCGCCACCAACTCAAGAGACATAGGCGCCACCCCCAGGCGGGTCTCGGAGATGGTCTTAACCTCATCCCACCAGCTGTTTTTGGCCTACCAGGTAGGGCGACGCGTTCGCATCTAGCAGGGAGAGGAATCCTCACAACAAGTTTTGGTTGATTTTTCTTGCTTTTCGGCTCAGCAGAACAGGAAGCGTTCATGGAAGCCGCCAAAGAGACGACCGGAGAGCCTTTGCCTTATACCCGTGGATGTTCTATGCGTGTCTCTTCGATCAGCTGCTTTCTTTTTCCCTTCCAATCCTTAGGCTGGCGCAACTCAGAACCCGTCTATTACGGAGTCCGTTCAACCAGAGGGGTATCTCGAGTTGTCACGTCAGGCACAGTGGATGGCAGCCTCACTCATGTTCTGATTACCGAGCGAGCCGTATATTGAAATAGAATAGAGGCTTGGTTGTTTAATATGAATGTTAGGGCCCCCAGAATCCGCGCCCCGGCCGTAGTCGAAAAGGCTGCGGTTGGTTTTTGGCAATTCCCAGTGCAACCACTACAGCCTGGAGTAAGGACATCCTCTGCGTTGTCCATCCGTTTATGATGGAAGAGAAGAAGGTGTTTGATGTTCGGCCGACCCTAGCCTGGACAGACGCCGAAAGGGTTCCTCTTTATTTTGAGAAAGGCAATGCTGGATTTTTCGGTTGTTGCTGGTTTTGGTCCGGACCCACCATATCTGATTGTGAGCGTTCCCCTAGAGCGCCACCTGCAGAGACGCCCAACTAGTAAAAGCTTCCAGCAGAAGAAGGTCTGTCTTTGCATCTCATGGTCAGACCTAGGATATTAGTACAATTCAACTAAGCTTTAACAAAACTAATCACGAATATGTCGCTCAGTCGGAGACGGTCCACTAAGGAGCTGCTGCATTTGCTTGATAACTATTCCATAAAGGGAATTGTTAACCTATGTTTTTGGATCATTTCGAGAAGTTGAGAAGTGACCTTGGATTCCTCATGTATACAAAATTTCAACGTTAATAGAATCCCTATTTCTGCATTAAGTGTGGATTCTTTTCAACGCCAAACCCTGAGTCAGTGTTGCACCAAGCTTTTAAATAAAGCTAACAAAGCTTAATTTTAACATTTTCGAATGGCAATTTAGTAATAAAACACTTGATTGTTTCTGGTCTAAAAATTCTGTTTCCTCCAACCTTAGGTTACGAAATGAAGCTCTTAAAAATTTTGAACGCCACCTTTTTTTGTGAGAAGACAGTATTTTATTATCCAGGTTTTTTAAAGCAGAATAACGACCTCATCCGAAAAAATCCGTATCGTAGTCTGACCACTGTTTTCAAATTTCGAAACCTTTTCCTATTTTTTCCTATGAAAATCGCAATGACTCCCGCGGATTATAATTGCAACGCCATTAAGACCACTACTGCTGCCTGTTGTGGTCGTAAAAGGTTGCTGTTGATGACCCCAATGCAAATCTTCCTGCAACGAGTTCTTCTTCTCTTTGCACCTCTAGCAAAGTGCATCTTGTATACAACTCACGCGACCTTTCCATAACAAAAAATTAAATTGTAGATTTCTCGTTATGACCTCTCATATTTCCAGTTCAGTCGCAGTCAATAAAGACTGCAACTATTTCATAATAAAAATTCATGAGATTGCTTTTATGCATCGATTCTGGTTTTATCCCCATCACAACCTCGAGCTATAAGACTAATAATTCAACTTTGTATCAAGACAAAAAAAAATTTAACCGTAAAGACTATATGAAACCTGGGAAGAAGAAGAAGCAAATCCAATCTAAAAGTAGCTACCGACTAATTTGTGACTAGATCTCTCTCTCGCTCTGCCCAAACCACCTCTGCTGTTTGAAAACAACACGACAACAATAAATGCTGACTAAATCCCAATGTATCTCACACTTGACCGAACTCATCCTTTACCACTTAACGTGCGGCAATCTCCCTTCCCTTTCGCCTGCTTAAATTTGTGTTTGTCTCATGACAGAAAGACAATAAAATGCAACAAATTATGGCCACTTGAACGATGGTTCATAAATCATGGTCCAAATATTGTCGTCTAATTTTGAAACACCACCAAGACGACACGATGAGAGAGAAATCTCATTCAGCAGATATTCAGGTGAAATTTGAAAGTTTTCAAAATAGATACGGAATTCTTTTGAATGACGAATCTACCTAAATTCGACTCGATACGATTTCGGTGTGGTGCGATGTTGCTTTTCAATGTATCCTAATTATCATGTGTAACTACGGGATCATCAAATGGACAGACAGATGCGAGTTGTAGTTACACATGGCCCCGTCAAAGTGGCTGTGTTTCCTTGGGATAATTGCTAACAGATTTCTGTTTACGAATTCACTCAAGAATGGTGGATGGGTGGTCGATGGGCAAAGGTACGTACACTCGCACAAGCCAATGGAATTTCAATTTTTTGAAAAAATATTCTGATAAAAATAAATTGTTCTGTAATTTAATTGCGATACAAGCAATTAGCATCACTATTAAATTTGATGTGTTTTGAAATGAGCAATGAACGTAAGTTTGAGGTGGTTTGAAGTTATTTTCGAACGTGTCCTCGATTTGGGCGAAGAGAACACATATGCGGCGTTCATGCATAGGATGGGAACTCACCGTTTCTTAAGGTTATAACAATAATTTCAAGCCGCACTCGTAGGATGAATTGAGTCTAACCCCAATGAACCTATGTTCGCCCCGGTCATATTTCAATGAAAAAAAAAGCAAATTTTTGGCCGAACAACAGCCGATCTTGCCTTTTTCGTGTCTTGTTGGGGGATAGTTTCACAGGGAGAGGGAGAGTTTACATTCAAAAGCAAAAACCAGTCCATAGATCGAAATGTTTAACGATTCTGATTCCTTTTTTATCCTTTCGAGTGTCTTTTGATGCACCTACCCAGACACGAGACTTCCACTTATTTTTCCACTACCAAATCAAGTCTAAACAACGTTTTTCGTTACTAAGCAGGCCTTTTAGCCAAAACTACTTCCGTAGGTTACCTTTAGGGAGCTACAAAGTGTTCTATGCACTTACCCAGACACAGGAACCATACTCCAATTGATACACTTTTCATCCACCAAATCAAGCTTCTAAGTTGAGTTGGAATATCTTTTGTTCAAGACTACTTAATCCAATATAATCCTGCAGCTAATGGACGAAGTGTTCTTAGCTGTTTTTCCAAAGAATGGAACGACTTCCAAAAGTTGAGATGACCCTTGAGTTTATTTTCTTTTTAAAACTATTGGTTAGCCGCAACGTGTCTTTGGTTGCACTTGCCCAGACACAAAAAATTATGCTAAACAAAAAATTATGTGAAAAACCTAGTAGTTGCGAGTCCAAGCCGATTATTAGGATCTAATCCAAGGAACTCATTTATTTGTTAAACTGTTTTTGGCAGAGAGAAAATTTTGACGTTCGTTTGACAACCCTACCGAGAAGCTTACAGGCGGCTTTTGATGCACCTGCCCAGACATGAGAATCTAGATTTACTCTAAATACATATTTTTCAACCGTCGAACCTTTGAAACAGACGTCAAACCGTCGAAATTTTTAGCTCCTTCTTGAATGTTGACTAGAAAAGACAGCAATTATGTATCCAAAATGGGGGACAGAGGTTTCCGAAACGTTATTGAATAGCTGGCCTGAAAATTTCGTTACCATTTCAACGAAGCATTAGCTTCTGCGTGGGTTATAGGAGACTAAATAGCCTCTCCACGAGCTGTGTTCACGTAAAAGATGACTACGGCTTTTCCCTAGACAAAACCTCCCGCTGCCTATATAACAAGAAGAAAGTCCATCGGTCGGAAGGATAAATACACACCGACAAAATTTGTCATCCATGTTCGGGCAGTGTCTCCTGGAAAAATATGTTTAAGGCAAATCAACGTATTCATTTATTTTTACCAGAACCACATACAGGAATGTACCTCAAAACACAACTACATATACTTAATCCAGGAGGCTTTAACTATAATTCTTGCTTACTTAACTCTTTGAACGACTAACCATGACGTTCATAGATTTCCAAAAGCTTAATCAAAATGCAATGATGATGTGCTTCTTTTCGGGCGAACAAGCTTAGGAGGGGGACAATGTGACATGGCCACTACTTAGTTGACGGCCTCCTGACCCATTATGCAGCCTTGCCTGGGGGAAAACATGTTGTATGGGCAAATGAGAGATGTCATTCGAGTTGTAGCAGGACTGAAGCTCTTACTACCAAGTAGTTTCAAAAACGACGAAATTTTTAACTCACCAAAAACTAAAAACAAAATTGCCCATGTGTACCGCCTTCGTCGGTGCCACGCAAGTATTTAATATGTCCCTGAGTTCACAATGAGTTTAAGAAGAGAAAAATGTGACGTGACTACTACTATTTTTGAACTTATTCAACAGGGTCCTGACTTGGAGCGGGTCCCTGCCTGGATACGCGTAGTGACGTAGCCAACAAATGGCTTAAATACATTAATCTAAAAGCAAGCCACAAAATTGAAAGAAAACGCATTGAATGTCCGCACCACGACAGTTTTTTTTTCACACTAAATTTAGGAGGGGACCAATGTGATGGTCTCTACTTCAAGGACTCATGACGCGTGGGTCATCCTTGGCTGGGAAAGTGCAGTGACCAAACGACAGTGATCCAAAAAGACAATCAATTAAAAGCATGCCTCAGGTCCGAATTTTTTAGAAAACTCATTTCGAGAAATATTAAGCAGAAAAGATCGAGCACCAAAGGACTAGTAATTCAAAAAACAGCACGACGAAAACTTATGCGACACAATAGCCAAAAAACCCACAAAAATGACAAGCAAAAGATGGAGCAAGTTTTAGCAAGACTGGAGGGGTCTTTCCAGGTACTGTCAATGAAATACATATTTTGAATTCACCGGAAACTAAGAACTAGAATCCGAATTCCCTTTCATTGCGACACGCAAGCATAATTGTGTCAATAAATTTAAGAGGGGAGTCATGTGATGTGACTACTACTTTTGAACTTACTTAACACGTCCCTGACTTGTGGATTAAATGACAAAAAGACACTCAATCAAAAGTGAGCAAGAAAAGCAAAATTTACGCTTTGAAAAGAACCAAAATGATACACGAGAGATGGGATCGGTTGGCATTAAATGACAAAAATACACCCAATCAAAACTGAGCAAAAAAAGCAAAATTAACGTTTTAAAAAGAGCCAAAATGACACATGACAGATGGGATTGCAAGACAGTAAGACTGCCGCTACCAAGTAGTTTCAACAAAATCCCTTTTTTAAGCTCACCGAAAGCCAAGAACTAAGATCAAAATTCACTTTCATCGCGCCACACAAGCACTTTTTGTCGTTGGGAGTCACTAAGGAGTTTCAATAAAATACCTCTTTACAATTCGCCGAAAACCACGAACTAAAAACTAAATTTACTTAAACTTTTGCCAAACAAACACTGATTGTCGTTGGGTCAGAATATATTTAGGAGGGGGGTCATGTGATGTGAATACTACTTTTGAACTTACTTAACAGGTGGCTGACTTGTGGAGGATCGATCGACAAAAATACACTCTACCAAAAGTGAGAACGTTTTGAAAAGATCCAAAATGACACACGAGTGATGAGATCGCAAGACAGCAAGACTGTCCCTACCAATTGGTTTCAAGAAAATCCCTTTTTTAAACTCACCGAAAGTCAAGAACTCAAATCCAAATTCACTTTCATCGTGCCACGCAAGCATTTTTTTCATTTGGTCAGAATAGAGTTAAAGGGGGGACAATGTGATGTGACAAATACTTTATGAACTTACTTAACAGGTCCCCGACTATTGGATGGTCGATGAAAAGAGAAAAAGACATTCAACCAAATGTATGCTGCACAATAAGGAAAATAAAGTGTTTTTAAAAGCACCAAAATGACAAAAAAAGATTAAATCGAGTTGCAGGAAGACTGAGGGGTCACTATCAAGTAGTTTCAATAAGTCCCTTTTTCGAGCTCGAGAACTGAAGTCCGAATTCACTTTTAACGTTGCCACGCAAGCAGTTTTTGTCAGTGGATCAGAAAAAAGTTAAGAGGGGGACAATGTGAAGTGACCAAAATCTTTTGAGTTAAAATAAGCCAAAAAAACCGGTTTCAATTTAAAGACTCGCTCGGTGTTTTACCATTACTTCTTAAGCAAAAGAGGACAACAGTGGGAAATTACCCTTTTCCCCTGTTATTTTCCACTGTGACTTAATTAACTATTTTTTTTTTTTTTTTTTTTGAAAAACTTGTCAGCCACCTAAATTCAGAAAACCAACTTCCTTACTTTCTGCCCCATAAAAAAAACTGCTATATAAAACCTCATACTAGAGTAAACCCATAAAAAAATGAATACAATCTCCCCCGCATCAATTTTATATCAGAAGAAGCAAAAAAAATCCTCAAGATTTTATTCTCATAAAAGCGATTACATCACCACACCCCGCCAAGCCATAAAAAAATGCATCAAGCAATAATAAAGATCACGAACACGACTATTTTTTCTTGTTTCAAGTCAATGTCAACTAAAGTGGATCTAGAATTAATGCTAATGAGAGTTTTATGTTGGCATTACTGCCGCGCACCACATTGTTCAATGATTTAAAGCTATAAAAAGTCTTAAATTTATAATTTTATCAACCTGCTTGCGAAATTGTTTTAATATTTTGAATTCTTTTCTTGTTTTTTCCAGGTGAGTTCAGCGCTAACTAGCATTGATTTTGACGTTTAGTGAGTATACCTACTTAATTTTGACGTTTTTGACGTTGACAAAAACACATTTATGGATGCAACACGCCTTGCACCACGCACCCTTTAAAAAACTTAAAGAAAAAGAAAAAGTTCAGCACAACGACAAAAGCACTGACATCCAACAAATTACACTCATTGCATTTAGTACCTTGACACTTTGCGCCAACTTCAAGTGACAGCAATACACAAAGTGTCACCTAATACCAGCTCCTAACCTAGCTTCGACGAAAACCATGTACCATTTGTCTCTCTCTCGGTGGCTGTCATGTTTGGCGCACAATATTAAAAACAAAACGCCAAATAAACGTCAAACCAAACGCAAATAAACGTCAAAATGTTTTTATAATAAAAACAATTCTTATTGCACACGCTCTACCCAAACGGCGCTAGGAGGAGGGGAGAAATTCAGCTTAGGGTCACCCTTATAGGTTTTGTGAATTTGCCAAAAACAACAGCAGGCTGGCGCGCTTCGTGTATGTCATCCGAATCCATGTCCTGGTCCCTTGAGCAGGAATCGAATCAAATCACAAGACATGGTGGCAATCGACGGAAGCCAAAACAGAAAGCCCTGTCGTCGTTGTGACTCTCGTAGAATCAACTTGTTCCAAATGCAAGTGTGCCGTTTGTGATCCTTGCAAAGGTTGTAGATACAACAGTTCAGTGTCGAGATGAAACTGTCTCCTGGGAGGGACACGAGCAGCATTGTAATAAAACCCTCTGACGCACACAGCCACTACTAAGCATACACACTGGATCACTTCCGTTCGGATGCGCGCCTAGTCCTTGTGCTCCGTGTACATTTGGGTTTGTGGGCCAGCCGCCCAAGTCATTCTTTTTGGGGTGGTGTGTGCACTGCGGATATGATATAGAAGCAGGAAGCATTTGCTGACGCATTGTATCCGCTGCTTTCACCATGAGGGCATATACACTAGTGTTTCTATTACAACAAGTCCTGGCGCACTGTTACACTTGTTATCAGTTCGTCCTCACACACAGTCTGCAGCGCACTTTGCATGGTTAGTTCTGCTGGGGTGACTCTATGTGGCTAAGGTCCTGCTGTCTGAGGGTGAATTAATGTGCACCGGGGACTACGAGGGTAATGGAGCTGCATCAAGGATGAACTTGGAAAGGAATACTGCAGCCAAAACGAACTGCTTGAAGTAAGGGGAAAATTTTTAAATTTCCCTTCTGCTGACGTTGCAGAAGGCGGAAGAGCGTGGTTGTAGCTATTGTGTTGGCAAAAGGTCGGATATAAAAATGACTTCAGGTGCGCGCACACACAACGACAGCAGCAAAACATCAACACGGAGATTGGGAGGACTTGTGGTTCGGAAGAAAATTCCCATTTCACTTGTTGACTTTTCGTGTCAGAAGAATAAATCCAGCAGCAATGTGGATAATGGTGCTTATCTTGAAAAGTCATTGCAGAGCAATGAAAGGGTTGCCGGGTTTTTGCTGGGATTTATGAGGACAGCCTTCATATCGGCTGTGCTGTTTTAGGTAAGCAAACAAGCTTATGTCCTGATACCCGATTGTTTAGAGGCACATTTGCCCAGGTAGTCCGATCAACTTGGTAAATTGCAGGGCGCTGCAAACAGATTGGGTTTTGGATGAACAAAGATCTGCTGGAATAATCGCACTTTAGGGGACGTTCTGTCTTTTCAATCTGGTTATCAAAAGCCCCAATCATCGAATTGTCGCGGGACCACGTTTTTCCTGCAGTATTCTCTTACTCTGGAGTCAAATTCGTCGCTTGAGGGTTCTTTCTTTGGATATAAGCTTTCGGTAGTTGTTGTAATTTCTGCGTATGCCAAATTCGTTTCCGCAATCTAAAAGGATTGTAGTACTTTTCATGAAAAGGCTTTCAACCACTTCGTGCATCAACTTAGAACGTGGAACGTTCACAAGGCTTATGAGTACGGTTGTCCAAACTAACTGCTGTCGTGACAAAGACCGGTTCGCCAGGAGCATTTAAAGATAAGGTTCACCGTGAAAAAAAAACGACACTAGGTGGACAGAAGCTTCTTAAACCCACAGATTTCGACGGCAAGCAATTGTCAAATTTTCTGATTACTCTATGTAGACAAAGGTTTTTTAATTCTCCGGATGACTCCTGGCATACCGTTCACCAATATCTGTCACAGCGATATGATCAAAATGTTCTGAGTGGTTGAACGCTTGCGAGGCACTGAAATTTTACAAAAAGCCTTTCCTTAGAGACTGACTTTGAGAAGTTGGGCCTGGTTCAGTTCGAGCTTCTGCGCCACTCTATTTTATACCTTTGTCTCTAGGTATTAAAATATCTAAAAAAAAAACTTCATGGGGCACCCTTATTTTTGGATGCATCAAACATTTCAAAAACTTCCCCAAAGCTCCAAATATTAAAATGCCCACAAAAAAGATGCGGCTCGATATAACTTAGTAGACAACGCCAAATACTCCCAAAAAGTTCTACCCGACAAATCTATCCTGGGCATTTCGCGGTAACGTTTACAACAACCCCACCATAGAAAAGTTAACTCTTTTTGTCAGGGCTGTCCGTAAAGCCCAGAAAACCAATGCGAAAATTTTTACTATTTTGAGGTAACGTTCACCGTGTAACAGCGACCATTAGTTAACTTCCCGAAGACTGCATTTATCAAATCTACACTCCGTATTCACCCTTCATTCTGACGCAACAAAACAACCAAAATGTTCCCGAAAGTTCGGACCGTTCGATGACTCGATCTATCAGCTCGGTTGTTACGCTCCGAGATAACGTTCACCATGTTACAGCAGCCACTCGGAAGCTTTGCGATGACTCCAATTATTCAATCATAATTCCGTATTCACATTTCACTGTGATATAACGAAACTTCCAAAATGTTCCGGAAACTTTCACCCCGTGGCGCCATCTGGCAGCTTGTTGTGATCAATCCAAGATAACGTTCACCGTGCTCCAGCAACCAGTCGGAAACTTCTTAATTACTGCTGGTATCCAATCATGATTCCGTTTCAGTGTGACACAATTATACCACCAAAATGCTCCCGAACTTCGCCGCGATTTGACTTGATCTGACAGTTCGTTGTGATCATTTCAAGATAACGTTCACCGTGTTACAGCGACCACTCGGAAGCTTTCCGATAACTCCAATTATTCGTGATCCAAATATTAGTGACACAACAAAACTACCAAAATGTTCCTGAAAGTTCGGTCCGTTGGCTCCCTCTGGCCGCTCGCTGTGATCATTCCGAGATAACGTTCAGCGTGACATAAAAACGTCGCCCAGAACTTCCCGAGTTTGTCCCCGTTGACTCATATGAACTCACGGGAACGAGCCATGATTCTGCTTTCCAAAATTCTGACTTAATCAATAAAATTCTGCTGTTTTGTGTCATCTTTTGACTTTTTTTAAGTAAAACAAAGTTAAAAAGGCAACAGGCAGGGGGTTGCATGTAAATTTCACTGGGTCGTTTTGTCAAAGTTGCTTTTCCAGAATTTTGATAAGCTGAATTTTGTCACAAGAATTTTCACCCCAACCCGGTTGTTCCTCATTTTCAGAAAGGAAAAATTAAAAAAAAAATCCTCGTAGAAATATGAATCAAAGGTGCTTGGACCAATATGGGAATTATAACGTAAAAGTATTTTCAATGGGCTTTTCTGGCGTTATTTATTTATTTTGATATGAAAAAAAAAAACGAAAAATATTCTATTTCGTTTTTTCCTACATTTCGTCGATTATTTATCGACCTACTCACGGCTATTGTTGTTAAACTTGTTAGCATAATAAATAAAGTCCTAACAGCTGTCGTTTTACATTGATTGTAAACAATATCCCTGAGAAACTTAACAAATAATCGACGAAACGTCGGGAAAAAGTGCAATTGCAGTTTTTACTTTTTTCGCATCTGGAAAACATCGTCCGGAAAGCCGATATAAGACACTATAAGGCTCTTGGGTCAGTTTTTAAGTGCAAGATAGTCCTATAAACAATATCGCTGAGAAACTTAACAAATAATCGACGAAACGTCGCAAAAATGGAATTGAGATTTTTACTTTTTTTGAAAACCTATTAAAAACACTATTAGGTTCTTGGCTGAGTTTTTAAGAGGAAGATCGTCCCAGTCTCCAATTTAATCTCGTAAGAGTCTTCGCAAATAGCTTTCAGTCCAATCGTTCCTCGGTCGTTCCAATCACATATCGAATTCAAAATCTCGTAACTAAATTTCATGTGTGCAACATGTTCGACAAAACTAACTCGCGTTAGAAACGTCAAAGAACCTGCTTAAGGTTTGCCGGAATCAATAGTCGACAATAGATACTTGTATTTCTCGTGACAAGGGTTCGTCTTGGGGCGACTGCGATGGGTTCAGATTGATCAAAAGACACTCGGATATCTGCCAATGAGTCAGCATCTTGTCCTCTTTCTCTCAGGTGAATCGACTGCAGTCTTATTGTCGGCGTCCTTTCGGACCACGAAGTCCAATGTCCTAGGCTTCAGCGAAACCACCACCTGTTGTCTCGACCTTGCTCGACTTAGGTGGCCTAGATTTTTGGGGCTGACGTGGTAAGTGCCTAACATCTAAACTCCTCATCACTGAAGCTTCTTCGCATCTTTTAACGAAAGACGAGAAAACTTAGTTCATTATTGAAAAGTGCATAGTAGCTCAATTAGCCACCAGTTGTTTTTGAGTGCTCCATCAGATAGTAGCAACCTCCAACAGAAAAAAAAACTCATGCACCTGGATGAAGTAAAAGCTTTCTTGTCTCCGGGAAAGTTTTCATCCACTCAGGGAAAATTTTTCAGAGCTAAGGCTGAGTTTACTTTTTCGGGTTATCTTTTTCGAAAAAAAAGCCTGCATCTGCATTGCTTAAAAGTTTTTTCCTCAAAAGTTTAAACAAACCATTGCTCAACGTCTCGCCTTATTTGTTGAGTTACATAGGTCGGGCTTAACCTGCAATGGAAATTGACTAAAAAATTGTCTTCATTAAATCAATAACTTATTTTTCTATCTAATCCTCGCCTCTTTTCTGAAAAATGGTTACGATAAAGATTCTGCCCATAAAGCATTAAGGTTTTCTGCCTATTAAGGTGCTTTGATGGTCCTGTCCACCTATGATTTTGTGAAGAGTTTAAGCAATAGTTTTCCCACGGTTTTCCCATTTGGTACTAAGTTATAAAAGGATAATGCAAATTGATTTTTTTACATATCCCGAAGTTTCAGGGTGCTAACTAACCTTGTTTTTTCGTCGAGTTCTTTTGCATTGTTTATTTATAGTACCTACCCAGACATGAGAGTTACATATACGCCAACTTAGGAAAAGTCGGTTGATATAACATCCAACTTTTCAATAGGCGGGGACAGTTTTGATCACGACGATAGAATTTTTTCGGTTTGCTTATGGAACAGGCAAAACCACTAAATTTAGGAAATCCTAGAGCTTTCTCCAAGGCATTGACAAGTTTCTTACGTCATTTCAACTCCACATCCGAAGGGCTTGAACGTTAACCGGAGACAACCAACTCATTCCATACTTAAGCTAAGAGCGGGTATGTTCATTTGCTTCCGTTCGCCTGCAAGACAAAGTTTACGTTTTGAGAGTAACTTTAGGCTACCACGCCCCGAAAACACTGCTTTAAATTAGGATCGTCGATACCGCCCTTGATGTTTTTAAATTAACTTTTGACTTACTTACTTACTTACTTAAGGTGGCGCTACAGTCCGGGGTGGACCTGGGCCTCAGCCAACAAGCTTCGCCAGCCAGCTCTGTCTCTAGCTAGCCGTCTCCAGTTTCGCACGTGAAGTTGGCTGAGGTCCCCTTCCACTTGCGTGCGCCACCTGTGTCTCGGTGCTCCTCTGCGGTGTGGATTCGAAGATTTTCTGGGCCGGGGCGTTGGTGTCCATCCGCTCTAGATGACCCAGCCATCGTAGACGTTGTGTTTTGACTCTTTTGGCTAGGTCGGTATCGCTGTACAGCCCGTACAGTTCGATGTTATATCTCCTCCTCCACTCTCCGTCTATGCAGACGGGACCGTAAATCGTCCGAAGAATTTTCCCCTCGAAGCAGCCTAAAGTGTTTTCATCCGCCTTTGACGGGGTCCATGCTTCTGCACCGTAAAGCAGGACTGGGATGATGAGGGTCTTATACATGGACACTTTAGTTGCTCGAGAGAGGGCTTTGCTACTCAATTGCCTTCTTAGCCCAAAGAAACAGCGATTGGCAAGAGTTATCCTTCGTTTGATGTCAGCGCTGGTGTCATTGAAATTAACTTTTGACATTAATAGTGAAAAACTCTCATGTGTGAGCAGGTGCAGCAAATATGATGGAAGTCAAGACAAAAGACACTCATCTGTCTAAACCTCGTGGAACTTCTTTCATTTTTATACCCCATCCCATAGGATAGGAGAAATATAAAGTTTGTCACATAGTTTGTAACACGGTGAAATAATAATGGTAGAACCCCAAGACCTTAAGGGCATATGATCGAGACCGAATTCTGAATCGAATGAGCCATGTCCGTCCATCCGTTCGTCCGTCTGTATGTCACATGTTTTTAGGCCTTAAATTTTGAGCTAGGGTTCTGAAACTTCGTACCTAAGGTCCACGTCATGCGAAGCAGTACAAGTGTAAAAAAGTGTTTTTGAAATCCGCCCAAAGACACGCCCACAATCGGTCTAAATGTGCAACTACCTCCAGAGTTTTCACGTTCTAAAAGTCTGAAATTTGGAAATATCTGTGGAAATATCTTATAATCAATAGTTTGTGATTAGGGCGGTTGGACCACGCCCCTTTTCGAAGTTTGTATTACTTAGAAAATGTCAAAAAATAACTATGCCATCAGCATTTTACAATGTGGGATAAGTTGGGGTATTCAACGGACCGTTTTACGGACTGTAACTTCTGCGAACACACTGTAGCACTTACTTACTGGTTGAGATAAAATTTCCACCTTGACAGGGAATAACTCTGTCCACCAAAGTTTTAGTCCTTAGAGAAAATAAGTGTCTGTTCTAACCAACTCCATCACAAATTATAAAGCTTCAGCCACACACCAATTTGAATATAGCTAAAAATGAATAACTCTCATGTCTGGGCAGGGGTTGCAAAGTACTTAACATTAATTTCACCAGACATTCCCTCATCTGATAAAATTATCGAATTTTTGTGAAATCTTTGTTCGGTAATTAATTTCAAGTATCGTTACAATTCGATTTTCCAAATATGATCAAATTTCATTCATCGGGCACACACTCATCTGTCTGAGCTGTCACTCATCAGCTCATTCCGTAAGCAAATAGTCAGTAGTTTTTTTTTAGACTCGATGAGTGAGGCAAAAGATCATTGATGAGAATTACAAAAATTGTTGCAGATAAAACACAACCTTGTGGCACTCCATTAAGTATAAGAAAAAAGATGTCATTGCAGCTTGGAATTGAACACGAAAGCATTTAACATCCCAGTCGGTGTTTGAGAACTTTTCGTCATTGCATCATTTACTTTCAAGGGCCTCCCCAAAACATAAAAGGTCCTTGTCATGGCAGGCTAATTATCCATGCAAGTTAGCCAATTCCTTATTGCCACTTGAAAACTCTACTCCAACACACTTGTCCTTGTCAGGTAGTACTCACATTCCCATCTTCACACTTGGTGATGTTATGAGCCGCTTCACAGTGAACACCCAAAAACGATGTTCCGACACCTCTTCAATATTTGCTCTTATTTGAGCACATTTTTTTTGTTATTTGCACAACTTCCCAGCAAACAGCGATTAAATAAAAGTTTTATGTTTACAAAACAAGGATAAACATAAAATATTTTTTCTCCTAAGGCCATACCAAAAAAAAAAAAA
The DNA here is from genome assembly GCA_947623515.1 of Neoascia interrupta. Classification (NCBI taxonomy): domain Eukaryota; kingdom Metazoa; phylum Arthropoda; class Insecta; order Diptera; family Syrphidae; genus Neoascia; species Neoascia interrupta. The sequence continues at coordinate 110,930,439 of OX392464.1, forward strand.
CATTCATCCTTTCGTACAAGTAAAATCCTTCCTGAAACTTAACACCAAAATGCAATAAAAACGACAAGGACGTCGAGATCCTCTGCAATAGAACTCCAATCCAATGTTAAAACAACTTTCTGCAACTCATATCAAGCGTGGGTGGGGGGGTTGGTTCCTTCATCAGCACTATCCGAAAAAGTTCTGCCGAAAGACCCGAAAGGAAAGGGAAAGGAAACAAGCAAGTAGATTCAACTCGACATGACTTCTACAAAGTGAACGTATGCTTTGTATACATGTGTCTGTGTGCAAGGATATATGATGGCGCATACAGCATTTCAAACATCAAATCAAAAAGTTAAAAGAAAAGACCTGCTATACGACGGGAATAGGAGACATGATGTTCTTCATACCCTTAAAGCAGCTCCTTGCTAAGGCAAATGGCAGAAAAAAGAAAAGAACATGGATAGGACATGCTCATCTAGTTTCTCGTGCTTCCTTAAACGTAGATATGTGCTGTGTATGTCGCTCTCTCATGCTGAGTGTAACATTGCACATGATAATGACGCTCTGTTTGTTATTCGCAATATTTGTTCCTGGCGCTGCAAACTAGGATGTTATTCCATACGGCTGGCATGCTGCTCTGCTCCTCTCATCATCGTTTAAAGCTATGCACTTTGGTACATCTCATATATCCCTTTTCTGCTGCCTGTGTGTTGTCTGAAAAGTTTTTTAATAAACTAACTCAATGGGTGGCAGTCGTTGTGTAGTATTGTTGCTGCTCTGGTTGCTATGATATTTGATTGAAGGGCAAAGCAACAACAGGCCAGGATTATTTCACAAATTTCACCAAATCATCATCATTATCATCATCATCGGCGCTCAACTAAAAACTATGGGAAAAATAAATACACAAGGATGCGAGGACATGCTGGGGGAGTGGAAACATTTTCGACTGGCATTTGTAATTGTAATTAAAAAATTTTGAAATATTCTGAAGACCGTCGTCGTCCCTTGTGCAGCATAAGTAAACCTAATTGCATGAAAAATTATTCGTGGAAGAGATCCTTTTGCAGGTCCTTATACCTTGACGGGGGATGGGAACGTGAAAATTACTTTTCACGATTAAAAGTCTCGCAGAAGATTGTACGGAATTTGGTTGCTAATTTATGCGGAATCACAACCAGACTAGGATGCAACTAACAATGGTCGGTCGTTTCGTGGAATGGACGAAAAAGTAACTAAACAGTTAAAGTTATAAGGAAAAGTCCTAAGGACAACTAGACTGGTGTGGTGGTTGTTGATAATAAAAATGTGTTTACCTACAAACAAACAGCACCAAACAGAATAACAATTAGGTTTTTTGTTTGTTTTCAGTAACACAATAGTAAATAGCCCTCATGTCTGGGCAGGTGCAGGATTTGATTATAATTTTTTAACGTTCATTTAACTCATCAACTTTGTCTAATCTTTATGATATTTTTTCTTACTTCTTTAATTCCAAATATCTATTCATTAGGAAGAAAAAATTATGTCTGGGCAGGGCCGTTCTTGTTCTTCAAATTCCAATAAAGTCTTCGTCGTTTAGAAAATAACTCTCATGTCTGGGCAGGTGCGCAAAGATAAATTCATAAATTCATAAATTCAAATTTTATTCATCAGACACAGACTCATCTCTTTGAGGTTAGACTTGAACAACTCCCTTGTCTGTGCAGATGCAGACATTTTTCTAAAATTTTGAACATTCTCCACTCATATGATAAAACTTTGTCTAATCTTTTTGAAATGTTTTCTTTTACGTTTGTAACTCCAAATATCGATTCATTCAGGGGAAAACTCTCATGTCTGGGCAGGGCATGATGTTCGAATTTCATCAAAGTACTCGTACTCAGAGATTATAAGTTTTGGATCTAACCAGGTGTGCCAAATATAGTGAAATTCTGGGCACACACCCATTAACGACACAAAAACAGTGAATTACCGACATGTTTAGGCAGGTGCTCACCCATCTGATTAAACTTTGATCTAATTTTTGTCAAATCTCCCCGACTTGAGGGGGATGAACTCCCATGTCTGGGCAGGTTTACTTAAGTTGATCAAACTTTGTTCATCAGACACACACTGATCTGTCTAAGCCTCGTCAAAATTTTGCCGGGTTTTAACTCCTATATCTGGGCACTGCCGCCAATGATGTACAAATTACATTAAAATTTTCGTATTTAGAGCGAATAACCCGCTTGTCTGAGCAGGTGCAGCAAATAATTTAGGATTACGTAAACCAGGCTCTGTCATCTAATAAAATTGCATGGAGTTTTTGTTGTGTCTAATTCCAAATATCGACCCCTACAAGGGAAAACACGCTCATGTCTGGGCAGGTGCATCAAAAAATTTTAAATTTCAGACCTTAGACACTCAAGGTCATCAAGGGACACAAAGATGATGAAATTTTATTCACCAGACACACAATCATCTGTCTAAGCCTCGTCGAAATTTTGCAAAGTTTTGTCTTTTATGTCGGGGCAGGGACACCAATGATGTTTAAATTACACTAAAGTTCTCTGTGCTTAGAGCGAATAACCCGCCTGTCTGGGTAGGTTCAGCAAAGATTCTGAGATTTATACAACAGGCGCTTTCATCTCATAAAATTGTTTAGAGAATGAATATTGTATGTAAAGCACAGGAAAAACTCTTGTGTCTGAGCAGGTGCATTAAAAATTTTTAATTCAAACTTCATGTTTAATTTGAAACTTAATGTTTAATTTCAAACTCCAAACCCTCACTGATAGCATAAATTAACTTCAACAGCGAAATCACATTTTCTGGGGACGTGTACCAAAGATGATGACATTTCATTACCAGACACACCCTCATTCCTCTTAACCTTGTCGACTGTAACTCATGTCTGGGCAAAGCCAACAAAGATTCTCAAATTCCATCAAAGTAGTAGTCCTCAGAGAAAATAAGTCTCTGGTCTGAGCGGGTGCAAGAATTTCAACTTCTCAAGCGCACATCTATCTGTTAGACAATAGTGAATAACTCCCATGCCTAGGCAAGAGCAGCAAAGATGTTAAAATATATTTTACCATGCGCTCCCTCATCTGGTAAAACTGTCGAACTTTTGTGAAATCGTTGTTGTGTACCTTGTTCGAAATGTAAATCCAATTAGGGGTAAACTCCTATGTCTGGGCAGGTGCACCAAAGATGATCAAATTGTATTTGTCAAACACATACGGATCCGTCTCAGTCTCTTCTAACTTATGTGTGGCCAAGATAAGATTTCGAATTTGAAGGTGAGTTAACCGCACGTCAGCCTGTCAGTGGACTTAAAATTCCATTAAAGTCAGTTCCTTAGTCTCTTGTCTGAGCAGTTGCAACAAATATGTTGTTATCTCATTCACCAGCGGTAATCACATCCAATTAAGCTTTGGCAAATCTTTTTTTAAAAAAGTTTTTTTTGGCGAATCAAATTTCGACCTTAACAGAGAAATATTGTCACGTCTGGGCAGGTGCACCAAAGATGATCAAACTTCGTCACTCTTTTTCTGACCTGATCATAATCAGTTTTCAAACTTGGAGGAGAATAAACTAGCAGCCCTGCCAGTGATCTCTCAATTCCATTAAAGTCTTCGTCCTCAAAGATGACAAGTTTCTTGTCTGAGCAGGTGCGACTAAGATCTTGAAATCTCATTCAGCACCGACTATCTCATCTTAGAAAACTCTGGCGAGTCTTTGTTGCGCTCGATGCCAAATTTCGACCTTAACAGAGAAATATTGTCACGTCTGGGCAGGTGCATCAAAGATGATCAAACAATATTCATCAGGCACACACTCAGGTCAAGATCAAGTTTAAAACTTGACTGAGAATAGATCTCAAGTGATCGGAGGGCCAAAAGCCTTCTTCCAGATGCAAAAAATATGCTGAAAATTCATTCAGCAGCAGTCAACTCATCTAATTAAACTCAGACGAATATTTGCTGCGCTCACTCAAATTTCGACCTTAACAAAGAAATATTTTCGCGTCTGGGCAGGTGCACCAAAGTCCTCGGATGTTTTTTTTTTTTGAAATTCCAACTTGAATTGATTTAAAATTCTTTTCGTATTCAACTTTTTTTAAGCAGACAATAAAATTGTCTCTCTATAAAACTTTAGTCTGGTCTTACTCTAAACTACAAATCTTTCATTTTTTCGCTCGTTATTCAATTAAACTATGGACATAAATGTGCCAAACAATACTCCAAAAATGTCCTTCCCTTCCACCATATCGTAATCGTAACACAGATTAGCCCGCCCTTCCCAAACTAAATAACACAAATTCTGTAAACTCGACAAAATTTTACCAAATTGTCATATTTTCTCCAAAAGGTAAACAGCATAAATTTAATTAAGAGAGTTTACCAAACTATATGTATTATAGTTTCGTACGAAATTCGAAAGTCCTTGCCGAGTTTATATCCCCATTCAAGGCTATTACTTCTGTTGCATGCGATACCTACTACACAAAATTATGGACAACCCCTTCTACCGCCGGGCATCCCCCGAATAACTTTGATAAAGTGTTTCTGGCAAAATGTAATCGCTTGGAATGTGCATAGGTGTTCTCTGCACAAGATGGGAGGACCAAGCAAATGTCCCTTAATTTGAAAAACATACATATCAGCTGACAAAGCAAAGATGCCTCTGCTCGGCTCGCATATATAGGCAATTAATAATTCGACCGGATTTTGCAAAATTTTAAGCCTCCATCTTCATGGGTATCAGATGTTTACTGGAATTAAATTGAACTCATTTTGACTCACACCGAATGGGCTTCCCGGGGGATAGTCAAAGTGGGTGCAGATAGATAGATTTGGGCTTAACCGATTCGAAGTGGATAAATGGGTTTTTGTTTGGAAAATTTTAGCCACAGACATTGCATAAATTATGATTTTGGGTTAATATTTGAGCAGCTTATATATTCTTTCATATCATTAAATGAGGAACATTTTACTGGCGAATCCTTAAAAAAAAATAAGTGGAAGTTGAAGTGTCCAGAAAAAAATTAGAATAACCTGACAATGGTACGTCGAAATATCTGATTTGAAGAGTCTATTGCAGTAACTCCTCCGCCACAAAAAAGAGGGAGGAGTTACCTTTTGGCTTCAAAAAGCACTTGTGTGCTGGAAGGTTGAACATGAAGCTTTTCGCCATCGTTATCGCAACCCTGATTCAACCACCTTCCCAAATTGAATAACACAAATTTTCTGACACCTTTTTGTCTTCAACCAGCTTAAAACGGACGTTCTGCCTCTTACATATTAGATTGACGACAAGGTGATTTCATTCAATCAATTGAGTCGTTCAAAAAAGTCGCTATACTTGGCTTCCGAATTCCAGGAATCTCAATGGGGGGGGTCTCGGAGATGTTCTTTACCCGATCCCAGCACCTGTTTCTTGGCCTACCAGGGGGGCGACGCGGTCGCATCTCGGTGTAGTATAAAATTTTGATTCGAAATTGTTCTTACCGCCTCAATGTCACCTCATAAAACAGCAATACAAAATACAGCAATTCGATTAAAATTAAATCCCAAAATGTTTCCACCGGACAAACACAGGATTAATTTTGACATTTCCGTCCGGTAGTATTTCAACTTCACTCTACGAATAAACGTCAGAATAGAGGGATTTGTACTGCTAAGTTGTCCTCGTAATTCTTATAATTTGACATGTTCGCCAAAACAATAAATAAAAAGATGATTGCTTAGATCTGGAATCGAATCCAGGACCTTCCGCTTGTCTGTCACAGGTGCTACTATATGCACCACCGCCCACTTCCATCTCGGGTGTCCAAATAGCCTACATGTTCTCTCTGCATAAATAATGCACATCAACCAACAGCATGTAAACATAGGATTAATTTGACACGAACACTCTTTCGTGTTTTTGACATTTTGGATCTTAAAAGAGAGTGACGATGGAATTTTCCAGGACCAAGAAAACAATTTCGCTGTGAAAACCCCAATAGAAAACGTATTTGTGTCGGAACTGTTATTGGACAGTTTCAGTTTCCTTTTTCTAGGCGCAAACTGTTATAAATGTATCTGAAAACGGTTAAAAGTGGCATAAAACAGATTTGTGAAGTAAATGAGGGGGTAAATGAGATTTACGAAGAGATTTTTTGTAAAACATGTCTCCACCGGTCATAAAACTTCGATTAGCGAGAGACGATTTAAAATAAATCGCAAAGTGTCTCCACCGGACAAACATGGGATTAATTTGACACGAACACTTTCTCTTTGTTTGTTTGGCTTTAAAAAAAGAGTGACGATGGCATTTTCCAGGAGCAAGAAAACAATTTCGCTTTGAAACTCCCAACAGAAAAGGTATTTGTGTCGGAACTATTATTCATGAACAGTTTCAGTTTCCCTTTTCAAGGCTCAAACTGTTATACACGTGTCTAAAAAGGGTTAAAAGTGACATAAACCAGGTTTGTGTCAGAGGGTAAATCAGATTTTTGAAGAGATATTTTTATAACTTCTTTTCTATAACATAAAACTGCGACTAGCTAAGGAAAATTTAAAATAAATCCCAAAGTGTCTCCACCGGTTACAAATTCCACCGGTTACAACTCCATCTCCACAAATTAACATGAATTAATTTGACACGAACACTTTCTCTTTGTTTTTTTGGCTCTTAAAAAAGAGTGACGATGGCATTTTCCAGAAGCAAGAAAACAATTTCGCTGTGAAAATCCAAATAGAAAACATATTTGTGTCGGAACTTTTCTTCATAGACAGTTTCAGTTTCCTTTTTCGAGACACAAACTGTTATACATTTGTATGAAAAGCGTTAAAAGAGGCAAAAAACAGTTTTGTGAAGAGGGTTAATTAGATTTATGAAGAGATGAAGAGATATTTTTATAACATGTCTCCACCAGCCATGAAACTGCGATTAGCGAGAGACTATTAAAAATAAATCCGAAAGTGTCTCCACCAGATAAACATGGGATAACGTTCAGACGAGCAATGTCTCTTTGTCATTTTGGCTCTTAAAAGAGAGTGACGATGGAGCAAAAAAACTATTTCGCTGTGAAAAAAAAACGTATTAAAAACGTATTAAAAACGGTTTAAAGAAAACGTATTTGTGTCAGATCTTATATACGTGGACTGGACAGTTTACGTTTCCTTTTTCGGGACTTAAACTGCTACACAGGTGTTTGAAAAGACTTGTGAAAAGGGTGAATGAGATTTACGAGGAGATATTTCTACACTTGATATGTCATTGGCGACAGACGATTTAAAATAAATCCCGAAGTGTCTCCACTGCACGAGAATAAAATTAAATTCAAACAAAAACTTGTTTTCTGTCATTGTGGCTCTCAAAAGAAAGAACCGATGACATTTCCAGGAGCAGAAAAAAAAAATCGTTGTAAAAATCCCGACGGACAACGAATTTGTGACAGAACTGTCATAAGTTTCAATTTCCTTTTTCAGGTGTCAGATTGTTGAATAGGTGTGTGAATAAGGTTTAAAGTGGCATGAAGAAGTGTGTTGAAAGGGTGAATGACATTTATGGGGGGATTTATTTTTAATCGCTTGCCGAGAAGATTTAAATATGTCGAGATTTAAGGGTTATTCAACCCAACTAACAGTTAGTTGAGGATTAGTGTAAATCGCCATTTAGTCTTCGGTGGAGACATGGTATAAATTACTTGATTTAAATGTATATGCGTCAAATATCACGATTTGTAAGAGATGAGTTGAAGATTATTGTTATTCGGGATCAGTGTTTGGTGGAGACATGGTAAAAAACGATTTAGATCTGACTTACAAAGCCGAATTGACGCTTCTCTGTCCAAGACTACAATATTAGAGTTTTGATTTGAAGATCGTTTACGATTTATTTCGGCTTGAGAGTAACTCGGTTTGAATCATGCAACGACGTCGAGTTTACACATCTCTGACTGACATTTCACACAGTTTTAAGTTTTAAGTATAAAAAGTCCCTGGGTTAAAAAAATTCAGCACAACTGGCCTCAGCAGTCAGTCCCAAGCCGTATCGGCTCTGCTGTTGTACCATCAGCTAAAGGGTAAAATGTTTCACCTCCAAAACATGTTCCATTAATCCCCCCCAGAGCAGACCAGTTGACCCCTTATGACTTCTGTTTTTGCATGTCGTACAAATTGGCAAACCTAATCGGTTTACAACCCTGTCAGTTTAGTAATATATCTTCTCAGTGGGCAGACGAAAAACCCTCGCGCCGACACTAAACTTTCATCCACAACCGAGGAGGAAACAAACAGCAGGGTTGCTGCCCAGGTAGTAGATAAATTGCTACTTACTCCACCCACATGTCCCATTGTGTTTGGCAACTCGTTTAGGCAACCCCCCTGTTGCCAATTTTAATTATTTCCATAAATTTCAATTCACACTAGAGTGTGCGTCTGTTCCACACCCTACATTGGCCCCCTCCCTGGTGTAAATTGCAAAAAATCTTCGCCTCCAATGGGGTTTGGCATTTATTGTAGTTTTTGTCTGTTTCGCCGAGGACAATAGCTACTGACGTTCCCAACTGCTGCTCTCGGCTATTCATGCACATGCACCTCGAGGGAATACAAATTTATTCAAAAACCCGACAGAGGTGTGATGCCACTTAGCCTTATTAAAAAAAAAAAAAAAAAAAGGGAGGACGATATACGGTTCGCCTTTGCGTCCTCGGCCCTCGGGTCCCTGTCCCTAATCATCCTTTCAATGTTCCTGTCGCAATGAACAATTGCTGCCCCCGGAGAATATATTAATTTTGCGCGTCATGTGTCATCGCTTTTGTTGACTCGCAGAGCGTGCAACAAAAACGCTGGTGCCAAAAAATTTCCCTCTCTCTCATTTGGCTGTTTTTAAAATTGTCTATTTTTCAAAAACGCGAAACCTATTCGGCGCGGCGGGGTTCGTTTCGTGCGAATCTCATTTGTCATCGGCCGGCGGACCGACCGACCGACCGACCGGTTCGGCTATTGTTGCAGAGGATACATTTGTTTGGCTCGTTAAGTTGCCAAAAAGTCCACAAGAAGAAAAGAAAATAGACAGTGACATCAACTAATGGAGACTACGCGTTGAACACAACTTCTCATTAGTTTAATTAATTAATGAATTAAACGCTCTCGAGAGTCGAGAGTGAGGTGAGCATCGCAGCTACACACGATGACGTATTGGTCGAAAGTCCAAGACGAAAATTACTCCCCTGGGAGGACAGTATTGGGAGTATTTAATTCTGCCTTTCGCCATTAGAACTCGCAGCGTTAATATTTTCGTTTTTCTCCTGTTGTTGTTGCTATTCCAGAGTCCTCCACACGCCGAGTGGATTGTGGAATAAATTATTATCCTTGAAACGAGCGTTTTTGATGGACAAGGCAAAGCCGTTTTATTTATTCGTCCTCTGGGCCATGATGTCATACCGAAAAAGATGAATGAAGACGGAGTGGATAAATGTTTACACACTGCTCGGGAAATAGGACACGGGCGGGCGGCTGCCATCGAACCAGGTGGGGGGTGGAGTTAAGTGGAAAAGGATTGTTTGGATTGGAAGTAATTAGCAGATCAAAGGGACGGCAGTTTTGGAGTTAATCTTCTTCAAACAGACGATATATAACTTTCGTTTGTATATGATTTGGGTATCAATAGAGAGAAGTGGGCTGAAAGTACATTTTGCATTCGAATACTTTATTGGTTCAGGGGGATAAAGAACCTTTTTAGCAATTGAGGAGGGTTCATCAAAGAATCCGCAAACACGCATTTGGTAATTGTTTTGCCGGCCGTGGTTGGAGTTGAGTGTCAAGGAATCAACCGGAAAAGCACTCTCATTACAATTGGCTAGATGAGGGATTGGATGTGCCAAGAGACGTCCCGACATCCAAGGTTTTCTGAACGCAAATTTTCCTCTATGGGGAAAGTTCTCGACCAATTTTTTTAGGATTTGGTTGCATTTCTCGTCGTCTGCCCGATGCCATTCAAGAGCTAGAAAAGGATTCAACTGATATTTGCGTCAAAGTTCGACCTCTATAGTCACACAATCTCTGTATAAGGCGTCTATCCTGCTTGTAATGCACTCTGCTTACTTACTTTACTTAAGGTGGCGCTACAGTCCGGGGTGGACCTGGGCCTCGGCCAACAAGCTTCGCCAGCCAGCTCTGTCTCTAGCTAGCCGTCTCCAGTTTCGCACGCGAAGTTGGCTGAGGTCCCCTTCCACTTGCGTGCGCCACCTGAGTCTCGGTGCTCCTCTACCGCGTCGTCCCTGCGGTGTGGATTCGAAGATTTTCCGGGCCGGGGCGTTGGTGTCCATCCGCTCTAAATGACCCAGCCAGATACAAAATCTATAGCAGAGTTTATTACCCTGGGCTTGGTCGCAAGAGAGACAAAAGTTCTTTGATCACACAAGTTTTGGCAGTGAAAGCAAGTGTTGTTCCCAATTGACCCGGTCTTAAGTATTTTTTAGGGATCTCGCTCATCGCCCTAGTTGCTCTCACGAAGTGTACCTCTTTACAAAAAACGCTTATATGGTTCATTTATGCTTAAGTCAACGGTCACAATGGAAAATCCTCTCAACCAATCCAACGATGCCCAGTTGTCTCAAAAGCGCTGATTGTTTCTGGACTTCCTCTAGCGAAGAATCGCTGAATCTGCTACTGGACACCCACTTTTCGAGTAGCTCCGTAGTTTTTAATAGTGCAAACCTCCACTAAACAGCTTCGAACCTTAGAAGTCGGCATGTCATAATGCCCGCCGAGCTACAAAAGACATCGAGCATTTGCCTCCCAGCGCTGGAGATAATTCTGAACAGTTGCGTGGAGCTGGGGTTCATGCCGCTGTTATGGAGAGAAGTAAAAGTGATTTTCATACCCAAAGCTGGCTGATATTCCCACGTTACTCCGAAAGATCTCAGACCCACCCATCAGTCTATCATCATTTCTCTTAAAAGTTCTCGAAAGAATGATCGATATCCATCTTCGTTCTAGCATTGACAAGAGGCTGCTGTCCACAGCTCAGCACGAATACTACAAGGACAGATTTCTGGAAACAGCTTTACATACGCTAGTAGGATCCATTGAGTATATTCCCTTCGTCATAATGGCAGCTTTGCTAGATATAGAAGGCGCCTTCAATAATGTCAACACTTCTGCGATCTTGGCTGCACTGTCGGCTCTAAAGGTAGATGGCTCACTTAGGGTCGGTGTGTGTTTCAGTGCGAGATCATCCGACTTTCTGAGTTAAACTGAGATCAACCCCAGAAATGAGTTTTTCAATGAACCTAGATCTGGGGTTAATTTCGGCTTACCTCGCCGAATTTGGTGAGTTAATCTCTGACCAGCTCTGGAGAACAGTATGAACTTCTTTGAATGTTTTTTCTGTGTGGAATAGCAGCCGATTAACGTGTTTCTGACACGTAAATGACATCTGAGAATAGCTCGAATTTCTTTTCCTGTGTTTTTTTTGTGAAGTGAGAGTTGGAAAAGTCGAAAATTTCGAGAGTTAACTCTGCAGGTTCGAGGTTATCTCCAGATTTATGCTGGTCTAAACTCGGCACTGAAAAACCGGTCTTTAATGACTTAATTAATCCACTTTTAACGAGGAGGATAATAAACTCAAAGCTAGGTATGATCACTGCCAGAAGATCTGTCAGATCTGTCCCACTGCTTTGGAACCTAGTGGTGAACGAACTATATCCTGGAAGAAGACTGCTGCAGAACGGATAAGGTTGCCATTGCCGTTTCCGGAAAGCACCTGAACTGCTTCAAAGCACTCCTACAAAATGCTCTAACCAACTGACAGCTGTGGTCCAGGTGTCAACCCCCACAAAACTTAAATCGTCCTTTTCAGCAGGAAGAACAAAATCCCATATGTACTCCCCCCTCCCTCATTCAGAGCTTAATCTTATCTGAGGAAGCTTAATATCTGGGTCCCATCTTAGACAGAAAGCTTAGCTGGAAAGGCTTCGGAATGCTACCATCCTGCAAATAAAACCAGGAAACAAGTAACGACTTCAACCCAGAATCTCTCACTGGCTATAAACCTCGGGCATTAGACCGATACTGACGTGTGGAACTGCCTTAGCAGCACTGGACATTTTCAGCAGGCAAACAGCTGCAATCACGGCTACTCGCCTCAAAGAACCTCTCACTGGATCGACAGCGAGATAGAGCACTCTGCTCTTTTGAACGCTAGAGGTTAAGGTTTTAAGGTTTCCTTCTAGAAACATAGACTTCACCATGCCTCAAAAACAGTTTGACAACAACTTTCAGACAATGGTGCTCCTCTGGAATGTGAATCGATCCATTGCTACACCGATGGATTAAAGACAAATGTTGTGGTAGGTGGGGGTGTGTTTTCAGAAAGACTTAATCTTATGGGGTGTATCCACCGCACAAAATATAGAGATTGATTTACGTAGGAAGATGAAAAGCTAAAATCCCAAAGTGTTTCCACCGGAAAAGAGAAGATTAACTTGACGTATGCTTTCTTTTTTGACATTTCTCCATGACATCGCGTCATCTGCGCATCTACTTGTAAATGCGATTTTGTTTTTCGCTCGGGGAACTCAGATTTAGAAATAATTGAATTCATTTTGAATTGCCATCGATTTTTTAATCTAGGAATTGAAATTACCCAAAAATAGAAAACCAGAACGTCAAATATATGGTTGGGATTTCGGTCCACAAAGTGAGATAGTAGACTAACTTAATCAACATCAACCAGCAGTTTCAACATTAACATTCATCATTGTTTTGCAGCGTACACACACCTTATTGCATTGCATTGTACAACTTTTTTTGACAGAAACAACCGTATCCACATCAACAGCAACGTCAGCCGTTCTGCGTATCGCTTTACACCACACCCATGATACCAAGCTGTCAATAAAAGGTGTGTTTGTTTTGTTTCGTTAGAAAATGCACATAACACGTAGAATTCTGTCAGGTTTGATTTAAGGATTCAGGTTCAGATTTAAGGATTTAAGGAAGGAAAAGATTAATCACACGATTAATTTTTAATCTCCTCGTGAAGAAATTAATATGCGTTTGGTAAATTTCGTGATTAAGAGTGGATTTCCGGATGATTTGTCTTAATCGCGGATTAGTGTCCGGTGGAAACACCCCTTTCGTCTCTCTTTTTCCGACTTTCGGATCATGGTAGTGTTTTTCAAGTTGAAATTATGGCGACAAAGGTAGTCTTGTCGTGGGCTAAGAATAACATTATATCATCCAAGGAAATCTGAATCTTTTCTTACAGTCAGGTGGCCATCAAGTGCCTGCAATCAGTCTCAAAAGTAGCCCTAGACTGCTGATCGTCTCTAAAGGAGATGTCGGAGCAGTTCAACATGGTTGCTTGGGCATAGTGACATTCCGGGTTACTGGAAGGCTGACGAACTCGCCAAGCTTGATACTACTCCCTCAATCTTGCCTGAAAAAGACTCCTTAGGCCCGATGCACACCTGCAGCATTTTAACGCACGGGCCCGCAGCGTTACCGTTTTTGCGTCCTACAGGACTTGCGTACATATTAAGTAATACACACACACGCGCGATGACGCTGCTGAGACCGCAGCGTCACCATGAATTGCGAATTGTAACGAACGTCAAAACTCGCAAGTGTGCATTGAGCAGGGTAGCGGCGCCACTGCGTCACCGCGCGTCAAAAATCGCAAGTGTACATCGGGCCTGGCACTCCAATTTCCACATGCAAACTTTAGCTCAAACTAAAGGCAAACTGGAAAGAACAAATCTCAGATGGTCGGGTGGTAGCACCTCTCTAGTGACGAAACAGATATGGCCAAGGCTAGATCTTAAAAGCTCCAAAAGCTTGATCGCTCTTAATAGATTGCAGCTGAGCCGGGACACTGCCATGCAACAAGGCTTGGTGTCTATTCCAACCACTTCTGTGGGAGCTGCATGGATGAGGAGGAAAAAGAGCAGACTCTCCACCTTCTCTGTACATACCCCGCTCTATCTAAAAACCGAAATCTTCACTTGGGAGCCTTACTTACTACCGACCCAAAACATCTCTCACGCTTTCTCAATAGCTCAAAAAGGGTCAACGAGTAGGAGGATCTCTAGACCCATGTGGTATAACAATGGACCTACCTTATAGGTCTAAGTGTGTCGGTTCCCTGTGGCAGGACCCGACTGCCACTTCAAACTAACCTTACCTACCGAGGGTGTTTAAAATTGTTGATCTCGATTTTTTTTTTTTTTTAAACTCAGAAGCCACCACCAGAGGCACAAAATGCTGGTATTGCAGTACTATGTGCAATCGATTTACTGCTGCTTCAGGGACTTCTTTGGAGTTTGAGAAGGGCTCCGGTACGAGATTGGGATGCAATTATGCATATTCGTTATCATTATTTCTGCTCCTAAGAAAAAATAAAGATGGGCAACACCAGAGGCTCAATTACGTAAAGTTTAAACGGTTTTAATTTTGATCCTCTTGGGTGTACATAGGCCGAAGACGCACTCGCTTTTGTGTTTCTGTCATTCTGTCATGTTGTGATATCGCTTTGAAGAAAATTTGTGGTGTTGGTCTCGACCTCGAGCCACCACCAGAGGTACAATATGCTGGTATGGCAGCATTCTATGTACCTGATTTGCTGGTGCTTCTAAAATACCCCGATGATGTTAAGATTGATCGACAGCACTCTGTGAAACATTTTAGGAATGGTGACAGAAGCATCTGAATGGGTGGAACTTTAGTCAAGTCTTTTTTTATTTAGAGACTTTTTCGGCATTATGGGGAAGGCCCAAAAAATTGTCTAAGAATAACTCCAGTGGACTGGCTGTGAAAATAGAAAAGCACTGAAAACTCCGCAGACAACGACTGACTAAATTTCCGTATAGATTTATAGATCCCAAAGTAATTTTGACCTTTTTTTTCTAAGTAAGCGCTCCCATTTTCAGCCCGTAAGCTCTTTAATCACGTTTATTTCAACCGCTATGACAACCGTCTTCGCACAATGCACGTCATTCCCAGAAGAGGCCACTTCAAAATTATTCCATGCCTCACTACTCTACACAGACCATGTAACTTGAATAGGTTTCATTGGAATAACGCCAAAAAAAAAAATAACGAGCTCAAAAAAATACACAAGCCTCCAGCCCCCCATAAAGCAACATAGAGCTCATGACACTGACACAATCATGTTACTGTGATTGATATGGTAGATACTTTTTTTGACACATGCATTGCGCATTCAGATGCGGCAAGGAGACTCACATACTTGTCAATGAATGTGAAGAATTACGTTTAATTTTTTGTACTCCATAACAAAAAGCATATCTCACACCCAGTCCGAGAGGATCCCTAAATGGAAATTCATGGATATGGGTCAGCCCGGGTGTAGTGTAATCAAACTTTCATAACGTATGTGTGAGGTTGTTTGTCAAAATGTGTCAGTCAAACTTCATTAAGTGTTTGGATTAACTCATCTCTCGCCAGGCTGGTCGTTGTACTACACTGTTCTCCCGAGAATGCATTTGGAATAATAGACTGCTGGACAGGAGGCGGCCAGGGGCGACCCTATACAAAAGTACGTGGTCGACTGTCGTCGTCTGCGTCGTCGTCATCGGTCGTTGTCATTGTGGGGGATGCTTAGGCTCAATTGTGCATCTCTAAAAACGAACAACACTGTCCGAGAGTCGGTCATTTGTCGCCGTAGTAATCCATTCGAAGTATGCGGCAACTTTGTTCGGCCCTCATAGTTTTGTACGCAATTGAGGGCGCATCGAGCGTCCGAGGCAAGGCGTGTATTATACCCTGTACACAGTACATTGAACATCTCTGGCGACGACGACGAACGTGAATGAGGTTCTTAATTACGCGTCATTGTTCCAATTTGCTTCAATTTGAATTTGGTTCCATTTTTTTCTCCATCATAATATCTGTTTGTGCAAGTACACACGCATTTGTGAGTGTGTGTCACTTAATTGAATGGAGGCTAAAGAAAAAGTGAGATCTAAGCCGGAAGCCCGGATGTCTGAGGGAGGACATTATGGATTGTGCGACTACATTATGTGTAGGAACATTTGGGACTGATGAATGTGCTCATTCAATTAGGAGACTGCTGGGTGATACTGAAAATTTGTTTCTTTTTCTCATTTACAATTAAACGGAAGTATCAGGGTGCCTTGACGACACAAAAGGTCGTTGCGCGCTTTGTTCAGAGACAAAGAATTTTGTAATGATCCTTTTGGGGGCAGTTCCCCGTAAATGGTTTGCTTGATATTGAAGTAAAATGAGTGGAAAAGAAACTCTTAGAAGTTTTCTTCCTAGCCATCTTCCTAGAACATTTACAGGAAATCACTCATGTCTGGGTAGGTGCAACTTAAATACGACAGGAACCTTTCTCAAAAGCTGACTTAAAAACAGTTCACTGGACGTGATGTCAATAATTATGGACGAAACGTCGTAAAATTTAGAGTTTTAAATTAGACGAAGGCAATATCTAAAAGAGATCACCAAGCAACATCCTAAAAATCGCCAAGTCATTTTCCTCTTTCGACTAAACTAAGCCAACAATATGCGTAGTAAAATCCACTCAAACCACAATCCGTTTACGGAATTCGAGGAGCTATTATGAAGATGTCCATATGGTGCCAAAACGAATCTTACTGATTTTTCAATGACTTGATGCTTTAGGACTCTCAATGTAAGCTCATTTTTGTCATTATACAGTCCACAAAACACTTCAAACCAAATCTGAATCCTTTATCCCCCAAGAAAAAATGATCCCCAAAACCAGGAGTTGGTAAGATAAATCTGAAATTCATCTCTTAATCAGCATGGTGCAATCTATTAGAGACCGCTTAAGAGGTTACCCTCTTCGTGAAGGCTGACGGTGCTAAACGGTCAAGAGATCTCGAACGACTTCACTGAATTCTTTCCTTATGTCTTCATTTTTAACCCTATTTTCCACGAAAAAATCTAAAGCCACCACCAGAGGCACAATATGTTAAAATCATGATTTATTTACCTTTTTGGGTACCCCTATAATGATGCCTTTGACAAGGGTCCTGTTAGTTTTGAAAGTTGTTAAATATTATATTTGAAAAGCAAGAAATTGGGAAAGTCTCAAGCCAACACCAGAGGCTCAAAATGTAATAACCTCATACTTCTTTGTTATAAAGAAAACAACAGATCGTTGGCGTTGGGACAGTTCAAAGATGAGTAAGAAAAATGTTTTAATCTTTTTCTGCACTTAAGTCGAGACATTATCTACGACACAGCAACGCAGGGCTTTCGAAGAAGGACGGTGAAAAAGAAGACCAGGACCATAACAGATACAAAATGTTGGCTGGTCTTTTTCGCTCCCCTCAAAGTACCAGGGGCGGATAAAACCCGACCGAAAATGCTCCAAAAAGCAGGGCAAATCATCATTCCGTGGTTTAAAATGTTTACATGTTCCTTAACATGAAGGCTGTGCTATGTTCCCAGAGGTTGCGAAAGAAAAGTCTGAGTGATATTTATCTTCAAAGCAGGGGAGCCTCTTGAAGGGACTATAGACCCATAACCACCAAAAACTTGTCCTCGTCCATGCTTAATACGATGAAGCAGCTTTTCGATGTGCACGTCAGAGAGGTGTTGGGCGATTACTACCTGTCAAAGTCATAGCATACGTATGTCATGAGAAGCAGATCAATTGACACTACACTTTTTTTTTCTAATAAGTTTGCGATGCAGGGGCTATGACCACCCTTAAAATGCGTAGCACATCGCGAGCGGGAAGAATTTGAGGACAGAGGAGAAAACCCTATACAGAAACACCAACGCTAGTGTTATGTCTCGGTTATTCCTGAGACTTTATTTACATTTCGTGCCTCTGGTGTTGGCTCATTAGTTTCACAGAGTTTATATTCTCCTATTGATGCAGGCAAATCTAACATAGAAGCTTGTCCCAGGCTGGAATCATTTTTATACACCAGGGAACCTCGCTCATTTAACAATTTGTACCTCTGGTGTTATCTTCTGAACTTCACAACATATTTTTCCTCATGAACGATGTTAAATATACATCACACCAATGTGTTCTCTTTCGGCACTTTGAGAAGTGAAAAGAAAGACATTTCAAAGAGTTCAGATTTTGTGCCTCTGGTGTTGTTTTTTGAGCTTTGCAATATTTCTTCCCCTTAAGCAATGTCGGAAAATACAATATAGCAGCGTCTTTTTTTTTTTGAATCAAAATGTTCAGTGAGATGAATTATGACCCCTACGTCTTGCTAAAAACAGGACTCAAGGTGTTTTAACACTTGTGGCTCTAATATTAGCTCATTAGTTTCGCAAAGCTTCATTTCTTCATTCGATGAAAACAATCCGTAAACAAGAGCGTGGAACTGAGCTGCTGGAATTTTCAAAAAAGTTTACCGGTTAGACAATGTTGTGCCTCTGGTGTTGTCTTGTGAGCTTCACTATAACGTTTTCTTCATAAACTATGTTGAAAACAAAGATCAAAGCAATACGTTTCCCAGTTGAAAATTTGCTAAAAAACAAGTAGAAAGAAATCCAGGTTTTCTCAAATTGTTCCTCTGGTGTTGGCTTTTGAGCTATAACATTTTTCTTCTTCTATTTTGTTTCTTTTATACAAAGTACCAGCGCGCCCTTGTTCCGAAATACTTTTTAAAAATCAAAATGTTTAGTGAGATGAGTCCTGACCTGATCCTTGTATGTAAATAAAAAGGAGGAACCGAGGTGTTTTAACAGTTTAGGCCTCTGGTTTTAGCTCGTTTGATTCGCACAGGTTTTATGTTTCATTCGATGCTAAAAATCCGAATATAACAGCGTGTAATTGTTCAGCTGGAATCCTTTTGAGAAGTACAAGGGTTGAGGTAAAACCCTGACCTCTGGTGTTGGCTTTTGAGATTCTTACAATGTTTTATTCATAAATGATGTTCAAAACATACACTAAACCAATGCGTTACCTTGCCGACAATTTACTTCATTACGAGGGAAATCAAAGATAAAAACAGGTTTTCACATTTGGTGCCTCTGGTGTTGTCTTCTTCGTTTGACGATATTTCTTCGTTGACGATGTTGAAATTATACAACTTAATAGCCCGACCCTTTTTCGGAATGCTCTTTGCAAACTCCAGGGTTGAGTGAGGCTGAGGTGCTTTTGAGGACCGCTCTAACATTCTCCATTTTTATTTCACACAAATATGGAAGCAACAACTTGTAGGAGCTCTGTATAACTCTTTTAAATATTTATGTAACACACGTTGATTTGAAACTTCTTTTCTGCTTAAAGCTACCGATCTAATACACTCCTTGGACCTTAACCCTATTAATACAAAGCTTCATCCTGCTGAAGTACGATCCTATACTAATGAGCTGGGGGTGAGCCAAATCAAATTGACTCCGAACTGCGTATGGAGATAATTTTGTTCAAAAATGTAAATCTCGGACTTGGACCCTGAGAAACTTATTCATATGCTTACAGAAAAAGGAGGAAAGATCCTTATCTTCGTGTTAGACGATAACCTGTTGCTGACACAATTAAGACCACTAAACTTTCCACTCCATCTAACAGAGAAACCTTTCTATGTGAAGCAGATAGAACTGTTTTATATTAAGCTCCACAGGCCTTTAAGCTGCGATTACCGGCAGAAGATTTAAAACAAATCCTGAAGTGTCTCCACCGGACAAGCAAGTGAATTATTTGACACTCATTCGCTGTCTTTTTGATCTTTTAAAAGAGTTTTACGAGGTCATTTTCTTGGAGCAAGAAAACAATTTCGTTGTAAAATTTGAAAAGAAAACTTTTTTGTGACAGATCTGTCATACGTTGACAGCTTCAGTTTCTTTTTTTAAGTCTCAAACTCTTAAAAGGATTAAAAGTGGCTTAAAGACGTGTGTGAAATGGGTGGATGAGATATATAAGAAGATTAATTTTTAATCGCTTGCCGAGGACATTAGTTGAAGGTGTATGTTAATCGCGGATTAGTGTTCGGTGGAGACATGATATTATTCCGACGTCTTCTGTATGCTTGATGAAATCGGTTGTGTTATTCGATTGCTTTCGCGAACGAATGAATCGACAATCGAATACAATTTTGTTAAAAAAAACTTGTTTACAATCGCCTATTTTTACTCAATATTCGTTCCTAAGAAACTGGTAAGAAAGGTGAGCTCTCTAATACAAACTAATTGGAGGCGTGTCTGTATGAGGAATTCATTTTTTATACACTTCAAACCACCCTTAAATTGCTTCATAATATCGAAGAAAAAAAGAATGATGTGCCGACAACTAAAAGTATCCCGTTCGTAAACGAAGACTTTGTTACACTTCAAGCCAGAATAACATTACACGCGCTTGACACTCAATCTAACACGCACCAACATTTTTAGGATCCCTTTCTTTATCCCTTCCTTAAGTCAAGCTCATCTGCAAAATATTGCTCCATTAAATTACAACCAAAATCCCTTTTGAGACTTCAAAATTTCCCACGCCTTCCATCACCGTCCTTCAAACAAAACTCCGAAACGTCAATATTTTTAAGCAATAAATCGACAGCAACTTTCCCAAGGAACCAAACAAAAAGAATGTCGTCCCTCCTTTTAGCGCACTTAAAACCACATCCAGCCGATGTGGTGGTCCTTAAACTTTTGCTCCTAATTGGCGGCACATCTGGCCCATCACCCTTTTTGTATACTTGATAAGCGCTTTGCTTTGCGTCTTTTCCCTACTTTATAGCGCCTTATTTGCTCAAACTATTAAAGTCCCGTAAAAGGACAAATGAATGGTCGCACTTTTCTTTCGTCCTACCGAGAGTTAAGAGTCGTCTCGCTGTCCTTTTTGCCTGCTTCTGTCTGTCCTTCAGTTATCGAGTGCCTATAATGTGCGCCCACCACACAGACAAGTCGAAGAAGGCAAAAAATATAAAAAAAATAAACGGGACGAAATTGCGGTGAAGACAATAACTTTGCAAAGTGTCAAAGTTTTTCCTATAGCCCAGGATAAGAAAAAAAAAAGGATAGGACGAAGGAAAAAATTTCAACTGCAGATTGGAATTTTTCGCCTTATCCCTTTGAATGGTGGGTGTCGAGCTGGGCAGGACGTGCAACTTCTTTAGACTCCATATTTTCCTTTTTTTTCTTATCAAATATGTCTCGTGTCAAAATTGAGTTTTGAGTCAACTATCAATGAGAAAAGTTTGATGGAAGTCTGATGATATTCACGCCCATATCCGGTTTTTTTTCTCCAAAAACTCTAAAGAAAAAACCCCCTCCCCCCTCTATTCGAATCGGTTTCGATAAAGGACTGGCTCGATGTGGTGGTATTAAAGGGTTATACGGAAAATCTGTTGACGGTGGAGCGTGCACGAATCGATTTTGGCGAAGGGTGCTTACGACGACGACGACGAGAGATAATCGTGCAAATCACCCTTCATGTTAATGTAGCCCTAATGTCAACCGCACCAAATCCGGTGACACACACACCTAAAGTTTGTCGGCTTTTTTGTCGGCCTTCCCGCAACGTTCCACGATACGAGGCCGCATCGTTGCGGAGATGTTTTCTTGTTCACGATAAATGGTATTGGCGTATTTGTGGCACGCACAAAAGCCTTCACTTTTAATGTCCATGTTTATGGGTTCGATGTGATGACAGGTCGAGATAAGGTACACAAAGTTGCAGGGGATTGATGTACAGTGGTGATGGGAAGTTTGGCATCAAGTCAGCAGGACTGACGTTGAAAAAAAAGAGTTTTAAAACGTAATTTTTCGAACAGATTTGCCTTGAAAAAAGTTTCAAAACACATCTTTCCCAGGATAAAATTTTTTCCCAGATTTTACACTATTCCGTCCTTAGTTTCATGCAGCACATAAGATTTAACGATGAAACGGAAGAGATGCTGATCTATTTTAGAAGGGTTGCAAATGCCAACTTTGCGAGAAAACCTTTGACTTCGTTCAATTTCACAGTTGTTCGTAATCAAACTTCTTTTACTCGTGACACGTGAGCCAAGTAATTCATTTTATATTTTTTCCACACCATTTGAGAATCGTCCTAGTTGTATCATATCGAAGGTTCCTTAAATCCTGCATATAACCTTTAACAAACGCTTACCAGAAACATTGCTAATCAGCCCCCGAAAATAAAATTGGTCCAAGAAAGCAGCCTTGTGGTATCTCTTCGAATTCTTATTAAAAAACGTAATTTCATGTAAAAATTCACACTGAGTCCTTAAGTATGTAGCATCTGTCTGTCAAAAGTAACTCCTGTAGAGTCTAGACAATCCTTGCCACTTCAGCTCAACTCACAAAATCCTTTTGAACAAGTCCTGCTAATGTCCGCTCTGTAGCCCATCATGTGTCGCAAAATCAGGTACTCGCCGTCTTTTTCCTTTCGAAAGCTGGGAAATCTACTGTCAAAATCAATCTGAATCAAAATGAAAAAAATACCTTATTCATTGAGGATTCTCAGTTAAGCCCACCCCACTAAAACGACCTTGTCAAGACTATTTTGTGTTTATTACACCCCGTCCAAGGTTAAAAGCTCGAGCACGTGTGTAACTTAACTTTGAGTGGAAAAGCAAGGCACAATTTGCACGTATTTATTTTTTAATATTTTCAACTGATCGTTCGAGGTTTTTAAAGAGTTAAAGAGATCACCCTAAAACAAACAACGACGAACCCTAGAAACGTGCCTCCGTCTCCCACAATCAGATTTTGATCAGTATGCCACTTGAAAGCAGGCAATTCATGGGACAATTCAAGCCATCAACCTCTTTTTCTTAAATAGTAATCATGTCGATCACTGATCGTGCCTACAAAAAAGAGAAGAAATAGCTCAGGGTTCAGCTGAGCTTCAACCTTTTCTTTTGGTGGAATATCAACACAGAACTTCCACAGATTTTTGAGTGATTTTCTGGGAATCAAAGGGATCAGCCCAAAACCAAGAACTAAAAAATCTAGAAAAGTCCGTTTTTCTGCCGTAATCAGAATGTGAGCAGCAAGCCAATTGAATCAAGCCATCGTTAAACAATGTCTGATCACTTATCACTTATCGTAGGCATCCAGTCCAGAAAAAAGTAAGAATAGGCCATGATTCTGCTGGGTTTTAACCTTTTCTCTCCTGGCTGAGCAGCAAGGCAGAACTTCCAGCGATTTGTAAATGCCTTTAAGTGATCGTTCAAAGTAATTAAGGAGGTGCCTCAAAAGCAACAACTGAAAAGACGGGAAAGCTATTCCCTTCTTCTGCCATGATCAGAAAGTGAACAACAGGCCACATGAAGGCAAGTGGCACGGTTCAAGTCATCGAGCCTCTTTCTAAAATAGTGAAACAACGTCTGATCATGTCGATCACTGATCGTACCTACAAAAAAGGGAAGAATAAGCCCAGAGTTCTGCTGGGTTGCAAACCTCTTCTTGTATTTACGCCTCCGTTTGTCATTTGCTAAAGGTATTCTGAGAAGCATTTTGAGACTCAGATCACTATTGTAACAATGAGGAAGCATTTTAGCATCCGCTTTAAACAATTTTCAGTGAATTTATAATTTTTTCTAAGACAAAACTTTACTGGACGTGAAAAGGTTGCAACCGTGTCTATTTTAGCTTTTTGTTATCCACGAAATCCCAATGGGTGACATAAACATTCAAAGGTTGGCTGACGCCAATGAAGTAGCTCCCATGAAGTAGCCCATTAGATAATACTTTTTGGCTCACCGGCAGGCCACGATCCTGCTTACTTCACCTGTGACGGGCACCGCCTTAGCCAATTAAGCTATTGGTGACCAACTAATTTATTGCCCCTTTGAATAGTGGGATCTCTTTATTGGACTCGGTTAAATATTACTTTAAAAAGCAAACGCCTTAAAGTCCTTAGGGGCTCGGTCGATCAAAATTGTTCTTGGTGCACCTACCCGGACATGATAGTTAGATTTGATTTTAGGCAATTTTAATTTCTAAGATCTTAACCAGAAAAGATAGTTTGCTGTTTTTTTTAGTTTTTTGTGGAGACTTTGTGGACGCTTTATTCTTTTTTGAACTTTTTAGGGAATGTAGGGAAGGTTTATAATTTGCGTGCTCCTAACAAAACAGGTGTTTTTGGAACTGGGTGAAAACTATCTGATATGCTCGGAATTTAGTATCGTAGACTATGAAAATGGTCTTAAGTGCACCTGCCCAGACATGAGAGTTAAATTTGGTCTTTTCTTTAATCCTGACTCGCCTATTTCGAATGTTGGCACCTCGACCTGAAGAGATCTTTTGGGCTTAGGTTGTCTATGCAGTTCATAATTGCTAGCCAGATAGAAAGTGCTTTGTTGCCTCTTAAATCTTTTGTATCCCCACAATCGATGAGCCCTTGTTCCCACAGATTTTTTTTCAGCAAATTTTTATCTATCTTTTGAGGGAATTAAGGGAAAGTTGGAAAATTGTTAGCATTGACATGTCAGTTTGAACTTAGCTAAAATGAGCTCTAGTAATTCAGTCTATGGTGCACCTGCCCAGACATAAGAGTGGTATTCAGGCTGAGGATGCAGTTCAGCCAGATTTAAAGGTGTTTTTTTTTTTTTTCAAAATTTTCGTTGAGCTCTTGTTCTTCTTCAGTTCTATTTCTTATAATCTCCATATTATTTTGGGATGATTTAGCGAAGATTTTTGAAACTGCTTGCGTTTGCCGCTTCAGATCTACTTGAGTTTAAGTTTTGCCAAAAACTCATTTTTCTTTTTGCTCTTTTGATCAATTTGGTGTACCTGCCCAGACATGAGAGTTAAGTTTGAGTTAAGGGTATTTTTTTAACTGATCACGAGGCGTGGCAGTCGGAAAGTATTTCAAAAAAGATTTCAAACTCAACAAAATTGATTTTTTCGCTTGTCAAAAGTTTTGGCCCCCACTGTCTCGCTTGACATATCCTCATTTGGTGTTTTTTTGCGTTTTTTTTATGTCTTGCATAATTTATCGTATCGCAATTTTGCACTCCTGCACACCGTTCTGCTCATTTTCGAAACAATTAAGCTTCACGCGCGTTCAAAAATTCATATTGAACAACGGGATGAAATTTCACAAAAAACGAAGCTTCACCTATCCAAAGGATGTGATCACATACAGCAAACTGTCTTAAGGCCAGCGGAATAGTTGCACACACCAGAGCTATCGGCTTAAGAGTCAAAAGTTTTTCAATTACTCTATTCCGACGGTAGGTGCTCCGGTCTACAATGTGCAGCCTTAGAGACACACGTTAAAAGCTAGTCATGTGCGTTTAATGGAATTTCCTTTGCCTCTGATGCAAAACTACATAAAACTCACCCTAGCGTATCATAACATAACCAAACACACGACAGCACACGGCCACGGGTGTAGGTACTTTAAAAACATCCCTATTTTCGACATACGCGACACATCCTGGTGCGAATATAACCCACCCAAACTCTGTTGTGCACACTTCTGTGTGCAAGTGTGTTTTTTTATTTTTTATTTTTTCACTCACAAGTCCTCGCAACACCCCACTGCAACGGTATGGACCATACTTTAAGGGTGGTGCTCTTTTCTACTCTCTCTCTGGGTTCTTCTGCTGTTGCTGGTAACAGAATTACTCAAACGAATTATGTGTAATGCAATTTTTACCCCCAAACACTGTGTCGAGTGTGTGCTCGATGCACGGTGATTTTTCCAGGTTTTATGTTGTGTCATGCTAGCTCAGCAACAAGCTCAAAGAGTTGTGTGTAAAAAGGATGTGTCAGCAGTTTTTTTTCATAATTTTAATTTCACTTTTTGAAATATAAAGCGGAGGTGCGGCTAGTGGGTGTATAAGGATTTTTTTGGTTAATTTTTAATTATATCGTGGCTAAAAAAATTTTTAATAAAATTATACTTGGCAGGGGGCATTTTTTCCACTGACATTAACTGAATTAAATTGCATAATAGGCTGCAAATTGACATTTGAAGTGTATTCGCCTGTTATTGATGGGCTGGAAAAACTGTCCGTATAGATCGAGACCTAATTCGATTGAGAAATGGGTCACATATGTTGTGATCTCAGACTGGATTCAGGACAGAGAAAAATTTACTGAATATTTCAAAAATCTATTACAATTTTGACAAAATAAATCATCAGAGAAGTGACAGATAAGGTTGTGAGAGCTATGATCTTCTTTAAAACTGATTCCGACTTGAAATATTCGTCTGCTTTTCAAAGTTCCAAAGAGTTTGCAGTACAAATCATATAATCAACTCAAGTTTACCTTCAAACACATTTCCATACTCCACCGAACGATACAGCTTCCAGTTTCGTTAAGATTTTGCATTTTTTATATAAAAAAAAACCTTCCCTCAAGAAGTCAGAAAACACTGACGACACGTAAGGTAAGCATGGAAGGACCATCAATTTACTGAAAACATTGTACCAGAATAGTCCTTCAGCTACGATTTCAGAAGACTATTCTCTAAAGTTGAAAAAAAAACGTACCCTGAAGAAATCGAAAAAAAAGATGACGAAAAGTAAGAAAAGCATGAAGGGATCATCAATTTATTTTAAACATTGTACCAGAATAGTCCTTGAACTATGATTTAAAAAGACTATTTTCTAATGTTGAAAAAAAGTACCCTGAAAAAGTCAGAAAATACTGACGAAACGTAAGAAAAACAAGGACGGACCGTCACTTTATTTTCAACATTGTACTAGAATAGTCCTTGAACAACGATTTTAGAAGACTATTCTCTAATTTTGAAAAAAAAAAAAAACGCTCCCTGAAGAAGTCGGAAAATACTGACGAAACGTAAGAAAAGAATGGAAGCACCATCAATTTACTTTAAAAATTGTACCAGAATAGTCCTTCAACTACGATTTCAGAAGACTATTCTCAAATGTCGTTGTTAAAAGTTGTTGCATGGTATTTTTATAAAACGAAACGGTTCCTGATGATGTCAGAAAATACCGACGAAACGTAGAAGGAGGATGGAAGGACCTTTAATTTTGTTTAAACTTTGAACCAGAATAGTCCTCTAAAAACGACTTTGCTTGGGAAGTTTCTGCAGTAACCGTTTATGCCACGATTACAAATCAGCTATTTTTAGTGCTTTAAAAATTTTAATGCAATCTTATTGCCTTGCCGTTCAAGTGCGAAGCTAAATTCTTGTTTCTTGGATATTGTCGGTGACAAGGAACAAATTCGTTGGACACAAAGCAAACGGTCCTCAATACACTCAATAAATTTGGAAATAGAAATAAACCAAGCGATTGTCTGCTCTGAGCTTCTAACACAAATACAAAAACCTGCGAAATCCTTTCTTCCTTCAAGGAACCCCAAATAAATCGGGAGGGAATCGACCTCATGATGTTAGACTTTAGATCAGTTTTAGTTCAGTTCGATTTTAGAACTTTTCCTTTTGCAGATCGTCGAGTACGTGGAACATGCTTTCTCCCGATCTCTCGCCTTGCCTCTATGGTCATTAGTAATGTTAAACAAAGTCCATCAGTATATTTCCTGTCGCTCTTTCCATTCGGTTTATGAAGATAATCAAGAAAAACCAACTTTAAAAAGGCGTCAATGAGGAGGATCAGTGAAGTGGCGCCCAATAAACTTTTTCGCCTACTTGGCCTCAAGTAAATAAAAAAAATAAGACAAAGAGCCGAACCCTCACAGAAACCAAAAATTATCTCCTGATTGCTATACTTCGTGAACGGGAGCGAATACATGGCTCCTATTTCCGGAGAGATGATCCGTCGAACGATCAGTGATCATTCCAATGTATTTTCATTCCCAAGGAACTCTGTTTAGTTCGAAATGTATATCAGAGTCTCTACAACTTAAAAACAAATTGTAGATCAACCTACCAACATCCTAGACAGAAGGGCAGTTGCTCCAAAAAAAGGTACACACAGGACACAATAAACGACCAACGTGTTAATTCAGTTTCATTTGGAGAAAAAATCGCTGTTCACAAGTTATTTTTTCCCCCCAATTTGAGAATAGACCAGATGAAAAAAAACGATAAAAAATTTTCCATTTCGTATATCCTTTTCTAGGATATTTTATGTGGAAGTGGAAGTTCTTTTACTTAATCTATCTGAATTGCGATCTTTGTTTGACAACAAAGTGAACACTACATTCGCAGTGAAAGTTGCTATCAAGGAGACCAATGAAAAGCAAAGGAAAAATATTCTAAAAAATTATGTTTTTTGATCCTTGGGAAGTGTAAATCACCCTGCTGACACTTCATTTCGTCGGCGGAGAAATACCACGAAAAAAAGGAAATAAAACAGCTGATGGGCCTGTGTAAGCAAATTTTGGTTAGCAATATTCGGTTTGTAGATTTTGTTTAATTGTGAACGTTTCAACTCGATTTCCGTAGAAAATATTGGTGCAAGGAAGAGCTTGTGGCAGACATGGCCCTTTTTGCCAACTGGACTGTCTGTGGACGTCACTTTGTGGCTGGAATTTCTTATCCAGTTCTCTCGCAATTCCACTTGAGGTTTACCACCACCGTTCCTAAGACATTAGCCACACAGTGGTGCCTTGTGCCATCGATTCTCCGATGTCACTGTTTAAGTTTGTGAATGTCACCATCAACACCTATTTCCTGACCCCTTTATGGTTTAAGTGACCTGTAATCGCTGTCATCAGAAGCCATTTGCCAAATCTCCTTCACCAAAACCCCCAGCAGTCATTGGTTAAATGTACTCTGGCGAACCCACCAAATCTATACCCATTCGATTCCCCCTGGAAAAACCTTCATATTGACATCCCTCCCATGCAGCCGACTTAAATCCCCAAATTTACCTCAATTCTTGCCTCTTAAATATCCCATCTAATGTGAGTCTTCAAGAAAAAAGTCAGCAAGAAATCCTTGAACTCTACTAAAAAAGGTTATAGAAGGCCACCATAGTTATACCCTGCTCGCAGGATGTATATTACACTTTCATCCATAAATAATCGAACAATTTAAGCTTTCAGCACGCCCACTCACCACCCCCTATCAAGACTTTTTTTCTTACCATCATCTAAGAGTCCTTTTTTTCGCATAGCTACCCCCGATAAAACCACCAACTATAAAGATGAAGCAGGTTATCCTCCAAGGGCAAAGCCTTACCCTCTCGAAATGGGAAGAAGAACACAACTTTAAACGGTTTTCGTTTTAAAAACGCTTACCGATCCCCAAAATAAAAACCAAAAAAACACCCCAGCCAGCCATAACGTGGGACAAAACCGATTTTTGATGACAACAATATCGTATCGAGAGAAGGAAAAAACTTATCGATATTTTTATGCATGGCAGACAGGATGTGCTAGGATGCTGGCTCAAGCCACCCTCCCACCGCAAAACTTTGGCAAAGTTATGTGTTTTCGTGTCGAGCATTATTGTGAGACAGGAGGGAGGGTATCGTTGGATAGGTTATGTTGGGGGCGCTTAAAGTGTGCGTCAACGACCTCGAAATCTCATAATCCCTTTAAAGGACACACCTTAAGTGACCAATTTTGCGGATTGACTGGGTAAACACGTCTCAAATGGTTTGTTTATCCCTCCTGTGAGAACATCAATCAGAGACAAAACGAACCTAGGATACCTGAGTAGTCACGGTCGAGTTGGGGTCCTTCTCCCTCGAAAGGGGCGTGCAATATCATGCATCGACCCTAGTAGCCCGTAACCGTAATTACAGTGCTCACAGAGTTACCAAACGGTCTATCCAACACCGCGACGCTATTTTTGCGTTATTAACGTTGTTGGAGAAAATGCGCCGACCGGCTGGCTGCTGGGGCTCGTCGGTGATCCAATTAATGCTTCTCGGAACAGCGAAGAGTCAGCAGAACCACCGAGAGCCAAGACCGTTGCCAGTGCAACGACCTCGGGATAGTACATCATCGAGTCTGGCTCGGCTGAGCAGCTTTTTCCGATACTCATACTCGCGCAGGGTCGTCGCGTCACCATCCGCCGAGGAAGTGGCGAAAAGCTACAAACACTCGCACCGAGAGTACTCCACGTAACGCGTACCTACTCCCGAGGTGTAATTTCGTAATCGGACCGGCTATGCCGTATGGAGT
The DNA here is from genome assembly GCA_947623515.1 of Neoascia interrupta. Taxonomy (NCBI): domain Eukaryota; kingdom Metazoa; phylum Arthropoda; class Insecta; order Diptera; family Syrphidae; genus Neoascia; species Neoascia interrupta. Next base: position 110,960,411 of record OX392464.1, read on the forward strand.
GGAGGGTATCTTTTGGTCATGAACTTGACAGACAAACGCGGTGGGCATAGCGAAACCACAAAAGAAAAACCATATCAATGGCAAGAGGTCGTCTAGGTCGCCAGATGGATGGTTTGCTCGGTGATGTGCTGTGTGCTCTATGTAGTCAATGTCTTGGGTTTAGGTAAACAGACGATTTATGGACTCTATGCTGTGCCATCATAATCTTGATTTCTTCTCCTCGCTCTTTCGCTGGAAGAGGGGTAGATACACTGGTTGGTACACATGTATTGAGATTTTTTTATCCGTACCTTTTCTCGCAATGCCTTTCCGAGTGTAGTAATTATCATGACGTGGTAATCTTTACGGTTGGGATGACTCCATGGAACTCACCCGTTCGGAGGACAACGACACATCGAATGGCAGGCTTCATCGCCGCCATCATCATCGTCACTGTTGGTGTAGTTGGTCGCATACATTCGAAAGAGGATGACTGATGATGGCATGGTTAATTGGTCCAGTGTTGGGCGAGCAGCAGAGCAATACCCCTGGGAAATCTTGGGACAAAAAGTTCGAATGCATTTTCTTTTTTCTCGTTGAGGGATTATTGTGGGTTTCCCCTTGTGAGCGTGTACCGGAACTAATCCGTTTACAGAAGCGGAAACGGAATTCTTTTAGGGTCGCCAGGCTGGCCGATTGTTAATAGAAAACATTTGGGATAATTATGAGCGACTCATGTTTTTCTTGGGATCATACGGCTGATGGTTGACGCTAATGAAAGACTAATGGGTGAAGGCTTTTCTGACTGTCGACATTTTTGATGGGAGCGGAATAGAAGGGCGTTAATGTCTGTTTATTTATCGGGGGATTATGTTTGGAGTTGAGCCACGTCAAGCGATCACGTCATGACGCAATCAGACGGATTAAGAATGTGTTTCAGGGAAAAGGTGGTCGACGCGATAAATGATTCGATAGATGTCGGCTTTTTAGATGAGACTGTTTTACTTACAGAATTCCGCCTTGCATAAGGGGCAGGAAGAGTTATGTAGCTATTCTTGTAGACTTTAGCCAGGACAAGAACCATTCGATGATCTTCTTAAGATGAGGTGTGTCCTTTTCAGGATCCACACTATCACTCTCTTCCCCCTGTGTTATGATATGAGCTGCCATTACATATTGAACTATGAGTCGGGCAATAAGACTCACCCAATCACATCCTTAAGTCGCGCGTGCACTTGAGAGCAAAATTAGAGCGAGTAGCTCTCAACCCACTCTCGAGAGTCACGAGAGTAACTTGCAGAGAGAGACTTTCAAGAAGTCGGGAAGTTGAGAGTAGAAAATCAACTCTCTGCGAGTACTCTCCGAACTCTCGAGACCGGCCTGACTGCTACTCGCATTAGCTTCACTCTCAAGTTGCTGCGCTCCTTTAGGATTCCCTGATAGGAATATTTTAAGCTTCTAGTTTGTCTTTTAAACCGTTTACTCATTTATTTCAATCTATGAGGAATATCCTTACTAAATGTTGTTTTTTTCTTTTTCTTCCAGGTATGTGAACGCAGAATCTCTTTCGAAAAAAAATCTACTTCAATTTAACGGTATTGTATACAATTCAGTCGATAGTTTGGAAATTTTCCCTCAAAACTATTCACTTATTAAAAAAAACTTGTAACGACGTGAGTAAAATACGTTCCGGAATCGAACCAGTGACTTTTTGTGCTGTTAGTAAGTACACAAACCATCTTAGGGTGATTGCAGTTCGTTTGGGTCCCTCTTCGATAGTTTATGCGAACAAGTCTAGAAATAGAACTAAATTAGCATTTTGCCAATGACATAATACGTTCATTGCTTTCTTACTTATTTGAAAAAATTTAAAAAATAATAAAGCCTCTGCAAAAAGCCATATCCCCCATTGGCGGATGATATGGTACCACCTATCTGGTGATTTGGCGCATATCAAACTTTACATGTTTTGGCAGAGAACACACTTTAATTTATCACAAGGCTTCTCATAATATTGTTCTCCATTCATCCCTACTTCCGCATTAGGAATCACTTTAATGTTCCCTGAACCATCAGATTCGCCCTAACGAGACACAATTAAATTTTTCTCGTCTGAGGATGCCAGAACATTTTTAGTTTTTGAAAATTTCGTAGTTTAATTCGTAGCTTGGAATGTTATCGGTTTGCCTTGAATATTAAAAGAAAATTCTTTATGTTTTCTGGTGCAGCCAGAACTTGAGTCCTTCTTTATTAATTCAGCTGGGCCTGGAAGTAGGTAAATGTCCTAAATTGTCTGAAGTTGTATTCGGTAAATATTTGTCACACTCTATTTTGTAGGATGTGACAACTTATTATTGAAGCGTTTTAAAAGTGCATACAAAGCTTCACAGAGGTTAAAACGGTACCCAGCCAAATTACCCTCATGAAAATGTACGCATGATCTTAATTAAACGAAACCATCATGCCATATTAGCCGACTTTACCCAAGTCGAACTTCGGCAGACAACAAGAAGGCGGCGGGACACGACCTAGTCACTGGCGAAATCTTTAAGGAATTGCCGAAAAAGAAATAGTTTAGCTCCTCAAAACTCGCCCATACTTAAGTGCGCCAAATTACCCTACTCGACTGGTCTAAGTCGAACAGTTCGACAGACAATAAGAAGGCTACGGGATACGACCCAATTACAGCCAAAATCTTGAGGGAAGTGTCAAAAAAGCGTAAGTTAAGCTTTTCTAGACTCTCCGAGGCTGAACAGCGAACACCTTACTTGCATATCTGTGATGATAATCGTGCTCCAACCCCTCGCTTTAGTTTTCCCTTAATATTCTTTGCCTTTTCAGCGGGTACAAGCGGACCTTTAGGAATGCAGCAGAGTGGGAGGGTTATGATCCATCACTTCAGATCATAACATCGCGCCTAAATGGAAAAGAAGAAGACGAAAAGTTTTTTTCCCTTTTTTAACTGCCAGTGCCGGATGCTGGAAAGTATGGGTTACCAAGTTACATCAACACACAGTAGATTCCCTTCTTTTTTATGGTGGCTTCTTAAGCTTCAGGAGGTCTCAGTCAAACAGTTCGTTTCTCAGACACTTCACCGCACAAACATGTTTTTCAAATGCCATGTCCGGGGGGTTAACTAGAACCCTGTTTACTAGAATGTAGAAGGTCTTGAAAATTGCTGCCAAAAATCTCGAATGGGGCAAAAACTAGAAACACAAGAATCTTTAAAAAAAAGACATCTCGATTAAAATCTAGAACCAAAGTTTTTAATGATCGCATAATGATCAACTTGCTAATAATAATAATTTACAATTTCCAACTAAGCAAGGAGGGAGTTGCTTAGTTATTAGACGGATTCCAAAGTTTTAAGGGCCTCTATACAGTTGTGCCTATTCAGGTACAAATAAGGTGGAAATTGAGGTCTTGCTATTTTTTTGAGGTTTTTTTTTAGTAGCTATACCAACGTGATTCAAACGACACGATCAATAGTTCAAGCAGAATTTTGTAGTTTGAAGATCGCTGATCATGAAGAGCCAAAAGTTTACATTTTTGCCGCTTGTTTTAGTTGCTGTGCCAACGTGATCCAAATGTAGGACAATGATCGTGCAGTTAAACCAATTTTTCGTTTTCAAAATTTTGTGGTTTGAAGATCACCTGCTTATGAGGCCCGAAAATTTACATATTTGACGTTTATTTTAGTTTTTATGTCAACATGATCCAAATGCAGAAAAAGGACATGTTTTTCAACGACACGATCAATAAATCTAACCAGAATTTTGTAGTTTGAAGATTGCAGATCATGAGGCCCTAAAAATTTTCATTTTTTACGCTTGGTTTTTGTTGCTATGCCAACATGATTCAAATGGAGGACAATCATCGTGCATTTAAACCAATTTTTCATTTTCAAAATTTTGTGGTCCGAATATCACTGCTCATGAGGCACGAAAATTTACATATTTGACGCTTGTTTTAGTTGCTGAGCCAACAATCTCCAAATGTAGGAAAAGTACATGTTTTATACGGACGCGATCAATAAATCTAACCAGAATTTTTTTGTTTGAAGATCGCTGATCGCTTGTTTAAATTGCTCCGCCGCCACGATCCAAATGGAGGACAATGATCGTGTAGTTAAACAAATATTTCAACGACGCGATTCATTTTATCAGAATTTTGTTTTGTGAAGATCACTGATCATGAGGAACAAATTTTATAAACGCATTTGTTTTCCCTTTGTATTCAAAATTCTGGCAGATAAACGCTCCACGTTAGAACTCTGTCAGATCTCTTAAATACAAAAATTTGAGAATCCGGAGAAACCGCAACCGTTTTTATCATGATTCATTTCAAACCTTCGTCTTCAATAAAATGCATTTCGAATATTTTCACAATACACTGTGACAGATGAAGGTCGTTCCAAGCTTAGACCGTAGATTAGATCGTAGATTCCTACAACTTTCTCCCATTAGACCCCATTCAGAGACATTACTCGTGCAGGGTTCGGCTAAGCCCTTGAACGGGACTTTCATATGCCCTGATCTTAAGGTCTTAATATTCTTCTTCTCTTTTGTCTCAGGTCATTCCCTGTATCGGCCACATTTAAAACGTGAAAAATCAGTTCGTCTCCCATAAAGCTCCAGCTAATCACTTTGACAGCATCGTCCCGCGCGAACACATTGGCACCTCAGCTCCGATGCCCAAGACCTATGTGTAATTAAGCTGTTACATACGCTCCATACAGAACCTCTGCCTCTTACCTTGAGCAATTCGATTCCAACTCATGTCAGTCTAATCCCATCGCCAATGACCAAACCCGCAGCAAATCACCTTAAATCAACACATCACCACCACCGGGAGGAGGCTTTTGCCGCTGCTGTGTGGCCTAAGTAATCCGCTTACACGCATTTCGAACGAAATACCGTTGACAACACACCCATGTATTGGCCGATACTGATTGGCTATTAAATATAATTTAATTGGATGAGTTTCAAGGTATCATCCATCATTCGTCATCGCATATCAGCGTCATCACGTCACTCGTCGAAATATTTTATTTATTTTTTGGCAAGAAGCAGGCTTTTGGTCCATACTCCACTGACAAAAAAAAAATTGGGCAAGGGACATCCTTTTGGAGGACTTTTTTTTCTTCTCCCCTGGTCGGTTTCACTCCTGTCATTCGTTGCTTTCCTACACAGATTCCCGAGACGAGATACACACGACCATAATGAGGGGAAAATTGAAAAACCAGGCCTTGTGCCAAGATTCTCGACCACATTGCCACCTAAGTAGCGCGCACCAGGTTTTCTGCGTTTTCCTTGTTGTTGGCACTTTTTCTCAGAAATAAATTCTATTCAGTCGGCGAGGAAAAACGCGGGGCGAACAAGGTAGAAAGCAGGTGAGGTACGTCAACGCTTGAAACAGCCACGCCGCGCTGCTCCGCGCCGTGTCGGTCGTCCGGAATGCGTCAGATTTCTAATTTCAAACGATAAAAATAATATTTCTTATTTTTTCTCGATTTGTTTTTGTTTTTAATTTTATTTTTAAGTTTTTCTCGTTTTTGCTAAATTTGATTTATTTTTAAGACTGTTTTGAGGAAAATCACTTTGTTTTGACTTGACCAACTGTGGTGACTTCGTATTTCCGTTGTGACTTGTTGTCGCACCACGCCAGAAGGGGGCCAACTTAACACAGAGAATCCGTAAACCTCCTCTTCGTGAGCGAGCCTGAGTAGGTCAGTCAACTCGTTAAGCTCCGGCTGGCCATTGGACATATTTTAATGGATTAGTTAATTGACAGGTAATCGGCTGGCGTATTAGTTGGGAAAATATTGTGTGGATCTTAGAGTTTAGACACGGCTTGCCAATGAAAAGGGTAAACACTGGGTATACCTCGTATGGGAGCAATGCACGGACTTTGTGCGTAGAAGCTGCGTGCTGAGGAAGATGGCTTTCTCATAGGTCAGGTTGCCTGTGGGAAGAATTATTGTGAAATCGATTTGATTAATGCTAAGTCGTAACGGAACGGAAGCCGGGCAGATTGATTTATGTGACATGAGGTGGACGTATGACTTTTTTAAATATTCAGATCACACTTTTATTCATGAATATATGGCGGGAAAGAAATCATAAGGAGGACGAGAACATTTAAGAAAGTCACAAGAAGATTCTAATTTAATATTTATACGGGGTCTCAAATTATTGTATTTATGAGATTTGGCATCCCCCTTACGTGGAGAGTTGATCTGGTAGAATTCAGTGAACTTCAAGCTACGAAGTTCTGCTTAGATTGATCATGTCGTTTGAAAAATATATTAGTTGGATGTTCTACATGTAAATCATGTTGGCATAACAACTTAAACAAGCGTCAAAAATGTAAGTTTTCAGGCCTCATGATCAGTGATCTTCAAATTCAAACCACAAAATTCGGCTAAAATTGATCGTGTCGTTTGAAAATTATGATATTAATTTAACTACGCGATCATTGTCCTAAATATGGATCATGTTGGCATAATACATCTAAAACAAGCGTCAAAGATGTAAGTTTTCAGGCGTCATGATCAGTGATCTTCGAGTTCAAACCACAAAATTTTGCTAAAATTCATCGCGTCGTTAAAAACAAAATATTGGTTGAACTACGCGATCATTGTCCTTCATGTGGATCATGTTGGCATAACAACTAAAACAAGCGTCAAAGTTGTAAGTTTTTAGGCCTCATGATCAGTGATCTTCAAGTTGAAGCCACAAAATTTGCGTCTCTATAAACATGATATTAGTATAACTCCGCAATCACTGTACTTAATGTGGATAATATTGGCATTATACAACTAAAACAAGCGTCAAAGTTGTAAGTTTTGAGGCCTCATGATCAGTGATCTTCAAGTTGAAACCACAAAATTCTGCTTAATTGATCGTGTCGTTTGAAAAAGATGATATTAGTTAACTCCGCGACCATTGTCCTACATGTGGATCATGTTGGCATTACAACTAAAACAAGCGTCAAAGATGTAAGTTTTGAGGCCTCATGATCAGCGATCTTCAAGTTTAAGCCACAAAATTTGCGTCGTTGGTAACATGATATTAGTATAACTCCGCGATCACTGTCCTTAATGTGGATAATGTTGGCATTATACAACTAAAACAAACGTCAAAGATGTAAGTTTTCAGGCCTCATGATCACTGATCTTCAAGTTCAAATCACGAATTTCTGCTAAAATTGGTCGCGTCGTTTAAAAACATGGTATTGACTTCACTTCGCCTTCATGTGGATCATGTTGGCATTACAACTAAGCCAAGCCCCATGATCTGATCAGTGTTCTTCAAACAAAAAAACGGTTTTGGAGCTCGTCATGCCTTTTACTAAATCGGAAGTGATGTTTATTTACCAGGCGCCTGTGTAATGCACCCTGCACATTAATGAAGGCAGTTATCAGACACCTTAAAACCGGCGGAGCAGTATAAGTATCTCGGGGTTTTTTCGACGAAAGTCAGGATGAGTGACACTGAATTTTTTGGAGGCTTGGTTAAGCTAGAGCAGTGATAAATCAACTTTTTCGGAAGGTCATAAGCAAATTTGAGCTTCGAAGGAAAGCCTCAAGTCTTTCTGCCGCGTGGTTAAAGTACCTTCTCGTCCTCTGCGATCCTGGGCACAATGCCATTCTATTTGTCCAGGCAGGCCAACCGCGATGGCCTAGCCCTTAAAATGGACGTTCGATCTTCCTGGTCGACTCGAATTTGGTGACTTCGATTCGAAGTTCCTATTGACTGGAGCATCTGACTCCACGTTGGGCGTCATTGTTGTGAGTCTGGTTATAGCCACCCAACTTTGGATCGCTAGAATTGGCGGCGGCACAAAATGGAATGCACACGGTTAGGCCCATCGGTTTGGGGTTTCGCTAATCTACTGTCATCTCCAGTCCCAAATGAGTAAGCCAATGTAATCTTTCAATGGTACGCCCTAAACGTTGCTGGTAATTTTGTTGTTTGGGTAAATATGATAGAAAACCAGTCACTAAGCGCCTAATTGGTTAGAGCAGTGTCCGCGTTAGGTGAAGAAAGGAGGATCGTGACATGTAGGTGAGCCAAAAAGGGTTTTTTCCTTTCACAATTTCTTCCAATAATGCAAAGGTACAGAAGCACAGCCCTTACTATCAGTTGTAGCCGACCCTGATGAACTCGTGCACCCCTGGTGAAGTCCTTAAAGCCTTTTCAGTTTCGTGAGAAATTTAAGCTTTAACTTTTTCCCCTTGTTCTCTGCTTTATTGGCAGACGTATTTGCTACAGTCAAACCGAAATTTCTCCTTCGTTTAATTTGTATTTTGCTAACTCCGATTGCCAGCTCCTTGATCCAGGATAATAACTTTTTTACACCGCCCAAGAGTTTGTGTTCACTCCTCAAAGTATACCAAGTATATCACATCATGTCCTGAATCATATTTGGATTCCACTTAAGAGTTAATTGAGTTTGTACAGATGGCTTTTAAGGCTACAACTTTTTTTTTAACGAACCACACACCATGTTGCATTTCGTCCCTTCAAAAAAAAGTAAACCTCACTCCCGTCTCTCAGAACTTTGCCAATCCTCTTAGGCTCGAATTTCAACCTGAAACCATTCACAAATCATTTTCATCTCAACTTCCCGAGTAACTTTATTAAAACACTCCACACATTGCACATCCCCCGCTCACTTGCCATCGTCAACATTTTGTCGGCGCGAGAGCATATCACAAGGATACGGGTGAAAATTGCTTAAGACTCAGCGCACTTGTACACAACAAGTTGGTGTATCTATGTAGTATCAACCTACCTTCTTGCAGTATAGTTTCTCTTCGTTACAACTCCTTCAACTTCCACTTTGAAGTTTCATCATCAGGTTGTGGGTTGTTTACTTTTCGATATCCTGTAGCAATAACTTTGCTTCGCATCTTTGTATGTTATCCTTTGCAGAAGGATCTTGCTTCATTCTGCGTACGTTCTTCATTTGCTCCGGCTTGTGTGTGTCGATACACATTCCAAGTTCCAACCCCCAGCTCCCCCGTCTATGCTTTAGCCTCTAGCCCGTCTGTGTTATGATTACTTCGCGTCAATGTGTCGACACTCCCAGACTTCCCAGATAAGATGTGTGAGAGACATGACATCCTTTAGCCACCAGCCCACCCCACCACCCGGCGACTGCCATCTGCCAGCAGATGGAAGGAAAAGTGTTTGATATCTCCGAAGGAGATAAACATTAAAATGCCAAAAGGGAAATGAACACACAAACAGAGCATTAATACGTGATGCTGGAGCGTTATTAGAAAATGTTATTGGGATTCGCCAAGTTAAAGCGACACAGGCTCGAGCTCTATATATGAATGAAGATGTGATATCCTTTTTGGTGAAGATGACAGAAGTAACACAGAAAAAAAATAATACAATCCTTAGACAAATCCCCACACACAATGGAAGCGGCAAAAAAACAGGATATAGATGCGGATACGTGCCATCATGACACGGACTCTCGAAGTCCGAAATTAAATTGACCGAGAGTGCTTAAGGATATTAAGGGAATATGTTTTCATTCATTTCGCAACCCTATTTTCTTTAAACACCCAGCGATCGCACATCCTGTGTCGTGTCCATGAAGAGCCCTTGTGTTGACAGTTCTTTTTTTTTGCCTCCTTACCCTTGTCGGCCAGCCACACTTGTATCCTTTGCCAAATGTTTGCATGATGAAAAGTGTTGTGTACACTTTGGCATATTGCTTAAGTGCTAATGAAGCATGAAGTATTCAAAAGGGTGTCTCATTAGGAATTCCTAGCCGCCGCATCCCGTTCTCTATTTTGGTTGGCTTTCACTCATTTATGTGTGGTGTGCGACAGGATTTTTCAGGGACTTTTTAAGGGTGAGGGTATCTGAAAAATTTGTAACCCTCCTGCTCCTCGACCTGGGGATGAATATTTTGTTGATAATGATGATGTTGGCACACTGCGAGTGTACGTAAGTCCAGGGCAGACCGAGAAAGTGTTAAAGGACCGACTGGGGAGGAATTAATGCGAGAGTGGATTTTTAATGGAGCATGCAAGGGTTTTGCGGTCAGATTTTGAGATTTAATGTTTTACGTGAGACCACGGCAAGAGTGCAGAAAACATGTCCTAAATCACCACATATGCTGCTGGTTTCGAGAGCTGCGTGGGATTGCGACGACGATACGTGGGGTGATGTTCAAAGTTCTTAAAGGGCAGACATGTGAAGTCTTCGTTTTAAGAACTTTGCGAGTGGATTGGCAGATTTTTGGGAAGACGTATGGGTGCGGAGTGTCTATTGACACAATGTTTGAATCCGAAACAAAATTGACGAAACCACAGTTCAAAGTGACCTTTTTTGTAGACTACTTAAGTCACAACTTTTTTAAGGCCTCATTAAAACCTTCTTCTCGACAAAATCTGAAAGAGCGCCGTACTGTAGGAGGTTTGAATTTCAATCGATCTCGATTGAAAATGCTGAAAATTTTTGGCAGCGCCAAAGAACTACCTTGAATTTGTCATACAGAAAATTGCCTGTAGCATGAACTGTATGGCACATAGCGCCGCTGTGTTGGAGTGCTGGAAAGCTTTCCAAATGAAGAACCTATATCTTCCTGGGAATAGTTGATCCTGTACTTTCTTTCGTATTGGGCGAATTTAGCGCCCATAACATCTCTGCACCAGAATCCCTTTCCGGATCGGCCAAAAACTTCAAGTTCGCTTGATCTCGGTGGCCAGGTTAAGTCTCCGAAGCCTCTCAAAGGCTTAGTAGGGGATACAATAGACCAACAGGTCGCAGTGCAAAACCCAACCTAATAATAATAATAATAAAAGCCTCCGAAACACGAGAGCGAACAATGTTGCTTGTGCTGTGTGGCACGTAACGCTCATCTTGTTGGAGTCATATACTCTTTATGTCTCCAACTCCAACAGTTTAGGCCACAAAAAATAGTTATCATCAAATCGGATGGATACCAAAAGCTAAAAGTTCAATCTCGGTTGTCGGTTGACATCTCCGAAACACGAATCTGTGCATACGCTGTGTGGCACGTAGCGCGCCATTGTCGGAATAACATCAATGAAATCAATAGACATTACTTAAAAAGGCTACAAAATTTTTTTCAAACTGGTTAATCACGGGCCCCCGAGTTTCTGCTGCGATTGACAGCTGTTTCGAAGTCAGCCTAATAATTTTTGGAATCTTTTGCTCCAGAGATATACTTTTTGTCAATTAATCAAATTCACATGGTTTCCGTGTTCAATTGACTATTCAAAAAAACAAAAGTTTTTTCGCGCTGAGAATCCATTATTGGTCGCAGCGCTGTGTGGCACGGAGTGCCGCCTGGGTGAAATAAAACGAATCAATATGTTTAAAAAAGGTCACCAGTTTTTTTTTTATTCTAGTCATTGACGAGGCAGAGCCAGCCTCGTTTTGGGATAATTGTGTTTGACCTTGAATAACAAGTTTTGCCTTACCGAACCAAGGGCCAAACGGCTTGAACTCCTTCTCGTCAATACATCAAATTCACAAGATTTCGGTGGCTAGTAAGCGTTTACGCAACATAAGACTTTTCGTGTTGAGGATGCATTCTTGGTTGCATGCGCTGTGTGGCACGTAGCTCTGCCTTGTTGAAATTAATCACTTGAAATTATATTGAACAAAAGTCTGCAACAAAGTTATTGCCAGTCACCAGTACTTGCATGCAATTATGACGAAGCCAGTCTCATTTCGCAAGCATTATTATCTGTCGACTTTGAATCGGAGTATTGCACCATCGTGCCAAGGACCCAAAGACTTCCCCACCGAAATTCACACGATTACGGTGATGTTTCCCAAACACAGCATGTTTTTATATGGAAGTCCTATGCTTTTGGTCATATGCGCTGTGTGGCACATAGCGCCGCCTGGTTGGATCGAATGAAACATGTGATTTAGCCTATGAAAAAAAAAAAATTTTAGTTAACATTAACCTGCTTCTCGTGGGAGATAGTTATGGCAACGTCGCGATCGGTTTGGTTTTTAAGGGAACTTGGTCTGCCAACAACAAAAGGTCCCATGCCCTGTGTGTCACGTATCGTCGTCTAGTTGCAATCGCACTCCATTGACATGAATATCATGTGGCTTAGACTTTAAAAACAGTTTGGCAATGAATAACTTGTTTCTGCAGCGGGTCTCAACGTTTCAGCTGGATTTTCCAGGGATGTCGAGTCCTTCCAAAATCGTTCTCCCTACCGTGTGATCGCCATAATCCTGTCTTTGCCAAGAAATCAACGCTTGACTTTTCTGGTGTAGTAAAATTCTGGACTCGCAGATAATTCCTGTTATATCTCTTCAGTAAGGTCTTGTAAGATAGTAAGGACCTTCGAACAAGTACTGATCCAGGAATTTGCCCTTCTCAAAGGCGAAACAGAGCGGATTTTGTTCACGAAGACTTCGACTTCGCAACACAAATAGAAATCATCAGTCATTTGTCATTCTTAGATGTTTCTTAAAAGCCTCTAAAAGTCTCTAAGTCTTCCTTCTTCTAAGGGCCGATTTTTTAGTGCTGATTTAAGCCCAGCATAAATTAAAATCTCTAAATCCTGGAACAAAACGAACCTGGAGTTAACCCAGCGAGCAGTTTTTCAGTGCAGAGAGAACTCCGTCAGTAAAGTTGTTGATTTCTTCGTTTGTCGAAATAATTGGCTCTCCCAACAAATACAGGAAAAGTAAATAAAAATGTTGATATCGCATTAAATCGGGTGCTAAGAGATCCCTGACCTTGTATGGGTGGAAGAAGAGTGTGATACTTCGAAAATGAATTGATGCTAGGAGCACACCTGAGCTGAAATGAAGATTTCATAAGAGTTTTTTAATTGTATTCCGTTTTTTTTTTTTTAAACTTGCATTTTTTGTCGATCGGGAGGGAATGGTTCCTTACATCTATGGGACCTTAACTCGGTATTTTATATAAATATATATTTCCTCTCACTGGTCTAATGCTGGAGACGAATTTTCATATAAATGATGCTAAGAACACGCTATCAGTTAATGTATTCCATATTTGGATCTCGCAGTATCTCGGTGATCACCTGCGATCGACGATCGCCTGTCCATAATCTTCAGGCTTCCTGATGCTTCGTAGTTTTGACGTTCGCCGATCTGGTAGTGAAATTTAGATAAACACTGTCGATTGATGAGTTTTGTATCTGTTGTTCGATCGGTATATAGCTTGACGATCAGTTGCTTACTATTTCCAGGGTTTCTGTTCACACTGACTGGTCTACTGCTGAAAGTCCACTATCGATAGCTGGTGACTTCTGGGAAGCTGGATCTCGCTCTAGCTCGGTGATCACCTGCGATCGGCGATCGCCTTTCCATAATGCTCTGGCTTCCTGATGCGTCGTAGTTTTGACGCTCACTGATCGCGTAGTGAAACTAAGATTAACCCTGTCGGTTGATGTGTTTTGCATCTATTGTTCGATCGGTATTTAACTTAACGATGCGCTGCTTACGTGGACAATATTCCACGGTTTCTGTTCAAAATGATTGGTATACTGCTGAATGTACACTATCGATAGGTGGTGACTTCTGTACAGCTGGATTTTGCTGTAGCTTGGCGATCACCTGCGATCGGTGATCATCTGTCCAATTTTCAGGCTTCCTTATGCTTCATAGCTTTGACGCACACTGATCGCGTGGTGAAATTTAGATTAAAGTTGTTGGTTGGAGAGTTTTGGTTTATGTTGCTCTATCGGTATATAGCTTGACGATCAGTTGCTTACTATTGTCCACGATTTCTGTTCAAAATGATTACTCTTCTGTTAGAGGTATGCTATCGACGCTTCATATCTTGTATCATTTGCGTTCCATCTACGAAATAGGTTAACGATCAGTCTTTTTGGTTGGTGCCGAAAGCACAATATCGTTTGATCATGCGTTGACGCCTGTTCGCTTTTAACTGAGATTTCAATACGATTAATGCTGACAGTATAGCAATCGGTTGATGTGTGTCCATTTCAAGGTCTCTTTGTAGTTTGATGTCGCAAAATTCTGAGATCCTTATGAGATTCCCAATGGAAAACATTTTCCAACTAACATTCCTTTGAGAGTAACACTCTAAAAACGCCAAAATAACTCTTATACATAAGACTCTTATAACGACCTGATACTCATAGAGCAAAACCTTCTGTTAAAAGATCAAAAAGTGATCTTGTAGCACTTAAGAGGATCATAAAATGACTATCACTCTTATAACGCTTATAACAAGAGTAGATGTAGCTCTTATAAGACTCTTGTTATAAGGCTTCAACACTCGTAGAGTTAGAGTAGTAAGAGTGTAATGAGAGCTTGTACCCCTTGTAAGGCGAGATTTACTCTGATAACAAAATCTGCCTGTAAAAAGGCCAACTTTCTCTTCCCTCCGTAAAGGTTAACACTTTTCACGTCACAACAGACCGAATAGAAGTGTAACAATTATTGTCGTTTGATAGATTAGTTAGTTAGCCAAGGTAGCAATGCCTAAAACCGCCATCACACGCTGTTTCCAGAGGTGTGCTTTAAGGAATTAGAGCCTCAAATGAAAAATTAACTAATGCCACAAAAGTGAGGCACTATTTCGGCCCATCTTCATTATATCAAAATGTTTAAGGTCCCAGTTTTTATGGAATAAAATAGTAAGTAAAAAAAACAATCTGGGGGTGCATACAAAAATTTGCATACACCCAACCTCGCACCCATCCCATATCCAAGAGTGAACACATATATGCAGGGGGCAGCCCTAAAATTTTTTCATACAGGATCAGGACCAAGGAGGGCACAAAGAACGAACATAGGCCCCAATTTAAAAAATTTTAGTTGTTATATTCACTTTTGTCGTTGGGTATTTCTGGTTGGGAGCGCTTCTTAAGTTCTCAGGTGAAGCTGGTCATTCTTTCTGAGGCGCCTACCTGCAAATAGCCTCAGCTTTTATAAGTCACTTTCTAGGACTTTCGGCTCGGGCAACTAATGGACAATTAAAGAAAGACAAGGCTACCTCAATCTTAAGAAAAGTTCTGTACAAACTAGTGAACTTGTGTTCGACTCCCATCCTTAAAGCCATTCACCTCAATTGGCGGAGCTCGTGCACAGATTTCGCAAGGAGCCACGACTTTTTCGTCGCCTCCGCAATCCAATTAAAGTGAATTAAAGTTTTACCCAAGCCCGTAGTTCTACACGATTCATTGCAGTGCTTGACGAAAATTAGACATCAACATGGAACTACCAAGCAGAGGACTACAGCTTCACCCATGCCTGTGTCTCCGGCCAACACGGCATGAAGAAATGAATTCGATTTCCCGGAGGGCTATACCAAAATCCCCCTCTTTCTGATGCTTGCCGGGCAATTTCCACCAGACACGCAACGAAACGTCAACAGCAACATCCACCTTCTGTGGGGAGCACACAGCAGCAGATCACCGAATGCATTTCCCAATTCCTAACAAATGAAAGGACGAGGCGAAAAAAAAAACCAAATCGAGAGAAACTTGCGAAAAGAAGGAAAATTTTCATCAACCTCTGACGACTACGACGACGACGAGGTCTATGTTTCGCTGGTTGCAACACATGCCTTCCGGGGGGCTTGTGTTGCTGGTGATGCTTCTACCTTAACGACGTGCATACGTGTACACGAAGTGATAACCTTCTCCACACTTACCCCAGCACCTCGGATTCGGGTTAAAGGAAAGCACAACAGCAGCAAGGAAAAAAAAAATATGTGAAACTGCCTCGAGGAGTTCTAATCTATTGCACTCCAGCATCCAATGTGATTTTCCATCTTTTCGGGACATCCCTCCACCCGATTGCTGCCCTCCTCATATCATCTTTATGGAACTCTAGCAATTTTTTTCGCTGCTCCAGCTGACTGCACCTCCTCTCTTTTGGGTTATCTATTATGTTCCAGCTGGATTGTTGCATGCAACACAGAAGTTGATGTTGTTGCCCGTACTCGTCGGAGTTATGTGGATATCATGCTTCACTCTGGTGCGGGCAAGGTTCATTGGCCGCTTTTCCTTTTCCGTATTCTATATCCAGTTTCGCAACTAGTTTTCCATCCTGAATTTGCTCCGCTCTAATGTTATACTCGGTCTTGTGTCGTCATTCCAAGCCATCGCTCTGCGAATATCTTCAAGATAAATATTCTAGAATCTGTGTTGCATCTGTTTGTCTCTAGAGCGGGACGAAAGGGAGGAGGTTGTTTCTGGTCTGGGGGGGAAGGGAAAATGCTACAAAGAGTCACGACACACAATCAGAGGGGCGCGCGCTGGTTCCTATATATTCCTTAACCACCAAAGGAAAAGCCATAACCGGCTGCAACTTCTAGGAGCAGGAGGCACCTCCACTCCAGCAACTACTCTTCTGATTGGCATTTTATTTATTTATTATTTTTTTTCTATGCTGTCGCTTGGCTTTCTCTTCGCCTTGTGCATGCACGACGTTTTCTTTTTCCCAGAATCATCCTTTATAAGGAGTTTATCCATTTATTTCCTGGATTTGCAGCCCAGCCAGAGAGAACGCAAACTTTCCAGGTGCGGGATTGGCGGTCGTTTCAGGAAAAGTTTCAGACACTGTCAGAGCCAAATTGCTTAATTTTATTGCCATTACAATGCAAATTGTTTTGATATTGTTTTGCGAGTATATATCCTGAGTGCTCCTGACATAGGAAAGTGTCTCTATGGCTGTGCTGAGGTCTGTATTGTGCTATGCGACTGGCAGGGGGTATGTCGTCGTCGGAATTAGAATATTTAATGGGCGACCAATGTAACGCAGTCACTACTACGATGTGGGTAATCTGTGTTTGAATTAGTCTTAAGTGGGCGCATGAGTGAATTTGGTTTAAAGTTTGATCCTTTGGAAGGTTGAGCTGTAATTTTTGAAAAACTTCCAATATGCTCTGGCGAACCTTGGGCGAAACGATTTATCTTGTATGAATCACCCTGTAGATTCGTTTCTTCCACCTTGATCATCGAAGAGTTTTCTAGGAGGAATCGATAGTGTACTCTCAGCGGGAGTCGAACCCAAACTTCGGCAATAGTCCAGCGTGCCTTAGCACGAAGGATGGACACATTTCACGCAAGTAAGGAAGAAATAGTACCTTAAACTGATTTCGGATGCTAAACCGATAGTTTACTCTCTATAGCTTCCCAACCCACTCAAAACTCAGAGAGCTAAAACACTAAACAGAGACAAATAGTACGCAGCAAAATACATAGGCAGCAAAATGCACAGGGATCATAGACCAGACTCATTGGAACCGATAGTGCACCCCTCAAACTCAGTCAGGGAAGGTATTCCCCCAAGACAGGCACTTTTGACTCAGCTAACTCAGTGGTCTAGGGGAAAAGATAAGGGAAGGTACTCTGCTCCATTGCAAGCTGGGCCAAGGAAACTGTGCCGAGCATCCGTCTTTACTGCATGTTCTTCCCAGAGTATGTCCCTCAGCATGGGGCATCTTGGAAACGTGGAAAAAGTCGTGTTGACAGATCAAGCACGTAGTTGAGTTTTTAGGGATCTCGTGTGACAGTTTATCAAAGAAACCTTACCAACAAGTAACCTGAAGAAGGTATCTGCTAGTTCAGTGCCGATAATTTTAACCTTTAACCAAAAATCAAACGAGTCGACATTTACGAAAAGTTCCAGACATGATCAGGAGAGTAATCTGTGACGTTTGATCAAAAAACCAAACAAACAGCAATCAATGGCCTGGAAGTGACCGTCTTCAGCGACGACGAAGAAATTCAAAGCTTAATTTTCCTTTAGAGTTCGGTGAGGAGGGATTCGGTATCAGTTTTTTTTTTTTTCTCAAACTTCGAAAGAATTTTTTAGCGAAAAGTTTGGTAAAAGCTATCACTACCTACATCAGGTTCCGGGCGGTTTTAAAGAAAAATCGACGTAGATAAACTGAGAGCCGGAGTGCTGTTTCAAGACACTGGCGCACAAAACCGATCTATCGCTCAGTGGATTCCTCTTCCGCCGGATTAAGACACACCTTTTGGGGCTGCTGATCCCCGATTGGGCGTCTACTGAGGCAGGTGACTGATATAGGAACGCACACCAGAAATGTCAACCAGAAATGATCTTCATCCGAGCAGACAGAAATTAATAAACGGAAAATCTAAGAGCGTTTGACTCAAAAAATATGTCATCCTGAGGCTGAGGATGGTCAAAAATTCAAATTTTCTTTTTCTTCCATTTCTCAACATAAAAAAAAAGAATGGACGACATGCATAAATAGAAAACATGGGGCATAACACTCGCGCTGGGTCATAACACTTGCGGGGATATATTTTGCTGTGTCTGTGCAGGGCTTTTATGATCTGCCATCGCTTAACAGGGGTGGAATCGGCTAAGGTGATCTGTGATTTTCACATTTTGTGACAGTCATGTTGATCAAACAAAATAATCCATCTGCTTAAGGTGATCACAAAAGTATTGTTCCGAATCGTTGCTTTATTTAGGCTTGCGATCTAAGAACTGCTTTTTTGTACTCACACATGCAGAAAGTCAGCCTTAGTGTAGGCAAAAAAACCCAACTAACCAAAAAGCTTGAAAAGTGGGGACCAGCTGATTTTGACGGTGATTGATCGAGAGCTGTCACAAGAAAATTGTGATGATCACAGTTTACACAGACGAAATTAAATGATTTGTGACATCACTTACGGCATAGATCACCTTAGCCGATTCCACCAGGTTAGATCGGGATCTCGTGTTCTCTTCTTGCCTTTATTATTCATATTTCGTAATATGCTACGCATCTTAAGGGTAGGTCGATTCCTCATGTGAGTGGGGTCATTTTCTAATAGGCCGCTTATCCTCTGACCGAGGGTGGCTAAATGGTTTTTCCATCGTTCCCGATGATCCGCCAGCAAGTCAAGAGACTCAGGCGTAATCCCCATTGCCTGTTTCCACCAATGATGGCGATCCTCATTAATAGCCCTAAGCCCAAGAGCGATTCCTTGGGGTCTTCCTCGGTAGAGCTTTTAACCTTTGTACCTTTCCCCGCTTCATATCAACACATTGGTGTATAGCTGTGCGTGGTTGTCGAGACTACATCTCCAAACGAGTGATCGCCTCTGTTATTATCAAAATTCTCGTATCAATGTCCTATCTTGACGATCTTGATCTCAGTCTATATGACGATCCACAGTAACGACCCTAAGACCGATCTTCGGATCCTTCTTCGGTGAAGTTTTCTACTTCCTCACCTTCCCCTGTTTCATATCATCTCACCGGTCTGTAGTTTTAGATAAATCCCAACGAGTGATCGTTAGGATCCTCGCTCATATTCACAGTTCTCGTATCCATATCTAATCTTAACGGTCGTAACCTCAGTCTACATGACGATCGACAGTAACGGCCCTAAGACTGATCCTCGGGGTCTTCCTCGGAAGCTTTCTACTTTCACACCTTCCCCTGTTTCCTATCATTTCACAGGTCTGTATTTGTAGATAAATCCCAACGAGTAATCGTTGCACGATTCATATGCCCGGTCCTGACTGTAGATTTTGGTCAGCGTTCAAAAACCTCACGTTGCCCGCAGACTTCAACCCGCGACACTGCCATTGGGAACCACATCGAGGAGTAGGCGTTCAATCGGGCTCTCCTATCTTCCACAGTAATGGCCCGAAGACCGATCCTCGTGGGACTACTGCAGTGACGTTGCTGGAAGCTGCTAAGCCTTTGTCTTGTCAGCTTCCTTCCTTCCTGCTTAAGTAGTTTTTTGCATTGTGACGGCTGGAGGCGTATGGTGCCGACATCCTAAGGGCGAGTGACTTTCTTACGTCCTGTGTTATTCTGCACAGTATTCAACTATGCGACTTGGAGCCATCTCTCTCCTTCAACGCCTAGTAATGCTATTTTTACCATGGCTAAAATGACATCAACGGTTGATTTCTAAGGCCAAACTGGTGGCCAGAGAAGGCTCTTTCTCCTCAGCTCTATAAAGCAATTGTGTTCATTGGGCCCGTTTGTATCCAAAAGGCTTAAGTAGGATAAGGGTTGCGGCTAGAGGCTTTTTCCATCTGCTATCAAGACCAAATACTGTTGCTTGCATTTTTCAGGAAGCCTTCCTTCTTCCAGACACTTCTGCAAGTCCGGCTTTCTATTTACGGTCGCGCTTAGAGAATTATTCGGAATGCCATCGGATACAGGCGCCTTATTGTCTCCTATTATAGCCTTTTACTTTGGTCATCAACATTCTAACGTCGTTTTAAGAATGGTACTGTGCCGTCGTTTTAGCTCCGCTCAGGTTACCCTTACCTTTTTTACCCTGAAAGCTTTTGCTGCCGTTTCTTTTCTTGCACTAATATTGGTCTGTCTGAGCGCATCTAGGCATTGTAACAAGTTCGCTCCTCTTTTTAAGCGCTGGAATTTGCCTTCTAGCAATAACAAACTGCTTGTTTTGTTGCTGTTTATTCTTCTGGAACGTTTATGAATCGCTTTCCGATGCTTAGCGTCTCATCGACTTGAGACGTCATCTTCTTCTTTTTTTTAGGCGCGAGGTTATGAACTTAAATGATCCTCCGTAAAGGCATAACACTTGCGGGGGCAAACTTTGGTGTTTCTGTGCTTAGTTTTCTTGTTCCGTACTCGTACTGGCTCATCAGCATTTGCGTGCTAGATGGAGAATTAATTTCCTCTGTAATGCATTCCTAATGGTCCGTTATATTGGACTGATTTGTCAATAGAAACTAAATAATTAATTCTTGGCCTGCCTTATCGTTTATTTTTCTTCCAAAGTTAAACTCCGTGTCCTTCTAAGGATCTTATCATTACAGCGCATCTTTTTGAGAAGGGCTTTTGGTCCTTTAGTTCAGTTTATACACCATCCTTTAAGCTTCAAGATCCGCTGCTTCACAGAGTCCTCTGAACAAGACGTCTTTACATTTCCATAATCCTCTAAGCTCTAAGATTGCGAATGGCCAGTCTTGTTCAATGTATTCAGACATTGTTGAAAGTCTCTTCTTCATCGCCAAAGATGTGCGTCTTTCTTGGAGGCTTTATGCCCTCAAGAGCCCTTATCGTGTGCAAGATGTATGTTGACTTGTTGCTGTTCGCTCTTCTTGGCTCTAGGGTATAGTAAACGCTCCTGAGATTATACATCCCCTCATGTACATCTATTGAGATTCACTTTGGGTATAGTCTGTACTCAGTATCGTAACAATTTAACGTACTTTATAAACAGGTTCTCGCGCCTGGAAGGGTTCCTCTTTTGGAAACTGATCTTCCATCCTCCTCGGCCCTGGGAACCCTTCTTCCAGTTGTCCAATCAAGTGCTCTGGCATGCACGATGGCTCGATCTTCAAATCGGAGAACTGTTTCTCCTTGTTCTCTTAAACTTGGCCCCAAAGCTGAGATGGCCAAGGACATCTCTGCTCTCCTCCTCATCTTTTTCTCTTGGACACTGATCTTGCATCCTCCTCGGCCTTTGGAACCCTACTTCGAGTTGTCCAGCCAAGTGCTCTGGCATGCACGATGTGTTTTTTTTTGGTTCTCTTAAACTTGGTCCCAAAACTTAGATGGCCAAGCACATCTCTCCTCTCCTTCCTCCTCTCCTCCTCATCTTCCTTTCTCGGAAACTGACCGAACTCTACTTCCAGTTGTCCAGTCAAGTGCTCTGGCATGCACGGTGGCTCGATCTTCAAATCGGAGAACTGTTTTTCCTTGTTCTCTTAAACTTGGGCCCCAAAGCTTAGATGGCCAAGCTCATGTCTCCTTTCCTTCCTACTCTCCTCCTCATCTTCCTCTCTTGGACACTGCTCTTCCATCCTCCTCGGCATTGGGAACCCCACTTTCAGTTGTCCAATCATGTGCTCTGGCATTCACGATAGCTCGATCTTCGAATCGGAGGATTGTTTTTTCTGGTTCTCTTAAACTTGGCCCCAAAAGCCTAGAGCTAGTTAAGCTGGTTCTCTTACACCTGACCCCAAAGCTCTCATTTGCCCCTTTTTATCACTGCAGGGAAAATAGTGCACACAAAAGAAACAGTATTGGTCTAAGGAGGTTGCCTTAATGTACCCCGCTTTAAAACTAAGAATTGTTCAGAAAACTTTTCTTCTTTCGATAGGTATAAGGTCCCGCTTATTTTAGTGACGATGTATGAAACTAGGATCCACAGGGCCCTACATCGGATTTTTTAATCCCCTACGCCGGAAGCAGGCAAAAAAAAAGATTTAAGCTCCTAAGTTATTAAAAATATGCAAGCTGATGTTGATATTCAGTTAAAAGATTTCACTTGCTAAAATCTGACAAATGAGTTCACGTTGTCCCCCCCTCATTTCGAAGATTGTTGTACTTTTCCCTGTATCTGAAATCCTATATCGAACATCCATCTATTTTTAAACCAAACTTTTTCCCCCCTATCCTCAGAGTCTGATATCACAGAACTTGGCGTGACCACTGACTCGTAACACTCAGTGGTTTTCTGCGGAAAAAGAAAAACTTAAACAAGTCCATGTAATGGGCAAAAGAATATTTGAATTCCCCATTATCCTCCTCAACAAACTTATCTGATACACTCTAACGATTGTTTTCTTTCTTTCTTCTGTTTTTTTTTCCAGGTAAGCACTGTTGCCCCTTTAACATTCAGTTTTTCTCATAAAAGTGTGTGCTGGCTACACACCACAAAAGTAAGTAATAAACACGCAACTTGTTCAACCACGACGTGCACAACGTGCAGGCATGCCACACAGCAATGTATCTACAACAAGTGCTGTAATTTGTTTTTCTTTTACATTAACCTGTGACTGAAGATAAAGATGATATTTTGCAAGAACAGAAGAAAAAAAATGATTTGATCGTTATGCTGCAACATTGTAAGCAGAGAACGCTGCCTGCCAATATATATAAGAAATCATAATTAGAATAGCTAGGAGTGATCCTGGGCTCATGCTGTGGCTCCTCCTACCTATTTATTGATAAAATCAGCATCGGAGTGAAGAAAGACTCACGTCTCATTAATTATCTTTGGTTTCTTCTCTAATTTTAGTGAAGAACTAGTGCAGGCCCTACTCGGCTACCTTGTGGAACCCCATTGAGTTTTTGATGGATTCACACGTTTGTGAGAATTTTAGCTCTGTTGCAACATCGATCAGAAAGTTGGCAACTGAAGTACAATTGAAAGCCTGTAAGAGACCTCAAACGAGTCCCCTTGACATTCAAAATCCAGTTCATCGAAGTAAATTATTCAGCAGCAACTTGATTCAATTCGCACCCATGTAACACCTCCCGACAACATGTTTCCAAACAAAACCCCTTCTAGATGCACCTTTTTCCCGTCAAAAAGGTTAAAAGCCATTAACAGAAAAAGAAAAACCTCTTGGGGCTGAGTGGAATACCCATTATCCACGCAACGTCTGCACATTTATCAACACACAAATAAAGCCGTGAGTACACGTTCCTATTTCTATGGCTTTCCTTGCTCCGACTATGACAATTGCAGCAACCGCGCTAATAAATTGAAAACGATTCAAGTGCTTAAGTTTAAATGGCAGAACACACTACTCACAGTCAACAGCAGTGCCGCTGCCAGTATGGAGGAGTCTGTATCGTATTTGCACCCACAACCGTCACGATTGCAATGCATATATGCAGTTGTGCAGTTGGTGCCCCCCACACCCATACCCTTGGGCGATCAATCATAAAACACACTCAAATGCAAAGAAGGGGGTTCCCCCATCCCAAGGAATAAACGAGTGATGGCCAGAGTGACTGAGTGAATGAATAAGTGGCTTCGATATTCATGATAAGATATGAGAAGGATATGTAGATACACTTAGATACTCTACTCGGGCAGGTAATAGATATGATATTTTTTCAGAGTCAAATGCAAATTATTGTAGTGTAGTAAGACCTTGACTTAGTTTGGGTTTTGGAACTTTGTCAATAAACGTCAGTGGTTTATGGGGTGTTGATTGCCAACGAGAACAACTAAAGCTGTCGAATGGTTAAACCAAAGCTTGATGTATGGGAGCTTGGGAAAGTGTTGAAGATGGGGAAAGTCATAAACACTTTACGAATTGAACCAGTGACGCGACACAATGACTTAATATATTCTGAATCATTCTGAAAAAAGTCCTTGAACTCAAATGAACTAGTTGAAGCTTCCACTAAGATCTTCGAGATGACTTCCTTTTCCATTTTCAACCCAGATATGACCCAAAACTTCAGTTTTAGTTTATCCTGATAATTTTAGAGTTCAAACGCAAACCACATTAACTTGTTTCCTCGTTGCATATAGACGTTACGATTCAACAATAAATTGCCTTGTTATTACTGATTGATAGTTCCAAAACAGTTCCAACACTCAAGGGAATTTGTCGACGTACGGCTTGGAGCAGACGTTGAGAGAAAAACATTGAGAAATAGTATTGGTATAACGATCCAGCCTTGACGTTCCCGACTTTCTGTTTAATTTTGTACTTAAAGCGCCAATCTTTTACTTAAAGTTGGATTTTTAAACAAGTTGTTCGTGTTGCCGCAAAAAACTGCTGTCAAAAAAAGTATTGGTGTCTGCACGGAACCTTGATGTACCCCACGTCAGATTTCGTATAACAGGAACAACTTTCCCTTATGTTAAAAGAATCCTTTGTAATATGAATTTAGAATGCCTTAAAGTTAGGTTGGAATATCGCCTCTGCTACCTTTGAATCATACTTCTGACTTACGGATCCAATAACTATGAGTAATATTAATAGGCTGCATGTTTTTATGTAACTCCTTTGACTGCGTTATTTACTGACAAAATCTCATGAAACATAGGCCAAATGAAAGATAAAGTTTTGTCGAAGTGTAGAACAATAATTGTTTTTATTTTTAAACGTAAATTTTATGACTTTAATAGGCTTCATGCTTTTTTTTTAGTCTTTTTATTAAAAACATCGACGAAAAGGAAGAGTTAACCTAAGACGAAGTGCAGAACGTTAATTGTTTTTAGTTTTAAACCTAAATTTTTTCACATTAATAGGCGACATGTTTTTTGTTGATCTCTTTGTGTCTTAATAAAATCTCATTAAATGTCGACCAAAAGAAAAACAAACTTCTGTTGGAGTGTAGAGCATAAATTTTTTCTTATTGTAAAAGTTACTTTTATGACATTAATAGGCTACATGGATTTTGTTGCACCATTAACTGCCTTATTTCTTACTTAAATCTTATAAAACGTGGGTCAAATGAAAGATAACGTTTCGTTCAAGTGTAGACCATTAATTGTTTTTGATTTTAAAGGTAAATTTTATCACTTTAATAGGCGACATGCTTTTTATTACCCCTTTTATGACGTTATTACTGAACTAAGTTCTATAAAACGTGCACCAAATGAAAGATCAAGTGTCGCTGGGGCGTTTAACATGAATTGTTTTCAATTTCGAACAAACATTTTATTCCAATTAATAGGCTACATGATTTTTGCAACTCCGTTTACGGCGTTAATTCTTAACCAACTCTTATGAAACTTGGTCCGAATGAAGGACAAAGTTTATTTGAACTTTAATGGTTTTCAATTTTAAAAATAATTTTTATCGTATTAATAGGCTATATGTTTTTTTGTGATCCTTTTTGTGGTTTTATTTCTTAAGGAAATCCTATGAACCATGGGTCAAATGAAAGACAAAGTTTCGTTCGAGTGTAGAACATTTATTGAAAGACAAAAAAACAGTAGAACTCAATGGTTTCCAATGAATTGATTGAAGTTTGATGTTGAATGACGAAGTAAGGAAATTCATAAATCTCGACCTAAATTTTCGGTAATTTTATCGGCCCAAGTTTTGAGCGACAAATTTTGACTACATTCGCGTTTTGAGAACTTGTGCAGCTTTCTGCTATACGAGTCTGCAGATTATATCTCGGTCGAGAAGTTGTTCTTTCTTCTTTTCCAGGGCTAACACCCTCTATTGGTTTCCATAAAAGTTGATTCTTTCTTAAAGAAAATCAGCAATTTAGGCCCACTTTACTTTCACATTGTTAAATCCTTATGTGAACTTTTTCCCGGCGATAAGATGTAAGACTGCAAAATAAGACTGCAGCACTTCTGGCTTCACTCGACGATGACCTGCCGAATGACTGAAAAACATCTAAGTGTGGCCACATCAGGGTTTCGTTTGGAATTATCCTCAAAAAGAGTCTTTCGTCGAAATTCTGAAAAATGTGTAACACTTTCTAGTTAAAACAACATTTTAAATAATCGTCCTAATCCAATCTCCATTCGCTTAAAGTATACAACGTCTCAAAATAATATTTTTTAATCAGACAAAGACTTTCTTGGCTTTGCTCTTGAAGTTGAATCAACGTAACTCCTCCCACCTTCTATACATAAGGTGGGAGGAACTTGAACTCTCAGAAGTAACTTACATTTCGATTAAATCTTCTTCTTTTTAACTTGTAATGAGAAGGCGTTTTACCCTTGTTTGTGTTGAAAGATTTTTAAAGGCCCAATTAATAGGCTTGTTGGTGATTAGATCAAGATTTTAGGTGGTTTGAAAAACGTTTTTGACTTAAGATCGAATTATTGGCTTGCTTCTGTTGTTGTTAATTCTAGAATCTCGCAGGGCTATACTATATGACCTTTACTATTAACCATCTCGTTTGTAAAGTACCAAAAAGTACCAAAGTACCAACGTTTTGCAAAATGTCTATCAATTCTGACATCGTCCCAACTTAACTGCTCCCCAGGCTCAAGATATTACTGAATAAATTATGCGACGTTTCCAAAAAGTATAATCTTAAAAGCAAGCACGTTTTTTTTATGTCGAAGTCAATTTCCTGTAAGCGACAGAAGTTGGCAAAGGTTCATGTATTCCAATTGGTTGTTATATTTCGCAAATATTTTCTAAGGAAGCATCTTTCAATGCTCGCGTGTTTTACCTAGGTGCATCAACACTTTGCAAATTTTTCCCTGTTAAGTCGCTCACAATGGTTGCTTAAGTTTCTTGTCATAAAATCGAAAAAATTTACCGCGCTAAAAAAAATCAAAATCAGATCGATTCAAATGAGCAATAGGTTTAAACTAACGACTTTACCACTACAAAGAACTCCTCCACCCTTGGAAAAAAACAGAAAACTTGTAAAATGTGGGAGATTTCGTTGCCTCTTTTGGTCGCGAAGACTCTTTGTAGCGCCATAAATATTTAAAAGTTTCTTGAAACCACTAAAAGTTGGAGGGGTTTAAAATAAATTCAATGAAAACAAGAAGAATAAGCATTTTGCCAGTAGAAGTAACTCCTCCTTACTTGAAAGAAAATTTGCCCTAAAAAAAATGGCAAAACAGTCAAACTTTAATGATGAGCTCAGATAAAATCAGGCCGTAAACTAATCAGTTCGCCGGTACAAGTAATTGCTTCTTCCCTTAAGAAAAAAGAAAACCTGTAAAATGTAAAAGTTTTCGTTGTCTCGTTTGGTCACGAAGCCTACTTTAAGCTTCTTAAGTTCCTTGAAAGCACATCAAGTTCGAGAGCTGTCATAAATTCAAAACAAAGAAGAAGTATGACGACTTTGTCAGTAAAAGTAACTCCTCCACCCTTTGAAAGATCAATTTATTTCATCTTATTGCTCCAGTTTTTGCTTTTTATGTTATTTTTGCAAAAATTAAAAGAGATTTTTGTTGTTTCTTTTGGTTACCGAGGTTTTACTAGCAGTTGGACGGTTGTAATAATTTAAATGAAAATAAGAAAAATAAAGACTTTGTAGTAAAAGTAACTCCTCCCCATTTGAAAGGTCAATTTACTTCCTCTTATTGCTCCAGTTTTGCTTTTAATGTTATTTTTGCAAAATTTATAAGGAATTCTTGTTGTCTCTCTTGGTCACCGCGACTTTTTGTAGTTTCTTGCAGCTGGACTGCTGTAAGAAACAAGCTTCACTAGCAGCTGGACTGCTGTAAAAATTTCAATGAAAAGAAGACGAATAAAGACTTTGCAGTAAGAGTAACTCCTCCCCCCTTGGAAAGACTAATTTACTTCCGCAAGTGGTTGAGAGCAACAACGATTTCGCTTTTTTATTAACTGGGGGAGTTCAGTTTTCTCAAAATTTTTTTGCTTTAAAATATTTAAGACCTTCTTGTATCCCCTTTTGGTCACCGAGGTTCTTCGTAGATTATTTAGTCAAATATTCGTAAGATCGTGCTTCACCTTTGATATTTGTCCTGAAGTCCTGAAAGCACTAAAAGTCAGAGTGCTATAGTGAGTTCAATACAAAGAAGAAGAAAAACGAGTTTGCCAGTAAAACTAACTCCTCCCACCTTTGAAAGACAAGTTTACTTGAGAACATGGTAACCGTGTGCACCTCTAAGTTCTTGCTTTTTTGCTAACTAAAGGTGGACAGTTGTCTTAACCTTTTTCTGTAAGGCTTAAATGAGAAGTCTTTGTGGGCGCCGTGGTACAGTGGTTAGTCTGTAGAGCCGCTGTGCACGAGGTCCCGGTTCGAATCCCGACCGGGGCAATAAAAGTTTTTCACGGTGTTCCACCTCCGCGAGGGACTGACAAACCCTCCGAGAGTATCATTTGTCATGACAGACCTCTCAATTCGATGTTCGGAAACGGAATCGAATTTTCATGCGTGAAAAACACCTGTAACGCAATGGCTCTTCTGAGCTGCAAGTGCCAATTAGTAGTTAAATTAGGAGTCTTTCTTGTTATCGCTTTTAGTCACTGAGCTACCTCTTCGTAGTTTCATTCTTAGAAGCATCAAGTTTTAATGTGTGCCTAATGCAAATACGAAGAATACCGAATTTGCCAGTACAAGCAACTCCTCCCCCCTTAGAGACTAATTTACTTGTTGCTATTTAACCATGCTCTCAAGTAAATTATAAATTCTGGCAGGATAGCTCTTTAAACTTTTTGTTTTAGTAAAAACATTTAAGACCTTATGACTTCTTTTTGTCACCGAGCTTTTCGTTGACTTCGTTGAGTCGTGCTGCCCATAAGAATTGGCTAAGCGCTAAAAATTGGAGTGTCTATTATTGTCTACTAAATTCTTAAAGTCGGCAGGACTTTAAGTACGTGGGGGCAGGCAATAGGTAGTGAGTTCTAAAGCCTACTTGTTTTGTGCAACTATGAACTTTGAAAGAAAAAAACAACTGAGATCCGTGGTTTCGAACTCTGTCGGGGATTAAGATTATTGAGATCTTAGGTTGCTTTAAATCATCAGAGAATCTCCTTTAAGGATTGTAAAACCCGCCCAGAACCAATATTGTCATGAGGCTTTCTAATGTGTAAAATTCTTTTTCCAGGCTAGACCTTAACTCACTTCGAAGTGTTGTAATGATTCAAATGGTGTAACAGACCCTCAGCGCGCATTCTAATTTCATACGATTAAGGATTCATAGAAGGAATTATAATTAATTAAGACGTTTTTTAGCCATGCCAAATTGACATAAAGCCGAACGCCTGCTACATTCATCTTCGTGTTCGTTCATTCATCTAAGAAGTCTATAAATTCAATCATAAAAACATCAATCAAAAAATATCTCCTCAAATGCCGGCCCAGGGGGGCTTTATTTTTAATTCAACCGAAGTGAGGCTCCAGCTTAATAAACTTGATAATAACTTATTTCAATCGAGTCAACGTCCGCTTTATAACATTTTTTCCTAATCAATTTATAAAGCCAATTTCCTGATGTCTCGTATCTTAATGACTTGGCAGCATACATCCCCCATTAAAAGCTCGATTCCCCCGGTGCTCCTGGCTAGGACAAACACCTATTCGCAGCTTATTTAAACAGAAGTTGGAGCGACCGACTTCCTATGTGCTGTTTCTTTCTTCATTTTTGATTCTGAAGTTAAATTGAATTTCAATTTAAATCTCGTACTTGAGCTGTGTGTTGCTCTTCAAATTGGATTAAATCGGCCGCAAAACTGAATTGTATCATACTCACAGTGCGGGAACAACCACCAAAACACACACATAAACGAGTTGAAAAAAGAAACATATCCATGTTAGTTGGCAATTAAAAACAGGACTCTTTTGCCATACACACAAGTCCTTCTGTCCAAAGTGTGTGCGTTCTCTGTTTTTTTTTCCTCTCTGATTTTCTTTTCATTATTTCTGCCACCACTTTCGGCGTACAGAGGGTTTGGGTGGGGCATGCATGTCCTGTGATTCTACACCCCATCAACCACACTGTTGCTGCAGCAATCATGATGATGTTCTGATGCTTGATGATGAATTTTCGTCCCTCGACATTCTGTAATTGAATTTTGCATTTTATTTTTTTACTGATGCTTCTTCCACTGCCACTCGGTCGTTTTCGATAAATTGATTTCACTTACCTTACCCACCTCGATGGGGTGGTGGTGTACATGTCTGTGTGATGAGGCTTGAGGACAAGAGGTATGCGGCTTAAATGAAATTGAATAAAAAGGATGAGGCTACACGAGATTGGTTGTTCCATGGTGTGATTGCCTTCTCAGTATCCAAAGTGTTGTCAATGGCGAAATGAATTTATCTGAGCGCTAAGCTCGACACTTTTGTGGTATTGAAAAGGGCCTGACTGGCCCACTGCACTGGCTGATGGGGCCGGCTACAATAGAAATGCAATCTATGGCGGATTGGTTTTTATCTTTCTTTGTTTCGAAGGAATTTTCCATTTCGACGACGACGAGATGACGGCCTAAAACAATACGTTTCGTAGAATTGAATGCTGCTAGAGAAAATTCTTTGCAAACCATTGGCTTCGGCGAAGGGCTTAATTGGTTTTCTGCTAAATGAATCTGCCCAAATGAATTTCGCAACAATATAAAAGCAGGAGGATATAAAAGTTGAATAGACTTTTCTTTATGCAGAACTTTTATTTTTGGACTTTGCTAAGAAACATGAAAATTTAATCTTGATATCAGCTTTTTGTCTATCTGGAATTTTAGACACAGCTTTTACGTAGGGCAAGAGGACGAGTACGTCCTTACAGTGTCTAAAACGCTTCAGACAGAATTATGGTGACTCAACCCAGAATCTAAACAGCACTTTTCCTTGATAGCTTGATAACTTCTTGACTCCTCGATAACTTTCAGAGTTTTTGATCAACCTCATCCTGTCAATATCAGGCAAGATACACGGTTTTAAAAATAAAAGTAACTCCTCCGCCCTTTGAAAGACCAATTTACTTCCGAAAATGGTTGAGAGGTACAACTTTTTTGCTTTTTTAGGAACTTCCGGAGGATAGTTTTCTCAGCTCTTTTTTGCTTTAACATTTTTAGGTCCTTCTTTTTGAACCTGTTGATCATCGGGCTTCTTCATAAGGTATTATATACAATCTTCTTATAACCTTGCTTCACCTGACAATTTTCTAAGTCCCATCAGAAAGAGTTTGAATACTATAATAAATTCAATCCCAAGAAGATTGACGACTTGAACATTATTGGTAACTCCTCCCCCCTTAGAGGCTAATTTAATTGCTTCAATCAAACCATTTTCTCAAACATCAGACAGAATTTTGTTGTCATAACCCAGAATTGAAACAGCATTTTTGCTTGAAAGCATACTTTTAGAATTTTTTAAGGACCTCATCCTGTCGACTTCAGACAGGACGATTTTAAAAAATCTTTTATGAGACCTCGTTTCGTGGTTCTTCTCAGCATAAACTCCGAGTTCTACTTTGCACTTCATCTAGCTTTTTCTTTTTTTTTCTTCCTCTTCATAGAACTCCATCAGAATTTTCTCTTCCGCTTCAATTTGACAGTGTCAGACCAATCAGTGCGCCACACTAATCGGTACCGTTTGACTAAGAAATGTACTTTTGCTAAGTTCGGAAAAGGTTCCAAGATGTGGATTTTAAATCCAATTGTTTCATTCAAAAATGAAGACGAATTTCGAGTTTTTACAGCAGTAGATAGGCGGAAGATAAGATTTTTGAAGTGAAGCGGCTTGGTGCGGCGGACAATGGTAGAACAAATGCTTCCCGGTTTTTTAAAACGGTTTAAGAAGCAAGATTCAATCATTTTGTCAAGTTTAGAAGAAGAATTCCGAATCGTTAGGATAATAGGCTTCACTTCTTGAAAAGATCTTTGTGCAGAGAAGCGACTCGCTGTGGTAAGAAGTGCTTAAAGATTAATTTCGAACTTTTATGAATGATTCGCACAGAACGCTTCGGAAAATAATTTGAACCATTTCCAGGTCATGACGATTTATTCAATATCTCAATATTCATTGCTTTGAGAGAAGATGCTTGTGGGGTGAAGCGCATTTGCGTGGCGAGTAATATAGGAAATGCAATTGTGTGGTTGGAGGGAACCTTTTATGCCTGGACATAATTGCTCTCAGCCAGTACATTTATGCTGAAAACAAAAACACTCACAAACATAACAGTCAGGGGCATGCAGAATTTTTAAAAAACGCTGAGTGACAGTTTGGAATAGGTTTTCAGATCGGCAAACTAAAGGAAGGAAGTTTGACGTCATCACCATTAACTTCAAAACTGTGTCCTGTGTGTTTCTTTGAAATGAGAATAGTAACTTGAAGAGAAGGCTTTTTAAAGTGGCTCCAATCCTTAGAAGGATATGAGAGTGGCACTCTCCTGCCTCTAATAAAGTCATCGTATTGATTGATTCGTTTTAGATTGACGAGCTGAAATCTCAGAATAGGACACACGCTTTAATAGGAAACCAAAGAGGGGTAGACGGATTAATTTTTAGAAAAAGGACTCATGGTTGAAAGAGGTGCACTGTTGAAAATGAGGAATCCGGTTGGCATTAAGCCTGCACCAGTTTTCTTTGAAAGGGACTTGAAGTAAACAGAAATATTTTATCAAGAGTAGGGAAAAAATACATTTGCAGAGGAAGTTTGTTGATTGAAGCAGCGTGGTGTGACATCTCGTTTCCCCTACTTCAGATTTCATAACTTCTTCTGCAAATGTAGTGACTGCCATTGAAAATAAAGCCGCCATAATTCTTCTAACTCTTAAAGAAATGTTACAATACCAAAAAAGAATATGAAAAGTAAAAAAGTAGCTGCGTAGTTCAAATTAGTCATAGTCGGAAAGTTTAAGAAGACGCGAGAGGCTTTTTTCAGAATTTTACTTTAGAGTCTGGCGAATGGGCGTTTCTGCACAGTCTTATCTTGACGAGGAATGTCCTTAATTTGATAACTCATTTTAGATTTCAGGATTTCACTCCCTGTTGAACTGTTTTTTCGTCGCTTTAAATTGGCTACAGTCTTTTTCCTTCAAGTTTGCTTTTTCTAGTTCTGGGGCACTTGAAGTTTGCCAGAACTGTACGAATTTTTTATTTATTTCTTGGCTTTGCACCGGGCGTGTACTAAATGTCGCTTGCTAAGATCGTTCCTCTAGGGATGATCGCCTTTTGCCAAGCTTCCGTAGGTATTCGTTCGGTGGTGGCATATCGGCTCCATCATTAAACCTGACACCTCTTGCAGAGAAGTCGTCTCAACACAAAAAAAAAAACGGACTGACAAAGCTCAGAAGAGATATCGCCTAATCACGCAGCTGTGCGCGTTGCTGGTGTTCTTACCCGCATGGGGGGAACCACAACTTTTCCATCCATCACAACTCCAGCAGGGTTTATCAGACCCTCGCCGAGGTGGAGCCATATGAAGAACTTGTATTCCGCATGTCGGGACTCGAACCCAGAACCTCGTGCACAGTAGTCCGACACACCAGCCAAGCCACGAGCACACTAACGGCGCTCATCTTTTGCCATGGACACGTTTATTGGGGAAAGGTTGTACTTGTATGTTGAGATAAGACTTTTTTGTCTATCAAGCTAGAAATCTTCTTAAAATCAGTCCTCTTGTGGCTCGTGGCTCTTATGGCTACAAACGTATTCATCGTTTTAAAGACGTCAGGCGTCAACATCAAGCTTCCCACTGATGTCTTTTTTATCGGGAATTTTATTTTTCAATATTTTTTGTTTATTGAACGGGCTCCGTAGTTTTTAGAAAAAAATCCCTCAAGTGGAGTAAAAGTGGAATGGTTATGATACCTCACGCTAGACAACCTTGTCTAAAAAAAAAACAAGATTCCCTTAAAAAATCAGCAAATTGCACACTACAAGTGGTATCTCGTGGGCAGGGATAACACCTCTCAGCAACAAGAGGCGCCCTCGATTCATACGCCACTAATGAATCATAAACAAAAATTTCGAAAAACTCTTCACAAAGGTATTCGCTGGTGTACCTACTGCAAAATCCCTTGAATACTCTTCAAAAACATCTGTCAGAATCCTATTAAGATGATGATTAATGCTGGCTACAAATAGGAGCAACAACTTTAAGCCAATCCAAAGCAGTCAATAGCGAGCAAAACAACTCGAAGCAACATCTGTGTGCGAGCACAAACAAAATCCGAATCCATTCTCAAGATACTTGACCTCTTATTCCAGAACCACGACGCACGACCAACACCAGACGAAGAGGGAGAAAAAATAAATTCGACTAATAACTCAATTCAACAGTAGTGGTGCACGGCCGGCCGGCGAGGCGCTCTGTCTGAAGAGGGGGTCAATAACTTTGGCAGCAATCTGCTTCTTTTTCGTTCGACTATAACCAACCTACCGCAGTGTGTACCGAGCTGGTGAAAGATTTCGTCAAGCGGAAAAAAAACACTGGAAGCTCATAAATCTGCCTCCAATTAATCGGCTTCTATCCATCAACAATCGAGACCTATTTTTCAGAACACACAAGAACTCGATGTTGTGTGTGTTCCTTTAACAACCTTCGTTATTGACAGCTGGACAGGCCTAACCAGCCCAACTTGTGTCGCCTCACATCGATCCGCTGACAGGTGATTGACGGTCACGAACGTCACACATCAGCAGGCAGCAGCACACAAACATAATTATTATGCCACTTGAAAATGGGACACAATCACAGCGAATTCGACTACTGTCAGTCAGGTGTAAACTCTGGCAATGCGCACGCGCAACGTGTCAACAGGGAAGTCGAATGCTTGTGTAATGACACAAGCTTCTCGGCAATACAATTCAATGGGAATCGCCCTCAATTGAGCCCGACAGAAGAACAAAGACACCACCACCACAGGTAAAAGAAGAATCAGGTAACGAAGACGTCACGCTTGCGCGCGGTGAACGAACTTAAAGTAGCTCGCTCCGCACTGGAAGACGCTTGGAAGAGAAGACACACGGAAACGAAGAAACTGGCTCTCAGCGTGTAATCAGCGCAAAAGTCAATGGCTTGCTGGAGCTCGATGGCTTTCCAGCGAGCATTGGAATGCCTCACCAAGCAAGCACACTGGCTATGTATGAGAAGCGAGTCTTGGGTCTTGGCCTATGTTGTGGTAGGCATGGGTTTCAGGCCAAGTGTGTATATGCGGCCAGCGACCTGTTTTCACAGCAGGCTTAACAGCATGACGGAACTTTGACTCGTGCATGTGTGCTCGAAGTGTATGCTGGGCTTACCTCATCGTGATGGCTTGTTTCCTTATATCATTCTTTGGCCAGGTGTAGAATGGTGTTGGATCCAAAAGATACAGTTAGATTGTGTCTAACCAATCTTGTTCTTGGAGTTTTTTTTTCTTTTGTTCATACCTCTGCTTTTTGCTGTGTTTCTTGTTGTTGGTTTGTTTTTTTGCCTCCAGCATCATGATTTGTGATCGGAATGTACATTTGTTGGAGCAAATTTATCGGGAACATGCTGGAAGATTGATTGAACACGAGGCGTGATTTGTGGCAGAATTGCTGCAGTGCAACAGCAATGCATAGGGGAATGCATGCATTGTGTTGCGAATAGGTAGGTACGCGCTTCTGTTCCGTGAGGAATTAACATTGCAATTGAGCCCAACGGACTTTAAGGGACGGTTGGGCGAGGTTAGATTGCAGTCTGAATGGTATAGGAACAACAATAGTCCGTAAGACCCAAGAACGACCTCAGGGATGGCGGGAATAAAATTAAGTTATAATGGAGATCGATAATTGTATACTCTGAAGGATGGAGCACGGGCTAGATAGGGATATCAGCTACTTGGGATTCATCCTGAAGTTTTTCTTTGGAGGACCTCTTTTAATTGTTGTATACTCAGCTTGATAGGAACGTCAGGAGCTTGTTCAGGCGAATGTAGTTGTCGTCATTCTATAAAAACAGCAAATTTGATTTCATTTGCGCCTGCAAACGAGTTCCTAGATCTGAGTGCCGAACTAAGGATGACTGCTGCTGGTGTTTTTAAAAGGGCTAAAGCTAAACGAAGTCGACCAGGGCTCGAGGGATCCTATAGGGAAAATTCTTTACTATTGAAGCAAAACAATCACCCAAAGACCTCAGGTTATAGGCATGTCTAATGTCCCTAGGCACATTAGTGCATAAGTCCGATGTGTACGCTCTTTTTTCGCGCATCTTTTATATATTGTGACTGGAGCTACAAGTAAATGGGTTCAAGGACTGCCAGATGTAGATTCCTTTGTCTTCATAAAAGTCCATTACGACTTGTTGAACTCATGCAGCTATGAAGACAAAAAAAAACTAATCAAAAAAGTAATCCATTACCTAAATTTTTGTGAGTTGAAAAGCTACCTGCAACGTGGCCTCGGCAGTGAAGTCCGCTCTAAAGAGAGAGCCAACAGGTAGTTAGCAGCCACATCATCTTTTGGTTCATCCTTTTTGACTGACAGATTTTTTCTACTGTTGAGAGTTTCTTGACAGTTTAAGTCCAGATCATGCTTTCCCCCTTTTCAGCTGGCCAAATTGTCCGTTTTCGTCAAAAGAATAACAAAATTGCATTTTTGCTTGGTACCCGACTCCATATTTAAAACTGTCAAACATTGTTCATCATCTGTCAAAAAAGATAAAAATTTCTTTCAATAAAAAAAAGTATCAAATTGTCAGTCAAAATTCGACACCATCTGTTGGCTCACGCTTTTTCGATGGACAGATTGTTTCTGCCTTTGTGTCGGACAAGCCGTCGTCGGTTGCTTGTCAGACGCTTAGACTGAAAATTGTCATATATAGTTCCTGATATCTGTCAAAAAAGATCAAAATTATTTTGAGCAAAAGAGAGTAATTGACAGCCAAAGTCCACAGCATCTTTCAATCGCCCATTGTAAGTTTTGAATGACAAAAATTCATTATTACTTGGTTGACAATTCCACAGTTGAAACTGTCGCAAATAATTCGTGATATCTGTCAAAAGAATTAAAATTCGTCAAAACTATCAAGAGCAAGTGACAGATAAACTTCGACACTTTCTCTAGGATAAGCTTTTTCGATCGACAAAATTTTTCTGCGGTGCATAAAGTCTTGCTTGACAGGCTCAAGTACTTAAAATTGCCACATAGGGTTGCTGATATCTGTCAAACGAAAAACATGTCATTTCTGTGACAGTTTATCCTTAGAAGAGTCGCGGAGGAAGAGCGGCTAAATGGTCCTTCCACCGTTCCCGATCCTCCGCCACTAACTCAAGAGGCACAGGTGCGATGCCCAGGTGGGTCTCAGAGATGTTCTTTACCTGATCCTACCACCTGTTTTTTTAGCCTACCAGGGGGACGACGCGCTTGCATCTCGGCTAACATGACTTGTCTGAGGAAGTCTGTCAATTGATTTTGAACAAGTGAGTAAGTGCAAGAGTTCGTCTGTGACAAACTTCTGTATACCCGACCCTATTTACCGTGTAATACCAAATCTTAAGTTTGTTTGTCCCGAATCAACAGATAATTTGTATAGGCCACGCCCCCAAAAGCGGGTCTGGGCTAAAAATTAAAAACAATTAATTGTTATTTCGACAGATTCATCCCAAAATGCGTTAAAGCCGAAAATTATTGTGGAAAAAAACAGTTTTTTCCTAAAAACGCCCCCTAAAAGTGGGCCGAGCTCAAAACTTTGTATGGACCAAACTTTGCAAAAAGTAAAATCTTTAATATTGTCGTCATAGAATTTTTTATTCGATTTGGAGTCAACTTTCCGAGGAATCGGGTTTTTAAAGATCTAACATGGTAAAAGTAGGCATGGTCGATGTTGTGGGCGGTTCAATTTTTGCCTTGTTAAAGGTCTTGGGCCCATATTGCTCAAAACCAAAATTTAAGTTTCTATGACTTGTCTAAATTGACCAAAAGGC
This sequence comes from Neoascia interrupta, assembly GCA_947623515.1. Classification (NCBI taxonomy): domain Eukaryota; kingdom Metazoa; phylum Arthropoda; class Insecta; order Diptera; family Syrphidae; genus Neoascia; species Neoascia interrupta. Next base: position 110,998,403 of record OX392464.1, read on the forward strand.
ATTTTGAAGGAAAATGTGAAATAGAGGTTGTCTCACATTGAAGCCAGTAGTGGGTGTGGCCGTTGACGGATTAAGCCTCATTCCACATTTTGCCTATGCAGCAGAAGATCCAAGCCGTGTACCAAGTTCCAGCTCTCGAGCTTGATTTTGAAGACCTAAAACCTTCACACCTTCAGACGGACGGACGGACATGGCTTAATCAATTCACCTGTCGGTCTCGATCATATCTTCAAAAGGTCTTAAGGGTCTACGGTGATTATTTTACTGCGTTACAAACTATGCATCAAAATGAATATCCCCTTAAAACACGAAGAATTTACAGCCAAAGGTGGAACCATCTGTTGGCTTGCCTGCCCGTTTTAATCGCTTAGATCGCCCATTTTCGTAAAAATTCGGAATATCTTAATATCAACTAAAACTGTCGCATATTCTTCGTGATATCTGTCAAACGAGATCAAATTTGTTGCGATTAACAAGAGCAAATGTCAGAAAAAAATCGGCACCATCTGTTGGCTCAGCCTTTTTCGATGATAGAGCTTTTCTGCGTTTCATAAAATCTTGCTTAACAGCCGGCCGTTTATTCTTATAATTGCCAAATATGGTTTCTGATATCTGTCAAAAAAAAAATACGAAATTTATTTCAGCAAATGAGAGTAATTGACAGATAAAATCCACACGATCTAATGGCTCGCTCTTTTTAATCGCCCAGGTCGCCAATTTTCGTAAAAGATTTGAATAATAATAAAATAGTGAAGCTTGGTTCGGGATATCTGTCAAAAGGAAATCAATATTCATTTGAATCAACAAGAGAAATTGACAGCTGGAATCCACACCACCTGTTGCCTAATCCTTTTCGGTCGATAGAATTTTTCTGTCATTGGGTCCGGGACTATGACTAAAAATAGCCAAATATGGTTCCTGATATCTGTCAAAAAGGATAAAAAAAATTTCAGCAAATGAAAGTAATTGACAGCCAAAATCCACCCCATCTGATGGCTCGCCCTTTTGAGTCGCCCATTTTTGTAAAAAATTTGAATAATAAACTAAATTAAACTGTTCCTGATATCTGTCAGAAAAAGAACGAAATTAATTTCAATAAATAAAAGTAATAAGAGTCAAAATTCGACACTTTGTGTGGGCTTAAGCCGCGTTGTCACAAGCAACGTAAAACAGGAACAGAAACAGAATCCAATACATTAAGCAACTGAAACCTAAATTCGCTGAATCCTTTTTACGTTGCAAATGTATGAGTTTCTGTTTCTGTTCCTAGTGACAACGTGGCTTTAGCCTTTTTGATCGACAAAATTTTTCGAAGGGGTCGAGAGGTTATTTTTTTTCCCCCCATTTGTATCGATTCATTGCTGTAGGGTCCAGCTACAGCACCAGAATCCATCTTTGATTCTCCTCTGAGCCATTCCTAAGCTTAAAAGCCAAGTTTTTAAACATCATTTGACCAATTAGCAAAGTCAGAAATTTTTAAACCAACCGAAACAGTACTCCTTGGACCAGAATATGAATCGGGAAGAATTTCTTTTTCCGGGAAATGTCCGGGAATTATGCAGACATTTTTTAGCTGTTTCCCAAGGTTAAGTTAAGCAGGTCATCTAGCTTTAGAATAGCTCTAGAGCTCCATTCAAGAAATTTCGACAACCCTCACTATAGGGTGACTAATAAATAAGGAGTCCCGCCATTAGTATGTTTAACCTAATGGCGGGACTCATTTAAAATGTGTCATTTTAAGACAAAAGCCTGCTCTGTGTCTACTGGTTCACATGGTCATTGTAGCTCACTCAGTACGCGAGCTTAATATGCGAACTTCAGCCTAGTAATTTGGGCCATTGTAAAATTATTCCGAGGTTTTTAACCTGACGCTCTTTGTGATTGGTCTTAGCTTTTCCCTTTTTCCCCTGTCATTCATTTTGTCATTGCATTGACAACCTTCTATGACCATGTATTTGAACTCTGTGGCGTTGACAACGCATTGACACTTTCTCTCACACTAAAAGCGGTATTTTCGCATTATTAACATTCAGGATGAGGTATTTTTTTAATCTCTATTTGATTGTCTTGTGAAAAGATGTTATGATGAAATAATGTGATAGTCAATGCAATGACACATTGAGAGTTACGGTGGGGTACTTTTTCCAATTTTTTTTTTTTTTGGGCCTTTTATACATTTTGGGGTTTCTAGTAAGGAACCGAATCTCCAACCGAGGCTTTCTTTTGTTGTTTAACCTTTCGTTAATTTTTTAGTCAGTTTTACTATTTCCCCATACTCTGTGAATTTCTTTTCAAATGAGAAACCTCAGGGTTCCATACACTCTCCAATATTGTTCCCCTCGGCAAAATTTTCACCTTTGTCAATAATTGTCATGTTCCTACCGATACGCTTAATACTTTTTTCAAAATTGCCGCCATTTGTTCATAAAATATTCGGACCGACCCGTTATATGCCTCAAATATTGTGTCTGGTTTAGAAAAAGAATTATCTAGATCAGTCCGTCTATCGACCACGGTAGACTCATTTTTGTGCATAAATATTCCGATCGATATCTGTTTTATGATGACTTCTTAAACAGCTAGATTAACGGCTAACAGTTAATGAGGATATATATATGTATGTCACTGGTTCTTTGGAACATTTAAATATTATTCGTTGTTTTTTTTAAACAAATTTGCATTTCATACAATCAACAGTTGAAGATCTTTTCTTTGTTCTTCTTAATTTGTTTTCGTTCATTCGAATACTTTTCAAAGCAATCACCACTCGGCCATCATGTTTAATTGTGTCGATTAACAAGTTTTTTTTTTCGTTCGTTTTAAATATTTTATTTCTGTTAAATTTTATTAACATCTCAAGTGGTTTGCGAATCTTTTTAGAACCCATCCGAAATTCAGTTATAATCTGGACCAAGAAAAACTGGTCCAATTATCTGCCCCAAAATGAGCTTACACCTCCCGAAATACAAGCATTTAAATTGCAAATTACTTCCATTCGTCGCATCGTTTTGAAATTTATTGTTTTTTATTTCTAAAAGACATCAACAATCAGAATGAAAAAAAAAATAATGCATCCATGTGTGTGAAGAACATTTAATTTAAAATTAAGGCAAGTTCTATTGATCGCACATTTTTTTATTAACCCAATTGCATAAAATATTGTTGCTGCACACGATTTGTTAAATAATTTATTGCACAATATGCCATTAGTCATTTGAGTCGTTATTTTTTCTTTTTCTTTATCTTGTGTCATAAAGATTACTTTTTGAACACCGCACTGTGTGCATTTCTTGTTTTCACCACAAAATTTTAACCACTCTACTGTGCCGCCGCTGCCTGTACATGAATCGCCTGTTGCACATTTTATTTTGACTTTCTTTCTCTTTGGGTGTGTTTTGTTCTTCTCTCTTCAATGCCATAAGCAATATGAAACAGGAAATGAAAATAAGGAAGAAAGCACAAAGAAAAACATCAAAAAGGAGAACCAAACTAAGAGAAACCACCTCCGCCGGTGTATGGTGTGGTGAACTTCCAATATGACATCGGAAACCACCAGACAACAATATATGAGGTTTGTTTTTCCGGCTCTCTTCATTTTTCCCATGCGCCGAGCCCATTCTCACATCATAAGCACTTCACCACACCACCACCGCCCGAAGAATCAACCTGTTTCGAGTCTGTTTGTTCACAAAGGTGTGTGTTCTCTCTGTCATTTTTCTCACCATTTCACCAGCCTTGATGCGTATACAAGAATGGAAAACACCTTCGATTCCAGTCAAGAATTCCAATTGGTGGTTGAGTTCTCATTTCTAGTAAGAGTTTGCTACTTCATTAGAGCAACTGGAATGTGTTTGCCGATTTTTGTGGAGACTTTCACGGAGCACTTTATGCTGTTGAATATATCTCTGGGGGCTAGTTCACTCTTCAAGTGTGGTGAGAATATATACATTTGCTAATGACACTTGTAAGTTGTAACAATACGATACTGTTTTGGTGATTTTTTAAGTGTTGCCAGCACTTCAACGAAACAAATTATTTTGTTTGTGCTAGACAGCCTCAGGGTTACATTCTTAGTTCTATACTTTTTATTCGTAACTTGTTTCACATCAATATAAAAAAGTTCTTTTTTTCCAATCGAGATCAAATAAACTGAAGTTTGTGTTTTGTCCAAGGTGTGACAGATCCCTACTGACGATCAGACTGTCACGTCTGTTGTGAAACACCTGATGGGGTAGAGGCTACTCTTTTCTTTGGAACTTTTCAAAGACCCAACAAAAATTTTGTTCTGTTTAATGAATTCATTGGTAAAAATGTAATTTCTGTGGAAGCAAAATATTTTTTGAAGGCGAACTGTATTTAAAAAAGTCTCATCTGTTGTGTGTCCCGTACAATGGAGTGAACCAGGATTCTCTACAGCTTTCGCTTCTTTTTCTTTGGAGTAATTTTTGGTGACAAGTAAAAACCCAGTTTAAGCGATGTGAAAAATATTTTTTGGAGGACGTTGCCAACCGAAATCCTTGGTTAAAAGAAGTCAAACTGAGTGACGTCCCTGAATACTTTTTTAAAGACAAAAATATATGGCGAATGGTCAGTGAGTTTATTGATTTTCGATCAGTTTTTTTTTCTTGTCAGAAGTGTGGTTGCGATTGCATTTCTTTTGAATTTGTCCTAAACCAACAGGCCTTTAATTTTTTAACCCTTTTTTTAACACCTTTTCATTCACCTTTAATAAATCCAATACACATTCTGACACTTAGGTTAGATGAGGTTGAGTGGCTGTCTCCGTTTAGGAAGGACACACTTAGACCATACGAGGTCCATTGTGATACCTCGTTTTGTAAGACCGGATTACCAGCCCCGAGGCCTATATGAAGACTTTGCAATTAACTCGAAAAAGGTCGAGGCAATCAGTCTTGTAATAAGTCTGTTCCGAAGGCCGATTTGCTAGAGACTTTTACTCGAAGAGGGAATTGAGAATATTTGTAAAAATTACTTTTCTCTTGAAAAGAGGGATCCTGTAGTGGGGCAACCGTTAGTGGTGTTAGCCTGAGATAACTGGAACCTATAGGCATAAAAAATGCCTTAAGGATGTGAGAGGTGTAGTTGGTATGAATCAGAGCCATACCCGTTGTCTATACGAACTCAAGTCAACAAGATAATGGGAGGCCAGTGAGAAGTAGTCCTAGATAAGAGGACAAGGCAAGGGCAACCGGTTACGGTGGGGTCCGAACCTATCGCCACTCATGTAAGAGTTAACCTCGAGGATGAGAGAGTGCAAAGGTATCGGATTGCGGTATGAATCCTAAAGGGGATTGGGTATCCGTTCTCGGTGGATTGAACCTCCACCAACAAATTTAACATTTGATCAGTAAGGAACATTCCCAGGGAGAAGCTGAGGCAGGGTAACCAATTTTGATGTAAACCTGTACTTCAGGCGAATCAAGTAATTAGCCTGGCCCTTAAATGACCCTGACCTTAATAGGATAATCAAGTTCAGCATTTCTCTATGAATCAAATTGCTGCCTCTTTATATATGTGATATACCGCAAGAGCCTTGCAAAAGATAAAATTTAGACTAATTATTACATTGATACAAGTGATTTGGCCGGTTACATTGTAACAGTCAATGCAATGTCAGGCACATTGGCAGTGTGGTAGACACATCTATTCTTCCGTCAATGCATTGGCCGTTTTCAGTGACTGTAATCGGCGTGTCGAAACACCCCCGAGGTTATATTTTCGGGCGGATTTTCGGGGCATTGCCATTGTTTCAACCTGATGTAACACAAGTTTGTGTCATCTTACAGTTCATTGCATTGACACCATATAAGCATTAGAGGCTTTTTTGGGGAAAGCCATCAAATCTATAAAACTACCTGAGATGGAGACCTCGACATTGAAAACTTATTCGTTTTTCTCTTGATATATTTGCTCTCATTCTACCGTCATTGCATTGGCATCTTAACGCGACTTGATAATTTTAATTTTAGAAATTTTGAATATTTTTTTTAACTTAAATTTTATGCTACCGCAATATTATTGGGCAATGATTTGTCAACTGATACAATGTAAGAGGCGCGTTTAGCATCATTCCATTGACAGAGTAATATCCGTCATTGCATTGACTAATTCAAAAGGTCGTATAATCGACAGATTCAAAAACATTGAAGTCTTTTGTAGGTGGTTTTATCGATGAAGTTGTACTGCCGCACCACACGCACAACACGGGGGGTGTGCATTTCACCGAACGCGCAGTGAGGGACTCTGGCCTGATACCGAAATATTATTGGGTCACGATTTGTCAATTGATACAATGTAAGTGCCGCGTTTAGCATTCCATTGACAAAGTAATATCGGCCATTGCATTGACTGTTTCAAAAGATCGTGTAATCGACAGATTCGAAAACATTGAAGTCTTTTGTAGGTTTTGTAGTCTTTTGCCGCCCAACACAAGGGGTGTGCATTTCACCGAGTGCGTCGTGACGGACTCTCGCCTGAGAAAGTGGATGGAATTTGGGAAATTCGGAAATATTGCAAGTTTTACGAATTTCCTCATTTAATTGTCTTTCCTGATTTTACATATAAACAGAATTTTTATGTTTGCGCGTCATTGCGTTGACAGCTTGACGTGACTTAAAATATCTCACAGAATTGTATAAAATTTTAACTCCGTGTCACCGATAGACTATTGGGCGACGCTATGACAGTTAAGACAATGTAATTGACACGAGTCATTTCTGTCAATGCATTGACTGTTTCATTCATTGATGTTTTTAGGGGTACAATTTAGGCTGAACAATTAAGAGCAATGTTTTCTTTCCTGATTTTACAGATAAACAGAATTCTTATGTTTGCGCATCATTGCGTTGACAGCTTGCCGTGACTTAAAATATCTCACAGAATTGTATAAAATTTTAACGCTGAGTCACCGCTAGGCTATTGGGCGACGATATGACAGTTAAGACAATGTAATGCGTGCGCTTTAGGGTCCATTGACACGAGTCATTTCTGTCAATGCATTGACTGTTTCATTCATTGATGTTCTTAGGGTATAATTTAGGTTGAACAATTAAGAACAATGTAATGGGTGTGCTTCTTTGACACTTATTTAACTTAATGTGACGCTATTTTGTGTCATCTCAAAATTAATTGCACTGACACCATATAAGAAATGTTACATTGTCGATCGTACCATGAGAGATATTTTCTCAGAGAAGGCCCACGAATCTGTAACACTACCTACATGAGGTTGAGATCTTGACATTGACAGTGATTGCTATCAAGGCAATGACTGTTTCACTCATTGATGTTTTGCGTGATTTGTCAATGCATATTGACACTGTCTGAGCGTGCCAGGTTATTTGACATAGAAATGGTCGTGGCATTGGCATCCTTTAGTGCTGTGAAGATTTATTTCTTAAATGACATAAAAGTCAGGCTTCCACTGCAAGCCTAATGCTCTGCTTCTGTTTTAAAGCATTTCGCGAACCTTTTTTTTGAAAATATAAAAGGAGCAATATTCCGCCGACAACTAAAAAAGTGCCAGAAAAGAACGTTCTTTCTTTTTTTTACTTGAACATAGTTCTTAAACAAACACTCTCCTTACTTTCTGGTGCAAAGGCATCCACTTAAATGTAGGCAAGATACGCACAATAAATCACACGCCGCCGCCGGCGCTATAATGAAACTAAAGACTCAAAAACTATACCTGTATGCTCACAGCTGATGAGCTAATTCCCATGCACACCTTCTGTGTTTTGATAAATACATTTCGTGTATGTTTTTCAACTCTATTATCTTTATCATCACAACGTGGATGTGTTACTTATGATGTTCCAAAACACCGAAACCGAATCTCGCAGGTATCATAAAACAAATTTGTATTCCTTACGACTCCGGGTCTGTTCCCTTTAGTCTTTCTTTTTTCGTTTTATTTGAATTCTTGGTATTGTGTAATCAATGATTCACTACATTGTCAGTGTTCTATTGTTTTGTCTTTTGTTTTTTGTAAATTTTTTTAAGTAATAAATAAAAGAAAAATATCTTGTTTTGCATTGGTCGGAATCTTGGCCAACTCGTCCACTTTCTATTGCCTGAGTGTCGATGTATTTTAATTCAACCAACAGCCTGATGTGGTCATAAAAAATTGCTTGTAATTAAAGCAAAATCAGTGATAAGTACTGTCTTGGCGTATAAAAAACAAATAGCTGAGCTGTGTCATGATGCCGTCTTTTAACTTGCATCTGTAGATTAGCTAAGTACATAAACTTGTCGGACAAGTAGCTTACAAAAGTGTTCGGTAATCGATCACAATTAACAACATGGATCCCACAAAAAAGCAATTGTTGTCAACAAACAAAAAAGTTTAACTTTACTCAAGTATGCAGATGTCATTTGTCTTGTTTTTTGAGTAATTGGATTTGTGAAAAAAATGCTCTTCTTCGAAGTGTCATACCTTTGGTCACAAAAACGATTTTATAGGAGCTTGGGACTAACTTCAGGAAAACTATAGAAATATTTTACTTTCCAGTTCGAATCCAGCTTCCCAGCAAAACATTTAGTACCTACACCAAGAGAAACTACCCATTGTAACTCCTCCCTCCTCAGACATTTTTCCACCGTATCAAAGTCTTTCAGGAAGTCAAATTTCATCCAGTTTTTTAATAATAATTCACTCTTCGTTAAAGAAAATTGTAACGGCTTTCGCGTTCATTGTAATATTTAGCGAGGGGCTTTTTACATTTAAAATAATCTCTTTAATTTTCTGAGGTAAAAAGCCAATACGTTAACTCAAAATCCGAACAAAAAGCCAAGACGTTAAGTTAAGACGATCTTAGTTTCTTTTGTTGTGTAGGGAACTGCCTGCAGCGATAACACTGTAAGTCTCGGAATATGTAAGGCTAAAGACGCGGGCGAATGATCACGAGGCCGTAAGTTTAACTCCTCCCTCCTAACTTTCGAGCGTGGTTCACAGTTCATTTTCTTTTTCAGAAACTGAAATATCGGGATTGCCACTAAAGAAATACGCACTTTAGGGAAACTTATTTGGTCTTGAACCCCTTGTATCAGATGCCTATTTATTTATGCTCAATATTGGCGGCGCGCGACTTATATGAAAATGGCATTCCTATTCTTTCGCTTTCAGAGTATAATAGGGAATCAGTATTTAATTTTTTTTTAAGCAACAAAGCATATAGACGCTTAAATAACATTTCTTGTAGTATGTGAAATATTTCCATTTGACATTTAAAAGTATTTGCCGGCTTGACATTGTTACTAATCTACGGCTATGGCCTTCGTATATAAATTGTCATTCAAACTTTGCGCCACTAACCCTGTGTTGAAGCTAGTTAGGAGGCGTATAAGTAGGTACTAGAGTAGTACTTTGCCTCCACTGGCCATAAAACTGGGCTAAGCGGGAGATGATTCGAAATAAATCTCGAAATGTCTCCACCGGACGAGCATTAGATTAATTTGACACGAGCACGAACCGAGCAACTTTTGTTGTCAGTTTGTCACTCATGAGACTAACAACGACATTTTCCGGGACCGAGAAAACATTTTCGTTGTAAAAATCCCAATAGGAAACGTGCATCTGTCATACGTGGACAGTTTCAGTTCCACTTTTCGAGTCTCGAAATGTAATAAATGTTTCCGAAAGGGTTTAATAGTAGCATAAAAGAGGTTTGTGAAAAAGATAATGAAATTTAAACTACGTCTCCACCGGCTATAAACAGCGATGAGCAGGAGGCGATTAAAAATAAATCCCAAGCTGTCTCCACACAAACTTTTAGACGAGCACTCTTGTTTTTTTTGTCTTTTTGGCTCTCAAAAGAGTGGCGATAGATGATATTTCCCAAAACGAGAAAACAATTTCGTTGTAAAAATCCCAATAAAAGACGAATTCGTAACAGATCTGTCATACGTGGACAGCTTCAGCCCCCTATTTTGAATTTCAAACTGTTATAAAGATTTTGAAAAAAAGTAAAAAATGGTATAACAGCGGTTTTTGGAAAGGTTTGTGACAGATATGTCATACGTGGACAACTTTAGTCTCCTATTTTGAGTCTCAAACTGTTATAAAAATGTGCAATAAAGGTTAAAATTGGCATAACAACGGTTTGTTTAAAGGAACCATGTGATTGATGAGGAGATTTGCTGTAAATTTCTTGCCAAAAGGATTTCAATTTGTAGGTATGGTAAATCTTGCGATTTTATCTCCAAAATTTGCAAGATTTAAGATTTCTGTTAATCGCGGAAGCCTATAAGACAAAAGTAGGAAAGCCACATAAAAATTTAAAAAAAGTCCATTGACTTTATAGAACTCGAGGTAACGCATTACAGGATGAGAATCAGGGTGCCATATAATTTGGACTTTCGTTTTGAGGTTGGGTGTGACATGTAGGTACTAACATACACATCCCATTTTTATATAGCGGATAACTCGGTCTGTGAGGCTTAAAACGCCTAATACTAATATCTAGAATTCTAGATGAATAGTTATAGTAAAAATTTACTAAATAAATTTACATACAGAGGATCTAATCTTTTATTTAAGCCATTTTTGTAATTTGTTTTAACTTTACCAAATAAATTTAATAAACCTTCTTTTTCTTCTCTTTTCAGGTACGCCTTGCAATATATCTTACGCTTAAAATTTACTACATTTAAACGGTAAGGTATAGCTTATGTCTTGAACAGCCTCGCTTTGTCCAGCAAAATGTGAAAAAAAACCCCAAATGAGTAAGTGCAAGAGTTCGACCCTATATATACCGTGTTACACCAAAACTTAAAATTTTTTGTCCCGAATTCATATATTATTTTTATAGGCCACGCCCCCAAAAGTGGGCCTGGGCTAAATATTAAAACCAATTAATTGTAATTTCGTTAGAATCATGACAAAATGCTTTAAAATCGAAAATTATTTCGGAAAAATACCGTTTTTTGCTAAAAACCCTTGCCTCTAAAAGTGGGCGGAGCTCAAAACTTTGTATGGACCAAGCTTAGCAAATAGTAATATCTACAATATTTGTCATATAATTTTTTTTCGATATGGAGTCAACTTTTCGAGAAGTCGGGTTTTTAAAGATCCAACATGTTAAAAGTGGGCATGGTCCATATTGGGGGCGGTCCTATTTTTACCTTTTTAGAGGTTTTGGGCCATTATTGCTCTATACCAGTATTTGAGTTGCTACGCTTTGTCTAACTTGACCAAAAGGCATTTTAAAAGAAAATTTGAAATGGAGATTGTCTTACATTGAAGCCAGTAGTGGGCGTGGCCGTTGGCGGAGTTAACCAATTTTCATACTTTGTCTGTATAAAATAGGAGCCAAGATACACTCCAAGTTTGAGCGTCCTAGCTCAATTTTAAAGACCTTAAAACTTTACACATACGGACAGACTGACGGACGGACGGGCAAAGCTTAATCGATTTACCTGTCGGTTTCGATCATATCTCTAAAAGGTCTTAATTGATATACCCTGGGTCCGGTTTAAAAATTGAATAACCAATTTTAAGGTGCGCACTAAGGAATTGGACAAGCTTCCTTCTTTTTCTAAACGTGGGATCAGGTAAAGACCATCTTCAATACCCGTCTTCGGATCGCGCCAGTGTCTCTTGAGTTGGTGGCGGAGTATCGGAAACCATAGAAGAACTAACTTTTAAAATGAATTTACATAACGCGGGGGGGAAGCTACGAATAAAGTTGGACTCGATACTGAATTGAGAACTGAAAGGGCTACAAAAAGTCTTACTTTCTTACTTAAGGTGGCGCTACAGTCCGGGGTAGACCTGGGCCTCAGCCAACAAGCTTCGCCAGCCAGCTCTGTCTCGAGCTAGCCGTCTCCAGTTTCGCACGCGAAGTTGGCTGAGGTCCCCTTCCACTTGCGTGCGCCACCTGAGTCTCGGTGCTCCTCTACCGCGCCGTCCCTGCGGTGTGGATTCGAAGATTTTCCGGCCCGGGGCGTTGGTGTCCATCCGCTCTAGATGACCCAGCCATCGTAGACGTTGTGTTTTGACTCTTTTGGCTAGGTCGGTATCGCTGTACAGCCCGTACAGTTCGATATTATATCTCCTCCTCCAATCTCCGTCTATGCAGACGGGACCGTAAATCGCCCGAAAAAATTTTTCTCTCGAAGCAGCCTAAAGTGTTTTCATCCGCCTTTGACAGAGTCCAGGCTTCTGCACCGTAAAGCAGGACTGGGATGATGAGGGTCTTATACATGGACACTTTAGTTGCTCGAGAGAGGGCTTTGCTACTCAATTGCCTCCTTAGCCCAAAGAAGCTACAAAAAGTCTATTCCACATTAATGATGGTCTGTCGGAAAAAAAAACTCCATTAAGTTGGGCTTAAGGTTGATCTGTTGAGAATTCTTTCTTGCGCGAATAGTCGGGCTCGAATTCGGTTGCGGTGCCTGTGTTTTAAAAAGTCAAGTGATTAAAATATTCAGAGCACGGTCTTAGGCCCTGGACAAGGCAGTTGCACCTGCCCAGACGAAAAATTGAATGAAAATTTTACTGACTCAAAGGATGAGGTAAAATCGCCATCAATAAAATGCAGTTAGGTTAGGCTCCAGTTTTTTTATGTTAAATCCTTTGGGGGTGGAATTCAACTTGGAAATTTTGCTGGATAACTCATAAGAAGAAGCATTAAAACAATGAAACCCTGGTAGGAATACTGGTATTTCCCAAAATGTAAATGAACTTTGCTTTCATGCTGAATGCTTGAGACGCATTCTTTTCAGTATTCCTTCTATTATTTCATCGAAAAGATCCAAAATAGTGTTGGGTGCACCTGCCCAGACATGATAATTATACTCCAATAGGCTTTGTAGATGTTAGTCGACTAAGAGTATGTAAAATGTGTCTTGCATAGCCTTCAGCGGCTCAAGCGATGCCTTTAATATGTGGTCATTCCAACATTATGATGTTTACGCACCTTACAAAAACAAATGACCTTTAGGAAACACAGTTTCTTTACTTCTATTCTACGGCAGTGGAAAAATTCAAATCGCTCTAAAAGGAGCCTCTTATCGTGTTATTGCGCCTTTTTGAACGTCCGAGAAGCCTTAACTATAGTGATTGGTGCACCTCCCCAGACATGGGCATTACATTCCAGTAGGCTCTGTGGATGCTGTCATTTCCGAAGTTGTAAAACATAACAAGGCTTGTGACATCTTTAGCTTGCTTGACGACGCCTAATAACGTGTTTGTGTCAATAAAAAAGGCCTTTAGGCAAAAACTTGCTTAGTGCTTTTAAAACATTAGAAAACATTTAGAAATATTAGATTCCTCTCCAAATAGCTCTTTGTTCTTATGATTTGTACGTTTCAAAATTTTCATAATTTTAATCTTCACACTTCTTTGGAGTTCTTAACCCAAAAAAAAAAACTGCGATGTTTTCCTTGAAACAAAGGAGGTGAAATATAAGGAGCACCTACTGTCATCGGGGAAGAGTGTATTTATGAAACACATTAAAAACAGTCTCGGGCCTAAAACTGATACCTGCGGCACACCAAAATTTATTTGATGAGCGTTTTCCTTAAGTCCGGACCACTTGGATTGGTTCGAATGGAAATTTCCAGTCCATTAGAAAAGTTCATATTCGGCACCCATTTTGACAAAATGATTTTTGTCGAATCCTGACATTTTTTTATTTAAATCCCGTGATTCAACATGAAAATACAACAAAAGCTTCTACATTTCGATAAGATAAGGCATCAAACCAACTTTTTAGCTTTTAGTGTACAGTCTGAACTGTCAGTCATAAGAAGGTTCGCCATCGTTCGAGAAAATTCCATTATTTGACATTTGATAAGTATTGTCATGTCTAAGTAAACTAAGTTGTTAGTGCTATGGTCAGAAGAGCATAAATTTTTTAAATAAGGTTAAGAACGGCAATCAATTTGAATGTTGCCTGATTTTAGGTCCCCAGTTCCCTTAAGTTATATTGATTCTGACATTAAGTGACTATTAGGAAACTTTGGATCAAAAGTTCTTTCTAAAAATACAATCCCATGAAATCTTCACAAGAAATCCAACAGTCGTGGTTGCCTTGAGTCAGCAATAATAAATTTTTATGTTACCTGAAATAATTCTACACCTCCTACATCATAAATAAAAAAAATATATAAAAAAGAAAAGAAAAGAAAACCAAAACAACTCCCAGCAACACTTTTTTTCCCACCTGGCAAACCACAACCGAATATAAATAAAAAGCATTCCTAATTCCAACCAATCCACCGCCCAATCCACCTCATCAACCCACATCGTTGAGATACATTCACCACACTATCCAATCTGCGCAGACCCCCCCAAAAAGAATACAATTTTTTTTCGCTCTGCGCTCTCTGCTTCCAAGCAATTTTGAATTTGGTCAATCTCTTGCGTTTTCCAATTCCATCCAACAATTTGTCAAAGAGAGAAACACACCACAGAAAATCCATGGAAGTAGAGGAACGAAAAGTACGATTAGATAAATATATCAGACTTCCAACGAGCCGAGAACTCTCCACGTCGAACACCATCGCAGCGCGACAGTTCGCGATGGAACTTTGAAGATTGTGGATCGTACAAAATCACGAAAAAATCACAAAACCCCCGTTCGTACAAAGTTGAAAAAAAAAAAATAAATAAATAAAAATTAGGAAGTTAGAAAACACAAATATCCTAAAAGGACACCACCGCGGATACAATATCTTTTTTCTATACGGAATCAGATTGTTCGTATCTTCCAATCGGTTTCTCGGTCGTCGTTTCTTTGGAGTTTTTTTATTTTGAAATTTATATTTTTGCGCAATTTTCCTGCTGAGCTGATTCCCGTAGTCAGCGAAAGTGTGCCTACATAATCAAAAACGAATTTATCACTACTCCTGTAGTTGTATCCTGGGACATAGTCCTCTTCCTGGTACAACATTAAAATAAAAAAAAATAAAAAAAACATCAATTTGTCGCAAGGATTTGCGTCTGTCAAAAGTGTACAACTCCCTCCTGTCTGACACCGTCAGGCCACTACCACGGACACACACCACTTGTGGAGTGGAAACAGGTGTGTTTACTCACTCGTGAGTGTCGAGGATTTAAATTTAATTTGTGTTCGGTCTATCGGGCGACGTGCATTCGAATAATTTAATTGGATTTACCCATCATCATCGGCAAGGATTTTCTTTCGATTTTGTTATTTTTCAATTCGATTTATATTGTGTTTCGCTCACTTATACACAAAATCATAGAAAAAGGAAAATTCTATATCCTTGCCAGTCCTTGTCAGTGTGAATTTAAGTGTCAAAATAAAAGAAAATAAATCCAAAAGTGCTGTGATAGAGAAACATATTTATGTCCGCAAAAAATTAAAATAAAAAACCTTGTAATTCATAAATATATTTTTTTATATAAGCAAAAAATAAATAAATAAAATTGTTGTTTTTTTGTGCAATTTATTCATCCTATCTTGTGTGTTATTAAATAAAATATTTATATATATCTTTAATATTGCTTAAAAGTGCTTTAATAAATTAATGCAAAGTTTTTTTTTAAAAAAATAAGAAGTAAAATTAAAATCAGTGTTTTCTTGTAAGAGTAAAAGTGTGGAAAATAAAAATCACATAAAACAAAATTATAAAAAATGGTAGTTTTGGAAACTGCCTCCGCCCTTTTGGGCGGCCCTTACGCACAAGGGGCACCAGCTTTAAAAATGGTACAAAAACGCTATATTGGATTACATCAATGGTTGGGACCACTACGCACCAAAGAACTAAAGGAACATATTGTAAGTTTGTCTGACATTTGAGAGAGTCAGATCCTTAAATAAACACCCTTTGACATAAAAGTTTCATCACACTTTCAATGGCAAAAATTTTAATTGAAAAAAAAAAATTGCCATAGGCTTTTTTTTCTGCACAAACTTCAAGTGACCCATTCTGAGAACCCTCTGCTGACTTGTCGGAGAAAGTTTTTGTGCGGGGACACTAATTGGAAAACTGATTCTACGAACTGTTTGCCACACTGTCGGAATGTAGTTTAGCTGAAGTCTCATTGCATAAGTGGTGGGAATCGTGTAAGGTTAATCGGTTTTTATGCTGCGGCAATGTGCTAATGAGGTGGAACTATTTGAAATAGAAAACGGGATTTCCCGGAAAACTAACAAACCCTTGTATCTTACCATAGTGGAGTAAACTTAGTGCAAAAGAACTGAGGCAAAAAAAAAAAAACACTCTTTGTGAGAGTTAATCCTCTTCTGAGGGATTTTTCCTCCCACTTTTCCTCTAAGACAGAACCTCACCTTGAGCGTTTGTTGGTACCGGCCCGGTCTTGGAGAATTGTATGACTAGAGCCAGTTGACACTCAAGAGCGTTTCGGAATTGTGTAAAAATGTTACTTGATGATGAGATATGAGATTCCTTCTTTTAATATTCTTCAGAAGACGAGTGTTTTGATTTCCAATTCGTCTTGGATGTTCTTGCTTTAAATTCTATCTACTTTTCTAACGCAGAGTTGTTTCAAGAATCTTTATCTCAGCTGTCGCAAATCACGCCTTCTTAAGTTTTCTTCAAAAACTTTTCACTCTTCTTCTTAAGTACGTTCTTCAAAATTTTGAAGTGCTCGAGAGCCTTGCTTTCAGCTATAACAACTTTTTGGGACACAGAAGGTTTTTTTACGCAAAGATTTTATCATCGTCTTGCAATGTCAATAAAACGCCTGACGAAGTCGATAAAAGCCGTTGAAACGTTGGGTGCGAAGTAAAATATTTCGTTCCATTTTTGACGTCTACGTTCAAAACCTACTTTTAAAGGATAGAACTTCGAAGCATTACACTCCGCCAGCATAGGCCAATTAACTGCGTCATCCTTTTTACCAATAGACGAGGGATGAATTATTTCTGAGGCTTTATTTAATTTTTGTGCTAATAACTACCCCACGCAATATTTGGCTTAAAAAAAATTGTTGTCAAAAAGAAAAAAGAAATAAAACGACATGTCAAACCATACTGCGCCAGTTTTCAGATCTTTTAACTACACCATTTATGGTGAAGAAGAAAAAACGTTTCTATGGAGCATAGTTTCTGAGGATTGTGTCTTGCAACAAGTTACATAAGAAAAGACCTGCAAAGGCAGAATTGTTAAATGAAAACAAGTATTCGTAGAACACTCGACTGCGCCATTTTGAGTAAAAAAAACTAGCCAAGTTTTTATAGTCTTTCATAACACTATGGTTTATTTGGCACCAATTTAGTAAGCACATTGAGTGTTTAATACTGACCAAAAACTGTCAATTGCCAAAGACAGCAGAAATGTTAAACGACCAATTAAAGCATACTGCGCCAGTTTTGAGGTTTTTTCAACAAATGCATATTGGGGGAAAGCAACAACGTTGCAATGCAACATCTTTCTGAGTAATTTCTAAGTCTTTGCAGAAGTGAGATGATAAAGAAAAACAACAAAGTTGGGATTGTTAAATATTAACAAAGACGGTAACTCGCCGACTCTAAGAACACCCGACTGCGCCATGTTGAGTATAAACTCGAGATTTTATAGTCACATTTTTATTTTTTTTTGTCACTCAATTTTGTTGATAGTCTTACATGAGTTTTGAATGTCTGACCAAAAAATGGCTATTGCCAAAGGCAGGCTAAATGACTAACCAAACCATACTGCGCCAGTTTTGAGAACCTTCAAACATGTTCGGTGAACATGAATGTTGCAATGGAACTTAGTTTCTGAGGTAGGTCGTCTGCCAAAAAGTTAGATCTAATAAAAAACCGGCAGAGGCAAAATTGTTAAATGATAGACGTAACTATACTCCGCCAGTTCTAGGAACACCCGACTGCGTCATCGTGACGCTTTTTTTGTGAGTAGCCCTACAAGCCGTCAAGTGTATTTCCAGGAATAAAGAACTTACCCAACATTTATTTTAAACACCCCGAATCCCATACTAAAGTGAGATTTCTAACTCTGCAACATACTACCTGCCCTCAAGCGGAAAAAACATACACAGGCTCTTACTTTGATTTTCTGTCTGTGAATACTCGCCAGCTTAGGGTTTCAGGTAAAGCATCGAACATCATATGCAGTTCACAGTCAGTCGAAGCTTGGGGTAAAAAGAGAATCCTTGCCGCGAGTTGGATAGCTCTCTACAGTCTGATCAGTGCCCCAACCTTTTAACTCAGACTGTTTAAAAATCACTGAGCTTGCATAATTTTAGAGAAAAAAGTCCGAAAGACTAAAACAAAAAATTACTTTTCTTGTAAAGTGTCAAATATGATTTTTGTATTTGACACTGTACAATCTAATATTCAAATTCCGAAATAATCCAATATTGTCCTTATTCCGAAATTCGAAAATCAGGAACCCAAGGCAGAATGAAATGCTGGGATTCCTCGTTTTGCAAGCTTCTTTTTGGAGTAGTCCGAACCCAAGAAGCACTGCTTAAGGGATTTATTTTCTTTTTTAACAGAGGTTTCTCGTTTCAGTCTCGTAACCATAATTTGTCAAGTGCTCGAATGTCTGGCCATGATACTTGCCATCGAGTTTTTCAAAGCCGAAAAGCCGTTTTTATGTCTTTTCCCTATCTTAAGACTTATATGATTGAATAGCACAGGCTATATAAGCTGCAAGGCTAAAGCAAAGTTTCGAAAACTTCAATATCAAATCCATGGAACTGGCGCAGTCGAAATTGGTTTCAGCATGTATTTCAAATTCTTTGTGCATTTAAAAGAATTCCATAAGAGTTTTTCTGCAAATAATGCCATAAGGTTTAAGTTATTGGAATAGAAAATTTCAATCTCCGCCAGTTTCGAAAATACATAGAACTGGCGCAGTCGAATATAGTTTCAGCTAGTATTTTGAAATCTTCTGAAGAAAAAGACTAAGAGATTCTTTGTCGCATGAAATTTACATTCAGCTTTGTACTTACATCTAGAACCATATTTTTATGGCGCAGTTGCGTGCATTTAAATGGCGCAGTATGGCAAGGCTCCATTTTGCATTTTTCTTCGATCGGATAAACATTTTTTCAGTAAATCTTTTGGTTTTATTTAACTTGCGAGGCAACTCCCTTCGCAAAAACGAGGAGGCGTCAAACATGATTGTTGAAAATTGAGAGAGTCTAAGTTTGACTTATCTTGGCAGGAAATAGTCTTGTAAAATTATGCTAAGGAATTAATTCAAATTCCCCATCTGTCTTCTACCTGAAATATTCTGTCATACCTACTGTTCAAGAATTTTAAAAAGGTCACTGCATTATAAAAATGTCTATTACATACCAAATTGCTTTCAAACAAGTAGTTACACTGTTCATAACATTCCAATATCTCAGAAGATTTACTCAAATGCCTCGATGCTAATGAGACATGCTCTGCTCAGCTCCTATATTGAATCGCTTAGAATGTGCCTACGAATTTCTGCACACGTCTTATTTTCCGCCACGATAATTAACATATCTTGCAGAGGCGGGCTGCTAAGCCAATGAGCAAGATAGTAAATCTCGTGACGTGATTACGTTAACCACTCAAGTCGCATTCAAATAAAAGTTACTTGCATAACTCTGCCGCCACATCTCCTGCTGAAGCTTATGCCACTGGTCTGTTTCATATTTATTTCAAACTAGTTAAATAGCCTCTTTAAGTCGTTTAATTTGGCTGCGAAGACATTTAGCTTTATGTTGGGTGGATATGCCTGAGCTTATTATGTAAATCGGTGTCTTACCTGTCAACAAGACGAGTTATTGAAAAACTGTGTTTCGAGTAGATCCAAAGGGAATAACGCTTCCTGAATGGACAACATTTATGTAATTCTTTTTGCAGGTTGTCTAGACGTGCGTCGTTACAATTATATCATCGTAGTGAAGACCATATTTTTAATTGGTGCTAAGCTAGCGCCGTCTTGATTTAATAGCAGAGATTTTTCATTCAAAAAGATTCTTCTACAGATTCATCTCAAAGTGATTTATGCCTCGACATTGTTGAACGAAGAATTTCGAAAGGATAAGAATTTTTCGTGGGCATCTGTCTTTTATTTATCGAGCATTTGTAGCAACAAAGAGTGTAGCTCCTAATTTGGAACCTTGTGGCACTTTGTATTTGATTCGGAATTTCAACCGTCTAAGAATCAGCTTAAACTTCATAAAGTATGAAAGTCAATACTTAAAGCTCGTAAAAAACTGCCAGTTTACCATTAACCGGGAGAAGCTTGTGAGCCCAACTTTTCAGGGCCTTTCTGACACATGAAAAGTTTTTAAACCGAGTTTGGTCAGTGTTCTTTGTTATTGCTCGAAAATTCGTTTCAGTACAGCTTAAATTTTCAACCTAATGTGTCATTCGACCACAAATTTCCTGCCTTGATAATATGTACCCAAAACAGGGATAGTCTTTGCGCAGTCCAACAAAATAAGCCGATAATACAAAAGTACGTCATAGCGGTCGGTGATAAACTTCGCATTCTTTACACGCAACGACCTCGTTTGTCACGTATATACACCGTCGCGTCGTCGTTGTAGCGCGTTAAAACCACACCTAGTCCATCTTAGAAGTTAATCTTTTCAACATCAAATCCGTTGTACGTTTTACAACCTAAAATCTATTTTGTTTACACCAGATACATTGACGGCTTTTATGTCAATTATACTAAAAACCATAAGCGGCGACACACCTTCTGCCAGTCGGAATAATATTATGCTTGTAAGTAAACATGTATCTACTATTGCAAAAAGTATCTAGAGATATATTTTTTTTTTGCTCGACTCAAACGACCGCGAAAACCAGTCTGAGAAAAAACGTAACCAATTTTCGAAGAATTTCTGTTAAATTGTTGATTTATTTTCCACTAGGCCAGAGAGTCAATCTTCTCATTGTCAAGACGGGCGCTGGCTGGCCTTTGTCTGTCTAAAGCTACTAACCCCAAATCCAGTTGATCTTCCAATTAAAACCAATTGAAACACACACAAATTGTCATTGAGCTGCGAATCGAATGATTAGCTGTGTTCAGGTTCATCTATAAAAGGTTAAAATTGATTGGGGCAAAATTTCCTGTTTATCTCACAGATGCTTTAATTTTGGAGATTTGAAAAACAAACGAAACCCGAAAGGGGTTTATTGTATACAATTTCACCACACAATTTTTTGACCATGGCATTGATGAATAACTGCGATAAGGCTAGCGGACGCCAAAGATTTGTCTCGCTGTGGTTTAGCTTTGTGGACGTTTCGTTGGGAGATGCTTAGTCTTCATCTTATTTTTTCTGTCTGGCTTAAGGCTGTTTTTTTTTGTCTTTCTTAGTTTGCATTAGTAATTTGAAAAATGACGCTATGTCAACAGGTTTTTTTTTTGCTTCCAAAATGTTGCTTGGAATTTGAAATGAAATTGCGAAAACAATATGCTTTCCAAAAAGTAATTTGTTTTCGGGGTTGAACGATATCTGTGGGCTGAATTTATGGCTGGGTCAACTGTGTCATATTTTAACCAGTCTTAAGACACACTGACTGCATGACTTTGCATCAAGTCATTAGACCATAAATAAAATATCGTTTCGGATAAGTTTTATTCAACCCAAAAACCTCTTTGGAAGTTGTTTGAGGTTAGCATTCCACCTAAGGGACTATCGAGATCTTACAAAATCACTGTAGCCTTAAAAGTCCTGTTTAACACGAATATGCGTTTAAATTCTTAGCTTGATGAGATGCATCTGAAGTACTTTTATTGATCCAAAAAGTTCAAGTCGTATCACAATCCATTCAGCATTGCTAAAAAAAAAATTGGGCAGAAGTGTCAGAAATTTGATATAAATAAAATTCAATTTCCTCGGAAGCTACGAAAGTTTGTCGGGTTCTTCAAAACTCCTCCTTAATTTATCCGGCACTATTTGAACTCCCAATGCTTGGAACATTTAAGGAAATTTTTTGGTCCTTGGTGTCAGAAGTGGCAAAAAAATTGTGTTTTGAGGAACATTGAAGCAAAGCTTTTATTTTGAAGAGTTAACTCATTCGCTGGAAAAATTTCTACGTCCCTTACATTCAGGTACCACTAAATCTTTATTAATATTGATGAATTCTATAAACTTCAGTGTGAGAAATGAGAATAGAGTGTGGAGTACCTAAAATATGCCGCCAGAATCCTGGTTCCGTTTTGTAAGATTTCTAGTTCGGTTTTCTAGTTTGAGGTGCTGGAAAAGGAATCTCATGAATATTTTGGAACCTTAGAATTTTAAATCTCATAATCAAATCAGCTTTGCCAAAAAAATCAAACAGAAGTGTCAGAATTGGGATAATCTAAGTTGACTAACACGGGAGTTCTTGAAATCGTGACGTCTTCTTAAAAGTTGTGCTCGATGATGGTATCAGGATCTTCTTGAATCAAGCCCAAGGCATCGAAAATTATAAGACATTCGCCAATGGTGTCAGAAGTGGCAAAACTATTCATTGTACTTTGGGTAACATCGAAATCGTGCGTTGCCCTTAAGTCATAAAGTCTTAACTTTGAATAGTTGAGAGGGGCAAAGGTACTTAGGCACTCCTTAACATCCAGGTACGACACCATCTTTATTAATTTTGAACAAATCTGTGAACGCACCTGTCAGAAGTGGGTGAAAGTAGGTATTGAATCTACCAAAAGGAGAAACCATAAAATTGAAAATCCTTAAATATGTCAAATAAAACTTGTTCAAATTTTATCAGCTTTCTAGTTCGAAACCGAAAATTCTTGTCAAAATGCCCTCAGAATTTCTTAGACAGTGGTGTCAGAAAAGGCAACTAATGAAAATTTGGGAAATTCAGAGTTTTCAGCAGTTTCTTCGAGCTCTTTAGTTCGCGTTTTGTTGTTTTGTCATAATTTTAGCTGGAAAATAAGAGAGACGTGTCAGAAAAGGCTCTTATATACATTCGGGAACCTTTGAATTTTCAACGGTTTCTCCGAGTTCTTCAATTGAAGCTTTGGGGAGATAATTTTCCCAGGGAAATTTGACAGAGGTGTCAAAAAAGGGATCTGAAAAATCTCGAAGTTTTCAAATTTTTGTCCGAGTTGAAAAACTGAAGATATGACAGGATCATTTTACCTGGGAAACTAGACAAAGGTTGCAGAAAAAGGATCTAATAAACATATGTAAACCTTCAAATTTCGACGGTTTCTCCGAGTTCTTAACTTGAAGATACGGCAGGGTCATACGATCTGAAACCATTATTCGAGTCTAATACCATGGCACAAAAATTTCCTCAGCTCTAGGATATTTAAAAATTTCTTCTTGAGGAATTTCTTAGACAATGGTGTCAGAAGTGGCTACAGACATCTTTGCATTGAAAAGACTATGGAAGTTGTGTATTGCCTTAAAGTCTTTTAGTTTGCAAGCGTTTAAGGGACGCACTTTGGCATTCGTCAGGTTAGACATAACTTTAAGCACTCTTGAGACACTCTGTGGACGGTAGTGTCAGAAATTGGAATACTTCTTGAAAGCACCAAAAAAAAAGCCAATACAGTTTGTGTTTTTTTGTGTTTCTGGACTTATTTATTTCAGTTTTCGTAAGACTAAGCATAACAACACGAACTCTGCTTCGTCGAGGAATCTCTTGGACAGAGCTGTCAGAAAAGCGATTTTAAAAAATTGCAGCTGTAAGAGGATTGGCGAATGTATACCGGAAATTTCAAGTCCAAAATGTGCCAGAGTTCAATTTGAATAACCATTGTATAAAGAACTTCAAGAGACTCTGCAGCTTCTTGCTAAGGAATGCTTGGGCAATGGTGCCAGAAACAAACATTGAGCAAAAACAAACATTGAGCTTAGAAGATGGGATCCAAAGTGTTTTTTCTAGTATTCAAAGACTTAGAAGACTCGAGCATATTTATGACTGAGTGATAGAGGCGATCAGTTTCGACGTGCGGCATCCATACAGTGAAGCAGCCTGAACATTCAAACGAATCAGTTGCAACTTAGTTCTAAAGCTGATAACGTTGTTTCTTCACACAAGACCTTTTCCAGTTTGCAAAGTGCGTCAAAAAAATCCTTTTAAATACTTCAAAAATCGAAGGGCTTAGCATCTGTAAGTTGAGGTATTAAGTAGCAAGGCTTAGGTCTTATTCTGACGAGTTTCGAGACTCTCACGTTGATGAAGTCTACCATAAAGTACATACGATAAGACGTTCTCTTATCTGTCGAACGCACTGGTGTCAGAAATGGAAAAAATTTTTTACATGGACAATCAAGTAAGTTGTGGGAAATTTCTGACACCATTGCATATTTTCCAATGCCACGGTGTCTCAGTTCCAGGGTGCGAAACTCCTGGGACAACAGTAGTCCCCCTTAAAACAGAGTGTTAAATTCTTAATGCGTTTAAAGCTAATTCCGGCCGACGAGTCATCAAATACTTTCAAATCATATTTTTCTTTGGTCAAAAAATCCTTAGTTGGAAAGTGTTTCCTTGATACTAGAATACTTTCCAAGAATTTAGCAAATCAATATCAAAAAGTTACGAATTAACAGAGATAAGTTGTGCCTTGACCCTGGAGGTAACACTTCTAACAAACTTCGTCGGTTTAATCCCAAAGTCGTACGGTTGATACTTTTTGTCTTGAGACTTCAGTTTTATAACTGCAGCGCCTTTTCTAACACCAGTGTAAATTTTCTGAAAATTTTTAGACATTGATTGAAAAGTTGCCAATGCTCGTCTTGAGACTTATATATCAGCTTTATAATTTAAGCCCTTTTTCTAACACCAGTGTAAATTTTCTGAAAATGTTTAGACACTGATTGAAAAGTTCCCAATAAAAACTCATGCCAGTGTAATTTTCTTGACGACTATTTAGATTTCCTAAAAAAAACAAGCTGTCGACTGAAAATCAAGATCACACTTCTGACACCAGTGTTCTATTTTTATGAAATCGTGTTCACAGTGCCCAAAAAAGTTATTTTTTTCAGAAAATTCACCTTCCTTTAAGGATGTAACGAGGCTCCAATTAAATTCCGTGTAAGCTTTGTATATATGGTTGGGTTTTCTTGCCAAATCCTAGCCTTTTTGACTTGGTTCTGGTTAACCTTGTTTGTACTCTCTTGTAGTCTTAAAAACGTATTGCGATTGTGAAAGTCACTTTATAGCCAAAGAATGGCGAAATAGAACGATTAAAGGCTTGGCTGAAAAAAAAATCGTTTCAAGCCATCAAAATGACTGACGAAACTCCTTTACAGACATTTTGTGTACATTTAGTTGCTTCAAACATGTTCACCTAAATTTTCCCTTAAACACCATAATAATTTATGTGCTGCCAATAGGCAGTAGAAATACGTGTTTTTTACCATTCCCGCATTTATACACACACTTTTTAATGTGCATGAGTTTACAAATGAAACCATAAACCTCCAGAGTAAAATGGTTGGGTGGAATAAAAAATAAAATTGTGGATAACAGCAGCATATAGCTCCACGTGCTACAAAAGTCATCATAATGTTGCTTGCTTTTTTTCTACCCATTAACAGGCATTTTTTTTTATTATTATTTTCATTTTCCATTGAAACTTCAAGCGAGATGTCACGCAAGCAACATTTATTTTTATATTTCTTTTTGTTACGTTTATGGACATCGACACTTTTCTAGTTTTTTTTCGCAACAAATTCAGGTTGTGCTTCACGCAACAAAAAAAAGGGGTTAAAACCGGGTCAATTTAAGACGCATCGCTGAACCAGACGGCGAACTTTTATTTTATTCATCAAAGAATAGGGATTTAGGTCAAACTTTAAAGCGGGATAAGGCGACAAAAAAGACAGAATTGAAAGGCTGTGAACCAACTTCTGTCATTCTGTGGAAAACGATGTATATTTCCTTAGGAGAATTTTATCTCACCAATTTATGAGCTACAAAAACACTTTTCATAGCCTTGCAAAATACGCAATGGGCTACAGACAATGTACTTCAGACATTGGTATGACGACTTAAAATGTTTTTGAAGTAGGATTTTCTCTCTGAACATGATCTTTACCATAACCCTCTATTTTTGCCAAAAAAAGAAGCAAAGTCGAACTCCTTCCGATTCATGTGCGACTTCTAAATCCATTTCTGACACCTGACACCCATATACTCTGCGTTTGAACCGAAAAAACTTAATTTTCATTAAATTTTTTTACTTTCTTTTGCGGGCAGGCTCAAACCATCCCCCTATTTATCATAAAATTTTAGAGACAAAAATGAAGCCACTTCTGACACGACTGCCACAATCAAATTAAAAACTTGTCTCGAGAACTTTAATGATCTTTTGTAAGCTCTAAGAAGTGTCGAACGCAGACCGCCAGCTAGCCAGTACAAAGCTCTAGAAGAAGTAACTTTCCAGAATTATTTGAAATTTATCCATTTCTTACACCCAGTTTTTATGACAGCACGCAAAGAGTCCATATAAAACTTTTTCTTTTTTCCACTTCTGGCATTTCCGTCTAAAAATTGTTTGCAGGCAATGCCATCTTTTTCCCGTCACCTTAAACGAGCTCAGCTTGATTCTTAGAACCCATGACTTTCCTGTTTTGCCCAAAGTGAACAAATGACGTCAATTTCTGACACCATTGTTACTAGGCTGAAATGAAATTATGCAAGGCAGTCTTGAAGAACCCAGTGAACTTCTATAGGCTGCAAGAATTGTCGAATGAAGGCAAATAGTCCATGTAGAGTTCTAGTAAATTTTCTTACACCTCACACTGCTTTTTTGTAAAATCCCTCTTCTGACACTACTGCTACCAGGTTACCAGGTCAAACGATATCTAACCCCCTCAAGTATTTTTTAAAAACCCGCACTACGACCACTGAAAGCAAGTTTTTGTACAAAGCAATAAACTTCACACCGTGCAGCACATGAAGCAATTTTTGACACCACTGGCAAAGGGCTTATATAGAATTTTACATGCCAGCCTACACACTTTGAAAATTTCATAAGCAGAAGACTAATTTCATGAGTTTCGATGATAGATTAGGAGCAAATCTCTAAGCGAGGACTTATCCCGGTTGGGCATGGCAATGCATGGTTTTTAAGCTTAGACAACTTTTATTGCGAACTTCTGGCATTCATGCAACAAATTTGCTGTAGTTGGGAAAACTATAAAAAACAATCTTTTTAAGGATTTTCTTCTGACAGCTAAACTTGGTTTTGAATACTCGGTTTACATAAATTTTGTGACTGTTGAATTTGTTTTCTGTATTTAAATGCGAAACTTTTTGATATATTGATTCGAAAATCTATTTCTGACACCTCTGCGTAAACAATACGCAAATATTTTTAGACTTAACATATTTTTTAGTTATTTTTTTTATATTTAGATGTCTAAAGAAAACTTCGATATCAACATCGACAAATCTTTTTTAAACCCCACTTTTGACGTCAAGAGTTTGCTCCTACTCAAAAGTACACAAAAATTATCTTGGGCAACCTTACATCAATTTATTTAGTCAAGTTCTCACATCTAGATTTGCCATCGACATAGAGAGCCCCTGAGACGATAAAAAACGTTTTAAAGCCTTTCTTAACTTGTACACAGGGCTGGTAGTTCACTTCTTAGAACTTATACCTAGGGTTGATAAAAAAATAAAGCCAAGGCCATTTCAGGCAACACTAAACCTGTTTTAGAGCATATTTCTGGCTCTTCAGTTCTATCCAATTTAGTTGACTAAGAGACCTTAAAACCTGTTTTACAGCCCTGTCTCGCCGCTAACATTCCGTGTCGATATAAAGGCGTTCTGACGAGAGACTTCGTCACAAATAGGCCCCGCGAACATAAAGTATGCCCTTCCCATAGGCTAAGTTAATATCTTTCTTTTAATTTCCCCAAAGATTTAATAAACACTCAAGTACAAAACTGATCTCTAACATGACGCAAGAACTCCCATTCCTGACACCTGTGTCACTAACATAAATGTCCCTTTTGTTAAGTATTAAACTTGTGTGCCCGTTGGGGTCTCCTTAGGTCAACCCAGTGCACCTTGATCTTTTCCTCAATTTGAGGCCCTATTCTTACCCCTAAAAAAGGCCTCGCTGATAAAGAACATAAAAAAAAATTCGTTTGTGGACACAAAAATGTACGTGCAAGTGCAAAATTGAACTCTAAAATAAACAATCGATTTCTGACACCCCTGTGTCACCTGCATCAAAGTGTGTTTCCAAATTGTATTCCTGCATTAAACTTTTGCAAACCTTGAGATTTCTGAAATTTATCCCAGTTGATCTGAATAGAAAAATCCCTCACTTTAGAGCGCATTTCTGCCACTCTGGGTAGGAGCCGGCTAATATAAGTCAGACTCACATAGGGTAATCGCTAAATTTTGCTTTTATTCCCACAAATATTTTGTGAGCACGGACGTACAAAACGGCGCTCGTAAAGCTGAAGTAAGGAATCAATTTCTGACATCTCTGTTCACCGAAAAAGAAGTGCTGGTCTTAAGGACTAAACTTGTGCTGCTCTTGAAGTTTTTTAAGGTCATCCAAATCTTATTTCTTTATTTACGCAAAGATTGACATGAAAGTACAAATCACAGCTATAAAATAAGGAATCAATTTTTGACACCTCTGTGTTACTCTGTAAGCTCGTGCTGCCTTTGAGAACTTTGACAGTTGGTCCCAGTACATGTAGAACGATCCTTCAGTTTAAAGCCAACTTCTGGCATTAACAACATGGAGGACCAATAGAACGACCAAATTGGTCAAATGATCGAACATTGCAGAAAACGTTACTCAGCTCGCTAGTAGAAATCTAAACTTTATTTCACAGCAAGTCAAGACCTCTAAAGGCTAGTTTTTCAGTGCTGAGTTAAGCCCGGCTTAAACCAAAATCTGTTCATCCCGGACAAAACGAATCTGGAGTTAACCCAGCGAGCAGTTTTTCAGTGCAGAATCGAACTCCGTCAGTAAAGTTGTAAAAATCTTCGACTCTCGAAACAATTGACTCTGGCAAGTCTTAATTCACAGAGAAAAATACAGAAAAAGAAGTTCGAGTGATTTTCAGATGTCATTTTTCACAGAAACACGCAAAGCAAATGTCATTTCACACAGAAAATACATTCAAAGAAATTTATACTCTTCTCCAAAATTGATACGGGATTAACTCACAAAATTTGGTGAGTTAAGCCGAGATTAATACCAGATCCAAATACACTGAAAAACTAATTTCTGGAGTTAATCTCAGTTTAACCCTGAAACTCGGGTGATCTTGCCATGAAACCAGCCCTAAGTGTCAAGCCTTTTGGTGATGAGAGAAAACTAAATAAATAAGTCAATAATTCACAAAATTTGGTGAGTTAAGCCGAGATAAATACCAGATTCAAATACACTGAAAAACTAATTTCTGGAGTTAATCTCAGTTTAACTCTGAAACTCGGATGATCTTGCCATGAAACCAGCCCTAAGTGTCAAGCCTTTTGGTGATGAGAGAAAACTAAATAAATAAGTCAAGTACCGTTCGGTACGAAAGAATTTTTGGGTTTTCAAATTGAATCACCTTGAAGGTGGCTCAAGTACCGTAGGTAAGGGGTGTTTTGGGAACGTGACTCCTGTAGGAAATGACCAAACTTTGCTGCAAATATTATTAGGCTGATGCCACTCAAACCCAAATGACTATTTGAGAGAAACCTCATAAGCCAAGGACTTCCAGCTATCAATGAAGTTTTACATTTTCAAAAAAAAAAAAATCACAGTGGAGCTGGCTGCTCCTTGGGAACGTTAGTCTCTTCTTGTACGGAGTGACCAAAAAATTGCAGAAACTGATACTAACCTTACTAGCAGAAGTCTTGAGCGTAATTCAAAATAAGTCAATGCCTTTTAGTCTCAAGTTTTGCATTGTGGTGACATAAACTTTACTCAAACTCTATTCTTTAGAGAAGCCTCATAAGCCAGGGCATCTCTAGGTATTAATGGAGCTTAAGGCTTTCAAAACTAAATCCCTTGGAAGTTGGCTTCTCACCGTGGGTCAGGGATATTTTGGGTACATTGGTTTCCTGCTGCTAGTAAAAGTGTAAAGCTTCAAAACGAAATCGCTTTGAATGCGTACATTGGTTTTTTACTGCAGGCAACGATACTTTACTCGCTAGTAAAAGTGTAAATCTTCAAAATGAAATCGCTTTGAAGCTGGCTCCTCACCGTGGGTCAGGGATATTTTAAGAACATTGCTTTTCTACTGCAGAAAACGGTACTTTACTCGCTAGTAGAAGTGTTAAACTTAATTCATATCAAGTCACGACCTCTTAGTCTCAAGGCTTGACTTTTGGTGGAGTCACAAATACCACTTACATACCTAATTGAGAGAAACCTAATAAATCAAGGTCCTCTACGTACCAAGGAAGTTTTCGGTTATCAAAATCAAATAACCTTAACCCCTCACCGCAGGTCAGGGATATTTTTTTTTTATTAGACTCTCAACTTTTAAACCAGACACATACGGCTCCTGTACGAAGTGACTGAAATAAGTGACCAAGGGTATAATGAAGTGACTGAAAATCATGAAATCAAACTCCCAGGAAGTACATTTATCTGCACCTGTGCGTAGCTACCAAGGGTAAAATGTCCTTTCATCGAAAAACTTCTAAAATTATTCATTTTCGATTTGCATTCGGAAAATTCGTCTCAGTCAGGATTCTAATAAATATTTCATGAAGAAAGTTGATCTCTCTGTCGGAGTTTGTGCTCTGGCCTAGAATGTGCATTTTTAAGGACCTTTCTTCCACTAAAAAAACAAAACCGACTCCTAACTGAATGTTGTGCACTTTTTTCATGGCATGAGAAGAGGGTCAGCTTAGTGCGCTTTTCTATATCACTGTTTTGGCCATATCAACCATCATCATCATCGACTGACTGTGCACAACCACGACCGGAGGTTGTCCATTTATCTTATCTTGCCTGTGCCTTCTTCTTTTTGTCTATACTAGAATGCTTTAGGGGCTTGGAAAACAATAAAACAAAAAAAACAAAAAAGCTAAGGGCCCTAAACCACAGCCGCACAATGACGTTTGAAGAGATTTTGTAAATCACCGAACCGAAAGCAGTTAACCAACCGCGCCAGCTAACTAACTAGCCGCCCTTCTTTGGTTACACTTACGTGCTCGGTGAGCAGTCGGTCGGTCGGCTAGCTACATGCTTGTTGAGATCTTTCAAGCCCACCAAGCATAGGTTGGTACGTACAGAGTGCACTGGTCATGTTTCGTGGTCACGGAGGGCACAGAACAGAGCAGGAAATCACTCATCCGTGTTCCAGTGGTTCAACGAATCCATCCACTTGTTGTTGTCGTGGAGGACGAACGACCGACCGACCGACGTCAGACAGCGAACTCCTTCAAGTATAATTCCCCAAAATGCGACGAGAGGTAAACAATAGAATCCGGCCTCTTATCCGGTTTTCTTTACATTTTCTTCCATCCATCTCGGCTTGTATATCACTGGGGATGGCTCCCATCTCGATTCCCATTCAGATTGTCGTCATTAGAACTGTGTCCACTACTTCGTAGTGCGTGAAATAAGTTAGATACTTTTTTTTGCCTCTCCCAGCCGAGGTGAGAACCTGGTGAGGTCATCGACTGCGACATCACGATTTTTTTTTTCCTGTGCTGTCTCTTCCTTTGACTGGGGGGGGGGTACCTATAGCTATCTTTTCCTGTGTAACCGAGTGCACAGTGGTAATGACGACGACTTTGATGATGGGTTGGTTATGTAAAGGGCATAAGAGTCAGCGGCCTGATGCGCCCTGAGTGTGTTGTACTCGATGATGGAGGCGCTGCTTTTTTTTTCCCAGTCGCTCTGTCGATACGGCAGAGATTCCCCATTTGCATGAAAGTTTAATTGAAAAAGTTCTTCAAATAAATTTGCATCTGACCTGGATTTATGTCACGTACAAGACTTGACTGACGGATGCGAGATGTACAATAATATCATACGTGTGTGTAGGACAAGAACTATGATGAGGAATAGGCTTTCGAGTCGTTCTTTTTTTTTTCATGACACTTGACAGAGTGACAGAATCTAAAGGAGGAAATGCTCGAGACTTTAAAGGCTGAATCGGAGGCTTTTTCTCTGTCATTAGTCGACATTTCAAACTACGACGGAGCACAAAATTTAACTTTTCTCCTTTAAATGGAAATATCGTCAACCTTGTTGACAGCATAGAAAAACAACCGTAAATCTTTCGTTTCGACAAAAACAAAACAAGGTCCCGCAGCCAAAGCCACATCCCCCCAACTGATCTTGTGGGCATAAATTAAGCCAAACGAATTCAAGCTTAATCAATTCACTGACTGGAAAAAAATCTCAACTCAATCTCTTGAGGTTTATGTAACTGCCGGATGTCTCGCATTTCAGTGTCCATTAACGCTAATGCACCACCATCTCTCCACTCGAAGCCAATAGCCAGAGTCTAAAGAAAAGTATCTTTGCATATCTACTGCTCGAAGGCACTTTTCTTTCATCGATATTCATCAACTTTTGTGTCACATCATCAGCCTATACAATCGCAGATACGTAAATTTTACCGTCCCACTTCAACATTTGACAACAGAAAAAAATAAAACCTTCTCAATATGAAGACAAAATTTAATAATAAAAAAAAAAAAAATCCCGATCAATTGTAAGAGACCGTGCTATTGACCCCCGCCCGGTACCACGCAGAATTCACAGATACATATCATGCTTCGCCTTCGGCTAAGTGTCAGTAAGTCAATTGGGTGCGTCGTAGTATGCCCCCCGCCGCCACCAACGCCACCGCCGTCGTCGTCTAGCGAGATTCTCGATTTCAAGCCAGAAGCATACGTAATAAGCCAAATCGAACTTTTGTTCGTTTCACAAATCGAATTAAGCTGTGTTTGGCTGCCGCCTTCTAAGGCAACCAAGGAAGGGCGTTGTACGCGCACCGTATAGTGTCTCCAATTACAATTGATCCAATCAAGGGGATTTTCTTTCCCTTTGCCATACAGGGAGAGATATATTCACACACACTCCCACAAATTCTTTGCTTTTATGTCACCCCCAACAGTTGAAAAAAAAACGTCTACGCTCGCACGTTCCACAATGAATCTAAGAAATACACTCTTGTCAAAAAAGAAAAAGGAATCCTTAAAAAAAAACACAAGACTTGTAGGCACACGCTTAATGGACTTTTAATATGCACTTTAGTTTCCCGCATCCGCACACTCCTGCCGCGCGATAACTCAATCAATTTCTACTAACGTCGTCATCATCGGGCCCGGTACCCGTGTTTTCTTCGGGACGTATCTATCTATCTATCGATGGGAAAACAATTTTTATTCATAGGTTCTATCGATTTTTAATTAGTCGGGGCTTTGCGCATTAAAAAGTCATTTAACTTCAACACTTTGGGCTTAAACCACTTCCATCACGAGGATTGAGCTCCTTTCGAATTAGTTTTTCGGTCGATATGGTGTAATCGTCTTCAAATGTTTTAATTACTCGAATTTTTTTGTTGATTAACTTTGAAAATTTAAGGTACAACAGCCGGGGAAAAAGAACCTATATTTTCCCCATAATTAACACGGTGATAGGTGTGCTGGGGCGGACGACCGACGACGCAACAAAGTTGAAACAAACAAACAGATGCGCCATCATCAAACCAACCACAGACATGAATATAACTTTTGAAGTCCACCATCCCCGAAGGAAGAAATGAAAAAAAAAAAAAAAAAAACAGAAACGTAAAAGATGAAAGGTCCCGGCCCTGCTACAAACTCTGTATCTACTAAAAATGGAATCGAAATGAATGAATAATGATCTCTGGATACTTTGGCCAACGAGGAGATGGTATCCGTATCAGGAACAAAATGTTTCCTTTCTCCCATCCGCATATAGACGAATATCTATGTCGTGTGTCCTCCTGATGTCGATGGATGATGGTTATTCATGATGTACAATTCAAAACTTTTGTGCTTCCTTTTTGCACAATAAGCTTGTGTGTCTTTCGCTGTTTGTCCTTGTCAGGAGGGAAGTTTGTTCGTCAGTGAGTTGAGATTTAATTCGTCCTTTTGTTTCTATGTTTGGGTTGGATTTTTTTTTTTTGCTCCCTATCATATCTCTGTCGTCCATTAATAGTCGTCAATTTGCATTCACTGGCCTAGTTTATTCCCATGATGTATCCCTTTTTTTCACAGAGTTCCATTTGCCTACTTACGGTTCTGGGTTTGGAATCTGAAAAAAAACCCCAACAGGAGAGAAAAATCACTCAACAAATTGATTCTACTTTTTTTGTGTCTTCTGGTAACTTTGCCGGAGAGGCAGTTGGAGGTATTTGGAAAGGACGATGGTTGGGAAAAAAACGACGACCACTTGTGAAAGGTAGTCAGAGCCTTGATAAAAGAAAAAAAGGTTAATTATGTTTGCATACGGAGAGAGTATCTGTCTGTGCCGGACGGAGGTTAGGCATACTCGAAAAGGTTGCAAGT
Source organism: Neoascia interrupta (assembly GCA_947623515.1). NCBI lineage: Eukaryota > Metazoa > Arthropoda > Insecta > Diptera > Syrphidae > Neoascia > Neoascia interrupta. The sequence continues at coordinate 111,032,782 of OX392464.1, forward strand.
CTCCCTGAGACATGCTTCATTAGGTGACCTTTTAACCAAGTTCTTCTTTTGAAGTCCTACTCAGTTTTTCAATGGATATCGGGTAGTAGGACTTTTCACAGAGGACTTACGAAGAAATGAACTACTAAGCCTTTCGAATAATTCAACGTCAATTTCTTAAAGTTGACCAAAGTATTCAGACCAAAATGGCAAATCACGATCCCATGTTCTTGCCTGTCAAGGTAAAACTGGGTCGTTTTGTTGGAAAAAAGTTCCTGACAACTTTAGGCCCTCTCAGTAATCCTTCGATCAAGCAAGCAGTCAACTTACTTCGGCTGGTTAAATTAAACGAGTTTTTTACGTTTCTTGAAAGTCGTTATAAGCTTATTTCTTTAAGTTTTTTGGCGTGATACAATGTCAATCTACTAGAAAGCCCTTACAAGCCGAGGCTTTTAGGTCCACCACTCGTTCGTTTTATAGGAAAAATTCCTGTCAACCTGAGGCCCTCTCAGTAATGATTCGAGCAAGTAAGCAATCAACTTACTTCACCTGATTAAATTAAACGAGTGTCTGACGTTTCTTAAAAGTCAGCAGGATGATTTATCAATCGACTAAATAGGCCTCTAAACGCAGCTTTGTAGGTCCTACTAACTACTTTAAAACTGATTTTTTTTTATGAGAAAAAGTTCCCGACAATCTTAACCATCAAAAATTCTTGCAGTCAACTAACTTGATCGTGCTTCAGCTCGTTAAGCTTCTTTGAAGTCGCTAAGTTTATTTCTTCTCATTATCAGCAGATTCATTTGTCAATCAACTAAATAATGCTCAAAACGGAAGCCTTAAAGTCCACCTATTTTCGTATTTAAGACAAAAAAAGCGTGTCGAATTCCTTAAATTTACTGGAAATGATCATCCACTTGATCTCCCCTGGCACACGAACTTCCAACGTTCAAGCACTTTACGGTTGCAAGTTCAAGCAATTTGGCACATACAGTACGAGCCTACCTAAAGAAATGTCAAAATATTGTTTCTTCGTCCTATAGAAAAGAGTCACTCGATCACTCGAAGATCACTTCTAGGATTTTTTGACCAAAAACAACTATTGCAGCTGTTGCCCCGACTTCTTCGTTTCAAAATTATTGTGGAAGCTTGAAATATAAATTTTCAGTTTAAATTATGATCCAGAACCTTGATATAAGTGGCACGAATCCAAGAATTCAAGGCAGAAGATCGCACGTTTCTTCCATAGAAAAGTATCACTTGATCACTTCCGTCCAATGTTGACTTCCGGACGTGTTGGCCAAAAACAACTATTGCAGCTATTTCCTCTCCTTTGATTCAAGGAGTCGGTGCAAAAGATCGTGAACAATCGTGAAAGTTTGCGCAACTAATGATCGGTTTAAATGACGATCACTGGTCCTTTTCGATGGTAAAAATTCAAGTGTAAATGAAACGTCTTCGAATTGGTCGTGCCTAATTGACTATTCACCGTTCAATCGGTAACTTTTTTGGTCATTATCGTGTGACGATCACTGATCTTTCATGTTTCTTACTTTATTCAAACTCATTAGTGAAATCGACTTAAACACTTCAGTTCTCACAAAGTATCCAGACAAAGTTTACCAGCGAGCAATTCCGACTTGTAGTATCTTCTTTAAGATCACTCGATCGTTACAGTGTCATTTATCTAACTAACGGTCGAGATCTGATCATTTATAAAATGAATTGTTTTTTTTTTTTTTTTTTATTCCAAAAAACCTCGCGTCGGAGAATGAACTCCTCTTAAGACTCAAAGTTTGCAGATCACCGTAGTGCTGATTACTCAAAACATAAATTTCGTTTTTGAAAAGAATAGTCTCCTGGCAATCAGTGATCCTTGACAATTGTAAAAATCGAAATGTTAATGAATTTCTGCCGCGATTGTGTTTCTAACTTTGTTTCAGCGTTTATCTGTTGTCCTCAAATGTGTGGTACCTTATTGACTGTTCATCGTTCAATCGATGATGATTTGCTTGTCCATTATCACGTGAAGATCACTGATCTCTCCTTGTTTCCAAATTCTTCCAAATTCAGTTGTGCTGTCATAAGAAATTGACCGAAAAGTTCTATCGAATTAGTCAGAAGCAAAGTGTTGCACGTGAAGATCACTGATCTCTTCTTATTTCCAAATTCTTCCAAATTCCAACTGTACTGTCATAAGAAATTTACCGAAAAGTTCTCTCAAGTAAATCAGAATCGAAACTTAGTAGCGCACAATACCAACCTTTTTAGCATCCTTTGAAAGAACACTCTGACGATCACTGACATTTGTAAAACTTTGGTCTGTTTTTTTCTTCCTTTTTTTGGAATACAAAAAAACGCACGTCCGAGCACGAATTCCTCGTCTTGAGACCCTAAGACTTTGCAGAGTTTTTATCGTGGTTCTGATCACTGATCAGTGATCAGGACGATTCATGACTTAAAATATGGAGTTGCTGGGTTCCGATTGGGCGCCTATCCAGGTGGTGGATAGGGGAAAGCTCACCAGATATGGTGAGTACCGGTATGAAAAATATGTGGGGCGGACCAAAACCAACAACAAGTGAAAAATCCTAAAGCGTCTGTCAAGAAGCGGCATCTTGATCGCAGCGCGTCTATTATCCAGGTCAGCCAAAACCTTTTCCTCTTCCGACAAGCAAATAAAGTGGACATCATTGAAATGTATGCCAGATGTTTCTATTGACTACTCTTCCGGTTAAGTCATTGCTTTTTTCTACAAAGGCATAACACTTGCGGGGGTAAGCTTTGGTGTTTTTGTGCAGGATTTTCATGTTCGGCGCTGGCTCAACGTTTGTATCGAGAGCTGTTTTTTCTCTCTATCCTCTAATTCTTCATACTCGCGATCTGGCACGCATCTTAGAGGTACCTTGGGATAATACCCTTTAATCGCGAGCTTATTCTAAAAGATTTTGGAAAAGATTTTGATCTTTGGTCAAGTGACTGCCGAATAACTTGTTTTGCGATGTGTGTTCTAACTCCTAGTCTAGAAGGACCCTAAGTTAGTAGCTAATTAGATCACTAATCACTCGAGAGACTTAAGACATGGCGTCAGATTTTTGAAAATCAGAGTCTCCTGAGGATCACTGATCTTTAGTTAAATAACTGCCGATTGGCTTGTCGTGCGACATATGATCTAACTCTTAGTTTACAAGCACCCTTAGTTCGTGGATCACCATGGTACTGATCACCGATCTTTCGAGACTTAAAATATAAATTTCGTTTTTGACTTCTGACGATCACTGATCTTTGGTCAAATATCTGCCGGATTGTCATGGATTGTCATCTGACGTGTGATCAAACTTAAGATCCTGCCTTTTCAAGAAAGCATAGCAGTGTTTTTTCAAGCAATTATTTTTATGCTTTTTTCTTTCCGAGATCTTAGAAGGAAGCTTAAATCTGTTTTTTTTTTTGGCACAAGTGGAGTGTCAAGTTCCGAAAGGTCTGTTAATTTTCTCATTCTTTACTCTATCTCTTAAAAAAAAGATGCAATTGGGCAGTCATTATTCGAATATTATAATTATTTTTAATCATAACTTGTCGTTGATCGTGTAAATATTATGTTTTCTGGAATTCTTCTGATATTTTAGTCAGCTTACGTTTAGAACCTCGCTGTCAAGGATCTTTTGATCACTAGCATAAATATTTTCGAGCCTCTAGTTAATAAGGGAACACGTAGAATTTTCTATCAAATGAAAAAAAAAATACCAAAAATCTATGATTGCTGGCAAAAAAAATCGGTACTCAACAGTTACTTAGCTGTGAAGATCCTTCTTCTGGTAAGCACTGTCATATTGTTGTGTGTTATTTTCTTTTTCGGAGCACCACTCTATTTAAAGTCATCAAAACAACAAGTGCCTTCCTGTATAAATAGCGTATTTCAAATTTGAAGATCACTCTTGCGATCAGCCGTCATGACATATAGGTTTTGTGCGCTCTATATTCTAATTCTCTTAAGAAACCTTCAAGATGTCAATTTAAGGAATGTCCAAGTCAGAAAAATAACATGTAATTCCCCTGTATGTATACTGAGTTTATGATTTTGAAGATCACATACTTACGATCAGCAAAAAGTTCGTTCAGGCTAGTTTATGTTACAGTTTGTGGTTGATGGGGATCATAGCTGAAGTGAAGTGCTATAGGACTTGAAAGAAGTGCTTAAGAGACTTGCTTTCGGTGAAGATCAGTGATCGATATTGGCACGTAAAATTTGGTTAAAAATGTAGAGTTTTTTAACCAAAACAGCGGTGTGAACCTTGGCACATCAGAGACTGATTTTTGGCGATCGGAACAAGACCTAACTTTGGTTATTAGAGATTTGCTGGGTAGCCATGTGCCACGATCAATTCGACTAGGTATACGTTCTCTTTTAAACAACGTAATCGTGAAACTATTACAGAGCGATGAATGGCACAGATCACTGAAATAAATTCGACGATCATTAAAATGATCGGGATGATCTTGACTGTCTTGATCAATTCTTATTTTAAAAACAAAAAATATGCTGAGTTTAATTAATTAAATGGTGGCAAGGTTGACAAAGAGTTGTTATTTCTAGTGAAGCCTGTCTACATTCGCTGGAACTTATTCTTACGGAAAGCTTAAGAAATATTTCAAAAAACTCAAATCCTTCAAAGGCAGACAATAAATTCTAAGACAAATCTCATACTTTATAAGGAACCATGTCAAAGTGCTATTCTCGATTGGGCATCAACAGTGTCCCGTAGGCATACATCCTGGTATCTGTATTAAAACGTGTCTAACCTTAAATGGCACTTCGTTGACCCGGAACATGTGTTTCCATTAGGACATGACTCTGTTGCCATAATGGCCACTCTCCCACGCTTAATGGTGCAAATTATTATCCAAATATTTAATGAAAAACTTGCGAAAACTCTAATTCATCCCGAAGGCATTAAGGAAGATCCCCATACACCATCCGTGGCATCCTCCTAATCTGTTGCAGAAGTTTTCAAGTTTTCCCCTCCCACTCCTGCTGGCAGATGGTATGCTGCTCATATAACACACTTTCACTCAAACACACAAACAATCTGTGACCAGCAATAACGAAAACATCTCCCAAACGACGACAAGAACTATCTTCGAGATTTAATTTCCAGGGGTCACCCAAAAACATGTCGTGTGTGTTCGCTTTCACATCTAATTTACGCAACATCTTGTGTCCATTACTCGGGGTGTTTCATAATGAAGATACGGAGATCCTTTTCGTTTTAATATCATCAATGATGGCAAAATGAAATAATCTACACACGAGTGGACAAAGTTATTTCATCGGAGTCGGAACACCAATATTCAGACAAAACACACGCAGGCACATACATCATTTTAGCACTTCCAACCCTAGAAGGAGCTCTGTTTTGTGTGTGTGTGTGCTCAACTCCTTGACAGGATAACAATGTGTGATATGTCGCCTCTTGCGAGACGAGAGTGAGGGCAGAGGACACTAAACGAAAACGAAGCTTAACAAGTGGATTATTGGATTTATTTTGCAATTGAAGATGGTATACACACATAGAAGAGTGTGGAGGGAAACTTACTCCTTGCCGGACAAGCCAATTTGGTCCTTGTCTTGATGTCCATCAAAAATGAGTCCAGAAAATCAAATTTCTTTAGTTTGGTCCGGTTTATAGTCTCTTTTTTTTCTATATCTCTGCTGTTACTGATGTACGAGGATAACTTTTCATATAAAATGCAGAATACGGCAAAGTCGCCCTCATCCTTAGAAGGGAAAGAAAAAACTTTCGAGATATCGAAATGTCTCTAATATGGCACAAAGTGACTTTGAGAATCGGGCCGAAGTATGAGAAGAAACTTCCATCATTAGATTAGGTGTATTTTTCACCAAAACTTGACGTTATTTTGCTAAAAGGATTCGACTTCGCTATTTAATTAGAAAGAAGGAGGAATTCGAAAATGTAAAGCAAAGTTTTTTCTAATGCCTTTGACTAGATAGAAAACTTTTTGGAATCGAATCAATGGTAGGAATGATAGGAACGAGCCCACTGATACTCGGGCTCGTAGTCCATTGGACTATTGCTGCTCAACACAACTGTGATTACGTACGATATCCACCAACCTGAGTTCTTTCTAACCAAGTTTAATTTGCTTGAAGCAAAGATTTAAACACTTGGAACCTCACTGATCGAACAAACTACTTTTGTGTTACGCCACTCATCCTTTGCGATCACTTAATAAGTTTATATTCTTAATAAACGTGAAGTGTCTCGCCGCTATCGCGTTTTGAATACCCCCTTTCTTCCAGGCATTAATAAAATTCACGATAAGCGACCTAAGGTGCATAACTATCACTTTTACTCTTTGATCCTCCTTTCTATGCATGATCATTTGATCCCTGTGACAAGTGATCTCAAGAGTTTAATTTGTCACAGTCGTTTTTCCGGTCTTAAAGTCACTGCCTATTCCTTAGTACAAGTTTTTAATTCATGCAAAGTTTTTCCGTCACAGTGATCTGCATCCTCTATGTCCTCCAGATATTATAATAAGCATGTCCATGTCCAATGATCAATGCACTACATAACTCTGTTACTTTCACTCTCTAACTATTACTTTTCAAACTTTATTGAACTTATTTGCTGGAGAAAATTTCTACAAACATTGATCTCACTACAGCAGTTCAGTGATCACGAAATCATGGGTTCGTAAAAAAATCGTGTGGCACCACCTCTCCGTCGCAGTGATATTCGTCATTAATACCTTCCTCGGCAAATAAGGAAGAAGCATAAGCGAGTTCTTAATTCACTCTGCCTCTTTAGCATCTTAATGAATACCAATTTTAATCCTAGATCACGATCGTTTAGTTTTTGATCATGATCATTAATATTTAAAAACACAATGGGAGAAAACAATACAATGCTTAGTTCTTTCTTATATCAGTGACAAGTGAGATCTAAAGATTGCCCATCGTCAGTCATACACAGATGAATTTATTTGCGATCATTTGCTGATCCTCCAGCTAAAATTTCGAAGAAGACCTATCATTTTGACTGCTTTGATACGCTTTCCTTTCTTGCCGTTAAGATGTAAAAATATACTGTACTCATTATGCCATCAAACTAAGTTATAACCTCATTCGATGTTTTAATTGTCGAGTGATCAAGCCATATTAAGAAGGTGTACTTAACCGGGTAGATCGGTAAGTCTTTAAGTTAGAGGGCTAGGTACTAACTTACCTACCCCTTTAAGATAAACACATAATTTTCTATCGTAAAAATCATGTTTAGATTGAGTGATCCTTAACTCAAGAATGATTACTCGCGATCATTTCGTGATCCATCAAACAAAATTTTCATATTTCTTTATTCTGTAATGCGTGTTTGGCATTGACTCTACTTATAATAATGATATATGGTTCATGAAAAGTCTACAACTCATTCATCGATGCCTTTGTCAAGTGATCTTTAAAAGATGATCAATTATGTATATTGTCTAATAACCATGCACTGCACTGAAGTTTACCACTAATAATTTATCACAATTAAGTCACATTAAATTAAATCAAGATTGAAATTCATTGATCGCTATTACGATCATTCGGCGATCTACACTGGAAGTGATCGGAAATGATCGATAGTTTTCATTGTAATTTTTTTTTTTTTAATAATTCGTACACTGGAAACGAATTAATTCACTACGAATTACTCTCATTGAGTGATGCCTTTTCGAAGAGATCTTGAATCAGTGATCTTATCGCACAACAGATTATTTGCAAACCAACCGATTGATATTCACCATCACAGAGCGTCCCAGCTTAGTCAGCTTCAATATCAAAGATCTTTTTGCATACATGAAGCGATAACTGAGCGATCAAGCAATTTAGTCTTTTTTCTAGAAAAAAATTTTAATCATCTAATTATTGATCTATTAAGAAGAATAAATTAGCAAATAATATCGCGGGGTTGTCAACACCATGGGACACCTTAATTTAATGAAGTGATCGTTGCAATATCGTTCCAATATGGCTTTGTCCCTTATTAGAAATCTTCTTGGCTTTTTTTTTATTCACGTCCTTATGTACCACAAATCTTATAGTAAGCCTTAAATATTTAGGGCGATCTTGGGTGCTGCCCCTGTCTTACTGATCGTGAGACAGAGAACGGGTCTGGTGCTTATGGAGAACTGCCTCAGGCTAACTATTCAGTAAGCCTTGGCAAGAGCTTATCCAATTGAAGTTCTTGCCTTCAATTTTTGCGATCCCCTGTCTTACTGATCGTGATACTGATCAACTTAAAGAAAGTAAACTGATTAACCTCTAAGACTGTTTTTCACATTTTTATAAATGCGGTCTTGTTGGCTTGTATAACATCTTGAACGTTTTAATAACAAACTGAATGTTGTTGCCCTCAGAACGAGAGAACTGAAATTTTTCGATCAGTTAAAAAATTCCTGCTTGAAGATCTTTATTCGCTTTGGAATTTCAACTAAAGTCTTATTCGAATTACTTGAAAACCTTCTGAAGCACTTTGCTCGATTTGATCTTTGGTGGTGATCTTTGAGGTGACGATCATACTATCTGATCATGCTGCATGGGATTTTTAAAATTGTATTCAATCCTTAAACCTATTCATTTCTTTTATTGCCTTTTCACACAGACTTAACTATTGCTGCAATTGGTCAAGTGGTCAAGCTCAGTTCCAAGGGCCTTAAATATTTGGCCACTTGTAATTTTAGCTTTGTTTTCCAAATATTAAGCATGAAGATCACTCAGGAACGCATGAGAGTGTTTTGTTATAAAAAATTGCACCATACTATCAACTTTAGCTTAGGTTTCCTATAAAATGCGCTCGTTCATCAGAACGTATTAATTGGATCTTCACTGAGGATCAGTTCTGATTTCTGATCTTGCTGTCTGGGCGCCTTCTGCGATCATTGCACCTGTAGTGTCTTGTTAGTAAGACTTTTTTTGCTTTATTGAGTCGTCATTGAGGATCCCTATCTGATCGTACGTGCAAAAAAACAAAACTTTCAAGTCCATGTCGATTCTGAGACTCAAGTGATTTTTAAGACAAGTCCTTGACAAAAAAGAGTTTTTCATAAAGCTGAACTCAGATCTGCTCTTCACATGTGTCACATGATCGGTAGATCAATTAAACAGTCGCAAGATTCAGAAAACTTGTGATCGCGTTTACGCATTGATGAGGGATGTCATGCAGGATGAAAACAATCTATTAAGATCAACAAAAGTAGTTGGCCAACACCCCAACTCTTTGGGGATCAATGATCGCTCTTTGATTATATCGTTTGTGAGTTCTTCGATCAGTTCAAAATACTCTGCTTGGTGATTTTCATTCGCATATAGGAAATTTAACTTAAGTCTCATTCTGTAAATCTTACGAATCTCCTGAAGCACTTGGATCGATTAACCGATCATGCTGTTTTTTTTTTTTTATTATCTTTATGAAAAATCAGATGCACAGAAGAAGTAACATGTAAAACTGGAGTATATCTCATGTGGGGGCAAATGGACCAAAATTAATTTATACCTATTCGAGCAGATCCAAAAACGATCGCGAAAATATGGATCATTTTTATCAAAACTTCATAACATAAGCAGGATAACTCTTATGCTTGAGTAAGTGCACCAAATATTACTTCGCACATAAACAAAATATCCACAAGCGATCGCACATCGATCACCGTTAACAAAACTTCTAAATTTTTAAACTTCTGAAACAAAAGGTATGCCCTAGGGAGTATGTCTTATGTATAGGCAAGTGGATCAAACACCATCTTTGATCGGACAAGGTTTGGCGTTTTTAGTTGTCTTTTAACTCCTTTTTTGACAGAACTTCTCTTCTGTGTAAAACAAGTTTCGAAAATGAGTCTTTTTCTGTCAAATTAGTCTTTAATCCTTTCTCGTCTCTCTTAAACGTGTGGATCTATTTTAACTTAAGACTTTTTGACTCCTTGGATGATCGCCGCGTTACATCGTCGTTTTGTCGGACAAGTTTTGGCGTTTCTAGTTGTCTTTAAATTCCTGACAACTAGAAACTTTGAAGTTTTGACAGAACTTCTCTTCTGTGCAAAACGACTTTCGGAAAGGAGTCTTTTTCTGTCATATTAGTTGTTAATCCTTGCTCGTCCCTTAAACGTTTAGATCGTCCTTAACTTTAGACGTTTGGACTCCTTGGAAGATCGTCGCATTATATTGTCGTTTTATCGGAAAGTTTTAGTGTTCCTAGTTGCCTTTAAACTCGTTTTTTGACAGAACTTCTTTTGTGTTCTTGTGAGTCTTTTTCTGTTATATTAGTCGTTACTGCTTTCTCGTCTCTTAAGTTTCGCGTTCACTGCAAGTTGCTCTCAATCCACGCTCCAAAGTCAGTGGAGTATCTCTATAGAGTGGTCTGTCGCAGTTGTTTTACTCTGAAATTGACACGAAGCTTGGTTCTTTCGACTCTCGTATGGTTACTTCGATACAAGATAAGAGCAGGTAAAAATAAAGTTGCTGGGGATAAGGTTTTTAGTCCTTTTAGGGATTACACTCATTAAAAATCAATGAATGTTGCCAATTCTCAAAAAGGACGATTCCAGGAAATCTTAAATTTACTTCCTCCTGTCAATCCTAATACTCAAAACCAGTTCTTTAAACAAACCTTTCCAACCACTCGACCATATCCGTTTCAAACTTTTCTTTAAATTATTTTCCATTAGCGCCTGGTCAATATTTAAAAAAAAAAAAATAAACTCCCTAAGCTGCTGCCAAAAAAATATATCTACAAAGAAAATCACACAAAAGGATAACGTAGCAAATTAATTCTAATTGCTGAACAGAGAGGACAAAAAGCACAAAAAAAAACGCGAATAATTAAAAAGGACTTCACGAAAAAAAACAAATTCTGAACACGGGGTGTTGTTGAATTTTGTGTTCATATCGTTAATTGGACGAAATTCTCTCTCTCGTCTATTAAAAACTGCTTAGCGGAAATTATCCTTGTTCAACACAGGGATACACGACAAAGTGTTGAGTAAGAGCAAAAAAAAAGGCAACTCGAAATAGGAGAGAAACAAAAAAAAACGAACAAAACTAACCAGGCGTAAACTTAAGTTTGTTCTTTTGTTGTTTGCCTTGTCCCACTTTATCTGATTCGTTTTTGTTGTTGTTTTTTTTTCGATTTTCATTTCGACCAAAAATACCCTTTTTGTTCTTTATAAGTTGGATATCCTTTTTTTATAATTTTTAACGCCCCGGCTTGTGTGTAGTGGAGGGGTTTTTCTTTCGAAAAGTCTCTTGTTTGACTTTGACTTGCAGCCAGTGGTTTTTTTTCTGTGTCACGTCGGACTCGACAGGGAATTTCCAGGCATGTCCTTAAGTTTACTTTCTTATGTGATGTTTTATAAAATGTTCGTGCCCTTCGAACTATGCATAGCATAGCCCTCCTACATGTGATCAACTCGAAGTATTATCATATTTCCCCATAAGATTTTGAGTAGTGCCTCATGTCAGTTTGATTTCAAATTTTATTCAGCTTAAATTGTGAGTAGTAATTTGAGCATCCACCCAGTAAAAGCTGTTTTATGACTCTGCCGCATTGCTATCTATCAATGCGATAACTTCCAAAAGGATACAGCCCCAATATGATCATAAAAAAAGCACCACCATCATGGTTTATTCATTCGCCATCACTATGCAACTCTTCCCTCGTAAAATATGTGTTCACAAGACATATGGACGTGCCATACACGTCTGCCAGCATAATCCTCATATGACCAAAAATGCCATGATCCAGTGGCCGAAGCCGCCACCGCGCTAGTAAATCCCATTCAATTTCCGTCCAAAGGAATGTTATACTTTTACCCTTCATCAATTTTTCGACACTTGATAAATTCCCCGGACACCTATAAAATTGCATTCTTTTCATCTCTAATACACTAACCAATCGATGTTGGGGCCGCCCTTAGACCGACCACCTCCCCAAAAGCCGGCCACCAGTTTGTGTCGACGACCACCATCATCGGCATTGCAACGCTACTCTTCAGGGTACTTAAATTCCCATCACTCTTTTTATTAAAAATGTGGAAAAAATATATCTAGAATACTCTATGCGGTAGTTGTAACACACAGGTACACGAATTCCATCCCATGCACTGCCACAGAGACAAGGATATCCTCCTAGCATTCAGAAAGGACGACACGAAAAGCAAAAAAAAACTTGCACTGAAAACCTATATTACCCTAACCGATAGATAGGACCCGAGGCAACTTTCATCGAAAGCAAAGAAGAAAAAAAAAACTACAAGAGGAAAACATCTGTAGAGCAGCAATATGATAAGCAGCTTCATGATGTGATGTTCCCAAGGATACTATTCGCCTTCCTTGCAGCGAAGACAGGGCACACACCACCAGCCACCGCCACCGGGCAAACGATTCTGTATACGTAAACTTATGGGAAATTTTCTTATCGAATCTATCTTCTCTCACCTCACAAAAGTCTTGGAAAACAGGACGACGACGACAAACGGAAGAAAAATAGTTTCCAATACCATTTCACTTTTTTATCACATCATCCTGGGTTGTGTATGTGCCATTATAAAACCGCAAGGATGCGGATAATAGTTTGGATAGTTTTTTTTTCGTGAAGTTTTCTTGTAAAATATATCCTCTCGAGTGGGGTATACACTATCGGATGGCGGTTTTTGTGCATGTGTCTGTGTACGATGCACTGCACATGCCATGGTAATATGCTGAAAATTTGCGATTACAATCATCCTTTTTGACAGATTACATTATAAAATAAACGAGCAGGGCAAGAGCGCACACAAATTCCATTACAAACACCAGGAGAGAGAAAAATGGGAAATTGTGGTAAATGCCTTTTTTATGGCAGTGAAATTTTGTGATATTATAATGTTTAAACTTTGCGGGAAGCCACAAAGAAGGCAAGGAATGTTGTGCCAAAAACAAATCAGTTAATCATAATACAGGCGGTTAAAACAGGATAATCATTACAAGACGATGAGCGAATTTATTAATATTCATGAGAGGTTAAATAGGAGAATGTCCTTATAGAGCAGGTGGTTGTGATTAGGTGTGTCTATTATGCTCAGTAAAGCCCGCAGTTCATTATCCTACAACACAGACTGTCAGACTGAGGAGGACCTTACTTGCTTCTGTCGAAGTTCCTTTGCCTTCATTCGTCCTGAAGCGGTGTTGTAGAGCTGAATGTACGTCAAAATTTTTTGCCTCGGCTTAGATAGGATTTATCACAAAATGAGGCCTAAGTCTCATGTCAGGGCAGGTGCACCGAAGAAAATGTTGCTAGAACGAACTTAAAGGAAGCACAAAGCTGTAATCGTTTTGATATATAGAACACATTTAATCGACAACATAAATATTTAAACAAGATTTATCCCTAAATGCGGTTTAAGTCTCATGTACGAGCAGGTGCACCGAATTATATGTTGCCCATATGATCCTTATAAAAGCGGAGAACCATGATCGTTTAAATTAATACAATGCACAAAATCGATTACACAAAACATGAAGGATTTTTATTCCATTGAAGTGTCTCATGTCTGGGCAGGTGCACCGAAGGAAGTAGGATCTTGATGTAGGATCTTGATATTAGCAGAAAGTGAGCGATCATTTACTTCTCGATCGTAATTAATAGATCACACAAACATATTCGTACCACATTGTCCCCAATGTCGAATATTATGTCATGTCTGGGCAGGTGCACCAAAGAAAATGTTCCTCATAGGATCTTAAAAAAAGCACAAATCGATGGTCATTTCAATAAAAAAACACAAAATATTGTTTAATTATTTCTTCCTAAAATGAAATTTAAGTCTCATGTCTGGGCAGGTGCACTGAAGAAAACTTTAACTTGAGGAAATTGATAGGAGCGCAAAATGACAGATCATTCACTTATGGATCGCAATAATAGGCCACCTAACATATATATATGGAACATTATCCTTTATGTCACCTGTGCTTCAATTTTAAATCAATTCTCCCAGCTCAAGAGATAGTGTGCTGCATTTAAGTATTTTCCAAAGCATTTAAGTCATTGGCTGACGAACGATACCAGCCTCTCCAGTTTTTTGAACGTAAACTACAAAGAACGAGATAATTTCACCTAGTTCTCCTTACATGTAGTCGCGCAAAGGTTCCAGCATAGGTGTATGAAAATATCCTTGGCTCTCAACATCGCAATGAAAAGCAGAAAATCAGTAAATGAAATCCTCAATTGGCTGTTGCTTCTTATTAAATAATATTTTAAGGCTTTAAAAGTGATCTTCGGCGATCGATGCTAATAAATTTGATCGTCGAAGGTGATCTCCGAGGTGGGTATCGATTCTGTGTTTATCATGTTAAATGTTGCATCTCTTGCGATCATTTAAACTGCGATTCGAGTCTAAAGTCGGCTACACAGACTTGGTTTTGGAGTCTGTAAACTAAATCATAAATCCCCTTTGTTGTTACTTCGAGTTAAATAAATTTTTCACTTTTTTGATCCTCTTTCACTTTATGACATTCAAAAAGTGATCTTCCGCGATCGATGCTTCTAGATTCGATCTTCAAAATGGGGATCGATTTTGAATAAATAAACTAAACTAAATCATAAATCCTCTTTGTTGTTACTAGGAATGAAATACATTTGCAACTTTTCCGATCAACTGATCTCATCATTTTTGAATTTAGGTCGCTTAAAAAGTGATCTTAAGTGATCGACGTTCATAGATTTGGTCTTCGGTAATGAGCATTGAGCTCGGGATCAATTTTGATCATGTTGTTTAAGGCATTTCTGGCGATCAGTTAAACTACAATTCAAGTCTTTAATTGGCTTCACAAGCTTGGTTGTTGCTGCAATTGATCAAGTTCAGCACGAAAGGTTTTTAAGATTTTACCGAGGTTTTAATTGCAGTAAAAACAATTTAACTGCCAAAACTTTGCACAAAAAACTTTTATAGCACACTTCTTTGAAGCACAAAATTTTATGATTTCTTAAATTTCTTAAATCTTGCCTCAGTGAAGGTTTCTTTGAAAAAATACCCCTTTTGATCTAGGCCTATTTATTGGATCTTTGCTGAGGATCGGTTCTGATTTCTGATCTTGCCGGCTGGACGTCTATTGCGATCGTCGCATCTGTAACGTCTTTTTTAGGATTTCCTGAAAAAATACCCCTTTTGATCAGGGCCTATTTATTGGATCTTTGCTGAGGATCGGTTCTGATTTCTGATCTTGCCGCCTGGACGTCTATTGCGATCATTGCATCTGTAAAGCCTTTTGTCGGTTTTTTTGAAAAAATATCCCTGTTGGATCAGGACCTATTTATTGGATCTTTGCTGAGGATCGGTTCTGATTTTTGATCTTGCCGCCTGGACGTCTAGGCGGCAGGATCCTAACCTTATTATCCCTAATTAATCCTAAACCTTATTAGTTTGATGTGCTCTTTGCCTAAAACCATCAATTTATCGTGGAATGGCCATGTCGTCAGATCTTCATTGGGGATCTCTTACTGATCGTACGTAAAAGGAATAAAACTTATAAGTCCAAGTCGATTCTGTGAATCATATGATTTAGTTTTCAGATAATTCCTTGATAGGTTTTCATACTTGCGTTCTTTTTGAAGATCAATGATATCAAGAATCGATCATTGATCTTCAAAGAGATCATTTGTCATTTCAAACTAATTTATGGAAGCATAATTATACTCGCTTAAATCACGGAAACCAATGTAAAAAAGCGCGAAAAATTATTAATTATTTAGCGTGATCGAACCCGTGATCTAGTGATCGTGCAATTGTTTTTTCTACGTCTTACCAACAATAAACATTTGACAACTTACAGTTTCTTTTGCTTGAACTAAGCTTAGTATTTTTTGTGGCTTCCCGATTGAAGTTTGAACAAAATACCAAAGTCAAGACCAGATTAATTGCCCATCAGTTTCCTATTAAAAATCATTTCTTTGATATTGTACGACTTGCGAGTAAGACACTCCCTGTTTATACTAAGGCCACAACAGGTTTTTAGCTTTAAATTGCCGGCAAATTATGGAACCAAGGAACTCTGAATGGCCACCTTTTTGGTCGATTCCATTAGAGCTTAAGATCTCGAGATCTGGTGAAATCTCAAGATACAGAAACGTCGATGCTAGGTAAAAATGTTGTACCAAGTTATCAAGGCTTTTGGTGTTACAAATTCTAGCCTAGCTCCCGGGATATAATCAGATATCTTCTTAACAACATTTGTTTGCAAGCCGAACGCCAACACCAGAGGCACAATATTTTTAAGAGTATATTTTTACCTAAGCTAACAACATTGACTTTTGTGGCAGATCTTAGCGAGTTATTCCTTACGCTTTCGATCAATTGACATATTTTTAAATAACCTTAAAAACATGACGAAGCCATAAACTGTATTTTGTATGACCCTGTCATATTGTTCATAAATTGTATCTGAAATTCCAAGAATGAGAGATAACTGACTTTTTAAATTTTTCGACGACACTAACCAGGAGCAGTCCTTTTCATTTCACGAAAATTCAAAAAATTTAACGCCTTTTCAGAAGCATTAAAAAAGGGGGAACGCCTGGGACATTCATTTTCTAAATCGAAGGCATTGGTAATGGCGAAAGAAAGAACTCCGACCAGAACTAAGCAGCTCGTTTCATTTTGAATATTCAGAAAATGTTAAAGTACGTACCTCAGAAATAATAAAGCCATCGACAGTCATAAGGAAAGTCCACGACATTGAATCGAGCTTTTTCTTTCGGCACTTTACATGACTGAAGCAGCCATCAGGCTTCGCTGTTCAAACCAAAATGTCAAAACAATTTTTCTGTCTAACAGGTTTTCTGACAGATTTTTCGAAAAAATGGCTTAATTCTCACAAGCCAACACCAGAGGCACAATTTTTCCCATAGGCACAAGTGATTGAGATCCTCTGAGCGGGCTGTTACTACAGTGCACATATTGAGAACGACAATGATTTAATGAAGGGAAACCTACGTCTGGTAACTTCGAAAGATGAACCTGCTGGGGCCTAAGTTCATCCCGAATTTTCGGCTCTCTTAGAAAAAGTGGATATTTGAATTTCAAAGATATTTTCGTTAAAACTGGAGGCAATTCTCAATGGAAAGAGTTGGCCACGTGCACCCCAGGTTGTAGCGTGAGGATGCTTAATTCAAGGATTCAATTTAAAACCCTTTGAGTTTTATCCTTTATTCTCAAAAAAAGGTGGAAATTTTTGGAGTAATTACGCACCCTTACATTAAACTCTGAAAAGATTTTCACACCCTTCAGAACCATTGACGTAAACAGGCCAGATTTCATCCCAGGCCAATGACCCAAATCGAATGCCTTCACTTGCCGCAGTTCAACAAACCCACAAGGGCTTAACTCAATCCTTTTCCTCTCAACGAGGTCATGGATTTCCATATGCTTCCTGTCCGCACTTTTATTGCAAATTACATCAGTGTATACTCTCTATCGCAGGCCATGATCTCAATTTATACAATATTGTAAACAAGATGGTTCGTGCTTTATATTCGATCCAGGAAAACTCCCCAAAATAATGTGACCACAAAAAAAAAAAAACTATACCCAGAACACTCCACTCCATCCTCGTTGTTTGCCGAAATGATTTGTGTCCTTGTTACAGTCTACAGGAGCAGGCAAAAAAAAAGAAGAGGAAATCCCTACTATCTCTCTGCATAGTCCAGACTCGCATTGATATATATGGGCAGGAGGTACTGCGAAAACTAACCACCTCTAGGTTGTAACTGCTCCACTCTGAAGGTCTCTGTGTGTACGAGTTGGGTAACCCCAACTTGGACTCAATTAGAACGGAGCAGTAAAATTATGCTTGCCACTAATATAATCAAGTTTTTTGTCCTCTCCGAATATCGTCCTGCGTTATGGTCTCGAATCCGACTCTCTGCCTCTGCCAGTTTTGGAGGAGCAGGATGCTTACAGATTATGCTGGTAATGATACATATTAATGATGTAACAAACAGGGGGGTTTCCTTGTCTGCCTGCCTCGTGGTTGTGGTGGTGGTGGTAAAATTATTATCAGCTACCAAACAGAGGAGCGCTCTTTTGTCCAATATCCTTTTGGTTGTTCCCCCAAAACCCCTTCGTACATATAAAGCCAAGCTTCCTGAATCGGTGCTGCATGGCCACAATCCTCCGACAGGATACTATCGAGCGCACTATATGTGCTGCATTGTTCACCATTTCTATATTCATGTCTGGCGGATGTGGTTGTCTATGCCGCTGTATGCGGGTGACATAAGTTCATAGCCGAAATTTATTTCATTTCAAGTTTTAATTTTTATTTATTCATGTCCTTTTGCTTTTGTAATTTTAACTAATTTTTTTTATGTTATTTTTTTCTTCTTTTATTTGCAGGTAGGTGACAATGTACGTTTTTAGATGCTTTTTGATGGGTATATTTTATCGACTCGGTAATGTAGACACGCTTAAGATTAAGAAAACATTTTAAACTTTAAAAGGTGCCCCACTCCTTTCGACCTGATTTCCATAGAGGACGAGTGTTCCAGCTCCTTCAACGTTTTTGGCTGTACAATAGAGAACCCATAATGAATGTGTCAAAATGTGTCGTTTGCCTATCAGAGCTGTGAGAAGTTGTGGTCGGCGTTTGACATCGGCTGAAATGACCCTCGTCACTGTGAAGGAGCTTCTGGTCTTGACTTGTGTGAGCTACATTTTGTGTGCGGCCTGTTATAGAATTCTCATATTTTCGTTGACTGATTTTTGGGTGTTTCAAGGAGATGTTTTAAAAATTCATGGAAATATTCCTGAGACTGATGCTTTTACTACTAGCTTTAAGGTTCATATAAAAGAGACTTAAAGAGAATGAAGATTAAGTGACCTCAGAAATTCCCTCCATCCAATGTTGGTTATTCGTCGAAACACAAATTTTCCGAGATTTTTCAGTGCCGCATTAAATTTTAATTTACCCAGGAATCTTGCACTGAAGATAAAGGTCTTGAAAAAATTTTCCTTAATCTGGAAAGCTGTTTTTGAATGTCAAGCGTCCGACTTCTCCGACTTTCTGGTTGACTTTTCAAACCATTTTGAGGCCTTTCAGGAAAGCATTATACGCGTTTTGGAGTGTACATTAACAGAGAATAGAAAATGAAGTACTTCCACTTTTGACACCAGTGTACAAAAAGCAGTCAACCAACCCAACGAAAGATTTTTTGAAATTTCTGCGGGTGTTTTGTAAATATTGAAATCGAAGTACAAAGACGTTCTTATTCTAAAAAGTTTATATGCAATCCAGTTTCTGACACCAATGTACAAAATCTTCCCAACTAGTGTTAGACTCTCCCGATTTTCTACAAGTCTCACATGAGTATATGAATGTGTTTTTAGGCGTGGAAAGTGAAAGGTTTTTAGAGAACATTATTCTTACTTTTCTGACACCAATGCACTTAATGCAGTCACAAAGCATTTCATGTTGTCAACGTTCTGTCGGTCGTTAACCGTCATTCTTAAGCTCAAAAGGGAGTGCAGAGGCATCCTATAGAGTTAAAAAAAATGAATACTTCCACTTCTGACACCAATGTACAAATTCAGGCAATAAGCTTCGGGCTTCTCCGCTTTGACGCAAAAATTATTCTTAAGAATTATTCAAAATTATTCTTACGAAATCCCTTATAGAGGAGTTCGACAAGAAAAGAGACACTCAAGGATGAAGTGACAGAGATGCAGAAGGTTCTTTAACAAACTGTAAGTTTGCTTTCATATCCCACTTCGAAATGTAAAAAATAAGACGGAGCTCTTCAAAATTTAATAACATCTGTTCTTCCGTAAAGAGTTTTATATCCTGGTTACAAAGAATCAAAACAGCACCAATGAACATGACAAATTTAAGAGGCAGTGGTAAAGATAATGCAAAACTATATTCCATTAAAAGATTTTCGAAATCGAAAAAAAAAACATTCGCACTTCTGACACCAGTGTGCTAGAGTAGTAGAGATTTTTTTTTAAATGAAGAATCTGAAGATAGAAAAGAAGGAATCGCCTTAATTAAATAATTAGGAAAATGAGGCTGGAAGTGTGGCCGCTACTGTTGAACTCTGTCGCACTTCTGACACCAATGTAATTTTTTCGCACTTCTGACACCAATGTAATTAATCTATTTCGGATAGGTACTCAACGTCAAGGTGAATGCTGCGGTGTAGTTGTACGTAAGAGTGGGCTTTCTACACGTGAAGTCAGGTCACGGAATAAAGAACTGTGCCGAAAAGTTTGACAAATGGCGGATCAAATACGGTCAAAAACTTGAGGTCTCCATGTTAAAAAAAACACACATTCTGAGATACCAACCTTGCACTGGTTAACATGGTTTAGATTTCGGTTTATGTATAAAACCTCCGTATTTTTGAGAACTCAATAAAATCTTGTTGAAAATCCTGTAAGTTTCCTACAAGTACGAAGCTTATAGACTTAAGCCGCGTTGTCACAAGCAACGTAAAAAAGAAACAGAAACAGAATCTCATACATTAGCAACTGAAACCTAAATTCGCTGAATGCTTTTTGCGTTGCTAATGTATGAAATTCTGTTTCTGTTTCTGTCCCTGTTCCTTGTGACACCGCGGCTTTAGACTTGGAATCGATGACTGACAGTCTTAAGGCGGTAGTTTTTTAGAATTCCGCGACTTAAGTTCTCATTTCTCACCGATTCCGAAGTATATTTTGAAAATACTCTCGTGCAAGGTACTTTTTCTTTCATTTATTGCAATTCTCTAACTTTTACAATCTTTATTTAAAGCCTCTTTGCTCCCGCTTAGCCCATAACAAAACAACGTTTTAAATTTTAATCCAATCGTACACGCAACCTTGCACCTACTACAAACCCAAGAGTGGGTCCAATTAGCCGACCACCTGCCCTACACTAATTTTACATTGAGGGCGGACTTTGCTGGGAAAAATAAAATTATACAGAGTCTTAGAAAAGCAAGCTTGAAAATTAAATATGACGGAAGGCCGGACATGGAAGCCTGTTCTACATTCGTGGTATCCTGCAGAGAAAGGATTTCACTCTGTTTCGAGCTCTGTGAGGGTTTAACAAGCCCTCCTAAACTACCAATTCTCATGGCAAGCTTCTAAAGCCGCCGGCCGCTAGGAATCAGCAAAAAAGGTCTCCACCTCCAGTTTTGAACGCAAAGCTGGCTGAATTCCCGTCCAATTGGCTCGGTGTTCTTCCAAAGGGTTGATCCAAAGATTTTTCGAGTTGGAACACACGATGACCCAACCATCTCAGTCGTTGTATCCTGACTACCTTCGGTTCGAAGGGATACAATACGAACTGTACAGCCAATACAATTGAGTGTTATATCCCTTCCTGTGTTCCCTGCTTATGCAGGCGGGACAAAGCGGTTGCGCTACAATGCGCTACAATCAGCCAACAAGTTTCGCCATCCAGCTCTGTCTCCAGTTAGCCGTCTCCGATTTTGTACGCGAATTTGGCTATGGTCCACTTCCACTTGCGTGCGCCAATTGAGTCTCGGTGTTCCTCTACTGCGCTGTCCCTGCGATGTGAATTCAAAGATTTTCCGGGTCGGGGCGTTTGCGAGTCAAGACACCACCCGAAGGATTTCTATCACGAAGCAGCCCTGAGCATCTTCATCCGCCTTGAACAAAGTCGATGATTCTGCCCCGTGACTTATAAGACACAGTTTCATTGCTCGGATTAGGGCTCGGCTACTCCACTGCAATTCCAAAAAAAAAGCGATTTACAAGAGATATTTCTTGTCAATTAATAGCGGATTCAATTAATAGCGGAGTTGGTGACGTTTTGTCCAAGACGTCGCGGCGGGTGTCTTGGCTTGACGATAGCTTGGTTTAGAGCCGAAAGCGGCGAATATGGCCAACACCATATTTGCCGCTTTCATCTTGAACACTGAGCTCAATTTTATCAATTTTTATCAATAAGCTTCAATTATGAGAATACACCCAAAAGTCAGTTTCGTATGGTGGTGTGCTTCAAGTGTCCGTTTTCCGCTCCTTTACTTTTTGGTTCGGTATACTAAACGCCTTAATCAATGTTCGAAATTCTACGCGAATAATTAGGGGTGTAAGTAGGTCAGAAAATCGAGGTGAGGACACTTAGAAAAAAGGAACCCTCGAAGCTCCAATAATCGAATGCCCAAAAATTAGTTTCTTTTGGTGTGCCTCAAGGTTCAGTTATTAGTCATATACTTTTTTGTGAAAGAAAATTGCTCCTTGTTAAATAATCAACTGGTCTCTTTGTGGTGGTAATAGCGGTGGTCTCTTCAAGCAAATGCTTAAGGGCTTTTAATGGTGTCTTTTCGAAACCGGGTTTTCGTGCTTTGTTGCATCTCTGGAGCCTGTGGACGTAATAGAGGTGACCTCTTTAAATAATCAAACAAATTATGAAAGGTTTTTAAAGAGGTCTTTTCGAAACTTTGATGATTAGTACTTAAAGTTGCTCAACTCAACCTTTTCATTGGTTCACAGTACCACTTGCTGCCTTTCTGGCGCCTCGACCGATATGTGTCCAGTCAGCCTTATAACTAGGTCCAGTGGCGTTGTTCAAAATCCTTAAAATGTAAACCGGAAATTATCAGGTATTTAATCTGGAAGCCACATAGACTGTCAGCAACTCGAACGAAATCCTTTAAGCTCTGTGTTTACCTATGAAAAGCCATGTAGGTACTTCAACAATTTTATTTATTCAAAATCCCCAAAAAAATCTTTTTTCACCAGAAATTGTTTGCTGAAATTGCAACTAAGCAAAGAGTCCCAAAAAAAAAATCCTTTTAATAAACTGGCAGGATACTATTTTTTTTTCCAAACTATTTTTTTGCTGCAAAAAAATTTATCGCACAAACAAGAATAGTGTATAGAACAAAGCCTGATTATCCTTGAAAGTTTTACCTAAATCCAACTCGAACAAATTTAACCCAGGTAAGGCCCATAACTCCGCAATACTGAATTTTCGATTTTTGCATGGCGCAAAAACCTCTTTTTCATTATCCTTATCTACTATTTGCAGCCTGTGTTTGAAACACACAAGAAAAAAACCCGACCCACCCACTATAGATGGGCCGCTGAAAATTCTGCCCATGCAGCAGAAAGGACATAAAAATTCTGCTCGGTTTTTCCAAATCCATGTTTTTCTTTTTTTGTCATCCAAATAAAGTAAACCAGCAGGAGATCCTGGCACAGTGGTATATGCATACACAAACAAAGGCTTATATCAGTGTCTATCCCTTTTTTTCGTGGGGCGTCCTGTGGGAGTTCAACGCAGCAGCAGTTCTATGTCCTGGTCCGCTGATTTCACTCCAACTGAAACTAGATAGAGGAGAGACAAATGTAGCTGGGTAATAGGAAAACACATGACTGCGTTTTCGTTGCATTAGTTAGCGTGGCGCGACCAACCGGCCTGCGAGCAACGCGTCACCGTCAAAAGGCGTAAATCGATGATACGAATAAAGGTTCCTTCGGCAAAAACTAACTCCAAAAGAACTCGCTAGTCCCGAAAAGAGTCGAAAAAGTGAGTTTGTGATAAAGAGGATTTTTTTTTTTATATATTTTCTTCGCCAACGCATCCCCTCCCCCAACAATTTTTGTCGTGATATCTGCTTTCGGTTTAGTTGACTGAGTTTTGGGTTTTTCTATTGGGAATGCGCCTAAGGCAAAAAGGGTTTCCCTGGTGACAAACAAACGGATGGCGACAAAAATGAGATTCGTTAACTTCAACCAACGTGAGTGACGTGTTTTTTGCGGGAGGTCTTTTTTTTCGAGATAAAGGCCCACAAGAAGGTCCTTTCCATACCCAAGCCTGATGCGATGTCCATTTCGTCAGTCCGTTCGTGATGATTTGAATTGTATTTCCTATCACGATTGTGTCCTTCAATAATAGACCTACTTATACCGCAGCAGGATGTGAATTGAGTGATATTTGTGGTTTCATGTCGAATCAAGGAGGAGGTTGATCAAAAATTGCCCAACAAGAAAAGGAAATCAAATGCAAACATGGAGCTGCGAAGGGTTATATTAAATAATTGCAAAGTCTCGTTGCTCTGGTCGTGGTGGATGGATGGTGGTGTAATTCTTGAGAATTAACCGACTCCTATGGTATATCGATTCGGAATGCAATTCAATTTATTTTTCCCTTTCGTTTCGAATATTTCGTGCATCGGACGTCGACGACGGTTTGAGTTGCAATTACTGTCGGCTATGGTTAGAGTGGATTCTCTACTCATGGCATATAGGGTGTGTTTTAGTTGGACTCACGTGAACACTGATTAGAAAGACACGAGAGACATGAAAGTTTGTTCGGGGTCTTTGCAGCGAAAATAGTCATTTGCGGAATGATTTCCTTTAATGGCCCTCCCGAGTCTGGTGGAACAATTGGAATTCAATTAATTTTAAATTACATGACGTGTTCACTATGCGCGACTTGTGACGGGCGCATGCTTTGTAATTTGTTTTTAAAGGCATCGATTGGACACGCATTGCAGGGATTAAAGTTTGAGCTCTGTATTAAGAAGGAATGACGTACCCGTGTGGTGTAATGAGAATTTTAGGAACGAACTATCTGTGTCTAGGAGCCAGATGAAGCCTGGACAACTTTCTTAAAAACTTAGCTGTACATACTCATATTTTATTCCGTAGAAGGAAGTTCCTTAAAGGAACCAAAAGTTCTAGAAAATCGATTAAATACGCGAACAATTAAAACCACAGCTACAGGCTTTGTTGTTGTATGATTTGTCATCCCGATTAAGCAAATTTTTACTTTTTTTGTTCCGTGAATTGGTGCAATTAAATGTATTTTGCATGTGGTCGCATGTGCCGCATGCATCCTGTTCCATATCACATGCATGTCAGAAAGCCACATGTAACAAGCGGTGTTTTCATAAGAGAATTTCCTACAAAGAGAACACGTATATTTGACGGCCTTATAAAAACATAAAAGTCTATAAAACCGATAAAATATTTGAGCTAAAAAAAAAACCACCACCCGCACAGCAACATATTATTATGCGGCTTTTTTGTTGTGTAAGTTTTCAACCCGATTTAGCCATACATTGCGTTCGTGGTTTCTTGAATTTGTAATCGTATGGATTTTGCATGCGGTCGCATGTGTCGCATGTTGTTTCTTATCACATGCGGCCTGTTAGTAAACATTTACCGAGCCGCATCTGCATACTTAACGTTTTGAAAAACTCCGCGTTTATCTTTAATGAACAAGGTATCCTGTTTTACTATTTGGGTTCATCTCGAAATTTCACAAATTTCGTACAGATGTGATCGTTAAGATGTGATCTAAAGTGTCGCATGTTGTCCTAAATCGCATGTGCTCTGTTAGTACACAACATGCTTAAAAGTCCCATGTAATAAGTATGTATAGCATTGCCGCGTCAATGCTGCTTTGACGTAACGGCAAAATATCAATTCATTTGGGTTGAATGCAAGATTTTGCCGAATCTATCAACCAGGTTGAGCACACTTTGCGATCATTCTACTTTGAGTTTGAGCGATCGCATGTATTTTGCATGTGATCACAAGTGTATCATATCAAATGTGCTCGTTGTACGACTTCCCAAAAAAGCCTCAAGTAATAAGCTACATTCAAGTGGTTGCATGTACATGTGGCTTTTATGTCGCGAAAAATTTGGCATTTAAGTTGAATTATGTCATCTCGATTGAAAATGTTTTATAATCATTGTACCATGCCACAAAATTCGTGCAATCGCACGTGGTCTCAAATAACATGCAACTTATTGGCACATATGTTGACTAAGTTGTCGCATGCACATGTAAAGCTTAAATAGGTGGGTAGTGCACCACACGCTGAAATAACGCTTAAATGATCTGAGAATTCATTCGGTTTCCAGCATTCCTCAGAAAGGGCTTATTTAAATTGCATTGCGACTTTGGCAAGACTAGAAAATAACCTAAAGCACCCAAGCTTAGAAGACTCATCGCCTGAGCTCTCAAAATCATACCTGTTGTGTGCGCCGCAGGTGTTCTTATGCACATTGAAAAAACTTGCATTGTCCTGGTCGGGATTTGAACCCGGGACCTCGTGCAAGGTAGTCTGACACACATTCTTATGGTGTTCTTATGAACCTTGAAAAAACTTGCATTGTCCTGGTCGGGATTTGAACCCGGGACCTCGTGCAAGGTAGTCTGACGCACTAATAAACTGCAGCAAGGTGCCTGCGAGTGTAAGTAGGTAGGACGAAGTACAATGAATCTTGTGTGGGTCCCAGGTCATAATAGAATCCAGGGAAACAAGATCTCTGATGAGCTTGCTCGACAAGGTTCAGAAGAGATCAACTCAGGACCCGAACCCGCACTAGGTCTGCCAGTATCTGTTACCACCTCTGCCATTGATACTTCGGTTTCTTGTGAACACATGGCTCGTTGGCATGACTGCGATGGCATGGCAGACTAAACGATTACACCCGGACATCTGTAAGGGGTCTGCGTCCTTCCTTCTATCTCTCAGGAGAATTGACTGCAGATTTCTTGTATGCGTCCTACGGGCCATCAACCTTTTGCTAAACCGCGAGTCTACCGCCCGGACATCTGTAAGGGGTCTGCGTCTTTCCTTCTATCTCTCAGAAGAATTGACTGCAGATTTCTTGTATGCGTACTACGGGCCATCAACCTTTTGCTAAAAGTGCTAGGAAAGTGCTAGGCTGCTTAAAAGTGCAAGCTTGAGCGAAACCACCAACTGTTCTGCCTGTGGAGAGGACGACGATGCAGCGGAACACTTCCTCTAGTAGTTGTCCTGCCATTGCTCGCATAAGGTGGCGGATCTTTAGGGCTGTTGTGGTGAGTGCCGAACACCTAAGCTCTTCAACACTGAAGCTCCTTCTCGTTTTTCTTCAAAAGACGGGTTAACTAAATACATTAAAATAAGGTGTCCGCATGGTAGTACAATGGACCAGTAGTTGTATCTGAGTGCTCCATCGGTAAGTAGCAACCTCCGACAAACGATAAATCTGGCCCCACAATCTGGTTATCACTTCTGCCCTGATCCTTTGATACCCGACATTTTTTATCCGCAAGAAAAGGTGTGAAGAAATATTTTAATAATTTTTAAGCCAAGATTAAAACCATTGACTTGCTCTCGAAGTAATCATGGGTTTTTTTCGGTGTGTTGTTGGCACCTTCCTTCTGAGATTGCCGGCTTTCAACTGGGTGCATCCCCACGGCCTAACTTTTGCGCAGACTGATAGGAAATAGAAAAATTTTAAAAATATTTTAAGCCGAGATTTCAACCATGGGCTTTATCTAGAATTCATTTAGATGGATGTTTTATCTCGGTGTATTATTGGCTGGTCATAACTTCTGCGGTAACTCTTTTTGAGCCAAAATTTGAAAGTAAAAATTAAGTCATGAAGAAAAATTACAATATTTCCT
Source organism: Neoascia interrupta (assembly GCA_947623515.1). Classification (NCBI taxonomy): domain Eukaryota; kingdom Metazoa; phylum Arthropoda; class Insecta; order Diptera; family Syrphidae; genus Neoascia; species Neoascia interrupta. The sequence continues at coordinate 111,060,211 of OX392464.1, forward strand.
TAGCAAAGATTTAAACCACTGACTTATTCTGGAAGTGATCACGATGATTGGTTTTTTTCAGTGCATAATTGACACACTTCCTTTTGGGGTTGTCCATTCCAGCTAGAGCACCTCTCCGGGTGGTGGATAAGGAAACGCTAATGGGTGCCGACATGGGAATTACCCAAGCGCACCAAAACCAGCAACAGTACAAAAATTCAGTAGCCTCTGCCTCGAGATGATCGGCTCAGAGTCGGCGAAATGTAAGACATTATCTTCTCTTTCCTTCCCTCAACATGATAGTAAAAGGGCCAGCATTCAAATAGAAGCAACATTTTCTAATTAAATGCTCTGCTGGTTAAAATACTGCTTTTCTTCGTAAAGGCATAACACTTGCGGGAATCAGTTTTGACGTTTCTGTTCCAGGTTTTTATGCTCCGAACTGGCTTTTCTGTTGCTTTACAAACCAGTACTTTCCACTTTTCTTAAATTTCTGTCGCTCGCTATACGCTTAAGCATTTTAAGGGCAGCCATAATCCCTTGACCTCAAGCTTGTAAGAAACAAATGAGTGAGCAAGAACAAGAGTTCACCTGTAACGAACTTCAAACCCTCTTCACCCAGCAACAACAAATCAAAATTTCTTTGGCCTGAGTTCATACTTTGCTAGTCAAAATTTTTTTGAGAAAAAAACTTTTAATCTTATTTCGTAAGAGGCACGATGAAATGTTATTAAAGCGAAAATGGAAGCCAAAAAACGTTTTGCTAAAAACGCCCCCTAAAAGTGGGCGGAGTTTAAAATTTGTACGGTTAATACTTGTCTTATTAAAATTTTTCGATTCAGAGTGAATTTTCAGATAAATCAAGTTTTTAAATCGCTAAAAGCTCGCATGTTCCATTATGTGGAAGGATCGAATTCGACGAATCTAGCCGTCGCGTCGTCGTTTCTAGCCCCAATTTAAACTTTAGTTCCTAAGCTTTGTTTAACTTGGTCAAAAAGTCTTTGGAAACAAACTGTGAATTGGTTGGAGGTTGTCTTCATTCAAGTCAACAGTTCTTCTTTTTCATTTAGGCGCGAAGTTATGATCTGAAGTGATGGATCATAGGACCCTCCCACTCTACTGCATTCCTAATGGTCCGCTTGTGAGGAAGTCAACAGTGTATATACTATTGCCAATGACTATACTCAGTTCACAGTGGGATGCCGCGACGTAGTGGTTAGTGTGTCTGCTTACTACGCCAGAGGTCTGGGTTCTAATCCTAGCATCGTCACCTGAAAATAAAAAAAAACTCGTTCTTTTTCACGGTCGTCTGACAAGCCCTCCGAGAGTATCACTTGTCTTGAAAAACTTCTCAAAGTGCCGTTCGGATTCGGCAAAAAATTTTAGGTCCCCTAGTATGTGAAGAAATCATATCACACACAGCATACATTATTGAGAAGTTGGCCATGGTTCACCTCGAGCTGTTGCGCCACTCTATTTATTTTATTTATTTCAACTCAGTTCACGAAAAATTGTCAATTGCCAATTTTATTGTTCAGAAGAGTTTTTTTCCAAGCACTTTCATCTTTACAAGGTTTCATCTTTATGGTTCCAAAGATTCCGGTCGCTCAGGGTACGAACTTTCAATTGACACTCAGATTTTTAGCAACTTCAATAACTTTACTGTGTTAAAGAAAAATTGTCAGTATGGCGATTGTAGACAAGAGTTTTTTTTTCTTAAAGCACATGCAACTTTTTTGATGATCTTTAAGCCTTCTCCCAAATTGACGACAAGATTTTCAGCTTCTTCAGTAACTACACCCAGTTCACCAAAAATTGTCAGTATAGCAATTGTACACAAGAACTTTTTCCAACCACACGAAACTATTATTATAGCTTCAAACATCTCTAACGCTTTTATAGCATAGCAGGTTCTCCTCTCCCCGCGTTAATTCATGCCGGAAAAATTCATGATTGTGAAAAAAAAAACAAAATAGGAGTGAGGGTGGAACCCTGGGGTAAGACAGGACTATATAAAGGTCATTAGTCAACTTCCTGTCTGTCGTGTTATTGGAAACGCAAAAAAGAAACAGTGTCGGTCCTTAAGGTCATTAGTCAACTTCCTGTCTGCCATGTTATTAGAAATGCAAAAGGAAACAGTGTCGGTCCAAAAATCGAACCCTGAGGTACACCAAAAACATGTGAACGCCATGAAGTGCCTCATCCCAAAGTAATAAGCAAAATTCTAAACTTTCAATGTGTTTTCGACCCGCCTAGTTGGAAATGTAATCCATTTACCAGTTCTGCATCTTCGTTGTTTTATTTTAACCCCCTCATATCTTAAACGAAGCAGGTACAATAAACTTGAATTGCATGTACCTAGGCGCATGTAGCCATCCGAATGTACCTATTTTGTTCGCGAAATATTTCATCTCGGAGCGGGTGATCGTTTCCACTAACGACGCCGCCGGTGGCACAATCGTCGTGGTCGGGTTAACTTTACCCTCTCTAGACAGTATCTGCTGCTAGCTTCAACGCGCTCGTTCCACCAAGCGTCTGTATATTAATTAAGAATTCTTCCTCGGTCACAAGTGTATACAGATACTGTTCTTGGCTTCTGCCAACATATCGCTTCGCCTGTTCAATCACCAATTAGTATTTTTTGTTGGTGCTTTTTTTAATGCCAGACTTTGGTTCCAGAATACGTAATTACCGTGTGTGCTGTGTACACAGGTCAGTACCTATAGACGTGCCATCTGCCTGCTCATCAACCGTGGTAGATACTTTGGACACCCCATAGATACGCGAAATTAACTCCCAACACTGCAACAGCGGCGAATCCTCTCCTCCACCAGACACCGCACAGAGCACAAAACATAAATAGACTGGAAAGCATTAAAGGCGCGGACAAAAACTCTTCCCATTCCACCAAAGACGATAAAAGAGTCAGAAAATAATGATATGAAACCAGGGAGGGGGTGGTGAATAAACACAACAACAACAACGAAAAAAAAAAAAAAAACTGCTTACTCGTCATTTTTGATTGGTGTCATTGATCTTTAATCCCGAATTCGGTCACACTTTTTCTTGTGTGTACGCTTCGCACCTTTTTCGCCTCGTCTTTTTGTGGTCAGTCATCGTCATCATAATTTAATCGTTGTGTGCGTGAGTGTGCACGATTCTCCCGCATATTTTCTTCTTCATTACAAATACAATAATACTACCTAGGTACAATCCAATAACGGTAAACAATAGTTGAGTCTTTCACTTGGTGGCTCGACTTTGAGCCAACACCTACTTAAGATGCAAATTTTATTTGTATGAATCGAATGGGTTGGTGGGTAAGGTATCTTGACATTCCTGTCACGAAGGTAAAGGCATCAGGCAGAGGCCCTTATTACGTGATTTCCTTGTTCTTCTTCGAGCTGAGGTCTTTTATCCGATGATGGTGTGTGATATTAATTTTTTTTTTTTCGCTGCTTACTTGTTTCTTCTAATCTGAAAGAGGTCAGCGAACTGTGGTGACTTTTTCTCTTACAAAAAGAAAACAAAAAAAATTAATTTATACAAAAAAGAAAGCTCATTTGGGTCGGTAAAAGAGTCACAGGTACATCAGACGGGTTCGAGGTATCGCTGTGACAGTTTTTCAAATTAGTTTTCCATATAATTTACTATATAATTCTGACATGTGTGCAGGTACTTATCTGCCATGGAACAGTCGTAAGCCCTGTTTTATTTGAGGCTAAGCCGATGAATTTCAACTACGCACGAAGAAGTTATATTTCCCATGGAGGCAACACCTTTATAAATCATTTACTTTAATGCTAATGAGAGGCTTAGAAAACGCCTCAAAGGTTACGTTGTTAGACTTTATTTGAGATTGTAGCTTTTTAAGCGATTTCTCTCGTAGAACTGGTTTCACGATTAAATGCAAATGCATGCTTCATCAATATGCCTACGTCCGGAATATTCAAGCTTGCATCAATATTTTTTTTTGCTTTCAAAAGATTCGATCCTACCACTGAAAAGCTGCCACCAGGTATTCAGACTCTGAATGATTCACATTTTAAATGAATTAGAAAAAAATCCGCTAAGTAGTCATTAGGGGTTTTCTAAGAAGCCTCTGATAGCTTCTTTTTTGAGTCGAAATTTTAGTCATTTTTGAAGTTTCGGTCGAGGCATGTCATTCGATGATTCAATTTCCATCCCAAGCCTGACTCAACGATTGATTTGAAACCCAGAATGGAACATTTAAGCTGAGTGCTAGTTTCGAACCCATGAACGATTCCCTTTGCTTATTCTTGTCCAGAAATTAATGAGACCTGGTGGAAACCATCTTAGGGTTGAAATTATAGATCAAAAGAAAGAAAAAACCTTCAACCGAGGCAATTTATTAAAGAAGTCACCTACAATATTTTGAGTAGGTACCAGCCAAGTGTATGTAGCCAGAAAGTCCCCGGCGGTACAACCACCGAACTTTAAGATCCAGGACCATGTTTCAAACCTGGGTGCACCAGAGTAAGTAACCACTTGGGGGCTTATGTGCTGCCATTGACTTACGGCTCATTTGCTGGCACCCCAGTTCTGGTAACCCTGACGATTACTTGAAATCCTTCATAAGCTAAGCTCTAAATAAGAGCGGTTCCTCATTTGAGGTCATTCTTGTGACTTTTAGAGCATCGATGATTATTATTTAAGAATCTATAAGCAAATAGAATTTCCTGTGTTTATTTTTTTAAATAATAACATCCACCCATCAGGACAGCGTTAATCCTAGCTGATAAGACTCAACGTACCCAAAAGCTATTCCGTCGCTCGTGAAATCCCAGGCTTACATGCCCAATGCTTACACTGAGTTATAAACCGAAAAGTAGAACTTCAAAAAAGAAACTTTGGTTCTTTTTTTGAGGCCACTAGTTAGATACAGCCAACGAGCTCTTGGCAAGGGCATTTTCATATTCAGAAATGAAAAATTAAAACAATATAAAAAATTATAACATAAAATGTCTGTAAAATTGAATAATGTTAAAATATTTGGGTTTACTCAAATTCGTTTTTTAATAACAGCAACGATACGTTCGGTGAGGTGGTTTTTCAATAAGAGCATTTTCAGCTAATTTCTAATTTCACTAAAAAACTTGTAAACTAAACCAAAGTTCTTCTAAACCAAAGTTCTTCTGTTTTCCCTCAGGATTTCTCCGAAAATCTTTGCTCTGAACTATTTTAGGACTGATAAGAAGCCCTCTCCTCAAGTGAACAACTTTAAATAAAAAGACTCATAGCGAACTCGTTTGATCCAGACAAATATTTAATCAAGGCAGTCTCGAAAGCCTTTGTTCAAAATATAGGGATTCACTTTAAATGTAGTCCCGGATCTTTATCAAGGTCAAAAGCGTTCGTTGAAAAATCGCAATAAGAGGTGCACCGAAGCCTTGATACTTTTGATCCTTTGTATACACTTAAGATCTCGCCTATTCGCCGTTCAAGAAGTTTTTCAAAAGTGCGTTCTGCCTTGAGCTCAATTGGAAACATTTACACTTTTCAATTATAATTTAGGAGTATTTTAGGAACGCTCTATGGGAAATACCCAAGTATCCATGATATGTTCAGTGCAGAAGCTTATAAATAAGAACCTTGTTCATATCAACAGCTTATAGTTACAGATCAGATCTAGTCTTCTAAGTTTGAGCGACAGTCGTTCCTATACTCCTTTGGATTTTGGGTTTGGCTTAGTTGTTCTCCATATATACGGTTCGCTGAAATGTATAGATTCTGGCAGACTTGAACTCGAACCAAGGGAGAAGACCGCCTTTTAAAGTCCTTAGATAGCCGATGCGATATCGTTTTGGGCTATGCAACGGTGTCCAGAAAATATGGAGCCTAATGGGAAAATTTCTTCGAGGCTGTCTAAGAGAGTATGTCCCGGTATCTACCTCATTGGGTTCTTAATTTGTACTCTCGGACTCCAGCCGTGTCTTAAGCTGTCAAATGAAAGAAAGCGCTAAGTTCTTCTTCTCAGGTCAAAGTTGAGATAAGTAAAATGTGGTGTGAAGAGGTCAAAAAACGGGCTGTATTCTCGGGGAAACTTTTCTGGAAATGGACATGGTCATAATGTCCGCGGTCGAGAATTTTCTTTTACCTTGAAACCCAAGCAGGCTCCTGAGATTGAAGATCGAGTAAAGACGCTTTGCTCCAAATTTAACGGCCTGATTCCGAGTGAGTCAGAAGTTCCGAATAACAAATGAATCGCTTAGAAGCTTTGAGAAACGCAAAATGAGCTTAATTATCATCGTTGTAACTATTTATAGACCCTTAATTCTCGGAAGACTTCTGAATACATTGCGTTGTAAGACTTTAAAATCGGTTAATGTGCGTTGTACAAAATTCATGAGGAGAAAAACGAAAGACTTTTATGTCGAAAGCCTTAGTGCGGCCATAATTTCCGTAAAGAAATGAAGAGGCGGCCCTTTTTTTTGTAACTACCCATAAAGCACGTCTTAAATCTCTTATAACGCGAAAGGATGTTTCTTGGCCAGGCTGAACCTTAAACTTTAAAACTTCGACTTTGTGGTCGAATATAAGAATGGAGTCCAAAATGTTATTCTCTCCCTCGTTGACTTGGAGAAAATCAAGACCGAAAACATTAAGCCAGAAACCGTCTTTAGTTCCCCAATTCATAAGCATGGAGTAACAAAGGCGAAAGTAAGACGTGTGCTTGCCTGAGAAGGCTGAGCTCATAAACAGAAAAGCGTATTGCTGAGACCCGGCTTTTCGAGAGGATTTCCTACGGACGCTCTGACTATCTTAGAGTCAGTTTTTCCTCGGGTTTAACAAAGCTCTTAAAAGTTTATTTAATAGACTTTCTGGCTGTTATACTTAAAAGCGAAGAAAAAATCGTCTATTTTTTTTTTTTTTTTTTTTTTTTGACGTTTTGCCGATTATTTGTTGACTTTTCGGGGAAAAAGTTTATTGATTCATCTGACAGTGACATCTCAACGAACTTCTCGATATGAGATATGAAATCTATAAATCCCGGAATGAAGCAATTTTGGAGTTTATCCAGGGACCAGTTTTTCGGTAATAAAGTAGTCCGCAACTCCAAAATCAGTCCTTTGTTTGATAGTAATTTTTTACAGATGCACGCACCGCAACCGTCATTTTACGACCCCTAACAGAAGAAGGAGTTGGAGATGGTCTTCAGAGTTTATTGCGGGCTAAATTTTGCAAATTAAACCTAGGTAAACCCTGGATTGAAATTGACTGAAAAACTTTTATCGAGGGTAAACCTCAGTTTTACTCCGAATCCCAGAAGATATTGCACTAAAAAAAAACTTGCCCTTAGAGCAGCTTCGCTGGACTTTCTATTAGTCATAAGGACTGAACAGTCTCAGATCACGAATAGACATTGAAGATGCTGCATAGCTTTTGACCTTGTATGCCCGCTAAGGTATAGGAATGGGTTTCTTTATGTGGTTTCTGGAAATACAGAAGCTGTTATGACTGAAACAAAAATAGGACGGAACACACAGTTATTCTAGATCACTTCAGAAAACTTGTCCTTTTCCAATCTTAGAACGATCACATCTAAGGTTGTTGAGTAGACACGAACCGACTTATTTCTCTTTGCCTACTGCCTACTGCAGTTTGAACTTCCTTTAGATTGTCTGTAAACGAAGAAGCACTGTTCAGGCCTTGAACTCCCCGCTACCTTGTGGTTTTCCATTTGAAAAAAAGATCAATGTAAGTAGTCAAGCCTTTTTTTCTTATTTAAGCATTAGGTTCTTTCCACTGAAGCCTTATTTTACAAACTCTTTCGTAGCCTCCTATCTGCAGTCTTCATCATCATCATCATCATCATTTTCGAATGCCGCTTATCCTTTAAAAGAGTCGCGGAGCGAGGGTGGCTAAATGGTCCTGCCATCTTTCTCGATCCTCCGCCACTAACTCAAGAGACTCCGGCGCAATCCCCAGGCGGGACTCAGAGAGGTTCTTTACCTGATCCCACCACCTGTTTCTTGGCCTACCAGGGGGGCGACGCGCTCGCATCTCGGCTAGCATGACCTGTCTAGGAAGTCTGTCAGGGGGCATGCGAACAACGTGTCCAAAACATCGAAGAATATCTGCAGTCTTAAACCTGTAATCCTTAGAGTCTTTCCGATTAGGAATCGAAAAGGTGCACGTTTTTGGTCTTTTTCTCTGAGTTTTTTCTAGTTTTTTTATTTTTTTATTTCCGGTTCGGATAAATAGGTACCTACATAGGTTGTTGTAGCGCTAGAGGTTGTTTTGAGAGCTCTTTAAACAGGACTGTTTCCTCTAACGTCGGCACTAATTAGTTCCCTCGTTGTAGCGCAGTACTTTCTAAGCATTCCCGACGGTCGTGAGGAGAAAGTCCAATGGGCCAAATGTAGTGAACTTTGAGTGTCATGAGGACCTATTCACCTTTAGCAGGTCACGAACAAAAAGCCCTATGTGCTTAGCTTAGACCATGCCTACTTCCAAACATTTTCGTCGTTCGTGGAAAAATGGCTTCCTGGGGGCGACTTTTTAAAACTTTTGTCTTACACGGAACAATAATTGTTGCACACCTAAAAACCGAACCGAAAAACCTGCTTATTCTGGTCGGGCCTCAAAAAAGTTGTGTGCCGAGGAGGGAAGGTTTATGGTTGCGATATGTAAAATATTTTTCCACGTTTAAACGTTGCTCCAATGCCGGTATCTACCTACCTTCCTTGTGACAAAGCAGATAGATATGTCACTCTATGCCAATATTTTGGACCTCAAGTCTAAGACGTAATACCAGTTCATTATCTGTCTTGCTGAAGTGCCTTGACTCGTATCTTCAGCTCGGAACCACTCACGTTAACGACCTAGATCCTGAACTCAAAAAACTACCGGGAAAACTTTCCAAATCTAATCGTTTGCGGAAGGACGTTCAGTCGTTTTAAGTGACATTTACAGAGTTTAATTAAAGCGAAACTAGTTCTTTTTCGAGTAGATACCTGCTGCCTAGGTACATCCTTTCACCTTGGAGCTTCAAGTTTACAAAATCTGGAAATGGAAACTTACAATATTTTTTTTACATTGTGAGTGTTTTTCTATAACTAGTTGAATCGGGCCATTAAAAACACGATTTCACACAACACAAGTCCTCTACATAAATTCATTGCCAACGTCAAACCGTATTGCAAAAAACGTCACTTCCGCCACTCTCAACCTTAATTAAACTTCAACTCGACACAAGTGCACACAAAACATAAGAAAAAAAAAACCTACAAATTGCGGCAAACTGTTAAACCTCCTTTTGCTCTATAATTCGCATATCCACGGGTAAATTTTGCTGACGCTGCTTACTAGATTAAATTAAAAAGTTGAACAAAAAAAAAAATGAATAAAAAACAACATAAAACCGCAAAGCCAGCTTTTTACCTATTGCGCGTCCCACTTAAGGTAGAAAAGTCAAACCAAGAAGTAAAAGAAATAAACAAACTGTGCAAACAAACACAGACACATCCACCAGCCGTGGCGGAGGAACGTTGCAAAACAACGGTACCTTCTTAAACCAAGGAGTAGGCATAGCGTATAGGAGTAAAAAGAAGAGAAAAAAAACGTATCTTAACCGTTTTGTTGACTCTTATCATATCGTCACTCAATTCCCAATTCCAGTTTCCTGAATTTCACCCAGCAGCGGTTTTCATGTTTTCGTTTTTTCCCTTTTTCTACAAACATTTGCACAAAATTGAATGTTTTTAACGTTTGTCATACATAGTATGGGTACACTCATACACCCCGGCGATATTGCGGTAAAAATACACTTAAGCCACTCGCAGGAGGGGGCTGCAAATATTTATTTCCTCTTTGGCGAATGTGCAACGGATTTGTATCTTTTTCGCTGCATCTGTTCTATTCCTTCTTTTTTAATCGTTCGGAACATTAACTTCTCGTTTTTTTTTTGCTTAAGGGTGGTTGAGTGTGTGTTGAAGCGACAAGCGCGCAGTTCTGCGGGACAGTGTTGCGCATTCTTGTGCAGCGAAAATGTAAACAAAAACAAATCACCACAACAAAAGAAAACAGAGAGGCGGCGAGCTCCAGAATAAAAACGGATCCGCGTTGTATGGATCAAGAAGAACCGTTTTTTTTTCGATTTTACCAAATGCTGGTTCTTGTTTTTGTTATGTGTTCCACGTCCAAGAAGATGCCGTTATGTTGACCGATTATATAACGGGACTCTTTGCTTCCGTCAATATACGTGAGACGGGGCAATGGTGTACGTAAATCTTCTTTAATATTTTGTTGAGGCCATGGAGCTGGTATCTTGATGATGGCCCGGTTTGTGTTGGTGGTGGTACGGGTTTTGCATACTTTTTAGGTTAAGCAATCTGTTAGATGGGGTTCTTGGTCTTGGCTGTGATTTTCTTCCTTCTTATTCATCTCTTCTTGAGCTTCATTATTTTTTTTCGTTGGAGTTGGATAGGTATACCTACCTTGAAGTGGCATGTAGTGGAGTGGAGCTCCTTTAAAAATTTCCACACGTCAGTCCCGTTTGGTTGCTGAAGTATCACCTGGAACATTCTATTTTATTCTTTAGAACTTTGTTTATTAAGCCGTTCGGTTGGCGGGTAATGGCCGTTAAATTGAGAGAAATGTACTTTTACGATGGTATAAATTTTCTCCAATATATGAGGAGGCTCTTTTCTCCATGTTTGCCCACATTCAAGTGGCCACATCTAAAGCTGTTTGCTGCAACGGTTATGAGAAAGGTAATTGGCATCTATGCCCCGCTCGAGGTGTAAAATATGTTAAAAAAAAGTGCTGGTGTAGGTGTGCAAACCAGATAGACTTCCTCCTGTGACTTCTAATGACAGGTAGGTAGGTGGGTATTTAGGTGATGACGGTTACAAGTTCCAGTTTACTGCCGCCGAGAAGTGGAACAAATAAGTAAAGTCGCTACATTACCGTAGGTGAAATGGGTTTAGTTTCTCTACGGGACCGGGAAGTGACACCGGGTAGAACGACGCCCATCGTCGTGGAATCCTTTGGTCGGTTTCGAAAAGACCGCTCCTTAAAAAAGACCTGCGCTCCAAATTCCTACTCCATAGTAGCCCTTCACGTACCTAGTTGAACTGGCCGGAACTGTGGACTCCATTGTTGATTTCATCTGGGACATTCTTTCGCCTGTCATATGGATGCTAGGAGAAGTGTCTTGGTAGAAAGTGATTTCCGCGGCCCCTAAAAACCTTCTTTTCAAGGGGTCTGTCATTTAACCTAAAAGTTAAATTAATAGTAGTACCTAGGTACTAGGTACCCGGTGTTCAGTAGGAATAGGTCAGATTAGCAGTTTTTAGACAGAGATAAGCTTTGATTCTAAACCTTCCAGAAAATTTCCAGATCCACGTGGTATCACAATGGACCTTCATAGGTCGGTCTAAGTGAGTTGGATTCTTCGAACCCGACAGCCACTTCAACCTAACCTAACCTAACCTAAATCTTAGAACATCATGTGGAGTTTGTATCCTCCTGACTGCTCATGTATACGCTTTGACCATCGATTTATGTATAGTAGGCTTCTATAAGCTTAAGAAAGACTCATCGCATGGTGTCGATTCCTTCCCCAGTAGAAATGACCAAAAAGTTCTTGACGTCACTAATGACGCTTTGAAATATTTAGGTTTTTCCAAAAGCTGCAATAAATATAATTTGGCGTCGTCAGATTTGTACTAGACCCTAAGTTCGTGTATGGGAAGGTGTTACGAGCCTCTCAGTTCTAAATCTGAGCTCTTAAGCCCAGATAGGAGATAAAAACGGGAGTTGAAACTTCTTGGTTACCGGTTACCCTTTTGACGCGATTTGAAAGCCGAACTTAAACAAGCCAAATGCATACCCTACCTAGACACAAGACTTAAACGAGAGGTCAGTCTTTTTGGGGATGAATAAATAATTGAATTTTATGTGCCCCGTCTGAATAAGTCGTTCCTTTATAAGGTCAACGCAATTTAAGCTAAGCTCTTGAAGCATCAATTGATAATTAAAAAAATAGGGTCCATCAGCATCTCCCCTTTTCTCAGAGCCACACCTTTCATTCCAGGTAACAGAAAAAGTCGTAAAGCAAGCGCATTCGTAACAGGGTACACCATTCGTAACCGGGAATCTATTCTAGAATCTGTAACGTTGTGAAATTGTTACTGTTTCTGCCGCCGGCTTATTAGATTTTTCTCTATTTAGCAATGAGTTGATTTAGACCAGGAGCCCCGCTCAACGATTTCATATCTCATCAAAATTCCACAGCATCTTCGTCTTCACATTCCTTGTAGCTTGTATAATAGGGTCGTGGAAAAGGGGCTACTCAAATAGTCGTTCTAAGATCATTTTTACATCATCCGGCAAAAAACGTAGTTTCTTTTCATGCGATAGCCGGGTGGGTCCGACCTAGAATGGTTTTTGAACTTGGTGCAACCAACTTTCGTACAAGCTTCATCTCCTACTAAACCCCTCATGGGATCAATTTGCAAAAATCCAAGAATAAAGCTCGCAAACATTTTAGCAAAGACCAAAAGTCGGGTTCAGTGATCAGATCGGCGAAGCTCTATGCAACCATCATCAGGCAGGGAGCCTCCAGCGGGTCATAATTCTCTTTTTACAATTCTGCTTGTCAAAATTTTGCTTTTTTAAAATTCTGACTGAAACAAAATATTTTGCTTATTCTACTTTTTGGGCAAAATTTTCAATTTTTTGAAGTAAAGCAAAGGCAAAAAGAAGGGGGGTTGCCAAACATATCTCTCACTGTCGTTTCGTAAACGTGGCATTGCCAGAATTGTGTGGAACAAAATTTTGAAAAGCAGAATTTTGTGAAAAAAATTTTGACTCAAGCTGAATTTTGAACCCAAATCCTACATCATCATCATCATAGTTTTTTTGTGCCGTATAAAGGTGGCATATTCAGAATTTTGTAGAAAAGACTTTCGGAAAGCAGAATTTTGTGAAAAGAATTTTGACTAAGCCTGATCGTCTTCATCATCATCATATTTTTTTGTGCCACTTGTATGTTAATAGGGCCTTGAAAAAGTAGTCGAGCGAGATGAACTTTTTTTGATCAATTGTCATCAAATCTTTTTCGTTTGTGATCCATAGGCGGACACGATCAGGAGAGGTTTTGGTCTTGGTTTATCCATCTATTCCAACATCTATTCCAGCATCTATTCCAACTTCCTTTGCTTATTGAGCCCCATCACCATATTAATTTTGAAAAATCCGAATTTAGATCAGGCGCGTTTGACACACCGGTCCGACCAGAAATGATTTTCGATTCGGCTCAGCATACTTTTTTACAAATTTCAATCTCATGCTGAAAAACCTCACAGGATGATTTTTTAAATTTTATGTCTCCACCGAGCACTAATCCTCGATTAATATAAATCTTTATTAAATCCTCTACAAATCACGCGATTTACCATAAAAATTTAGATCCTCTCGGCAAGCGATTAAAAATAAATCCTCTCATAAATCCCATTCACTCAATTCACAAACCTATTTTCTGCACCTTTGTAACAATTTGAGAAACAAAAAAGGAAAGTGAAACTGTCCTTGTGCGACAGATCTGCCACAAGTACGTTTTCTATTGTGACTTTTACTGAGGAAAACGTTTTTCGCTCCTGGGAAATGACATCGTCACTCTTCCTTTGAGAGCCAAAATGACAGAAACATAGTTTTCGTGTCAATTTAATCCTATATGGAGCCACTTTAGGATTTATTTTAAAACGTCTTCCGCTAATCTTCTTTTTATTGTCGGTGGAGACAAAGTATTACGAAAATAAAAAAACATATTTCTTGATTTAAGCCTTCAGTCCATCCAATTTTATTTTCGATATTAAAACCTTTGCTAAGCTATTTAAAACTTAGGAAGAAGTTGGGCTGTATCAAACCGTTTGGGTGAATCTAGCTCTGTGAAAGTGTTTAGAAGCAGAAAAATGATTGCCGCTTTCTTCCCTTCGAGCCATTACCTCAACTTCTTTTTCAGTTCCTCATATTAACGTTGAGCTAGTAACGAAACCTCCGCCTTATTTTTCAAGTCTTACTTATTTTTAATCTCCGTTAATTAAGATCTCGTTTTTCTCAAGTCTTACAAACAACAGCTTCTACCTGTTTGAAGTTGAGGCAGAAGTTGAATTGAATTAAGCTGAAATTTTCGTGTCAAGTTCTCTAGAAGGTAGTAAACGTGGCTTCTTTAACTTTCTGCCCTTCGGACATAACTCAAATTCTTTTGAGTTCAACTTTCTGTTTACCCATAATAAAAAGGGATTCCTCTAAAAGTATTCTTGGCTTCTTTGATAGGAAGCCTTTCGTTGTTTTGGATAGCTCCAACTTAAAATTCAGCCTTAATAAAGTTGCGATTCCTCAGTGTTTTGTTTTATCTCCTTATCTGTTTTTGATCTTATACAAATTTTTTAGGGCATCTACAACGACTTTTTTGCTGATGACCGAAGATTTTTTTAGTCATTTTCGTCAGTCTGAAATATAGAGCTGTATCGGGCAGACCAAACTTAAGTTCCTAACAGACGTGTGGATTTTTCAACTCAATGCAGTCAGCATCACCACCATATGCGTCTAGGCTGATGCTCCTAACCTTCAAGAACATCTATTTTTGTCACTTCTGGCTTTTTTTACTCAACCGATCCAGTCAAGCATCGTTGGTTCTTATTTTTGTAGGATCCACATAAGTACGGAAAGCTCTCGTGTTTCTAATGATCTAAACGAGCAATATTTTATTTCCCTTTTCTGACACCATTGACATGCTTTGTGTTCGAACATATTTCGAGCTCACCCTAACCCTGCAGCCCTTTGCAGTTTGAATTTGGTAACTTCCTAGATTCAACGGTAAAAAGGGTAAATGTGTTTCCTTTTTGGCTTTTCCCTTCTCGAAAAGTTGCCCGTTTTACTCCCGAGATCATAGCCTATCCTCGAGAAGAGAATTACATGTTTCCCTTTCTGAGATCACAGATTAACTATCAGGAGCGAAACATGTGACACTGTGATGTGATCAAATTTAAAAGTACCTGTATATAAACTAGGAATAGTCTATAATTTTTCTTACATTAAGTCGATTTCGTATTTTATTTTTAGCCTAAGAAAAAATTCCTTAAAGGTCAAACTAATTTTCTTAAAAATTTTCTTCTCTTGCAGGTAAGTCCAAACAAAATATCTGCATAAAGCATTCTCGTAAGTAAACAAATACATGATTAATTCACCACCAAAAACACTCCTGAAAGAATATCGTAGCTATTGCTAGTTACTACCGGCGATAGTAAAAGTATAAAGGTCCTATCTGATACCCTTTAGGTACCTGACTTAAGTAAACTCTAGAATGTCCTTCAGGGAAACAAAGTTGAATTTTTCTCATTTTTTTTATACACTAATTAGTTTTTTTTTTCAAGAACTGGCCAAGGGTGGTAGGCAGGTACCCTTGATGTACATCCATCCGGGGAAAAATAATGAGTATAGAGGGTCGAAAAGATTGAAAAGACCGTAGAAAAGAATTTCGACTGGAAATCATTGCCGCCTGAATGTCATAATACGAGTCTAAGTTTTTTTTTTTTTTTTAATCTTAATATAAATATTCCTCTTAACTTTGTGCAAAAATAGTACGAAACCAGTAGAATTTCGGGGCCCATGTAGCTTCGCTGAGGTACCTCATCTCAACTTTTATTCAACTCCAAAACACAGAAGAAAATGAGATCGGTAACACAGGCCGAAGCAGGCAAAGCAACTCTCAAGAATTTAGTGAGATGTCTTCGATTGTGATTGCGGTTTTTACTGAAACTTTTGTCAAAGCATGGTACCCTCGAGGTAACCCTTTTTTCATTCCCCAACTCATTCGAATCAACCCAAAGCTTGTGACTTGGTAAAGAAACCTATCCTCGACCTATAAACTTGCGCCCAGTCAAAAATTTGTGACAATATGACAAGTTTAGACTCGATATTTTAGATATTTTTTTGAAAAAAGTCTAGTCAATAAGAGTCCTTGTGAGAAATCTAATTTTCTATTAAAATGTTTTTGCTAAAAAGTATTGGCCAAACGTGGTACCCTTGAGGTAACCCATTTTACTTAAACTCTAAAGGAGTTCAAATTTCACCTTATTTTTTCATATTTCGTAGTGTTAGAACTTGCTTCAAATTCTCTTGAGAGACACGCTACGAAACGTGTGGGTCCTATTTGGTAACCTTGAGGTATGTCCCCCATATCATGGCTTGCGGCTTATAGTCTCCAAGTTATCGGTGCCTTTCAAAACAATTTTATTCAGGAAGGTATCTAAAGTATAGAGTTTAGGAATTCTTATGTTTTATAGCAGGTTGCCTTGTTAAGAGTATAGGCCCAGCACGGTACCCTGTTAAGTCAAAGCTCCTTTTTCGTTCCAAAAGCGGCTATTTTGTTTAGTTTTAGTTCGATCAATTTAAATCAATCACCAACACAACAATAAACAAAAATCTCCGTTCAAATTTTGTTAAATCACCGCACAATGTATCCCGTTAAACAAAAAACAGCCAACTCATGCATATTTTCCATTAGTTTATGTCGAATCCAATTATATTCGCTTTTCCTTTCGAATTCTATCCGAAATTTCCAATTACATCTCCCCCCTCAAATAATATTCAATGAATAGAAAATAATAGAATATGACAGTGCAAACATAATGCAATTAAGTTTGATATAATAAAAAAATAACGAATGAAACAAGTGTCCACACGTACACACACACTATCTATTCACACACAAGTGCAACATTATTAATCATCATCAATCAATGTCGAAACCTGTCATCGGGTATAGTCCTTTTTCAGTTGGAAATTGGAACAGTTTTTTTTTTCTCTGTAAACATCCTTCGTCCTGAATACAATACACACATTTGTGTGGGGTTAAAACGACTGAAAATAATAAATATAAAAAAAAAAATATTTTTATTGAAAGCATAACCGCACATTGGCCACATTAACAATATTTCTTGTCGCAAGAGGCTTTGTGTGAGCTTTGCAGGAAGACTAGGACTAGGTGGTCATGTCGATGTGATAGTATTTAGGAGGGACTACAGAAACAGGGTGCTGTATAGACCGCTTAAATTTGATTGACACGGGTTTGCACATAATGACAGAGAGAAACAAACTGAACAAAGCTGACATTGTCTACACAAACATATAAAAACCCCACGCCCAAACCCGTGTCTGTCATGCTCTCTAGACTCTTGAAACAATTTGGCAAAAGCAAAAAAAAAAAAAACGAAACTTGATAAAGTGTAGGGTGTCATTGTGCCACACCCTATCCCGCTAGTATCCTGTGCAAGCACACATTTTCATACTGGTTAGATAATGTAATTGGTGGCAAAATTTAGGACAAATAGGGGTGTAGTTGGTAGGTAACTGTGGCAAAGAATTCGTGAAAAGCACATGCGATATTATTTCATCAGCGTGAAATATGTCCTAAAGCCTGGTCTCAATTAAAATGAGACATATAAAAGGAGTGACTCTCCTTAACTCCTCCCCCTTAAAAAACTGTTTACATATTTTGTCGATCTTCCTACTGGCGAAAGAGTAGGTACTTGGAATGTGTAGTTTCCTTTGTTTCAAAATTGTGTTTGTGATCGGCTTAACCCTCTTAACTCCCCACACCTTACGGAACCGTTTTCATACTTCCAAAATAAAAGAGAGTTCACATATTTTGTCGGTCTTCCTTCTGGCGAAGGTATACTTAGTATGTTTAGCTTGCTTCGAATTCGCGTCGGCTAAATAGCACAGCAAATTAGTTATTCTCAACTCCTCCCCCCTCAAAAAAATTGCTGACATATTTTGGCCATCTATTTCTGTTAAATGAATTCCTGGCATGTGTTGTTTCGTTCGCTTCATAATTGTTTCGGTTTAAACAACACGCAGAAAAGGGAGTGTCTTCTCTTAACTCCTCTCCCCTTAAGAAACTGAACTGCTCACATATAAATTCGATCTTACCTTTGCTGCAAGAATTGTTGGCAAGTATTGTTTCGTTTACTTTGAAATTGTGTAGGGTTAAGTAACACAATGAGTGAAAGTAGTGACTCCTCCTTACTCCTCTCCCCTTAAGAAACTGTTCACATATTTTGTCGAGCTTCCTTTTCTCGAAGGTATTCTTGGCATGTGTTGCTTTCTTTGCTTTGAAATTGTGTCGGCTGGAACAACACATTAAAAATGTTTGTCTCCTCTTAACTCCTCTCCCCTTAAGAAAGTGTGCATATATTTTGTCGATCTTTCTTTTGTGAAGGTGTTCAGGGCATGTGTTGTTTCGCTTGCTTTGCGATCGTTGTTTCCTCTTAACTTCTCTCCCCTTAAAAAAACTGTTCACAAATTTATTCGATCTTCTCTGTAGCGACAGGATTCTTGGCAGGAGCTAGTTTTCAGCTTCGCGGTTGTTTGACGAAAAAAGGAAATTTCCAGACTTGCAGCGTCACTTTTTATTTATTTCCTGACGTTTCGAGCGTGCTAAAACGTGCAACTCGTGGCCACGAACGTTGTAGGTTGTAACACGCTCGAAACGTCAGGAAATAAATAAAAAGTGATGCGGTAAGTCCGGAAATTTCCTCTTCTCTTATAAGGGGCGAGTTTTGTTTGCTTAAAAATTGTGGAGCGGTAGTGAAAGGATTGACTCCTCCTAACTCCTCTCACCTTAAGAAACTGTTCTCATATTTTGTTGGTCTTCTGATAGTCAAGGGAATTCTTGGTAGGTGTTGTTTCGTTTGTTTCGAAAACGTATCGGTTTTGACAAGACACAGCTTTTCTGGAGTCCTCTCTGCTTAAGAAACTGTAATTCAGGTACCTCCATGTAATTCAGGTCGATACTACTAATTTTCAGGTGCTGATCCCCTATATAAGCCAGGATAAAATATAAAATTAAAGAAATGGGAAGCCTTGATTTTATTTTCTGCAATCATTTCAGTTCTTAACAGTAGCGGCAAAACATGGTTACCTTGAGGTATCCCATGCCAGTCAACTCGGTCTTGTATTCCAAACTAAAAAAATATATTTTTTACGACAATTCAAGCCAATTCAACAAGTAATGACGACAAAACAAACTAGTTAATCGCCAATAAAATATAATTTGCATAAAAACCTGACAACTGCCAAAATCTTGTTCACCAATCGAAGGTTTTTATTTTTGTCAAAGAATAAAGAACTACCGTCCCACTTTTTTTGCTAGACAATTAAAAAGACACTTTCACGGTGACAAAGATAAACAGGATCGTATGTCTAGTATCTTTTTTGTTAACACTTTTAAATTCCACTCCAATATACAGCTTTGGGGTATGGTATACCTGTCCTAGTAATTGTTATTCACCCAAAAAGATCTACCTGTGATAAGCGAACAAAAATGTGACTTCCCTACTTAAGTATTCTCTACAGAACGTGTCTTCTTCCAATAAAAATGACAAAAAAAAAAACAACAATCCTGATGATATCACAATGAACATGTGGTTGTGGTTCCATCAAAAGAACCAGTATGACGATGACCACACAATTCTTAACAAAAGATACGAGATTGTTTTTTTTTTCTGGGGACACCAATGACGGTGGATAAAGATATTTTTGGATGAAAAAATGAAATCCCATTATCATGGTCCATTTCGATATATGAATTCCTTTGACAAATCAGGAAGGCATCTCTCACATTATGAAAGTCTATAGTTAAAGCCACTCCGCCAGATTGTCGCCGCCGTCGTCCTCCTTTGAGATATGAAATTTGCCACCAAAAATATCGAAAAAAGGAAAAAGAAATTTTGTCTCATTGACATCCGATGAATGGGCTGCGTAATGACATAATTTGTTGTAATTTAGATTTTGATTTGAATTTTCATCAAGTGATGGTGGCTCCCTTGTTGTGAAACATGATTAGGCCAACCAGCCTTGATGACCTTGATTGATCGTATCAAAAATGCCTCTTTCCAGGTTTTTGGCTTTCATTAAACAACTCGCTGCGAGATTTGACTTAATTAAGGAATTAATTGTTTTTGTATCTTCATGGGTTCATTTTGTTTTGATTAGTTCCATAGCGAACAAGTTTAAAAAAAAAAATTAGTTTGCCTAAAGTATGCAAATTTAAGCCCAATCAGGCGTGAGATGTCTTGCATGCGCTTACAACATTCGTTTGGTTGTGGAATTTTCGCTGTACCATGCTGTGATAATGCGTATCTCAAGCGACAACACAGAACACCGTAAGCAGCAAGCATGCGTTAGATACTTTTATTGAAAAGCTGGTTTTGTGCCTAATGTGGCTATAAAAATTGTCTAGGCGGCTGTTCTGAGAAGCTTAATTAATATAGCCAGAAGTGGTTTAAGACAGACAGTTGGCCGCGAGATGAGCTTATTTGAATCTAAATCAATTCCGACTTCAAGTGTGGGATAAGTGTCTCGTTGTGTCGGTGTTCGACGTGCAATGCCAGGGGCATAGAGAAGGTCAGTACACAGGCTTGAATCGAGTAGCTGCAAGTTTCTATCGGACTTGGAGAAGTTGGAAGACAAGTTCAAGAGGAAATGTTAAATTGAATAACATTTTTCCAACATTGGTTCACCCATTTTCTCTCAAGTTGCTTGTTGTGGTTCAGAGCATCACGAATGTGGCACAGACTTTCACGCGGAGGAAAAGTGGGAGAATCGCTTTTCCTTGATATTGCAATCCTGAGCTGTTTCTCACCTGACGATTAAACGTGTTCTTAATATCTAACCTTATGGCTAATAATTCGCTTAAGCCAACTGCTAAAAGATGAAACAAACTACACTTGTCTTGTACACGACCTGACTTAAGTGAACAACATTTTTACGGTAGAATTTCTTTCCCGGATATGACATTATTTCAGGACAAATGATTCGCTTTAATGTCTCAAAATCAAAAGATGTTGCTAATGTCGAACACCATTCTCCTCTTTCTCGTTTGTGACTCGTCTGCTATGTGCAATTGTCGAAAAAGGACATTTGTGTCTACTGTCAGTCTTGGCACCATGAAGGAGAAATCTATGCAGCTGCGGAAGGTGTAGGGAAAGCTGAAGCTAACCGTAAGAAACTTCATCCATTATCTTGCATACATGAAGCATATTTGATGGCAGGATATTAGTATGAGTCGTACATAAAAAAAACATCGAAACGGTAGTCAGTCTGGTCAAGTGTTACCAGCTACGTCAATACGGTATGTTTTCGAAAAGCTAGAACGTGGTCAATGAGTGATTGAAGCACGGCAAAGACGTTTGGCTCTTTCGAACTTCTCTTGCACTTCCTCTTTGTAACCCCGCTCAACAATCTCGTTATGTGACCTCATAACTTTTGCCTTGAGACCCTACCTTGATTGGTGCAAAATAGAAGCCAGCCTGTCTGTTTATGAGTTCGATTGCAAATTTCCCTTCGTTCTTTCAGTTGTCCAAATTCCATTCTATGTCCGTCCAAGCTGCGCCTCTTATTCTAATGCTGTTAAAGTACCTCTGTGAACTCATGAAAATGAATGCCTTATGACATTTAATCGAATGCAATGGCGTAGTCGGGATGTTTTGCGACAATCGGAAACTAAAACCCTCCGAATGTTGATCCAATAATTTTTGGCGCAGTCGGTATCGATCTGATGTTGTCAATAAAACGTGATTTACCTGCTTCGGGGCTTGATCCAATTTTAGTGCAATCGGTATCTTATTGGTGCAGTCATGAAATCATAATTTATCGACATATAAACTTTAGTCCATAAATTGGCGCAGTAGATAGTGTTTTTTTTTTTGGGCAGTCTTGGGCTTTGGTGTCCTCGATTAGTATTTTTTGAAACAGGAAACAGGGGTCCTATGAATTTCAACACAATTTTTTATTGCAGTCGGTATATTTCTGGTGCAAACAAGACTTCAGGGCTAAGCGCCTAATAAATTTGAACTACATGGTTTGAGGCAATACCTAGGTCCGTTGTTTTTCGCAGTATTTCTTAATATTGGCGTAGTCGGTAGGTTTTGAGTGAAACAGGGAACTAAATATCCAATGCATATCCGACGGCGCAGTCGGTATCGATTTAATGTAGTCAAGCAATCAGAACTTTCCGCCTTCGGAGATTGATCCAGAATTTGAGTGCAATCGGTGTTTTTATGGTACAGTCAAAAAATCTATATTTGGCGCCCTATAAATTTGAATTCATAATTTGGCGCAGTAGGTAATTTTTTTTGTGCAGCCGTTAAACAGGAAACCAGCGCCCTACGAATTTGAATTCAATTCAAATCGCTTTCAACTAAATTTTTAAAAAAGCGGCTTATCAATTTGAATCCAAGGTTTTGACGAAGTAGGCGTTCTTTTTTCCTACATTCAAGACTTAAAAATTTGGTTTCTTATGAATTTTAGCCCACCTTTAAGAAACTCTCACCCAACGAGTTTAAGTGTATTTATTGGCGCAGTCAGTATTTTCCTGGTGCACTCAAGAAATCATAATTAAGTGCTTTTTAAATTGCTTTTTAAGTTGCTTGTAAATTTTAATTCAACATATTCGCGGAGTCTCAAAGATTCGACTAACTAGCATCGGCGAATTTAAATTATGTAGTTTTTGGCGCAGTCGTTATCTTTCAAAATTTAATGGCTGCGGTTTTTAATCACGTTTTCTAGTGCAGAAGATATTCTCTAGTGCAGGAAAGAAAATTTGTAAATTTGAATTGAATTTTTCTAAAATTTTGGTGCAGTTGAATATTGACGATTTTGTTCCGGATGATATGAATTTTAGAGTGGAGTTGAAATGTTAGCGGACGGAAGTGCCGAAAGAAAAAAACGTGTGTGGCTCACGACTAAACGTAAAAATAGAGTGGCCTGTACGGCTCAATTGTTATAATTTACTTAACAAGACATGTTGGCAATAAATAAAAAATAAAAAAAAATGATTGGTTGGACCTGGATTCGAACCCAGGACCTCTCAATTGTCGGTCATAGGTGCTACCATCTGCACCACCGCCCACTTCCATCTCGCGTATCCAAATATCATATGAATTTTAGTCCAATTAATTGGAATGGTTGGCAAAATTTTAATGTAAACTAAGGAAAAGTTTACAAATTTGAACGCAATTTTTGGTGCAGTCGTTATTGTTCAGGTGTAAGTACCTTCTCAATTGATCATAAGTTAGTACCTTCCTGATCTTTTCGTGTAATCCATATCTTCCTTGCGAAGTCATGAACTCATAATTAAAAACAATGTTTAAGATACAATGTTAAATTGAAAAAAAATGTTTTGGCGCAGTAGGTACTTTTTTTGTTGCAGTCACAAAATAATGCCTTAACCCTCTTTTGAATTTTCAACCAATATGTCTAGTCGGTAGGTGTGTTGTCAAGAAGGAAACTCGCACCTTACAAATTTTATTGAATAAATTTATTCTGGCGCAGTCGGTTTACCTATTTATATTCTGGCCAAAAAATTACCTTCAACAGTCGGCGCCTAGGTGTTTCTGGTACATTCGAGAAATCAAAATATAAATTTGAATCTAATGTTTGGCGCAGTAGGCAGTATTTATGTGAATACAAGAAATATGGGCTTAGCTCCTTATAAAGGGTTTTTCAATAGGGACGCTTCAAAAGTAGAGCAACCGGGACAGCAAACGACGCGATATTTTTTTGCGGTTTTTTGACATTTCTCTTCAGTAAGGTTTGTCATTTCATGATGGAAAGATATACGAGCCAACAATGAGTCGAAATTGTTAAAATTTAATACCGAAATTCGGAGTCAGTGGCCTCAACGTTAAGAGCGCTACGTCCAATTTATGGTCGTCATAATCGTCC
Source organism: Neoascia interrupta (assembly GCA_947623515.1). Lineage (NCBI taxonomy): Eukaryota > Metazoa > Arthropoda > Insecta > Diptera > Syrphidae > Neoascia > Neoascia interrupta. The sequence goes on from OX392464.1 coordinate 111,083,950, forward strand.
TAGCAGATCAACAATTGAGCGTCCAGTTGCTTGGCCGCCTCAGTCGTGCGATTTGACGCCGTTAGACAATTTCCTGCGGTGCTACGTCAAGTCTATGGTCTATGCCAATAAGCCAGCGACGATTCATGAACATCAATGTGTAATTGCAGCAGTATCGGCCTTATCGGACTTATGCTTGAAAACCGTCGAAAATTGGGTTCAGCGTCTGCACTTCTGCAAGCGTGCTCGTGGTAGCCATGCAAAAGAAATCGAGTTCCATACATAATGGCATCGAACGTACTTCCACAGGAATAAAGAATTTCATTGATATCCAAAACCGCTTTTGTTTTATTTAAAAAAACTTTTGTAGCGCTCTTATTGGAAAACCCAATCGAGTCCGAAATATTGACATTGACAATATTGGCTTTTGTCAAGTAGGAAACTAGCATCCCATGAACTTTTCCATAAATTTTGGCGCAGTTGAATTCTTTCTGATGCACTCGAGAAATCATAGTTTAGCGCCCTTAATCCGTGTCTTTCTGGCGACGTCACGAATTCTTAACTAGGAGGAGTAGGAAGGTAAAGTAAGGAATTAGCTTCTAATGGATTTTGGTCCAATGAATTGGTATAGTCAGCAGATTTGTTATGAAGTAGTAAACTTAGACGCTACGGACTTTTATGCAATTTTTGGCGCAGTCGGTTGGTGTACTCAAGAAATTATAATTTGGAACCTTAATTTTTTTTAGCTTCTAATAGATTTTAGCCCGTTTTCTTGGCGCAGTTGATATATTTTTTTATCAAAAGATCATATTTATTGGGGCGCACATGTGCTTATTAATTTTTTTTTTGCGCCTGATGAACTTGAACATAAAGTTTCGGCGCAGTAGGTAATTTTTTTGGTGCAAACAATAAATACAGATCCTTATCCTCAGTAAATAAATAAATACCGACCCTGGAAATTACAATTCATTTTTTTTGGCGCAGTCAGTTGGTGTAGTCAGGAAATTATGCCCGTCATTTAACGCCTGTGGATTTTTATAAGTCTTTGTGTGATTTTTTAGCTCCTTACAAATTCGTATCAAAAATTTTGGCGCAGTAGAAAGCTTTCTTTTGTTGCAGTCACGAAGTCAAAGTTTTTGTGAAGTATGTAGTCTTTGGTACAATCAAGAAAAATACACTCATACGAATACAGACCCTAAGAATTTTAATAAATTTTTTGGCGCAGTCAGTTGATCTAGTGTCAAGAAATTATGCTCATATTGTAGCGCCTGTGGATTTTAGTCAATTGCTTCTGTTTTTTTAGCTACTTATAAATTTCAAGTCAAAGTTTTGGCGCAGTTGGTAGTTTCTTTATGAATTTTAATCCAATATTTTGGCGCAGTCGGTAGCCTTATTCGATATAAGAAGTAAAACTTTTTTTTTTTTTGGATTTTTGCTTCTAAAAAATTTTGATTACAGCAGGTGAGTCCCACTGACTTCTGTTTCTGTTTGCTGAAAGGGTTTTCACGAATGATTTGTTGCCCAACCTTGAGGTACATAACAAAAAACCCTTGAATGTTGCAGAAAATTTAACTTTCAATCGCCACTATACCCAATAACTTGGGTATCCCTCCCTCAGGGACAACTTTAAGGCCATGTTACACCCCACCATAACAATGTAAACAAATAGTGTTGCCTGTGGCTATAACTCCTCTCTATCTCCTCTTGATTTTTATGTGGCAATAAAAATTTAAATTTACTTTTCCATTCGTGGCCTGTCGCAGGCTCACACCACCCCCACATATCCACATATCCTTTTCCTTTAGTTAAACCATTTAGTCTGTCACACTTTGGTTTGAGCGCTTGACAAGAGTGGGAGGGTTGTAAAAAAACATTCCCTATCACCATTTTGCAATGTTATGAACCGTTTATGATGAACAAAACGTCACGTTTTCATGTGACAAGTAATGAAAAGGTTGTGTTTTTTTTGTGTATAGAAAATCAACAACAACTACAGCTCATATAAGCTCGTTATCTTCGCTCTGCAGTAAAAGTGTGCTGCGGCAGTAGCACGCCCGCCCTACTCTACTATCTCTCTGTACTGTGTGTGTTGCGTACCACTGCACTGACATGATGACGATGGTAGTCATCTCATCTCGGCGTTCTGTCATAATGAGGTGGATCCCCGTCACCGCCTTTAGAGCCAAAATCAGAGCAACAGGAATATAATAAGTCCTATGACATGCAACTAAAGTGAATGTCATGCTTTTGACAGTTTATTTCGTTCTAGAGCAATTTATCTCAATTTTTTTTTCGTTCAGTCTTGTGTGTGTCAGGACGGTGCGGTATTTTATGTCTGTTTCACTTTCCAAAAAAGCACGAAGTGCGTTCTGTCCGACGACCAAAAAAAACTTTGTTTTTTGTCAACACACAAGATAAAGACTTGAGGTTGAGGAGGAATCCACATTGCCTCGTACCGTACCTGTACTACACCGCCCCGTCAGCAGAGCTATTCTGGATGGGTTTGCTTGAGACAAATATCTAAGACGCCGCCCGCTGTTTGCAGAAAGTGTATCTATTTTCACTGTGTCACATTGTTATTGTGATAAAAATATTTTAGAAAAGCGAACATTGTTGTTTCCGTCGTCGGAATGCTTAAGAGAGGCGCATCAATTGCGGGTTTTTTTTTGTAGCTTGTCGCACCTACATATGAATTTTGTCGCTCGATAGTGATTTTGTGATTCGCGTTTATTTTTTTTTTGCGTCGAAATAGACTTTCGGCAGCCTTTGATTCATGCCGCTAATTGCATTTGCACATTAAATTTGTTTGAAGAGGTGAAAAGATAGTTTTAGACATGAAAATAGAAAAGAGCTGCGTCAAATTTTACTAAATGGTTTCTGCTTGACGGGCACGAGAAATGGAAAAGATTACACGTAGAAATTAAGTGTTTTAATGAACTTCCTCAGGGTTGCGTTTTTGGGCCAGTTCACTTCGATGATGATGACGTGATTTACAATTCTACGAGAAATTTTATTTGGAATTTCTGACACTATTTTATCGGTCGACATTGTTAAGAAGCCTTCTAGCGATCACTCCTCCTAAGGGCAACCACAATTCTTAACTGAGCGATTAACACCCTCTATTTCACTTACGTTTTCGAACTTCTAATTCTGGGACATAAATCTCATGCCTGGGCAAGTGTTACAAAGTTCCCGGTAAGCTGACTCTTCAGTCATGTAAGAATTTATTACTTTCAAAGTATTCATCCGATCACTGATCCTTTGGTCAAGCATTTTTATGGTCCTTCAATATTTTTTCGCAGAAGAATGAAGCGATTCCACTTTGCTCGGGTCGATTGAGCGTGCAGACATATTTTCGTTAGCTTAGATATTTCTCCAATAACAAAAACGTTCTAATTGATCGTGTCAGGTAACGATCAATTCAAAGGACGTGACGAAAAGGTTCATGACAGGCTTATTATGATTATTGGTAACATGACCAAACCATTCATGCTCGTCATGCTTGGGTTGTGCTTATAGACTCGATATTTTATATGCATCGATCACATACTTTTCCTCGTCTTTAAAACCGGATTATTAACTGATCACACATTTGAAATTTTAGGGTATTCTATTTGTCCATTAGGCGAACTTTTTGAGGAAGACCAAATAAGCTTTTTGCAAAATCGGTTTCTCTGGTTCCTTTGAGTACTTGTTCGCAAAGTTGTGAAGGAAGATCACCAATCAAATTAGGCCGATATATGCATCGATCACATACTTTTCCCCGTCTTAAAAATCGGATAATTAAGCGATCACACATTTGAAATTTTAGGGTATTCTATTTGTCCATTAGACAAACTTTTTGAGGAAGATCAAATAAGCTTTTGTAAGAACGGTTTCTCTAGTTCCTTTGAGTACTTGTTCGCGAAATTGTGATGGTAGATCACCAATCAAATTAGGCCGATCTTTGTTTTTAATTATTTGCTTGAAGATTTTTTATTTGTAGTTCCTAATCTTTTGATACACCCTTAAATAGGAGGATTTAACGAGGATCGAATTCCTTTAAGATAGGCGAGAAAAGTCATTATGAAGAAAGATGATCGATCAAATAAGGCGGATCATTGTTTTTGATTTTATGCTTGGATATTTTGAGTTGGTGTTCTAGATCTCATGATGCACCCTTGAGCAGCAGACTTTAACGATAAACCACGAACCCATTCCTATTAAGATCGATGAGGCAAGATCACCGACCAAATGAGGCCGATCATTATATCTGATCTTGGAAATTGGTATTTGAAGTACTAAATCTAATTATACACCCTTGAGAAGGAGGATTCAACGAGGATCGCATTCCTTTTAAGATCCACGTGGAAATTTCATTATGAGGAAAGATCACCGATCAAATTAGGCTGATTTTGGTTTTTGATCATTTGCTTGGAAATTTGTATTTGATGGCCTTAAGTAGGAGGATTTAACGAGGCCCAATTCCTATTAAGATCGACGCAGAAATGTTATTATGCAGGAAGATCACCGATCAAATTTTGCCGATCATTATTTTTGATATTTTGCTTAAAATTTTGTACTTGAAGTTCTAAATCTTATGATACACCCTTAAGAAGGAACATTTAATGAGGCCCCATTCCTATTAAGATCGACGCAGATATGTGAGGACGATCAAAGATGGAATTAGGCAGATCATTGTTTTGATCTTTTGCTTGGAAATTTTTATTTGAAGTTCTAAATCTCATGATACACCGTTGGGTAGGAGAATTCAGTGAAGGCCCCATTCCTATAAAGATCGCAGAAATGTCATTAGGCCGATCTTTATTTTGGATTTTTTACTTTAAAATTTGTATTTGACTTTGAAGTTCGGAATCTAATGATGCGCCCAATTCATTAGATTCTAATGAGAATCGCATTCCTATTAGGATCGACGTAGAAATGTTACTATGCAGGAAGATCACGTAACAAATTATGCCGATCACTGTTTTTGATCTTTAGCTTGGAAATTTTTATTTGAATTTCCAAATCTTTTGATACACTCTTTAGTAGAAGTATTAAACGAGGCCCTATTCCTACTAAGATAAACCCAGAAATTTCATTATGAAGAAAGATCACCGATCAAATCAGGCCGATCATAGTTTTCGCACTTATGCTGGGAAATTTTTATTTGAAGTTCTCAATCTTATGATACGCCTTAAATAGGATCATTGTTCTTGATCTTTTACTTGGAAATTTGTATATTTGAAGTTTTAGATCTCATTATACACGCTATAATAGGAGAATTCAACGAGGACCCCATTCCCATTTAGATCGACACAGAAATGTCAGGACGATCTTCTGTCGAGATCAAGATGCAACAGATCTTTTTGCGAATGAGGTTTTGATCTACTTTTAGCCAGTGGGTACTTTTATTTTCCTACACTCCCTTAAAGTAGTGCGTCTTACGGACATTTCCTCCAGCCTCTGGATTCTCAAGTAAATTGATCCTTAAGCCATTCGTTTCCTCCTTATGGGGCCGAATAATATTTTTCTCCAGCGAACTAGGAGAGAACTTTTTGCTTAACCCTGACTGTTTCAATTGTTATACGTCTAAGAGTCATTAAGATCAGGGTTTCTGGATTACGAAAGATCACTGCTGCGATCACTGTCGTTTACAAAGTACAAGTTCGCAACTTGACTCTGTATAAACTATTCTGGGTTCTCCAGGCATTGACTAGTCGATCTAACTATAAAGCTTTTCGCAGGCTCCGATCGTGCAGTAAATGGCTTGATCTCAGTCTGATCTTTGCAAGTCCAGAAAATGAGACGGAAGCGTTTTTATGTCGCCAGAGCATTGTCGTTGGCTATTACAGAAGCTGACCATTATGCGATCGTTGCGGTTGTACAAATTACTTTCGTTTCCGGGCTTTTTCTTCAAGTTCCTTAAGGCTTGGGAAGCAATAAAAGCTGTGCATGAAATATTTGAAAAATTTTGAGTAGCATTCGACAGTACTTGGGAGGCTACAAAAGGTGAGGATATCATCCGAGAAAAAATAGTTGATTAATTTTATCTTACCTCAATTTGGAAAGACTTGCAAGCTCGCTGCCTTCAGTCTTGGGGTGTACCTCGATGAGTATATCGTGTCGCGACACTCTGTCATTGTGTTTCCCAAAACCCATTCTCTATTCTGTTCCTAGGACAAAGCTGTCGGTATCTGGTTTTGTTCGACCTTTGACTGAAAGGGCTAATTGTCTCGCCGGAATTAGTAGATACTATGCGAGGTTTGCGATTTTTAAGCGGAATATATTCTATGAATCATACTAGACGATGAAATAATACACAAGTCGTCCTCTAACTTATGGTGGGGTCATCCTCGCTTGAGTTATCCATCCCTGAGCCGGCTTAACAGGATCCAATCCATTTTGACAACATGCCCAAGCCAGCTCATTCATTTTCCAAAGCGGCCTTGTCCCGTTCGTGGTGATTAAAAAGAAAATTTCATGATTGCCAAGACTATTGCGCAGACTACGGAAAGCTGCGAAATATCTTAAAAAATACTCTGGGGACGAAGTATAATTTAATTTCTCTTCGAAATAATGTATGGAAAGTCAATGTCGATGACTCTGATGCCTATCGCGCACTTTCGCAAAAATTAAATACCGAGAATGTACAATGGTATACTTACGAAAACAAATTCGAGAAGCCGCTTCGGGTTTTCGCTAGGGGACTTCACCCAACCTGCACGAAGGAAGAAATTGTTGAAGATGTTCAAGCCCAACGCTTTAAAATTCTTGATGCCGTGAACATACTTAAGAAAGAAAAACAACGTACGGAAGGAGAAAAAGACACCGTGGTCAAGCGCGGTCTTCCTATTTTCATGCTGACGTTCGATAGGATTGAAAACATAAACGAAATATATAAAATAAAAACAATCCTAAATATCAGGGTAAAAATTGAGCCCAAGCGAAAGGGCAATAGACTAGTACCTCAATGTAAGCGATGCCAAGGCTTCCGACATACTCAAGCGTACTGCCAAAAAGAACCGCGATGTGTCAAATGCGCCGGTGGACATCTTTCAAAAGATTGCAACGTAAGCAGTCAGGCCCCAGCGACTTGCGCCAATTGTAATGGAAGTCACCCGGCGAGCTACCGAGGTTGCGAAATCGCAATAGAGCTACAAAAACGTCACGAAACTGTTAAGCAACATATTGTAGATAGGGCCACAACCCCAAAACGTTCTAGAGCTGACAAGCCGAAAACTCCCAAATCGGTCAGAAATACGAGATTGACGAGAAAAAATATACAAACTCCGCAAGAAAACGTCGCCGGTCCAAGTACAAAGGGAAAATTATCACTCATCGGCCCAAGATCGTACGCTGAAGTCGCGTCACACAAAAGCAAACCTCCAGAACCTACCACAACAGATTCGGTATCTCAAATATTATTTATGATATTGGAAAAGCTTGAGCAACAAACTAAAGTTAATCAAGTAATATTTGACAAACTGAGCGAGCTAGAGTTTAAACCTCGCAAAACCAATAACAAATCATGAATATGAAGCTCATTAACATGCTTACATGGAATGCAAATGGTCTTTTAAAGAAAATCGACGAACTAGAAGTATTTCTACGGGAAAAAAATATTGACCTATGCCTGATTTCGGAAACACACTTTAAGAAGGGATCCGGACCCAAAATTAGAGGTTACATCGACTACCACGCACATCATCCATCAGAAAATTCGAGAGGCGGATCCTCTCTCTACATCAAAGACTGCATTAAGCATTACAAAAACGAAGAAATTGAGCTTGACTCTATGCAAATAACTTCAGTATCGGTAAAAATAGGTCACCTTGATTATAATATTGCCTCGAGTTATTTTCCTCCACAGTATAGGCTAGCGGACGACGATCTTACTCCCCTCTTTGACTTACTTGGGTCGAATTTTATCATCGGCGGGGACTTCAATGCGAAAAACACCTTTTGGGGATCACGGTGCAATTCAACAAGAGGTAGAGTACTCTTCAAAGCTAGCATGAAACGTGGCGTGGTTTTCCTTTCGACGGGAAAGCCAACGTACTGGCCAACCGACAGAAACAAAGTACCTGACCTTGTCGACTTCTTTATCGCAAAAGGGGTTCCCCGCCACCTCACAAATGTAGAAGAAGGCTATGATCTCTGTTCGGATCACTCGGCAGTCGTTTTGAAAATCGGCGGAAGTCTAGCAAAAAATGAGAGAGCGCCTAGGCTAACGAATAACAACACCGACTGGGATGGCTTTAGGAAATACTGTAAAGAAAATGTATCTCTACATGTACCACTTACAACCCCTTTAGAAATAGAAGACGAAGTCGATAAACTCGTTAGAACTATCCAAGACGCTGCTTCGAACAATACTTCTTTCCGGAAGACTGGAGTAAGGAAAAGCGGATCAATTTACCCGCGCGAAATTGAAGAGCTCATACGCGAAAAGAGAAAGGCTCGAAAGAGGTGGCATTTGTCTCGAGCTCCTCCTGATAAAACCATTCTGAATGGGCTATCTAACAAATTAAAGCACTTACTTCAAGATTTTAAAAGTCGCGAGACTACCAACTACCTCGAAAACTTGACTGCCGATAGAGGGTCAAACTATTCACTTTGGAAAGCCGTGAAGTCCATTAAAAAGCCCATAGTACACTCGGCGCCAATAAGAAAAGATAACGGTGAATGGGTAAAAGGCGACAAAGAGAAAGCAGATGTATTTGCAGAACATCTAGAAGAAACATTCAAACCGTTTGACGGGGAGCCGTTGGTTGACGATCTGTATCGCAATGCGGAATTAGACAATTATCGAATGAAAACCGTGACACTGTCTGAACTTCGTCAAACAATCCGAAATTTGAAGAATAACAAAGCTCCAGGCTATGACCTAATTACTGGGGAAATTTTGAAGGAGCTACCGAAAAGAGCGTTAGTCAAGCTTCTCTACATCATAAACGCATCAATGAGAATTTCATACGTTCCACGGCAATGGAAAGTCGCAGAGGTAATAATGGTTCCGAAACCAGGGAAATGCCCGAACGACAAAAAATCATATAGACCGATTTCGCTTCTGCCGATTATATCTAAAGTCTTCGAGAAACTTGTGCTCAAACGACTGCAACCAATAATTGAAGAAAGACGATTGATTCCGGATCACCAATTCGGCTTTAGGGTCAAACATTCAACACTTGACCAGGTCTATCGAATAAGTAATGAAATTGAGAAAGCCTTAGAAGCGAAAATGATATGTTCTACCGCTTTTCTTGACGTATCCCAAGCCTTTGATAAAGTTTGGCACGAAGGCCTAAAATATAAGCTACGGAAAGTTTTGCCGGAAAAAATGTATGAACTCTTAGAGTCTTATCTTGACAACAGACTATTTCGAGTGAGATACGGGAGCGAATACTCAGAATTCAAAGAAATACAAGCCGGCGTTCCACAAGGTAGCGTCTTCGGTCCAACACTGTTTTTACTTTTTACAAGAGATGTACCTCAAGTAGAGACAACGACTATAGCCACGTTCGCTGACGACACGGCTATCCTCGCTACGGATAAGACAGTCGAACAATCAACGGGAAAACTCCAACGCGCTTTGAATAAAATATGCGAATGGACAAAGGCCTGGCGAATCCTCCTAAATGAGACAAAATCAACGCATGTAAATTTTACTTACAAGAGGGTAATCAACTTACCTCTATTTATAAACTCGGTACAAATTCCATACGCAAACGAGGCGAAATATTTAGGCATGACCCTAGACGCAAAACTTAAGTGGAAGCCACACGTTAAAAAGAAACGCGATGAACTTGAAATCAAGCTACGAGAACTGAATTGGCTTATCGGACGTTATTCGAAACTAAGCGTATATAACAAACTGCTATTGTATAAGCAAGTGCTAAAACCATCTTGGACGTACGGTATACAACTTTGGGGTTGTACCAAACCAAGCAACATATCTATTTTAGAAACTTTTCAGAATAAGACACTAAGAGCAATCGTAAATGCTCCATGGTATATAAGAAATAGCGATTTACATCGAGATTTAGGCATCGCAACCGTTACCGACGAAGTAAGAAACTTTGCTCGCAAACTTCACACTCGCCTTCACGGCCATTGCAACCACGAAATAATCCGAACTCTGGATCAGACAAATCTTGCACGCCGACTACAACGAACAAGGCCGTTGGATCTAGCGTCGTAAGAGGAAACCGCACATAATGACGGTATTGCAGGTGCTTTCGTTGGAAGGTAGCCTGCCAAACGCGATTACTATACAGAAGCATGAACTACTTGTTAAGGAAACTTAGTCGTAGTCTTACAAAGATTGGGAGGTTTTTTAGTGAGTAAGAATCTCACACTACTATGAGCACGCGCGTTCGATTCTCATAGTGCCTATGAAGGTTTTTACCTACCCACGAAAAAAAAAAAAAAAAATGATTGCCAAGACAAGTTGATAATAGAACCGAATGCGAGTTTCTTGTGAAAAATATCCCTGACCTGCCTGTTTATCTCCCACAACTTTGTCAAACCATTTCGCGGTTTCCACACCATAAATCTGCTCTCTTAGGATAAACAACAGTTGGCGCTCGTCCAATCACATCCAGCCCTCGTTACTTCTGCCTATAAGGCGACACGTTCATCTCATCGAAGTGGCACAGGATCTGATGCTAGTTTAGGCAACTCCTTGATAGATAACTTACCGTCAAGAAAACGTATATTACGTTCCCATTCACAAAAGTTGCTAAACGCACTTTGCTCTGGTGAAAAATGACTCCAATTATTCAACCCTTATTTCACCGCACATCCCTCAAATACACCCCGTCACAGTCGGTAATTTAGCTGAGCAATATCCTTGAAAGGATTTCGCCATAATCATCCTTAGATAGCACATCCATTAAGGGATTAAACAGAGCCACTAAATCCATTCATTCTATCTCATATATGAATAAAGGGACACCAACGACACAAACTGCGTACTACAGTCAACTACCAGGCCCCCTTCAAGGATACTCTAGACTCGTTTTATTGCTTTAAAAAAATAAAACTAGTCACTGGAAAACAAAGTATGTAAAAAATTATAAAAATAAAAATTATACTCTACGTTCTCCTAGAACTGCGTATAACTGCAGCTAAAAAAAAAACACACGAAGAAAAAACATAATCCCGCACATATCCTTGTGCATTTTTTATGGGACATCCTTGGGATGGCTGTAAGGCACACATATGCTGTGCTCTGTGCATGCCAGCGATTTCTCTTACACTTTCTTTTCGCGTTTTTCTTTTCCGTCTTATTGTGGCCAAAAAAAACACACACAAAAAAATCATCCAACACAAAATTTTATCTTCGTCATTTCTTTTGTCTGCAAAGGCGATAAATTTAACAGCTGTACCACAAGTAGTAGTTGTAGTTACTATTGTATCCATACCAACATCATTGTAACTTTTGTGTGACTCTTCGGTGCTGTATGTGTGCGTCTGTCTGTCTTTTCTAGCCCAAAAATTCGTGGACGATATTATGAATAAAATATAATTTATTCCTTTGAATTGCAGATCATTAAGGAATGCTTTATACTTTTTTGTGTTGAATTTGTAATGATTATTGTTATAGCTCATCAAAAATGAAGCAAGTAGGTACACTGTAGTCTGTAGTGTACAAAAGTGAACGATCGGAGTCAGATAATGTATGCAATTGGATGAGACAAAATTATGGGCTCTTTGTTGCTGGCAAGAAAAAAGGAAGAAGACATTATTGGGTGCTGACTAGGCAGACCCATTCTTCTTGTGTTGATAGTTGGCACTGTGTCTTAGAAAGATGTAAACATTGTGAGAATTTATTCATAAATGACAGACAGGCTACAAAAAAGCTCTGATATCATCCCACAGTATGTCCCCACTCTTTGTTTGTCAAGAGCATGATTTAAGACCCACTCTTCCCCAAAAGTAGGTCTCAAATCATACTCTTTAGTCCCCTTCATATTGTGTAAAGATTCAAATTATCGCCAAGGAAAAAACGCCCTTTTGACGCTTTCTAATGCAAGCAATGTATCTTACACAAAAATTGTCTCGTGATATTTAGTGATCTATGACGCAAGAAAACTTTCAATCACAAAGTTAATCCAAAATGCTCTTTTTAAAAAATGCACTTCTGACACTTCTGCACACTTTTCTGCAAAAAGCTACTTCTCGCGTTTTTTGGTAAAAGAAGAGGATTCTATAGTTCAAATTACCTTATGATACCAGACGATCCACAAAAAATAATAACTTCTATTTAAATTTGTATAATTACAAATTTTCATTCAGAAAAAAACGGCCACTTTCGACACTTCTGCATATTTTAAGAAAACCATTTCTGATGCTTTCGGTAGCAGACAAACTCTCTGTGGCATAAATTGTCTCTTAATGTCAGTAGATCAATCTTTAAAAACCTCAACTCAAACTCTAAAAAATCCATTTCATCCTTTTCTGACACTTCTGCTTACTTTTACGTAGAGAAAGCTACTTCGGATGCTTCGAAACTCAGATAAGGTTTTTAACGACACTTACTGCGTCGTGATATTTTGACACCAAAAAAACTTCCATAAGTTTAAAACAGACATTAATACTCACCAAGAATAACTTGCTACTGTTGAACCATTTCCAGGAAACTCCTTCTGACACTTTGATTTCACGCATATAAGATTGCTTGGTTGTAAATTTCTTCTTTAAGTAATGAATATTGGCTCATGATATTCAGTTATCAATGATATAAGAGAATTTTCAATCACATTCTAAAAAAAACTTAAAATTACTCTTTAAGAAAAAAATCTCCCACTTCTGCATATTTTGGACACTTTCGTTAAAAAATAACTTCCAATTTTTGTGGCATAAATTGTCTATTAATTTTCAGAAAATTAATGAAGCATACAAACCTCAATTCAATTTCTAGAAAACAAAATTCTAAAAACAAACTATTCCTTTATGCAGGAGTGTCAAAGAACTTAGTTTTTTGACACTCCTGCATAATTCCATGTGGGCAAAGCTATTTTTGAGACTTCGAAATGTAGAAAAGGTTTCTACGACTTGAATTGTTAAAAAGAACCTCCCATCACGTTAAAACATATATAAATTCGCACAAGAAACAACTGCCACTTCTGACACTTCTGCACGAATGACATTTTCTGACATTTCCAGATAACTATTCTGACACTTAAATAGGATTGCTTTGGCGTAATAGCACGTAAGACGATCACTGAAATACGAGAACCTCCATTCTAATTCTAAAAAGACTTAAGATTTTGCGTAATGGAGATAAAATTCCATTTTCTGACACTTCTGCATACTTTGAAACTTTATCTACATTTAAAGACGCGTTTTCACAAGGAACAGAAACAGAATTTCATTAGCAACGCAAAAAGCACTCAGCGGACTTAGGTTTAAATTGCTAAAGTATGGGATTCTGCTCCTGTTTTACGTTGCTTGTGACAACGCGGCTTAAGGGCCACTTTTTACACTTTGAAATGTAGAGCATGTTTCTACGATATGAATTATCTCGTGATATTTAGTAAAAAACGACCTTGCAGAACATTCCATCATTAATTGGAACGATGGTAACACTTACCAAGGAAATACTCCCTTTTCTGACACTTCTGCATACAATTTTCACAAAAAAAAACTACTCCGGCAATTTTTTTTTCTCAAGCAAGATTTTTGTTTTGTAAACTTGTCCCCGACGTAAGACGATCCACAAAATCTCATCGCCGCCATTCAAATTCCAAAGGAATTCAAAGTTCCGCTAAGATGAAACTCCCTTTTCTGACACGTGTGCACACTCTTCTGTGTAAGAAGGCCATTGCTTGCACTTTCAAATGCAGATAAGGTTTCAACTGCGTGAATTGTCTTGTGATATTTGGTGACCAACGATATTATAGAACTTCCCATCACTTTTTTTTCAAAGCATGTAAACGCTTACTAAGAAAAAAATACCTCTTCTGGCACATTTTCCAGAAAATCAGTTTTCAAACATTTGGAGGCAAATGAGATTTCTGAGGCAGGAAATGCTTCTCGACATTAGGCGATCGGTGAAACATGGGAAATGAAACATTACCTCTTCTGACACTTTTGCATACACTTTATTATTTTTCAAAGGATTTAATCACTTACTAAGAAAAAAATACTCCTTCTGACACTTCTGTATATTTTCCAGAAAACGAGTTTTCACACTTTTGGAGGCAAAGAAAATTCCTGCGGCATAAATTGCTTCCTGACGTTAGGCGATCGATGAAACATGAGACATGAGAGTTTCCCTCTTCTGACACTTTTGTATAAAATTTATTGCAGGCCTTCAAGGAATTGTTAACTTTTTATACATAGAGGGGGGATTCGATTTGCTCCCAAGTGATAAGTCTGATTTACGGGATGAGCAAAACTTATGTATTGCAAACAAGGAGTGAATGCTCCCGAAAGACTTGAAGTTCTCTTGAGCCAAATGCCTCCACTTGTGTACACCCAGTTTTTAGAGCGTTTTCTAAAATTAACACTTTTCGGACATTCTTAACTCGTTCAAGGCAGAATAGCCAATTCTGGCTCCGACGCACACTCTCGCGTTTCCTTGTAAAAATCAAGCCCATGAGGTAATTTTCTGTTTAAAGGAGCGCGTACACTGGGGAGTAAAGCTACTGCGAGCTGCTCTCAGGCCACTCTCGAGAGTACTCGCAGAGAGTTTATTTTCTACTCTCAACTTCCCGATGATTCCTTGAAAGTGGCTCTCTGTTAGTTACTCTCGTGACTCTCGAAAGTGGCTTGAATGCAGCTCGCAGTAGCTTTACTCTCAAGTGGACGCACGCCTTAAGCAAACTTCAAATTTTGAAGTCTTTGGAAACTGGAAGACTTCTAAAGAAAATTTACGTATTTTCATCTCCTTGACCAGTTGTGTGAAATTCAACAAGTTTCGGCTTCTAATTCGGTTTCAAAACTCTTGAAAACCACTTAACTTTTGAAGTTAACGATGTATTGACATAATCAAGTCATCTTTTCAATTTTCACATCTGAATATGACTTCGAATTCCTTCCTAATTGAACATTGGAATAACGCATGAGTCTATTAAAAATAGGGTGGCGCAAAAACTCGAGGTGAACCAGGGCCAACTTCTCAACAATGAATGCAGTGTGTGTTTATTTCTTAACATACAAGGGGACTTACATTTTTTTTCCGAATTCGAACGGCTCTTTGAGAAGTTTTTCAAGACAAATGATAATCTCGGAGGGCTTGTCAAACCCTCGCGGAGGTGGGGACCGTGAGAAAGAACGAGTCTTTTTTTTCCAGGTGACCATGCTAGGATGAGACTATTGCTCAAATTAATTTACCACTTCTGACACTAATGGCACACAGACTTCAAGACGACTTTCTTAGGAATGGCTAAGGCCTTCAGTTTTAACCAGCCTTTGACATGCATACATACAGAATATAAAACACAACTCGTTAGACTTTTATGTTCATCAATTTGTAATTGGTAAAAAATATCTGACACTAGTGTCAAAATTTTAAAAGCCAAACAGCAGCTACATAAACGATTTCAGGAATTTATTTGCTGAATTTGAAAGCTTCTTCTTTCAAATCCAACAGTCTGTTCTGTCTATTGTATTCTCCTTTCGAAATTCAGCTCCAAATAAGCTAGCCACTTCTGACACCAATGTCAAAAGTAATTATATTCTACATAAAAGTTCACCAATAATACTGTCCGGTCTACCATAAGATTTTTCTCTATTCGCAGTGCGCTTTTTTCTGTGAGTTTGCTTTAAATTCAACGAAATTCAGATGTGTTAAAAAATGAGACACTTCTGACACCAAAGCGCAATAATAATTAATAGAGACTAAAAATGCCGTAAAAAGAGGTTAAAAAAGCTGCTTATTATTGAATGCGTGTTGACCTTTGTTTGATTTAACTTTCTCAAGAACATATGACCTCTTTTCCAAGTATTGACTAAATGATCAGCCATTTCTGACACTTGGGGAAAGATTAAGGAAAATTCAATTGCTGAAATCTTTTGTAGCGCTCTAACCGAGCTTATGTTCTTAACAGCAATGACCATTATTTTTAAAGACCTTCGGCCTTTTTAATGGTAAGAAAAAAGTAAAAAAAAATCAGCCTCTTCTGACACTTGCGTAATACTATGTATGTCTCCACTGGAAATTAAGGGAGGATTAGCGGGAGACGATTAAAATTAAATCCCAAAGTGGCTCCACCGGACAAACAAAGAACTATTTTGACACGAACAATCTGTTTTTTGTCATTTTGTCTCTCAAAAGAGAGTCGGGACGTCATTTCCCAACGAAAAACGACTTTCCCTGTAAGAATCAGAATAGAAAACATACTTGTGACAGATCTGCCGTACAGGGACAGTTTCAGTTTCCTTTTTTGATTCTAAACTTTTACAAAGGTGCAGAAAATAGGTTTGTGAATAGGGTGAATGGGATTTGTGAGAGCATTTAAGTTTGTATGGTAAATCGTGTGATTTAAAGATGTTTTGTTAAGGTTTTATATTAATCGCGGATTAGTGCCCGGTGGAGACATGGTGTCACATAAACTCTTTTAGTTTTTAAATCTCACTCAACAAAACATGAATCAGAAACATACGATTAGAAGCTTTGTTCGCTGACTAAAGTCAGCTGAATGCTTGGAGAGTTCCATTGTACGCAGAACTTTACCCCCTCTTTCCAACTGTTTATTGCGTTAAATGTCAATTGGATTCCAGCTCAACCGGAAATGCTAAGTGTGTCATTGTGGTGCAGTTTATTCCTAGGGTGAATTGTGTGTCCCCTTCAGAATGGTGTCACCCCTCAGATTGCTTTTTGTATATAACTTGTCCCATTTGGTTTCATTCATTTATTGAATTATATCAAAAGCGGGCCCTTATCCATATTTCACTACACCCATTTCAGTACAAAGAAATTTTTGTATCTTTTATTAGCTGAAGCTGCATTGTATGTTTATGTTCGGCAAACGAAATATAAACGCAACAATTGCCAATTAAATTCAATTTACGTTTACATTGCCAAAGTCACTGTAAAACACGCCAAACCGGCATTCAATGCGCCCCAGCGATGGGGGAGGGGGCGGCAATTGAAAGACGGAAATTGCAAAGAAACTTGCAAAAGATACACATTTCGAGTGAGAGAATAATATAACTTTTAACGATTAAATGCTTCGATAAATTTCACACAACAAAACAACTTTTATCCATTACCGTTGTATGCTATGTTCAATTGGTTTCCTTATTTTTATTTTCTTTTTTTTTGTGAATCGAACAGGGTGGGCTGTAGCTGTACGGATCCCAGAAACAAGATACATCGCTTGTGAAATGGAAGGAATTCGACAAAAAGAGCTGAAAATGCGAAACTTAACATTAACTGACTGCAATAATTTTTTTGTTGTCCCATGCGGGGTCTTTTTGGGGGGTGGATTGGAGGTGATTTTGGGAAGGACATTAGAGTGACTGGTAGGCATGTTGGAAATCAGTTGGAATTGGCTACAAATGACTTTTTTATTCTGTCGGAAGCGTATCTGAACAGTTTACAGATCATCGGGTTTTCGAAAAAGTATTAAACTTGAGTTAACTTGACACATTTTTAGCCAACAATAATTTGTTGTCGTCTTACACAAAACTTCCTTGCGCATAAATAATTTAAGAATTTTGTTTACTAAAAATTAAATTTTAATTTCTAATCCAAACGTTAATATGGCGCATAAAATAAATCAGATCATCGAACGATGATGACAAGTTATTCGAGTTTATTGTTGTTTTTTATGTTTTTTTCTTTAACGACTCATTTATAAAAATTTATATTTTATTCGACGAAAAAATAAAAGGGAATAATTAAAATCCTTCACCTCGATTCTGGCTCTAATCAAACCGTTTATTTCCCCCAATCAAAAATATATTTGATTCCATGAAATCAGCGCCATTCTCTTGTGTAGATTTTATTTATTGGATTTTTACGTAACCCAAAAGTTGGGTATATGAGAAAACAAGTTTTTGTTTTTTATTTTTTTCTGTTCCAAATTCATGAAATAAACACGAATCACAAAACTGTCATAAATATATGTGTCAAATGCTTGAGGTGTAAATTAAAAAACATAAAAGACACAAGACGACCAACATCGAATTTCGTTTAAACTATGCTAATAGATTCCAAGCAGGAGATGGAGCATCATCTCTGAAGGTGAGACATGATGAGGCGTGAGATAAAAATCTTTGTCCACACGAATTTTTAGATCGCAATACCTTGGAATTTTGGGTTCCTCTCTAGACTTTTCTGAGGAGTCGTAATTTGACACAGTTTGAAAGCGAACCCTTCATAAACCTGGTGACCTTAATATTTTTTTACGCAGCCTAATGAGCCCTAATTTCGGTGTAATACAAATATTATACAATTTCAAGCACATACAACCGAATTAAGTTTTTAATTAATCATAACCAATAACCAAGGACCTCGTAAAAAGAGAATTCGTAGGTAAACAATGTGACAAGTTTCCCCCTCGTAAACCATAATTATCCGGTCAATAAATGTCAAAGTTTACCCTTTCACACCCTAACGCCGCCGAATGTGGCATATCGACACACCCCGAATTGGTTGTTGCGCGTCTTACACTCGCATACACACAACAACACGCCGATGGCCTTAATGATAACAGCTATGAGTTATATAATTGCCGTTTGGTTAAATAATTCAGAAGCTAGTAGTCCTTGATGGTCACCTCCTGCATTAGGGCACTTGGGACAGGCTAGGTTGCGTGGTGAAGAGATTTTAATTATGCACTGTGGTTCGTTGGTTGGCTAATGAAAGGCATGTTGGATAACACGGGCTGCGATATGATGTTGAAATGGTTAACCAAGGATCTGTACGATTTACTGGTCATATCTTTTCAATAGAACTCAACAACTCAGCAAATATCGCTTCCATTATCCAGTTACGAAATATAGACAGGCAAAGGAAGCTCACTCTTGTGGAAAAATTAAAAAAATGTCTTGTTCGTTGAGAAAAATACACAACAGGTAGAGATTTCAGAAGATACTTGACGAAGGATCGAAGACCGCGACGATCTTAAGGCTCACATTGTTACTTCTTCCGGAGCTCCTTCTTCTTCTTCTCAATCGCAATCATGTCGAGTAAAAGAACCGTCTGATGTGGAAGAACCTCCTATGTTCGACTTTGGAGTTAATTAAAAGGTTTTAAAACAACAGAATAACAAACAGAAGAGATATCATCAAGTACATATTTGCCACGATCAATGATCATATTTGATATTTTTATTGAGTCTCTTTCTGACAAATGATTGAAGGAAAGAATTTTAACAAATCTCAATTTCGAATGGAAGAAAGTGGTAAGGATCAAAAGTTTGATCATTTGATAACTGATCGTGTGATAATTTTTTGGTTTGATCGTGTCGTCGGAGGTTTTTATTTAAAATTATTTCCAAATACAGTAAGCCATGACAAGAGAACATAAAACAGAGATTTTAAAGACAAAAGACAAAGAAAAATAGGTGATCATGAAATGGACCTACCACGATATGTGATCAAATGATCTTCTATGGACTTTCTTAAACTAACCGAGCACTGAGGATGATTCAAGAAATAAAATTAAAAGTAAAACTAAAATTCCAAGCTAAGAGTAAAATACAAGTATCAAAAAGTAAAATCACTCGATAACTGATCGTGCGATCGTCTCAGAGATTGATGGTTTGAACGTTTTTACTTTCACTATTCTAAGATTGAAAAGAATCGGGTAGCGATGATAAAAGAGCAACATCCATCCCTAAGTTACTCTTTAAGTATACAATTTTGTCACGATCAGTGATCATTTTTGATTTTCTATGGGTCTCTTTCTTACAATTGATTGATGGAAAGAATTTTAAAAAATCTCAATTTCGAAAGGAAGAAAGATATCATCAAGTACATATTTGCCATGATCAATGATCATTATTGATCTTCTATCTAGTCTCTTTCTTATATAGATTTAAAATGATTCCTGAGAAAAGAATATTAGAAAGAAAAACTCAAATTCGATTGGATGAAAGTGGCTATGATCAAAAGTTGAATCATTTGATAACTGATCGTGTGATCGTCGGAGGGTTTTACTTTTCGACAGTAAGCTATGACAAAAGAAGTTGAAAGAGAATTTTAAAGATAAAGAAAAATAGGTGATCATAGGTAAGAGTACCTGCCACGATACATGATCTATGTGGTCAAATGGTCTTCTATCGAGATTCCTGAACTAACTGACCACTGAGGATGATTCAAGGAATAAAATTTTAAGTAAAAAAGTTGAAGGAAATAAGTTTTAAATATCACAAAGTCGATGGGAAGAAAGTAGCATAGATCAAAAAGTTGGATCATTTGCTAACTGATTGTGTGATCGTTTTTGAGATTCATAGTCGGAGGCTTTAACTTTAAATTATTTCGCAAGGCAGTAAGCCGTGACGAGAGAAGTTAAAAGAGAAATTTAACAGACAATAGACAACCAAAGAGTAGTGATCATGAAAAGTATACCTGCCGCGATGATCTTGATGGTGGTCTAAGCACATTGGTGGTTCCAAGCACTGAGCAGGATTCAGGGAATAAAATTGAAAATAAAACTTCAATTCCAACGGAAGAACTAAGAATAAGCAAAAAGTGAGGTCACTCAATAACTGATCGTGCGATCGTTTTAGAGATTGATGGCTTGAAGCTTTTACTTTTACGACTCTAAGATTCAATTGAAAGAAGTGGCAGGGATAAAAGGGAAACGTCATTTAGTTGCTTTTGAAGTTCATCCTCATAAAGCTAATTTTTGTCACGTCTCCAAT
This sequence comes from Neoascia interrupta, assembly GCA_947623515.1. Classification (NCBI taxonomy): domain Eukaryota; kingdom Metazoa; phylum Arthropoda; class Insecta; order Diptera; family Syrphidae; genus Neoascia; species Neoascia interrupta. Next base: position 111,104,736 of record OX392464.1, read on the forward strand.
CGATCAGTGATCATTTTTAAAAAGAGAAACATTATTTTAAAATCATTTTCATCATCAACAAAACAACATTAAAAAGAAAAAAACATCATTTAGTTACTCTTGAATTTCATCCTCATGAAGTACATACTTGTCTCGATCAGTGATCAGTTTTGATCTTTCATCGAGTCTCTTTCTTACAAATGATGGAAAGAGTGATTTTTAAAAAATCTCCCATTTGAGGGGAAGAAATTAGCATGGATAGAAAAGTTTGATCATTTGACAGTTGATCGTGTGTTCATTTTTGAGATTGATATTTGCTTTTATTTAAAATAATTTCGAAAGACAATAAGATATGAGGAAAATAGTGAAAAGAAAGGTTTTGAAGGCAACAGACAAAGCTAAAAAGTTGATCATGAAGAGTGCCCGCCAGGATATTTGATCTATGTGATCAACTGATCTAAAGTTTCTTAAACTTGCCGAGCACTGAGGATGATTCTGAAGAATTATCAAGGATAATTTCAACTGAAGAAGTAACACGGATCAACCAGTTATATCAATAAATCACAATGAATGATCGTGCGATCGTTGTAGTAAAGAGTAAAATTATTTAATATTACTTTTTAGTGTGATCGCTTCGTGTGATCTTAAAGATGTAAAATTACCGCTTAATTACTACTCAACTCAAGACGAAACATTACGTTGCCTTCCTTAAATTTCCTGAAAAATATTTTGATCATACCGATCATGCTCTAGCTGCACCTGCATAGAAGTCGCTGTAGTAGCTGTATGACTTATTGTCTATACAAAACAAGACCCTTCTGGGGTTGCTGGTCCCCGATTGGGCGCCTCCTCAGGTATGTTGGGTACCAGATATGTTGGGTACCGGTATGGAAAATATCCCGGGTGGACCAAAACCAGCAACAAACGAAAAATTTAGAAGCGTCTATCTCAAAATGAGCAGCTTCCTGGTCGGCGTCTGTTACCCAGGTTAGGGTCGACCGAATGCAAAACACCTTTTTCCTCTTCCAATATGCAAATAGAATGGGTAACAATTAGATGCGTAACAGATGCTTTTTGAAATATTCTGCTGATCGTACTATTGGTTTTCTCCGTAAAGGCATAACACTTGCGGGGGTAAGCTTTGGTGTTTCTTTGTAGAGGTTTCATGTTTGGCTCATCAGCGTTTGTGTTGATTCGAGAATTACTTTCTTCTTCTATCTTTTCTATCCCCAAATACGTTCCGCTCGCGATGTGCTACGCAATTTAAGGGTAGTCCTAACCCCTTGATCACGAACATTTTATATATAAAAAAAAAGCTTGGCGTACTGCGCAGACATGGATTTTTTCGAGCAACTGCCCAGACATGGATTTTGTTTTTCCTTTATAAAAGTCGCTATTGTAGCTACATGCAATTCTTTTATTGTCTATACAAAAAAGACCCAGGTAAATTTTATTGATCCTGCTGAGTGGAAGGAGCACCTGCCCAGACATTGGAATTGGTATTCCAGCTTTGGATGGCTTGTAATAGTGGCGTTGCGCTGATTGTATTATACTGATTCTGGTCTAGAACAGCCATAGCATTGAATGAAACACGAGACAATCCGAATGATGATCCATCAGGACCTTACAGGCAAAAGGATAACCTTAACAACTATAAAACAATTAGATTGCACGTATTTAGGGAGACTGTTTGGGTAGGTGGTAAGTCTGGAAGGAAGATGGCAATGTTAGGAAATTTTTGCATAAACAAATAACTAACCAGACTGCTTGATGACAGCAGCCTTAGGAGCTGGTAATGAATAGCCAGGGGGCAAGGAGACACAAAACAGCATCTTATTTGAGTACAAAAAATTAAGGATACCCTCCGAAAAAATGGTGTACTGATACAGTTTGGTACTTAACATTTTTCCGAATAAGACATTGCACGTGAGAGTTGCTCGGGCTATGAAGGAATCTCCACACACAACTGTCGTGTCGATCGAAGGTAGGCTCAAGGATATACTATGACAACTATCGCGGTTTTGTTCACGTTGCATCTGCCACTAAAAAGGATTTTGTCAATAAACTGAGAGAACAAACACTATGACTGTCATAAAAGCTCATTATCAAAGCTTCGAATTATTGATCAAAGACTTGAAAAACTAACGATACCCTCCTCATTCCTGGTTATTTGCAAGAAAATTGCTTTTTTGTTTATTTAGAATTTTTCTTATCCTGTTCCACATTATGTCCACACACATCCTTGTTAAATATTCGTCAAAACTTTTATGACACAGATCCCAGTTGACATCTCATTAATAATAATCATATGTTCAGTTTGGACATGTTTCCTTTTACTGGATTTTTTTTTTATATATAATGTCCTCGTTTATGCTCCTGCAAAGTCATAAACAAAAGGCAAAATTATGCCCAACTCTCTATCCACTATGCCACATTATACTGCACTCTCTGTGTGACCCCTATTCTTCTATGTTTTCTTTTCTAAAAATGGGGGGGAGCACACAAAAAAAAAATCCGCACCGAGTAAGAAAGAAAAAACATTTTTTTGTTATGATTTCATTTTCATAAAAAAAAATTGTGTTGTTGTTTTAGTCTTCCCCTCAAAAGAATTTTTAATTACCCCCGAGCATTTTTCTATAGCCAGGCCACTGCGAGAATAGGGTGTTGGTGCTCTGCTCATGCATAATTATGCTTTATGGGGTCGGTTCGGTGTGTTGTGTGCGTATCAAAATTCAAATAGGTAAATTTTTCAAAAACCCATATCGGCGGGATCTAAAAATATCAACAATTAAACCGAAAAAAAACAGGCTTTATCTATTGGTGTTTTAGTATCCTGCAAGGGTATGTAGAACGCTGTGATATGTGGGTGGAAGTGGGTTGTGTGTCTGGCTGGCGTCAAGTGTAATCTTTTTTGTTTATTTTATGTTGTTGAAAAATTTATAACCTTTCAGCAGGTATTGTATTTAGTAGGTGTGCGGTTTTTTGTTATAAACATTTTATGTGGAAAAAAATTAGAAGAAAAATTCAAAGGAATTCCCCAGCAAATTCCCTGGAATACGAAACAGATCTAGAAGGAGCTCCAGTGAGACAAAGACCAGAGCTCGATGTGGGCCATTTTACTTTGTTTACACGACAGAATGTGGTCGGTGGTCTACTACTCGTGTAATTAAGGTGAATTTAATTATGCTAACATTTTCTAAGGGAACGCAGTGTTCTTGAACAGCCGTAGGCGAATGAATCCATTTTTTTTTTTTTTTGGATTTCACCGCAGTGTTTCTGTCTGTCTGTGGGAGTAGAGTAGGGGAAAATGTTTTGCTCGAGACGTGTTTTATAAATCGGAGAGAAGTCGAGTTTAAATGACATTTTTGCATGTTTTGCTCACCAGATAGAGAGATATTTAAGGACTTAGATGCCCTTCATAAGAGGGATTATATAATTTTGAAGGAAGGAAGAAGAAAAAGACTAACAGAATTTCTGATTCTGACCAACCCACATTAGCCATTGTTCTTGTTATTCATTGAATTTATCAGTCACTTCTAAAAGCACCTGCCCAGGTATAGGAGGAATAGATACTTCAGCCTGACATTGTTTTAATATTTTTATATATAAGATTATTCCAGAGGTTATTCAACGACAGAAAATATAAAAAAAACACACTTGTTAAAGCCTTGAATTTCATGAGCACCTGCCCAGACATTAGAATATTGTGACAACGCAAAATGGTTAACAATGCTGCACAAAGGCGATATTTATTGTATTCCCTGAGCTTGAAATAGGTTTTGCATGTTTTATTGGATGAGCACTTGGCCAGGCGTGTGACTTATTTAACAGCGTATTGTGAATGGATGCCTTACTAATTTGCTTGAACCGCAAGTCGTTAAGTTACGTCTCCTTAGCTCGAAAGTTTTTCCTTTGTATCTCTTACTTAAAGCACTTTCCTAGGGGCCTACCCCGATATTCAGAAAAAAAGATGTAGAAAATTACGTTCACAAAATCTGGAAAAAATTATTTCAAACACCAAAAAGGTAGAAAAAAAGTCTCTCTTCATACTGATTATAACTATGAAAAAGTTCAATTTGGCCCAGTTAGACGCCCCTGTAAGGTCATGCTGCCCCGCTTGCGACCCCACTGTTTGGGCAGTCGATAGAATTTGGGCTAGATGCAAGTTGGGTATATTTAACTATTTTTATGCCAAATCTCATATAATGTAAAAATATTTTTAATATTAAGAATCTCAAAAACATTTTGAGATTAGATGTTAATCTAGAAAAAAGTTACATTTTGTCTCGAATGGGATTTTGTGCATTCTTGATTTTAGCAACCGTTTTCCATTCAGTTTTTTTTCTTGTTCTTCTAACAAACTGAGTTTACCCCTTGCCCAGACATGAAGGGCATTACTCCAAGTGGAGAGAACGATTCGAGATGTTGAAATTTTGTCTTCCGAGATTTTGTGCATTCGAGATTTTTGAAACCGATTTTCCAGATTTTGTCTATTCTAGATTATTGTTCCTCTTGCAAGCGAAGTTATCCCCTTGCCTAGACAGGAAAATGTCGCTTTAATCGGGGACGACGATCTGGCATATGTAGCAGAGAATGCTCGCATGTACAATATACGGGTTCTAAATTCTTGGCCTTCTAGCAAACGGAGTGATCCTCTTGCCCAGACATTGAAAATGTCGCTTTAATCGGAACGCCCGACAATTCGGCATATTGGAAAGTTTTTACTTTCGAGATGTTGGGAATTGGAGATCTGAATTTTTGTTCTTCTAGCAAACGGAGTGATCCCCTTGCCCACACATAAAAAATATTGCTCTTAGTGGGGAGGACCGTTCGGCATGTTGGGAGATTTTCGAAACCGATTACTAAGACTTTGTCCATTTTTGTTCCAGCAAACGAGGTGATCCCCTTGCCCTGACATGGAAGTGTTGCTCTAAGTGGAGAGAATGACCAGTAGTAGCATGTTGGGTGCATGTTGGGAGATTTTAAAAACCGTCTACCAAGATTTTGTCCATAATTGTTTTTCTAGCAAACGTGGTGATCGCCTTGCCCAGACATAGAAAATGTTGCTCTAAGTGGGGAGAACGACGAGTGATGGTATTTTGGGTGCTATCTGGATTATTTTATCGGCCGGCGGGTGAAGATTTTGTTGCTTCGCTACGGGTCTTATAAGTAAGGATCTGCTAGGAGCACCTGCTCAGACATGAATGATGTATTGCAGCATGTGCGGCACTGGTTTGAAAAGAGGAAGTAAATAAGAAGAGATAAAATTATTTTTTTTTTGTCTCTTGAAGGATTGCTTTTTTTAAAATTTTGTTTTGTTTTAGAGATTTTGTTTTCACCCCAACTCACGGCGAACGTAGGTTGCTAGTGGTTGTATATAACGTATATAACACATGATGTTCTAAAGCAGCCAGGTTATTATGTTTATATATTTTTCAATCTTAGGAGCACCTGCCCAGACATGAGAATTATATTCTAAGATGCAATATATTACGCTAACATTTTGTCCTTAAATCACTGGACACAACACGGTATCTATGTCTTCTCGAACCCTGAAAGATGGTTTCTTGTCCCTTATCGATATGGTTATGAACCCAAGTACAAACAGCTTTGGGAAGATGAAGCCATAAGTTTACCCTATTAAATTTATTAATTTGTAGTCTTTGCATCACCAATCTAGTGATAGAAACTATGTTTCAACGTGGGAACGAGTAACTGAATCACAAGCAGATTTGGTTTTAAATTTAACCATGCAATTGCTCTAAGGAAGCAGCACCTACCCAGACATGGGACATATATTCTAACATGAAAAATTGTCTAATTTTTTGATTGTTAATTCTTTCCTTCGCATTTGATTTTTTTTTATTCAGTTCATTCTTTCACTCATACCCAATCACTTGTAAGAAAGATACACGATAGAAGATCAAGTGATCACTGATCATGGCAAAAGTGTACCTGAGGATCTCTACTGTTTGTTTTCAGTGGTCTTTAAGGCGTTTCTTTGACTCAAAAGACTATATTTCTAGGCATACACGTGTCTCTTTTAGTACCGAAGATTATTGTGCTCGACATGGTTGCTGTACGAGAAGGAGGAGCTTCTGAAGAAGCTACAATGTGAGCCTTAAGATCCTTTTGGTCTATTCAATTTGCGATAGCAGCTTTTATGACATTTATGACACGTAATGGTAAGGTCCCATGCCTGTCTAGACATTGTTTCTGGAGATACGATTTTTGACATAAGAGTTTATAACCGATTTTACTGATTTTGGCTGCAATTTGGCTGTTTGTAACGATTTTACGTTCCTCTTCTCTTGTGCATTTTCAACGAGCTCCTCCTTAAGCGGCGGCGCTAGCCAGTTCGGAGCAGAACTTGTTTGTGGAATCTCAAAAATTAATGACCTTTTTACCATTGCTTTTGCAGTTATCTAGTCCATGAGTTCCTCGTAGACTCTTTCTACCGTAGCGTTGAAATTCCCCCCGTTAAAGGAGGATTTATTGGGAAAATGTTTAGGTTTAAAGGTTTAAAAAAAATTTACGCTACGACGTGCCACTGTATAACGACGGGCGACACGTTGTACTCTTTTCCGGTACCGAACCGTCAAAGTTCCGCCACTACGAGACTGCCAGGACGACAGTCGTATAAAATTCTGTCACATAACTTCCCTCGCTTTTTTCGGAGGAGACGAAAGTCAGTTTTACTTGTCAGCGAAAGGTCTTTATTCCCACCTTATCACTTTCCTTCGCCCAGTACCATATTAAATCGATTTCGTATCGAATAAATCCTTTTTTAAGGTAGATGAATCTCGCATTATAAGGGCCCTCAATCCTTGGCTCAAGGCACTTTCTCGTTTTCCAGAAAGCAATCTCTATCTGGGTATTATTGCGGAAGTCAAAGCGAGTGGTCGGGCTCACTAAGTATACAAGCTGCGACAACGGACCAATATTCATTAAAAATATGAAACTTTTGCGGCTGAATTCCTTAAAATGACTGTCTGGGTCCTTATAATTAAGTTCTCAAAAGAATCAGACAATAGAAATTGGTAGGATGTCTTACAAAGTTTAAAGGCATCATAGCGATTCCGTTTCCGTGATCTGCACCCAGACATGAGAGCTGTACTATCTATAAGTCTAATCTTATCTTTGTTGCCAGCTTAGAAAACTTTTTCTGGTCACGCTTAAAATATTCTTAGGGCCTCACAAAAAGTTTGGCCTAAACGTTTCTTATCTTTTCCTCAACTGCAGCGCCAAATGTAGTAACTTCGCTGAATTTCTTCTTCGCATGGTAAATTAAATTTCGAAACATTTTCTAATTTCGACGTTTACGATCGACAAGATCATTTTAAAAATTCTGATCAAATACTCGAGTTTATTCATGATCCTTAATAAAGTTGTGCACATTTAGCTTCCCATTTCTCTTTTTTTTAACTTCGTTCTTTATGCGATCGCTGGTATTAAGAGTTCAGAAACTCGATCAATTCTATCTATCATGATTAAATACGTACATTTTATGTTACGTGCACGTAGAATAATGCCTTTGACCAAAAACAAATATCAGTGTACCCTGCATTCTGCAACCGATCGTCATGGAATCATGATCTCTTCTATCGCGATCACTTGTTTTCATTCGTTCAACTTGACGGTTTAGAAGATGACTAGATATTCCTTATAGCAACTGTCAGAGTGACTTTCGTTAGATCTCTCTCTATGAGCAATGTGTGATCGTGCGATCTGTGATCTTATTTTGATCATATGCGTCGGAGCTATTACTCAGGTAGTGCCAAGTGGTATATATTTGTCGTCCTTTAATACGTTTCGATTTAGACACATGAAATTTCTTGTTATTACATTCGTTTTTCTCCGATCATGCTTTTTACGATCATATACACCTTCGTCAGGAATGTGATTTTTTTTTCAAGAGGACTTCTTAAAGACTTCCCTTGAAATCTCGTATTTCTTGGTACAATCAACTTGTTTTCTTCGGTTTTCCTGTGCTTATAGAAAACCAAATCCTAACGCCACCATGGCAACCCTTGATTAACATCCGCAACTACCTTTTGGGATTTCCCAAAAATAATGAGCAACCTTCCCCACCTTCCTTGCGTTAAGCATCAAACGGATGAGGTGATAAAGTGTTGCTCCTTAGTCTCTTATCGACAGTAAGGTGCACACAAATGGCATAATACAATTCCAAGAAAAATCATCCCAAATACAAATACTCTTTTTGCGCCTCCGTTTCTCCCTCAGACATTCAACGACGCGTCCCCATTTTTACGCACCGATGCGAGAAAGTATTCTAATTTGGCATACTGTCATCAGCGTTAATAATAATTACTATATGAATAAAACGTATATGAATTTATAATAACAAAAAGAGTCGAACAAGACTCCGAAAAAGGGTTACACGAGCACAGCTCCTTGAAGCTTGACAGCTACACACAGCCAGACGAAACTGCGCGTCGCACCAAAGTGCCAACCAAGTTATTATACACATAATAATATTTTCCACCTGACAGATCTATTTAATTTTAAATTCACAAATATTCCAAGTATAAGTACGCACTCTGATGGATTCAGATGGTTCTTGCTGGTGTATGGGGGGTGGGTGTGAGAGGTATCTGCCCTGCGTGCGTCTACAAGTACTCAAAGCAGGAGCTTCGCCATCCAGGGGTGGCTTGTATAACAAACCGTAGCCAGCCTATAAATAATGCACGCAGAAGTTTATTCAAGTGAAAGCAGCAGGAAGTATACTAAAAAATAAAATTACCCAAACACACACACACACACACTCAATAGGTGCGCAAAAGAGCGAGATGGTGGTGATCAACCCTTCGTGAATATATTATACTCAGAGAACCGTTCATTCATTAGGTAGAGTGGGTTGAAAGGAGAGAGGACGCTTGTTTGGATTGTTATTACCATAAAACTAATGAATATCAAATTTCCGGATTGTGTGTATATCCTTTTTGTCGGGAGGCCTAACCTATAAGCACTGGCATGGAATGGACATGTGCATGGGGGGGTGGGACGATGACGACGACAACGACACGGGCAGACGGCAGAGAGGGTTAATGGCAGAGGATTTGCCTTTCTTTTAAATTTAAACTAATTCAGAGCTTATAATTTAGAATGGGAAATCCATATTATGAATATGCAGCATATGACAGGTTAAAGGCTTCGGATTTAATGAAGTGCCCTCAAATCGAGGAGATGGCTCTATGATTTTAAGGAGATAGCTATCGGGCTTTGTTGGCATTGTGAAGTGCCATTGAAGGAGGCGTGGAAAGGGGAGTTTTTTTTTTAATATGGGTCAGAAGATAAGCTGAAAAATAAGAGGGCTGGGTTAAGCATTCATTAAAAAGAGCTTCTATCCATTGTTATGAGGAAATTGTTACCGGGGTAGGTACTGCCAAATGTGGTTGCAATTGAAGATCTGGAAGTGCCTAGTATTAAAAAAACTAACCTTAAAAAGAGCTCATCTTTGACCACATGATATTAGGTTTGGGGTCATTTTTTCTACTGCAGAGCAAGTAATTATCCCTTTTTTGCGATAGAGGACGAAGAAAGGATGCGGTGACTTTAATTTTCCTATTTAATATTCGAAAAAATCGTGGTAAAAAGTTCTGGTTATAATATGCAGCCTTGAGGCACCCCATTTTCACTCTTGCAAATTTTATCTTAACGTTAGTATTAGAACCTTCCTATAATGTCTAAAAAAGAATTGAGCTCAGGGCAGGTAATTATTCAAAGATTCCAAACGATCTTCAACCTCTTGACGGTACTCAAAAAAGCATATACGATCAGTGTCGGGATATTTTCAATTTATCTTATTTACAGTAGTTGCAATAAGCTTTCGTTAGCTCTACCATAACTGCAGCAATACAAAAAGAACACAAATCTGAAGAATATGCAATTCGCCTTTCGAAAATTTAAAATGCTCACGATTGCTGATCAGTTCAATATCACTAATCAGTTGAACATTAACAAATCTGTGGAAAATCCCTGATCAGTGCAAGATTTCTGATTAGTGGAAAATCCCTGATCAGTGCCAGATTTCTGATCAGTGAAAGATCCCTGGTAGGTGTAAAATAACTCATCATTGACGAAAGCTGAACATTGCAAGATCACTGATCGTTGTGCAAGCGCTGATCATTTGCACGATCGCTTATCCTTGAGAGATCATTGATCGTTGCAAAACCACTTATGATTGACGGATCATTAATCATCCCAAGAACACTGAGAAAATTTGGCTAAGCAAAAAATCACCCAAAACGAAATCGCCCAAAACCAAAAAAATTAAAAACCACCCAAAAATAAATTTGGGTCAAGGAGGGGAAAAGTAATATTTTTTATATTCCTGTATTTTTTTGGGCGATCTTTAATTTTATCTGGGGTCTGTGCATAATTTTTTGGGAGCTTCTTCATTATGAAACTTTGCCCAAAGAACTGGGTCAAGTGGGTTTTTGGGTGATTTTTCGTATAGCCAAAAAATTTACTTAAAAGTTTTTCGGATTAGATTAACTCGGCTTAAAAACATCCCTGTAGTCGTTTTCAGCTTAAATTAAGCCCAGAGACATTATTGTGATTCCATTTTATAGCTGCACTGAAACCCTTCACTCGAGATCAATTGAGATCGAGGTGCAACCGTCAAAGAATTTTTTTGCCCTTGTTGGTTATAGAACCCGGGACCTCGTATGCATTAATCCGACACACTAAAAGGTGCCCAAGCTTCGCAACGTATAGCTATGCATAAATCCATCTGGTGCCTTAAAGAATAAATCTGAGAAAGTTAGTTGGGTTTCAGGGGGCACTATATGGTAAGAATAGAATCGTTGAAGCGATTCTTAATATCTTCTAAAGAATCCCTTCAACGATTTCTGCAGAATCTGTCAAGATGAAAAAGAAGAGCGCGTCTTTTGCAAACCTAAATTTCCTTTCCTTTTAGGTCTTGCGTACACCAATTTTCTGAAATCTGAGTTTTGACACCTATACGAAAAGAATGTGACGACAAAATCCATAGTTGCTCACCTTAAAAAAAACAACATTTTAGGCATTTTTTAATGGGTTTTTAGAATATTGAAAGCCTCGTCTCCATGCTAGGATTTGATGTTACCTGCAAATTGTGCCCTCACACTCAGAAATATTCTATCAAGTGTTACGATTCTCTGAACGCAAACATTTTTTCTGTTGTGTCGAATACCGAATTTTTAATACTTTTTAATTGGTTTGCGACTTGAAAAAGGAAAAGAAAGCTGTACTGCATGACAAATCTGTCACAAAAACGTTTTCTATTGGGACTTCTTAGACTTAATTCTTTTTTCGCGACTGAGAAATGTCATCGTCACTCTCTTTTGAGAGTCAAAGGGACAGAAAAAGATTGCTCATGTCAAATGAATAGTATTTTTGTTCGGTGGAGCCATTTCTGGATTTATTTTTAATCGTCTCCTGCTAATATCAGTTCTATGGCCGGTGGAGACATAGCATAATTCAATCACGAACAATTGTAATTGACGTACGATTTCGACAAAAAAAAACAATCGAATAATTCGAATTAAGAAAGCAATCGAATTTTCGGAGTTAAAATCGAACAGTTTTGTTTGTTTTCATCAATTTCTTTCAACAATTATAAGATCTTTCTAGTAATTTCTTATGAGTTTCAAGAATATTTCAATGCTGCCTATTGTCACCATCAATGAACCCCCAAGAATACTTTGTATCCTTACCGATGTTCTGTCAAGAATCGTGCTTCCGGCACATATAAAATATCAAACTTGTGAAAGCCTCCTACAATTCTTAAATCTCCAGAATAACCGAATGATGATACTCATCTCTATACTGCTGGAAAAAACCTTAAACTTACTAAGTTTCTCGCAAATCCAATTAATACAATTCCAAAAAAAAACACAACATTTCACCACTTTTATCAAATTTTTTGTTCAAGAAATAGTTCAAAATTTTATCAAAGTGAGAAGAATCCTAAAAAAAATATTGAAAAATTCCCGTAAATTCCCCGAAGTGAGAACACAATCGAGTTAGAATCGGTCAGATTTGATTTTGGACAATCGATTCTTTAAATTTAAAGTATTCGTAAAAGTCGTAAATCGTTTAGGTTTGTCCGCAAATCCAACAAGTAAAGATCAAAAAAATGGACCACAATACTGTTTCAAAACTGTTGCTCAGAAAAAAGGTCCAACATTATTTAATCGTGAGGCAATTACAATCGAAAAAACAATCGAACAATTCGAATTGAGTGAACAATCGAATAAATCGAGTTAGAATAAGTGTTGAAACGAATCTTCGGTATTCTACGAACGGCCTATATTTTACTATTCGGCCGTATACCGCATCTTGAGTTACAATTCGACCGAATTGCTTAAGATAGGAGAAGAATATATCAAGAAATATCGCAAAGTAAATGGTTAAAATAATAAAATAAAGCATAAGAAAAAACGAATGGGAAAATTAAGCAACGCAAAAAGAAACGCATGGAAATTGCGAAAAAAAAAATTCAAATTGAGTGAACAATCGAATAATTCGAGTAACGATTAGTGTTGAAACGAACAGTTGCATGAAGAATATTTTTAATGTGTGCTCCAGGTCAAGTGACCAAATCTTTAAAAGAGGTCACTGCAATCTTCAACTATGTTGAAACGAATATTTGGTTACTATCCGGCTTATATTTTGCCATTCGGCCGAATACTGAAATACGAACGAAATAATGTTTTTAGTGCATAAAATAATGGAGTTTGAGTAGGACGTTTTTATTGTATTTGCAATTTCTTGGAACTACCTTCAGTCAAACTATGTTCATACTTTTTAAGGACTTTATAATATTCATAATATGACCACATAGTTTGGTCAAATATTCGGCTTATCGGCCAAACTCTTCGCCGATTATTCGGTATTCAGCATAGACCTTCGTTTTAACACTACTTAGAATCGATAAATACAGCTCCAGTAAAAGTTCAAAACAGCTCCTAAAAAACGACTTCACAGCGTTCTTGAAAGTTTTTTTTTCGCTATAATTGACGGATTTGTAATTTATTATATAGCCTCGTTACAATCGTGATAAAATGGATAGAAGAACTCTAAGTTTCGATTGTTTACTGATGAGACCGAAGAAGTTGAAACTCGCATAAGATGTCAAGTAACTGCCGATAAATGCGATTATGAGTTTTGACCGCTTTTGCCTATATAGGTTCGAGTCAGAGGCTATCGATTAGAGAGCTTTGCTAAGTTTCAAACCTTTTTCCAAATGTTTTTTCCATAAAAAAAGGAAAGATTGTATGATGTATAAGCTGAAACGTCATGCGTACTTAGCTACAGAATGATTTCAGTTGACATAAATTGAAGCAACGTTTGTCGCTGTAACCAGTAATTTTAGTTCGAGTTGACAGTGACAGAGCACAGTACACATTCTGTAATGCGTAACTATTGTGAAATATACCGAAGCGTCACTTCATCGCTAAGTCTTATGGCAAACTTACGGAACAGCAAAGCATTAACCTTAAGTGTCTTTTATTTTTGCAAAGTCGTAACGCTACAAAAACCATTATAAACATTTCACTTGCTGAAATTTCCATGTGGCAAATTCGACCTGGCAACCCTATTGCTCGTCATCGTCAACTTTGGCACACAAATTTTCCATTTCCATCTCTCAATCTGGCAAGGTGTGTGCTGTGTGTGCGTGTGTAATAATTGGCATTTTATTTCGCCTCACTTACAGTTCCTCCGGTGTGTGTGTGTTATTTTTGGCCTTTTGATTATTTGGGTACAGCGAGCTGTGCCCGAGGGTGTGGGGGCCTGTGAGTGTATGCGCCCGTTGAGGGGGTGTTGATGGTTATTATTATGCTGACGCCAATATTGCTCCTTGCATATTTTAGTGGAAGGTGTTTGGTGATTACTCCATCAGCGCAGATACGAGTATCTTCTCGGTTTTTATTTTCTGTCGGTCTCCGGCGACATGGAGCGGGGAAATGCCAATTTTCTGAAAAAGCTAATTAAGTTTTCCACGCTTGCTCTCGCTTGAGGTTTTTGAATATTTCAAATGCTAAATATAATATTCTATTTATAATTTAATACCTTGCGCTAATAAACAAAAATATTAATTTGTTTTTTTTTTCTCTCTCTCTTTCTTTGCAGGTAAGTGATTCCAAATGGTCCACATCAGGGGCGAGAGATGTCTAATCTGTTCAAAAGGAATCGGACGAAATAGAAAAAAAATTTTGTCTGTCAATCAAGATTTCGGTTTTTTTTTTCCCCGACCATCAAACACTGGATGGGTAATCGAAATAGAAACACGCTCTTCATTTGGCAAACATTTTCTTTCGTTTTTTCTATGAATTTTAGATAAAGAAATTTGGTCTATTTCAAATCTTCTGTCGTAGATTTGAATGGGATGTTTTAAGTTAAAAATAAGGAAGAAAGAAATCACTTCGAGTGTTGGTCGATGTGATTCAGCCTTAAGCTTAAAGTGGTTGTGCATCTTAATGGAGCTATGTGGGTGGCATAAGGATGTCCTTATTAATAGGATTCGTTTCAGATATCGATTTGACTTGTTAAAAGACCCGTGCGAGTGGGTTTGTGCGGTCAGGACACCGAATGGGAAGTGACCTGATTTCGAGTGAACTAGTTTCCTTTGATGTGCGCAACCTAGGGCAGAAATTCAATTAAGTTTAGTAAAGTTCCTTGAAGTTTGTGTTAAAACTAATATTAAGTTTGCATTATTATTAAAGAATTAAACAACATAGGAAGAATGCAGAAGCCATTGCCAGCCTTCTTATTATAACTTCAAATCAAGACGTGTTGGCAAAAAAAATTATTGGTTTACCTGACATTGCCCCTCGGCATTCCGATTGTCAGTGTGATGTGCTACCATCTGGACCAAGGTTAAAATTCCATTTCGGAAATCTTCTTCTTCCTTAAACATAGATCAATGCAAAAAGCTAACAACATATAGTTTTTACGTCTTGTAAAATTTTGAGTCCTGGAATGTGTTAAATAATTTCAAAAGACACCAAGTGTTGATACCATATATGCGACCCTGGGCGATTGAACGTGTACTTCGTTACTTTGCTTTTACTACTTCGTTACTTATTTGATTTTTCAGCCACAACTAAGCAAGTAACGAGTAGTTTACGCCTTTCTAAGGTTTACTAGAACAGAATGAAAACTCTTACTGACTTTTACCTGTTGAAGTGCCGAAGCATTAATTTCCTTTATTCCTCCAAAACTGACAAATTTCTTGATTTGCAATATTCGAGCTTCTCAGACTAAACTCACCTGGTTTCGGCGTTTGTTGTCTGTCAAATCCTGTTGCTACTGCCGGGGAGCAGTGGTTAGTTATCAGATTTCTATGATTTAAGCCCCGGGTTCAAATCCAAGTTTTTTCCGGGTTCAACCACCCCTAGGTCCTGACGAATTCTCCGAAAGAAGCATTTGTTTCTTAGAGATTGCGTGGTCGGCCCATGATCAGAGTTTGTGATTAGTCACACCAAAGTTCTTCTGAGTTTTAAGTACCAGTTTGCCAGTTGGCCCTCAATCAGTCTTTCGATATTTCATAAGTCGTGATAAGATCTGGCTATAAAAATGTTTATATAAAACCCCAGCCCGGACATAGACGAGGATCCACATTTCCATATTTTTTCCGACGTCTCGTCGACTCATTGTAGACCTCCTTAGGGGGATTATTTTTAATTCACCTCGTTTTAGTTCTTGAAAGTGAAAAATTACAACAATTAACAGTTCTACACAGGAGCCTCTCCTCAATATAAGCAACTATACGTTCGGTTGGCTTTTTTATTGATGTACTTGAAATATCAAAACGCCTTGAGAAACCAAAAATAAAAGATTTATCGGCTGCGCCTATATTGAAAAACATTTTGAATTTGAATTTTAAATCGTGTGTTTTGGCCTTAAGTTGTGGCCTTAATTGGGCCTTAAGTGCATTAAGCTTCTTAGGAAAAAATGTTTTCCTCCACAAAAGTAGAAATGCACCGACTGCGCCAATATTAATATACATATGTTTTGGGCTTAAGTTCTTCTTTAGCTTTGTTTAGGAAAGCTAAAGAAGAACTTAAAGAAGTGAGCCACCGTTCGCTGAATGTCAGAAACGTTAAGGTTTTCAAAAGCAGAGTTGTACCGACTGCGCCAAATATTATGTCCTGAATTCGGCTTTCGTAAAATTGGGCCTAATTTTTTATTAGAATTTTTTTGAGTGGTAAGGGATCGCAAAATCGTATGAATATTTTGCTTTTCCAAAGAAGAGGTTTATCGACTGCGCCAATATTGATATACGCCAACATATTTTAAGCATTACGCCCAAGGCTTAAGTTTTTGACATTTTATGTGTAAGCGCAAGTATAAATCGCATTAGTCACTGTGATGATGATAATGCTATTGTGACTATGTTTAGTAGTAAATGAACACAAAAATTGAGGCATGAGGAAGGCAGAGCTAACTAAAACGCCCAGAATAGCCAAAGTAAAAAAAAACACAATAAAATACCTGGAGGTGACCGGCCCAAAACGACTGCGCCAGTAAGGAGTCCAAATTTTATAGTTTAAAATTTATGTCCAGAATACTAATATTTGGTGCCACAAATTCCAATCGAAGATTTTTGTCGACTGCGCCACATTTAAAACATAAAAATAAGGTGGAGTCAGATTTTTCCTATTAGTTTCCACTTGATAAGTCTAACTTCCAGAGGCTTAAGTTAAATTTCGGATAAGATACATGAACTAGAATTTTTAGGGGCTCTAGAAGTCTTAAATCAGAAGTCGATTTTGGCTCTCTCTCGGATCTAAGGTTTTAGGGACACAGAGACTAACTTAGGCAGAGCTGTAGTAAGTCTCTGTCCTCCTGTCAGGAAAATTGGGGTCTCTAAGCATCTTAAGAAATAGCTGCTGAACATAGTCTATCAGTTTCTATCTGGTACTTAGATGCAACTAGAAATGGTTGGACGTTAGACATACTATTCACTACTTGTTTCCAAATTTTTGCAACTTAAAGTTCCTAATACGGCTCTGATAGGTTAAAAATAGCTGAGATACAAGAATGTGTTACGAGCATAATTTTGTTTTTGTAGAAATATTAAAAAAGACGACAGGAAAACCACACCTTTTTCGTTTCAAGAATTGCCACTTTGATCAGCCAAACTAACGGTCATTAGTGCAAGAAAATAAATGGAAATAAATTTTCGTGAGGTGTTCAAAATGTGTCAAATGAGGTGTTCAAAAGAAATATTTGAGTAGCCTCTGCTCCACAAAGGTGTAACACAACACTTTTTTCTTGGAAAACCTCACCAATAAAAAGAGCGAAAAACAAAAGTTACATGCTTGCATGCGGAAAATTGCATGTACATGCGACACTACATGCGAGATTCGATGTACATGGGTATTTATTACATGTATTTGTTTGAGGATATTTACACCGCATTAAATTGTAACAAACGCGTCCCGAATGTACAGAAACTATGGGTTCTTCTTACTCTAACGATGGTTTAAAAAAAATCTGTCAAAATTAGATCAATGTTGTTCAATGTTGTTAGTTCAATGTACAGAATGAGACTCTTCTTCTATAGTGAATGCTCTTCTTGTATACTCAGAATCACCGATCCCAATCAAAGGCAGATAACGATTTTTTATGTTGCTTATCGTTTCTCTCTATGCAGTTATTGTTACACTGTCAATGCATTGACAAATTAGGCGAAAAAACTACCAATGTGCCATGAATGCATTGAATGGCCATAACAGGGCATATGCGATTGCATTGACTGTCGTATCATTTCAAATTGAAAAGACATCAACATTTCTTCAATGCTTTCGAGACAAACACTGACGTAATCGCGATGTCGCCCTGGCAATGCAATGAAGGGATACTGTGACCATAAGATTTTACATGAGGTAGATCCTATTTCAAAATAAAGCGAGACAAAGCAACCGACTGAAGTATCTTTTAGGACATTAAGGACCAGTTTTTGAGTACAAATTTAAACCCAACTTAAACCGAGATCTGTGAATCCCGGAACGAAAACGAATCTGAATTTAACGCAGCGAGCATTTTTTCAGTGCATCTTCGTTAAATTTTCGACTCTCAAAATGATTGACTCTTCCGACACTTACTTCACACAGGCAAAGAAGGTCGGACTGTTCGCCAAAGTTTGATACGGGATAAACCCACCAAATTCGGCGAGTTAAGCTCGGATCTGAATTGAGTAAAAAAATCACTTTTGTGGTTAATATTAGTTTAACTCTGAATCTAGGATGGTCTCGCACTTAAAAACTGGCCCTTGTCATATCAGTCTTAATCTCTGTGTGTCATGTATGACGAACAATGCAGATAAGGCACCCTTGGAACAAAAAATTGTGAAAATATTATGTGTCTTGACGGAATATGGAAAAGGCGAAATTGATTTTGTGAAAAACGATTAGTACCGGACGTCTGAGCTGCCCTAAGTTGGATCGTCAAGGTCTTAAGCTCGAAATCAACCCCAAGTAGAGAAAGCTCCAGGTTTCCAGGTTAATAATCTTGTATATGGTTAATTGTTCACCCTGCAGCCATGCTTTGGACGCATTTGCCATCACGAATCTAGAACGGGTTTGCGAGGTTTTTTCACGGAGCTCAAACCCAAAGAACTCGTGTTGTATTGAAGTTTAAACCAGAACATCACGTATGAGGAACAGGCTTTCATAGGCGGTCCTCCTCGTCACTTCAATCCTCATTGGAAAATTCGAAAATCGTTAGTTTCGGCTACTTTTTAGTACCCGATTCTAAAGTGGAACAGTCGGTTGTGGCATTAGCAGTCCTTATCTTTATCACAGGCCATTTCACTTTATTTCGACTGCGTCAACATCCTTAAGACTGGTTCAGAAAAGTCCAAATTTTACTGATAAATCACACCATTCACGTGGAATAGAAAAAACTAATTTTCTGTCTCTAAACCTATTAAACTTCGGGCTAGACAAAGGATTAGTCTTTTTTAGCCCGTATCAATGTCTCGCCATAATTAATGGCCTTAAAAATACATTAATTTCACAGAATCCTTGCTATCCACCTCGAATTCGATGAATCCAAGAAACCATTAAATCTGACACAAGTCAAATTATCAAAACTTAATTACCCCTGCCGCCCGCGAACAAGTGCATTCCCCGCGTCTGGTTTACAGATTTATCGGTAGCAACTGTCCTCGGGCAACAAAATTAAGCACTCCATTACGACCTAGCCAACGAGACATCAAATTTATCGAGTTCATTTGTTCGGTGCTCGGCCAAAAAGGACCTCCTGGGTATAATTGCTTAATTGTTTGCAAAGATTTACCTACACACCGACTTGTCGTGTGACTTGTGCGGTTCGCCTTCTTCGACTCTCGGTGTCTGTTGTATCTATCTATCTAACACACGTCTCGCAAGTGATGAGTTTGAACATGACACGCTCTCGTATACAATCTGCACTTAATGTCTATTGTTTGCCCCGGCTACGACGACGACGACGACTACGACGAAAATTTATAATTCATGATGCATTTGATTACTCATCAAGAGTTTTATGTGTGCATGCGTCAAAATGTATAATTGAGTCCATCAGTTGCAGTTGAAAATTGAATTTAAGCTGAGGGCAGGCAGGACAGAGGACATCACTAATGCTGCTCCTCAGACGACAACATCCATCCCATCGCCAACAATGTGAGTAATTCTTCTTAATTAAATTAAATTGCACATCATTTGGGGACCGCACAATAACAATAAGGCAACAGATGCATGCATCAGGCGGCTCGCGCGCATCACTTTTGGGCAGTAGGGGAGGCGTGCGATCTTGGTCCTTAGGTGCACCGCCCGCTTTAAATCATATTTAAATGTGACAATTAATAGTTTCACACATATTTAAGCAGCAATGCACACGCGGAGATTTAATTGAACTTAATTGCTGTTTGCCGCCGAATGCTGTTGTGTGTCGCGATAATTTAATTACATCACAATTTGTTCATCTCATTGCGCGCATCAATGTGTCTTGATGGGCGCGGCGTAGACTGTATTTTATATTATAATAACGGTAGGATTTTTTGGTGTTTGTATATATCAAATGGGCGAGGATTGACTCGATGCGACTCCTTGGTGAGTTTTGTTTTTAATTAATTGGATAAAATTGCGTGCGCGCTTGAGCGATGATGAGATGATACATAATTGGTGGATTTGGCGACGTTAACGAGGATACGTGGACTTGTTTGAATGATGTTTCCTCTTCAATTTTAATTGGCAAACACAATTATTGGACAGTATTGGCTTGGGGCCTAATCTGGTGATGATTTATTGACGGGATTATGTAACTTCAGGCAGGGATTAATACATACACTGATAAATTTAATCAAAAACGACGAAGCATGGAGGGTTGGTAAGAGATGGTTAACCGAGCATATCGTTGCTGTACTGCGTGGACTATTTCGCCTTGGGCACGAGTTCAAAACCCACCTTGATTGCCACAAAAACCATATATCCTTCTTCAAGAGGAACTGTCAGGACCTCTTAAGCAAAATGTTCAAAAAAAGTTAACCGAACGTATCGTTGTGTGCACATATACGTCTGGACTCCGAGTCTGAAACGAAGGTTATTTGACCTACCCACAGGAATTCATGTACTTTTCCACTGAAGCACATAATGTTCGAGAGGACTTCTCAAAGTTAAAAATGTCTACTTAACCGAACGCATCGTTGATTGTAGTGTGTGGACTATTTCGTCTGGGGCTCGAGTTCAAAACCCACCTGAACCCACCTTGATTGCCACAAAAACTATATCTCCTTTTTCAAGAGGAACTGCGACCTGTGGGAATTCAATAACGACAGGACTTCTCAAAGTGAAATGTCTACTTAACCGAACGCATCGTTGTTTGTAGTGTGTGAACTATTTCGTCGGGGGCTCGAGTTCAAAACCCACCTGAACCCACTTGATTGACACAAAAACTATATCTCCTTTTTCAAGAGGAACTGCGAGAACCTCTTTAGTAAATATTCAAAACAAGTTTACCGAACGTATCGTTGCGTGTGCACTTCTACGTCTGGACTCCGAGTCTGAAACGAAGGTTATTTGGCCTACCAACAGGAATTTATATACTTTTCCACTGAACCACATAATGGCCGACAGGACTTCCCAAAGTGAAATGTCTACTTAACCGAACGCATCGTTGTTTGTAGTGTGTGAACTATTTGGTCTGGGGCACGAGTTCAAAACCCACCTTGATTGCCACAAAAACTATATCTCCTTCTTCAAGCGAGAACCTCTAAAGCAAATACTCAAAACAAGTTTACCGAACGTATCGTTGCGTGTGCACTTCTACGTCTGGACTCCGAGTCTGAAACGAAGGTTATTTGACCTACCAACAGGAATTTATGTACTTTTTCCACTGAACCACATAATGCCCGACAGGACTTCTCAAAGTTAAAAATGTCTACTTAACCGAACGCATTGTTGTTTGTAGTGTGGGGCCGAGCTTTCGGCCAACATTGTGCGGTAGAGTCTATGACGTCTTAGCCCCGAGTTGAAGTGCCAGCCATTTGGGATGGAATTTCTGTCAAGCCTAGGCTTCCACGAGCGACGTTAGAAAAAAGTCCTTAAAACTTGTCGAAGAAGCTAGATTTCGGTACGAGCAGACATCTGTTCTTCCATCTGTATCAAAGGCGATTGCTTGGCGTTTCATTTATTCGGATTCGGAAAAAAGTGCAGGTCTTTGATACAGACTTCAAACAGTTTGGGTAATCTGTTTCGAAGGAGTTAAAAATAGTTCCAACTCTTAAGGAAGAGGAAGAATGACCGCGTGTTCCTTAACACTGTTGCAGAGGACGAATGTGAACTGAAGCGGCTTGGTGCGAAAGTTTTTGGGGAAAAGATTATTAGAGAGGAGCTACAATGTATTGACTCGACGTAAGGACTTACATATTGATTGAAGGGCGATTTTTATAATTTGTGCAGAAGATGTTTGTGGAGTGGAGCGCTTTGGGAGGTATACCTGTGGAGAAACTAAAACAAAAGAATTGCAAGGCTCCAAAATTTAAAACGACGCGACGTCGGAGAGTAGAAAAGTATCCTCCGTGTGTGGTTTTAATAAAGGGGATCTTAACTTCGGAAATTATGGGCTTCTTGAAAAACAGTTTACCCCTTTTACAGAAGATGTTTGTGGAGCGAAGCGCTTTGCCTGCGGAGCAACTAGAACAAAAGAATTGCAAGGCTTAGAGTTTAAAACAAGGTCGGAGAGTAGAAAAGAAGCCACAGTGTGTGGTTTCAATGAAGGGGATCTTAACTTTGGAAAGTGTGGGCTTCTTGACAGACAGTTTACCCCTTTTACAGAAGATGGTTGTGGAGTGAAGCTGTGTTTGCTAGGACAAAGGAACTAAGAGGCCCAAACACTCAGAGTTCAAAACTGCGTCAAAAAAGTTTTTTTAAACCTTTAAATCGTAGCTTTTTTGTTAAAGGCATCGCCACTGTAGAAGACTTTCGTGGAGTGTGGGGGCTTGGTGTGAGAAATGTCTCTGGCAACATTCAGAAATTAGAAAAATTCATCGCTCAGTAGAAGATCAAATATAAAAAAGAACTTTTACATACAACGTTGCGACTTAAGTATGTATTATTTCTTTTCTCATTTGCGGCTTCTGCAGAAGATGTTTGTGCATTAAAGCGAGTTGGTGTACCTTCTGTGGGTTAGTTAGGACAAAGTAAGCACAAACTGCGAAGCTCAAACAAACAGTCCAAAGTGCAAAATACCGTAGGAGAGTAGAAAATAATCTGTGCAATGTTTGTGGACCCAACGAAGTGGATCATTTCTTTTGAAGTGGTTGCCTTTTTCAAAGGCAGATGTTTGTGGAGTGATGCGGCTAAGTGTAGCTGTTACTGGGTGGCACTTGGAGCAACTGTAAGAAACTTACTTAAAATTTGTGTTTTTTTTTTTAAATGTCGGTCCTTACCTTTGCAGGGAACGACAGTGGATCGAAGCGGCTTGGTGTAACTGTTGTATAAAAAAAAAACAACTTCGTGGGTTAAGTCGTTTAAAATATGAATACTCCTTAGAGAAAAGTTCTGGACTATAATGTATAAGTTCCTAAACTTCCAAGCATCGCACTTAGGAGTTACAGCCAAGGTACGATCATGGAAAAATTTCACAAAAGTTGAAAAGTTGGTGGAAGTTTCTACAATCGTAAGCTTTAGCATTTGGTTTACCGTCTCGAATAAAGGCAGTTTATAATTGCGAGGGCTGTCCAAAGTTTCTAAACCTTGAACAGGGATAGAGAACTGAAGTTACTTAAAGTGGCAATCCCTCATAAGTGAGGTAAAAAATAGTCGCACAGTAGGCTAACATACTAGTCAGTGTGGCGATAAAAACGCCTCTTTTAGGACCTCATCTAAAAGTGCTCGAAAAAAAACACGCATGGGTACAATCACAAATGGAACAATTCTTATTTCGGCTTAGCCTCGAAACCGGTTCTGAGAATGAATTTGAAGGACTGGGACTGTCTTTAATCAACTTTTTCAAGGTTTTGAAAGTAACCTTTGAAAAATGTATCTATTTTTTTAAATTCAGTCATTGTATCTGTGAAAGATGTTTGTGAAGGGATGCGGCTTACTGTTGCTGCCGTGAGGTGACACTTAAAGTTCGAAAAGACATCAGAAAGTATTTGAAATGGTGTTCTTCTTCAAAGTCAATCATTACCTTGGCAGGTGATGTTTGTGCATCGTAGCGGCTTGGTGTGACGGTTGTATGAAAAGAACTACGTGGCTCATAGCACCGCACAAAATTTTAATAGTATTTAGGGAGACGTCGAAAATAAATATAATGTGGGAGTTCAACGTAGGAAACTAGGCAGAGCTCTATGCAATTAGAACATATTTTATCCTAGGTTAGGACTCATTTCATTTTAAGACTTCGGCATGTTTTTTTTTTTTTTTTTTGAATGAAACGCGAAGGTAACAATTGCAGGTCTAAAAAGGGCTTAACAAGCGATACGTCTAGCCTGTGAAAGAAGCCTCAATATTGCTTCAAAGGCTTTCATCCAAGAGAGATGAGGCGAGCCAGTTTTTAAATCTTCCACAGGGGTTCGAATTGAAGCCAATCAGGGTGACGATTCCAACATCTCAGGCGGTCCCTCAGGCGATTGAGTCGAAAAATGAAAGCAATTTTCTAGAGAATGTGAAATCTTGTCGGATAAAGATGAAATCCAACCGTCGTCTGCTCCCTCCATAGGTGTGGAAGGAGCAAACGTAGCTGAATGGTTAACTCGCTTAAGTTAGCTCGAATTTGACGAAAAGCGAGTCGTTATTCTTCAAAAGTTTGTAGACCAAAACTACTTTCGCCCTTTTCAATATTCATCTTTTCACGATTCTGAGTTTTGAAATTCTGACAGCTAAAATTTGTAACCAGTAAAATTCTGATGTTAAGGCTAACCTTTCGCTCATCAGCATCTTCCTCATCATATTCTTATGATCGTTCATCATTTTGAGAGGTCGCAGAGCGAGGAAGCGATCCTTCCATCCATTCTTTTCGATACTCCGTCACCGACTCATTAACCCGAGTATCGCTTTGTTGAGATGACATTTCCAGAGCTTTACAAAGTAGATCCTTAATCCATGTTTGATTTGATAAATTTCAGAAATGTCTAGTCTCTTTGTGCGGGCTTATTTCGTCGGTGATTTTGATACGGAATAAAAGCAAATGACTATGTTTCACCGATTATTAAAATTATGATTAAATAAAAACCCCTGAAGAAGCTGAAAAATAATTGACAAAACGTAGTATGGATTTTTTTATTTTTTATTCGCATAGAAGCTTACGACCAAACAAAACCGCACAACTAGATTTAAAATGTTGAAGTAGAACTTTGTAGATCAGAATTGTGTAAAGCGGAGTTTTGCTAAGCATCCGTAATTTTGACCCCAACCCAATTTTGGGGCCCTGGAGCTGACTTAAAACGTTGTTTTTTTTTTAAGATTATAGTCCTAACCCCTTGACAGGGTGGCAACTTTCTTCTTTATCTTGAAAAATTTGATTAGTTGCCGCTTGTCTTTATGTCAGTCCCCGAAAGCGGTCAAATTTAGCAAAGTCAGTACGAAAATCATCAAAAACTTATTGAATATCGGTTTAGAATTCTCGAGTTTTTGACTTTATCTTACGGAGTTTAAGGACAACCTTTTTAAAACTGTACGTGTCTTGTGTGGAGCGATCCAGTTCATAATTCTGCTTTCAAAAATCTTCAAAATTCTGGCTTATTAAAAGAAACAGCCTGATGGTTGCTGTACAAATTCATATTTCACTGTGTCACTTGGAAAAAAATAGAGTAAAACAGAATTTCGGAAAGCAGAATTTTGTAGAAAGAATTTTGACACATCCGAAATTTTGACCCAACTAGAAGTACTGAGGCTGACTTAAAAAAATTGTTTTGAGATAAAAATCTTAACTTCATGACAGGGTGGCAAGTTTTTGAGCTTTGGTCTTTGTTTCAGATATTTTGATAAGTCCCCAGTCTTCGCTTTCAGTCACCGAAAACGTTCATGCTTAACAGAATGCCAAAAAATTTCGTAAGCACAACAATCGTAAAAAATTAAAATGTGTGCCGAAGTTTAGAATTCTCGAGTTTTGGACGCTATCTGCTGGAGTTCTAGAAAAACCTTTGAAAAAATTTATGCACCTTATATGGACTGTTTTTTTTTTATTGCAGTTCAGAAATAATTACATGAATTCAGATGGGTGCTCTTTAGAATTCTGTTTGAAAAAATCTGCCTATAAAAATTCTGCCAAATAAGCGGAAACAGGGAGGGACTAGCGGTACAATACATATTTCACTTTTTCGCTTTTTACTTTTGGCATTTCCAGAATTAAGTAAAACAAAATTTTGAAGAACAGAATTTGGAACAAGAATTTTGACACATTGGGATTTTTTTATAATTTAGCTTTTTCATAATTCTAACTAATTGAAAGCAACAGATAGGGATGGGGCTGCAGTACCTACATAAGCTTTGTAAATATGACATTTCCAAAATTTTGCAGATATAATTTTGTAAAAATAATTTTGACATACCCGGAATTTCGACAA
Organism: Neoascia interrupta; assembly: GCA_947623515.1. NCBI lineage: Eukaryota > Metazoa > Arthropoda > Insecta > Diptera > Syrphidae > Neoascia > Neoascia interrupta. The sequence continues at coordinate 111,130,780 of OX392464.1, forward strand.
TTCTGTTTTTTTTTTCAAAATTCTGACAAATTAAAAGGAGCAGGGATCTTCAGTACGTATTTTAGTGTGACGCTTTGTATAGGTGACATTTCCAGAATTTTCTAGAATTCCTGGAATTTCGAAAGGGAGAAGTTTGACAGTTTCCACAAAGTTGCTCCACATATTATTGTTATCCTTGAAAAGAATAGTGACATAGAGACACAAGCCTAATAATTTCCATTGAATTCTATTTAGACTCCAATTACGTTATAATCCCCCATCTATGATTAAGATCGAGCACATTCATATAACTCGTCGGTTACCATGACAGACTCTGCCCATTTGCTGTTGCTTAACACGTCAGACAGGATACAGATTTATTTTCATCCCACAATCCAATTCCCCGTAATTGAATAATTTTATCACCTTTAATCTTCACCGAAATGAAAGATAACAAACAAAAGTGTAGAAAAAAAAACCCGCCCACTTTTCAGCCGCATTTATCGTCCTTGTATCGCAAAATCGACATCAGCTCTCTGTCAATGTACTACACTACTAGTATAGCCATTTGGGGGGGATTTCTCAAAATATATCCCTGCTGATTTATGAAATAATTTATCTCACAAATGTATCACATCATCGAGCAAATCGATAAATAAATACCCTCCTGAATGATAGCAATCGGTTAATTGAACATCAATGGCACTTGGATTCGAATGGATTGATAATTAAGTGCTGTCGCATTGGGGAGCTGCTTATAGCACTGTTTAACAAATTAATTCGTGCATATGATTACAAATCGACAAAAAAAAATGGTTAATTGAATAGAAATGTTTCAGCAATCCTCACAATGTTTTCTTCTGCATATTTTTTATTTCTCCCAAAAAAAAAAGAGCAAAACTCGAAACCAATTACCACCAAGCCCACGTTTTGCTTAAACAATTTGGCCTCGTGTAGGAAATTCCCTTTTTTTTTAATTATATTTCAACTCGCGTAATAAAGAAAATACATTTTTGCTTTTTAAATTAGTTTTACACTGCCTGGATATGAGGAGATGAAATTTTAAAATTTCCTCATTCAAAAAATAAACACTTGGGTCGAACCACCAGAAATTTTCTTCGATATTTTTGAGAAATATTACTGCTCCGAATAATAAATTTAAATTTAAGTGTTTATTTATTTTTTTTTATTTCGTATTTTTTATTTAGCATAGCACACATGGGTGAGATGGGTGGATGGATGGCGGCCATATAGCCAGGCTCCAGCTGTGTTTATTTTGGAAACGTAAAATTTTTCTTGTGTGCGTGGATTTCTTCGGAGCCTGGATGAATATGAAAATGTTGGGAACATAATAATAAAACGGGCCGCCCCCCTTCCCCAATGGTATTGTGAAAATTGAATGGTTCTTGATGGAAATCTTTTGATTTTCCCGCTCTCCTGATTGAGGGCATATGTGGGTTGTGTTTTCTTTTATTTGGTAATTCATCCTGTTGGGTTTTTAATGAAATCGATGTCGTGGCTCTAAAATTGGAGAATAATTCATTGGGGCATCATTGGGGTAGAGTAGACCGCATTTGATTGAATGACTGCGGAGAATATTGAATGGCAAGAATATGGGCGAATTTAGAGTTCTTTCATTCGACGAGAAGAGTGATTTGCCTTCATGGAAGTAAGTTTACAGAAAATATTTTAACAGTCCCTAAACCCATTGTAAATCGGCGGTCTTACGCGAAAAATTACGAAAAAGTTTATAAGGACAGCCTAAGAACAACGCGAGGAACATTTTCGCAACTGAAAAATCTTGGCAGCAGGAGGACTAAAAACCTAGGAGGACCTACAACTTGATGAACGTGGCTAAGTATTTCTTTGATTTTCTGGTCCCTGCCACCAGATCATTTGTGAAGTCATTAAAAAAGATGTCCTCAGATGACTAAACGAAACCAATTGCCAAAAAAGTACTCCACTCTTGGAGAGGATAAAAAAGGGTTATTGAAAAGGAGGTAAGAACATACTTGGGTTTGGTTGATGCCAACCCCTGTCCGCGAACCTTCTTTACGCTTAAAACGAATCAAAAAGAAGGCGCTGTTCGAAACTCAAAGGACCGCTCCCATGGATTCTTGGATTCGGATTTGCATACTAATCTTAGGAGGTCCCAAAGATCCACATTGTTAAGATCTTCGAGCTCTTTAAAGTAGTAATTGCGGACAGCTCTTCGCCTAATGCTGTTTAAGACTGGGTATTAACAGGTGTTGAACAGATTCAATTTTCTCAACGTCCCAGCACAATGGACCTCCTTGAGAACTCGGATATTGCCTTGCCGGCTAATGTGGTCATAAATAGTGATCTCTCCTTATTTACTGCCGGTCTTTGATCTCTTCTGTGTCTGCATGTTTCAAGCTCTATCCAACGCAGGTTAGTTCTATTCAAGGACTCAGTTTCTCTCTCACGTTCTATCGAAATCAGAGAAACTCTTGTTAGCTTGTCCAGTTCTCGTCGTTTTCCGGAGTATCGGTGTGCCCTGCCACCAACACGGAGTTACCATATTGCCAAATTATATCTCGTCTGGAAAGTTCTTGTATAGTTTAACCACAGCCTGAAAAACAATGCAGTTGTCGTTGATTGACTCAAAGCGTGGCAGGAAATTGCTGAGTCTGTTCCGACGTTCATCTTAAGGCCTTCGGTGTCTCGACACCGAGGGCACTACAGTCCGATGTGCACCTGGGCCTCAGCCACCAAGCTTCGCCAGTTAGCTTTGTCTCCAGCAAGCCGTCTCCAGTTTCGCACGCGAAGTTAGCTGAGGTTCCCTTCCTCTCATTTGCGCCGCCTGAGTCTCGGTGCTTTTCTAGTTCGCTTCCCCTGCCATAAGTCCAGACCTCAACCCTCGACCGAGTTACCGCCAACATGAAGTGCGTAGCTGACTCGATCGCTGAAGACCGAAGGAGCAGCCCTTTTCCTAGTAAACAACAAGACTTCCGTCTTAGATGGACTTATTTCCAGATCTTGACCCTCGACCGAGTTACCGCCATCATGAGGTGCGTAGCTGACTCGATGACTGAAGACCGAAGGAGCAGCCCTTTTCCTAGTAAACAACAAGACTTCCGTCTTAGATGGACTTATTTCCAGATCTTGACCCTCGACCGAGTTACCGCCATCATGAGGTGCGTAGCTGACTCGATGACTGAAGACCGACGGAGCAGCCCTTTTCCTAGTAAACAACAAGACTTCCGTCTTAGATGAACTTATTTCCAGATCTCGACCATCGACCGAGTTATCGCCAACATGAATTGCGTAGCTCGCTCGATGGCTAAAGACCGCGAAGGAGCAGCCCTCTTCCTGGTAAACAACAAAACTTCCGTCTTAGATGAACTTAATCTCAGACCTCGACCCTCGACCGAGTTACCGCCAACATAAAGTGCGTAGCTGGCTCGATGGCTGAAGACCCAAGGAGCAGCCCTTTTCCTAGTAAACAACAAGACTTCCGTCTTTGATGAACTTACTCTCAGACCTCGACCGAGTTACCACCAACATGAGATGCGTAGCTGACTTGATGGCAGAAGACCGACGGAGCAGCCCTTTTCCTAGTAAACAACAAGACTTCCGTCTTAGATGAACTTAATCTCAGACCTCGACCCTCGACCGAGTTACCGCCAACATGAGGTGCGTAGTTGACTCGATCGCTGAGGACCGATGGAAATTTCAGGATTGCCGCATCGTCTGCATTTGCATGACGTGCTGCCGTGCAAACACGTGGTGCCGAACGTTTTGGCAGGTTGATAGAGCCACATATGCCCGTTTGACGCGATCTTCTATGCTCTTCTTCCAGCTGAGTTTTTGGAGTCTAATATATACTGTCCCCGATGCTTGGTGTTCTGTAGGATGGACTTTCGTCTTAGACGGAATTATTCCCAGTCCTCGAACCTTGATTTATTCACCGACAACACGAAGGGCGTATGATCATCTCAGATCTTAAGTTTCATGATTTCAGACATGAAAACATCGATTACGCTGTCGCGTTCGATGTGACCGTAGGTCCTGCCATCGCTGCCAATCAGCGCCGTCGATTGGAGTCGTAGTCCCACATCTTAAACTGGTCCGACACCATAATTTTATCCTCGGCGTTCTTTATGCGGACCGAAGGAACATCCTTCGCGCCGCCATCGTGAAGTTGGGCGAGTTCGACAGGAGGTAGCACCTTTTAGTCGGGATTTGTGGGCGTCCATCAGGTGGCTCGTTGGAAACCTTTTTGGCGAGGTTTTTCTGCAAGTGCTCCTTTAGAGGCCGAGTAGGCCGAGCCAAAATACGTCAGACCAAAGTACAAGATCGTGAAATCATCGTATAGCAGAATGCTGAGTATGTCCAGATGTCCAGCGCCCAGGTGCTCTAGTCGAGCACTGCCGAACGCAACGACATAAACATCCTTATATCTGCGTAGCATCGTTTTGCCTTGGGATCAGCATTGCCACTTCGTTTCCATATGCGTTATACAGTGAAGGTTTCCTTTATCCTTATTTGTACTTTCTTTGTCCTTCCATTATTGGTCGAGTATTACTTTTCTTTGTGCTTTAACGAGAGCAAAGGAGTTGACTGCCCAGGCTAACCTGTTTTCATCGGTTATAGTCCTGAACTTTCTTTACTCAATCCTCATCCAAGATTTCTGTCCCTGTGCGTGCTACTGTGTCGTATTTCACGTTTGTCTCGGTTCAGCCTGGGAAGTCGGAGTCCGTAAGTACATCCAACTGAACGACGCGTGATGTGCTCCATGCGCCATCGGTCTTGCTGAGTGAAGACAACTCTACTTCACTGTACTATAATTTACTCCTCTCTAATCTTCTGCTAGTTTGCTCTTCTTGGGTCTTGAAAAGTGTCCAGATCCTGCCCTGAGAACCTACCTGTGTATCAGAGTATCTGAGAGTGGATCAGAGCAGTGGTCTCATAGCTATGCCTGCTTGGATATCCTCCAGCTCGTAACAGGAGCGGCGCTGTTCTTCCTTTCTTTCTTCTTTTAAAGACAGGTATACTTCGGCGTATTGAAACTAGGGTTGAAGCCGTATTTTGCGTTGGGTTTCAGGGAATCTCTGCTTACTTAGAGCGATTGAAGTACGAACTTAGGAATTTTAATGATCCCGAAAATGTAGTTATTCTAATTCCATATATTTTAATTAGAGTTTTTGGCACGAATATTTTTTGTCACCCTCCATCGCTCTGGCTGTTGGTCGATTCGCTTTTCGGTATTTGCAGTCCAAAAGTGTCCATAAATGTGATAAATATTGCCGCACCTATCTTCCCTCCGCGAACATGATATATTCGGCATCTGGCCAATAAATTAAACTTTTAAAATAAAATTTTAATAAATACCCAAACAAGCACACATTGGGAAATTATAAAACGGGACCCATATAGCTTTCGAATTTGCAAAAGTTCCAAAATACACTTTTAATCCCATGTCCCGGATTCCTTTGCTGGGTGATTTATGTGGAAACTTTAAGCGATATCGTGTGGGAGCCTTGTTTTTTTTTTGCTGGGGGCGGGGAATGGTAAAGAGGGCTTTATCAGTCTTACAGGGGGTATCTGGCAGGGGTGTTACTTCTAACGCCTACAGAAAAAAAGCACCACAAAACTTATAGATACAAATCGATAAATCATAATTTATTATGGGATACCTACTTTTTTCGCCTTATGACGCTCATGTGTTAGATTCATTCTTTTGGTTGAGGTTGTTTTTGTTGTTGTGTGTGTGTGTTTTTTTTCGTTCGTCCTTTCCTTTGTTCAAGTAAAGCATTGCGTTCCGGCTTTCATCAAGGATTCATTTTATTTTTGCGTCCTATATGCTTCATGAATTATTTCCACGGCTCGTATGATGAATGATGTTCTTGGCTTGGGGGTGAAAAGGATCCCATTCTTTATGTGCCCTTAATTTTTCTTTCATTTCTGTCGTCGTCGTTGTCGTCGTCGTCGTCGTCGGCGTATTCAGTGTTGTCGTGGTGCGCGCAATCATGTGTGTATATTGTGCGGATATATGTATCTCGTATTAGTTTATTTAATCGGTGATGGATGGGTTTGTTTCTTGTCTACGCAGCCTGATGGTGGTCTTTAACAATGGGGGAGGCTTGTGTGTGTCCTTGTGTATGGGGGGGCGTGCGATGCTTTCACATGTAACACTTTTGCGGAGGCAGCCAACCGTGCTGATAGATAGGCGGTGTGAATACACTGCGGCCTGAGTGTGAGATTAATTGTTGCTCATTATGGAAGCTCAGAAATTTTATACAATTTTCTTCCTTATTTTTTTTTTCTTCGGTGGGTAATGATTGTTTTTTGATTAATTACATTGTAGGCGTATGAGACAGTAAATCAGGGAAAAGTTATAAAAAAGGATTTATTGGGGTGGATTTTAAGTGGGGTGGTCGACAGTGATTTGTTGAGAATGATTTGATTTTTGTGTAGAATTTGTAGGAAAGTAATAGAGCAAGTTTTGTGAGGTCAAATATTTGTCGACACATGTCGGTGATCGGCATATAGCTGTGCTCCGACACCATAAGTCTGTCCTTTCAATCTTACATTCTGCAGTCGTCGCATCGACGTTGCCTCAACAATTTACCACATAGCAATGCTCCGGTACTTCAACGCAGCGTCTAAGTACCGCCAACGCAGTTGCCCGACTAAACAGTACTACGCCTCACGACACTTCTTCCACTCATACGGTAGTGCTCTACGACCATCGTTTTACCAGATTCTGTCAATGTACCACTCAATGTTGATCTTGCCCTTCATAGCCCGTCCTTAACAAATAGCAGTCCACCGCCGAGATTCTTACACCTTTTTCAGACATAATCAAGTGCCCTGAATTTTATGATCCAACATTAAATCGTTAAATAGCCTCGACTATCGTAAAAACTTGTCACTCATTACCAGGAACAAAGGTCAAATTGCGGAATAGGTTCGAGAGACAGATGTAGCGGTGAGCCAGTGAATTCAGGCTCTCGTTCACCAGACCTGGACTGGCTTCGTCGCGAGTGTAGCACTCCTCATCGTAGCCTGTCATACGGCGAGGCTACAGAAATTGGGTTTATCTCGGACACTCGACTTTGGATCGAAAGTTGGTGATTCGTCGGGGCGGACCACCGTTGGGTAATCCCCGTTGATGTTTGATGTCCATGTCGACTGCTCCACAGTCACTGTCCAAGGCTATGGTCCTATCACTGCTCTGTTCGGAGATTAATAGTTCGTCGGCGGGCTCGTCCTTTACTTCGGCTTTGGTGGAAGGCAATGATGTCGTCGTTGTTGTCGCGCTTGTAGCTGCACCCGCCTCGAGTAAAGACATCTTTGACTTCTTGGCGCTGTTGCCGCCGCCTACGTGATGTGTCTTCGTTTCTTATCGAACGCCAGCTCCTTGAGACGCCAGTCATCGTTGTCTTTTCCGCTCGTGGAGCTATTGCTGTCACCGATGCTGCTGCAAGCAGCACGTCCGCCGACGCATCGAGCAAATGATCTCGAACGTAAAAAAATCTTGTACGCTGTCGTCGGGATCGCGATCTCTATGTGGCCGTAATTCCAGGCATCGCTATCAATCGGCACTGTCAACTGCTAGCTTCTGTTGGAGTCGTAATGCCTCTGTTTGAGGTGCTCCGACACGAAGATATCATCCTCGGCGTCATGTTTGCGCACCGACATCTTCTTCAGCGACACCATTTGGATGTTTTCGAAAGGAGGAGCATCTTTCCGTTGGAATTTGTGGGCGCCATCAGTCTGTCCAAGACTTCTGTGTAGTTACAGTCCTCGTCGACGTTGTTCTCACAGTTCCTCGTCTAACTGTGGCTACTGATTTTCGTTACGTTGGACGTGTTCTCGTTGTTAACAATTTTGGCGAGGTTCTTCTGCAAGTGGCCCAGCAAAAGGCTGAGTTGGTCGAGTAAATGCGTCAGACTTATCATCGAATCATCAAATAGCTGAATTTTTAGTGTGTCTAGCGCCGAGATTCTGTCGAAAAATAGTCTCGAACGCAACGACATGAATATTCGCCCCGGATCGATGAGACAGGCATCATTTTCGGCCAGACGCGTGTGGTGGACGCTACGCTTTCGAGAATATACGCAATATACTCTTTTTTCGTTTGTGCCGTGGTCGGGAATAGGCTCGTTTGGGGTGGCGGTGGCGACGCTTTATTTCCGCCAACCATTAACAAGGGCTTAATTCGTCTTCGCCTTTGTATTTGAATACATTGGCCACTCTCGTAAGGCTTTTGCAATTATATCTTGCCTTTTTTACTTGTAACTTTAGACTGCTTCTATCTGAAAAAAATATTTTTCTAAGAATATCGAGTTCCCTTCTTAAAAATTTACTATCGTATCACTTTCGTAAGAGACTACGTGTTTGGGTTTGTGCTCAAAGGGCCTAATTCGTCTCCGCCTTTGTATTTGAATACATTGGCCACTCTCGTAAGGCCTTTCCAATTATATTTTGCCTTTTTTACCTGTAGCTTAAGATCTTAAAAAAATATTTTTCTACGAATATCGAGTTCCCATCGTAAAAATTTACTATCGTATCACTTTCGTAAGAAATTACGTGTTTGGGTTTGCATTTGAATGCATGTTCTAGTATAGTATTGATGCAGAAGTTATAAAAAATTTTGTTCTAAAGACGATGGGTCTATCGTTCAACTATCGTACGAGCTAGGTGGAGACCTTACGTAAACTTTTTCACATGTCTTCTCTGTTCTGCACATGGGTTTTCCTTACCGGAATTACATATTGACTTTTTGCCTTTTTTCAGGCACAAAGTAATTTTTCGCAAGGAAGCAGTTTTATCGTAAGATCCAGCGATAGTTAATTCTGAACTTCACTTTAGGGCTGTCGTAAGCCTTTTTTTTAATTCTATGATATAAACAAATGAGTTTTAAGAACGTTTTTTATACCTAATAAAGCAGTTTTTTCGCTATCGTAAGAACTAACGATAGTTGCCGTTAAGGGTTTTTTATGATGCCCACAGTTTTGTGATGACTTCTTTTCCCCAAACAACAAGTTACACGGACCAAAAAACTATCGTTACCTAAAACGATACTTCTCCTTACATGGAGACATTTCCAAATTGACGTAACGACAGTTAACGATGAAGTTTTATGTACGGTTAGAGACTAAGAAACTCAAAGTTACAAGCAGTTTTTTTTACAACTTTCGTAAGGAGTAACAATAGTTTCCGCTGAGGTTTTGTATGACACTTACACTTCTTTTTGCCAAAAAAATAACTTACTCGGACCAAAGCATGTTTTTTCCACTTTCGTCACGTGAAACGATAGTTGTTCTTACAATTTCTAAAAATTTACCAGCCATTGCTCGTGACAAGATTGAATGTAAGTTAAAAATGTAAATTACCAACATTAGGCTTATCTTAATTTTTGTATTGTAAATTAACAGTTTTTTTCCTATCGTTAAAATTAGACGATTAAAACGATAGTTTTAACTGAGGTTTCCATTGATGCCTGCAGCTGTGCAGTTACTTCTTTCTCCCCAAAGAATGACTTCCCTGTGCTCAAGAACGTAAATCTATCGTAACGTCCACTATCGTAAACTAGAACGATAATTGTTTTTAAATGAAGTTATTCCTACGAAATATCCTGATGAGGTTTTATGCGGGGTATGCAAACTTAGTAAGCACTTTTTTGTTCCACTATTAAGTTAATCCTTAGGCCAAAAAATGTTATCGTTAAAAAAACATAAATTTTTTAACTATCGTAAAGAACAGCGATAACCTTCGTTGAAGTCTTGAATAATGCATGCAGCTTTGTAAGCAGGGGGACCAGTTGCTCGCTCAAGGTACAACTGGTTCGAGCTTAGACTACTTTTTCGCCACTTTCGTAATCTTTTACGACTATCGTATATGCAACCACACTTTTGAATAAAATCAAATTTTGTTTTTTAACCAGTTCAAGCTTCTGATAATTCAAATTAATCATTAAACAGATTTTCTTTCTTAAAATGGCTAAAAAAGTTTTCCAACAAGTTAAGGAAAAGTGTGATGATAGCTGTATTCTGCGCTATTTCCATTGCACGTTTGCACTCAGTATACACTATACTCCCCCCTTCGATTCGCCTAAATTATTTCAATTCAAATTGCTTCTATTCATCTTGCTTTACAGATCCTTCTCCCTTCATTCGAAAGGGACCCGGGGACATCAACCTTAATCGTTTGCCCACTACATGTGTTGAATTGTCAGAGTGGCCCCTTCAATTTCAATCCCCTGACACTTAACGATTTCACATCGACCGCATTTACACGTTTCCCTCGTTCAAATCAAAGTCAGACATCCATAGTCCACAGCAGAACAGTGTGTGTATGTGTACAAAGGACTCTGATGGGCTTTTGATCGGAACCAGAACCTATGTGCCACTTAACAAAGTGAACTGAACCTGTGCTGTCCGGTCATCAGCCCTTATCACCGGCAGTGTCCTGTCAAGTTGTTTAACACTAAATTAAGCAAAGCAATTCGCCCATTTTGATTTTTGAATGATTTCAAAATCAGTGCACACACCATGCACTGCTCGCTCCCATAGTGTCTGCAGTCATCATCCAGGAGCGCGAGGATCCGACGACTTCAATTTTATTAATTAAGTTGATGCACTCGTACGAGAACGAGTACCTATACTCCAATCGATTGGGCAGTCACAAAAGAGCCTCGACCCCTTGGGGTCCCCCAATGTGCATTGCGTTCGACATGCATTTAAGTGAATTTTACTACCCTCTCCCTTGTAGGTTATAATATCTATATCATCCCCTTATGGCCAGATATCTGATGTTTCTGTGTACATTATCATGTCCAGTCCACTTGGATCTCGCGCTGGCTCTCCTTCGGTTCGCTCTCGGACAAAACTAATAAAAGTTAATCAAGCTCAATCAACTTTCATTAAAGTTCATCTGAGAGAGTTGTATGCCGCGCGTATGGATGATGATAACCATTACCCTCGCATATGTTGTACACCATGCTAGGGGCGGGTCAGATACACTCCGAATCATCATGTAAAACATCTCAGGAGCAAAGGCACACACATCCGAGCAAGAGTTGATTGAATGAGATCGTTACTAATGGCCACTAGCCGAGTATATACGTATCTACGTACGGTTTATGATGGTTTCAGGTTGTTAATAACAAGTGAAGAAATTTCCCCTCCTATCTGAGCAATAAGGCAAAATATTTTGTGTATCTGTGTAGACCTACGAGTATCTGCTACTGTTTTGATATCCACTTTCCAGGTCATCATCAACATTGATGATGGGGATGTGTTGTGTGTGTTCAATTCAATTTACTGACGAAAATGACCATTTTACTGCCGACAGTATGGAAGCGCTGCCTCTGCCTGTCTGTACGCTCAGTTACGAACAACGTATAAGGGTCTGCTGGATGTTTTTAGGCCAGCCATCATCGAGGGTTTGATTAGATTAGCTAATAGAAACTGACTTGTGGTATACATGGTTTTTGTACGGATGGCTTATAGTATCATCAGGATAAATGGCAAAAGAACATTATGCTGTTCGGTGTCGTTATATCGACACAAATTGCGTATTACTTTCGTTTGAACGACAGTCGTTGGGAAAATTGAAATGAGTTGTCATTTTTGGTTTTTACTTACATGTTGGGTTCGGGAAAAGATAGCAAAAATTATAGGCAGAAATTAGTCATTTTAACGTTTTTGCCGCTAGGGACACAGTTTTGCATATAATCGTTAAGTTTTGTGAGTCAAAGTAAGCGACCAAAGATCTTCATCCTAATTAGGTAGGCTGGTAGTCGGTATTGTTCTCATTGAATGCAACAAAGGTGCTTAACTAAGACTGATTGTTTCTGGCTGAGGAAAAAATATATCATGAAAAATAGTGATTACGGCGTAAGCTGGAACAATCGTATCGTGATTGACTCTAAATAAAGGGTCCCGAGAAATTTGGGTAGGTTCATATAATGTCCTCAAGCTTATTTCATTTCGTATTCTTAATACTAGTTATTTCATATAGTTGCGACTCGCAAAGAGTTTAGGTATAACAAACGATCGGCTACAGTGGCTTCATACGATATCGTCACGTTTTTGACGAGGTATACAACAAAGTCGCCTAAGTTGCTCCGAGTATGGCTTCCCTCCTCTGCTACGAACTCCGTAGCAGATATAAAAATATAAAGATTGGTAACAATAAATTTTCACTTGATTTCAAAAAAATAAAGTAAAATATCAGAAAACGAGTTTTGCTCAGACTTTGACAGTTTTCCAAAACTATTAATGAGAACTCTTGTCTAGAAATACTGTCTCATGCTGTCACATTGACCAACAATTTTTCACTTCGGGGATTCGCAATACTCGTATAGTCATTCTGAAATTATTTAAATCCTCTACGATATCGTGTTAGTGACTATCGTAAATTCTTTTCTTACCATTTAGAACTTTTTTTCGTAGTTATTCAGTTGAAACATTATTTGAAATGGTTTTAGAAAACTTATTCAAGGAAAATTATCGTATCGTAAGTCGAAAATTATCGTATCGTAAGTCGTAGGGATGAACTATCGTATCGTATCAGATATCATAGGAAATCCATTTACACGTTCTTCGTGTAGTTTGGTGATGCCCTCTTTTTAGTTTTGATACTTCCGCCAAGAAATCCGAAGAAAAAAGAATTGTCGTGTCCCTTTCGTAAGATCGAGCAACAGTTTCAGAAATTTATGTTGTATGATTTTTGAAAGATTTTGAGTATTGCTTTGCCGCAATAACTAGAATATACTGGTGACCTGGCCCTATTATGAAGTTAACGATATGAAGTTAAGGATAGCCACAACAAAGATCGATAAAACGATAAAACTTTAAGAAAGATGTTGTCAACGGAAACCGAAAAATATGAATTTTCTTGCAGCACAACCAACTTCACACCTATTTAGAATGTCAAAAATTGAGTCATAGAAAACAAAAGCCATACGTCAGCTTAATGTCAGTCGGTTGAAAAAAACGGGTATCGTTCAGACGATCGTATCATCTTAGATGATTTTCGTTTTACGCAATCGCTTTTACACGAAACGATTTCGTTTAAACGATAATCGTTTTACGGTATGGGACCCATGATAGGCTCGTCGTGCGTTCAAGTTTTCGTATGAACCTTCTTTCGTACAAAATCTGAGACAAAGCATTTAGTAAGATAAAATTTTGAGTCCTTTATTAATGATACTTGCTAAAAATCGAGTAACTAGACCCTACTTTCCTTCCAATTAGCTATCGTACGGTCCTTCTGTCGTAAAAAAATTGTAAGAAAGCGATGCAACTGGTATTATTTAAAATATTAGAAAAAAAATGTCTTCAACTTTTTAGGAAAATTCTTAAATTTTATTTAACTCGCTCTGGCCGATTAAAAATCTCTGTTCAAACAGTTAAGAGGCTATTTTCTTACGATAGAGTTCTTGCCCTATCGTTTTGCTATCTTATAAAGTCTTCTTAGCTCTAATTTTAGCTTTTTACATACCTTCTCAAACAATAATCTTATTTCCCTTCCTCGTCGACATACCCAACCGAATCTAGTAAAGAAAGTGTGCAAGAAACTTATCGTATCGACTTTTTTTTATCGTATAGAGTCACCAAATTTATAGGCAAAACTTTATTTATCTTTTAACGGAATTTGTAGTCACTTGAACAAACTTTGAGAAGTGCTCTTTCAGGCAAAGCTATTGCTTCTTTTTGTTTACGATAATCTTCTTACGACTCTCGTATTGTGTTCTTCCTAACTGACTTCCTTTTTTTTTAAGATACAATATTTCTTATTTTCTAAGTGATATAACCGAGTATTTTGTTTTTTTTTTAGTATGGAGAGAAAATTCGCTTCGAAAATCTTGATTAAAATTGTGAAAACGCAGTTTTTAGACCTAAATTTGCTTACGACACTTGTCCTCCTCTATCGTTTTGCTATCTTCTTAACTAATTGGTCTGATTTTGCCTTTTTTCATAACTTTTCGATAAATTATATACCCTCTCTACCATGTACGCGTACCCAACCGAATCTCGTTAAGGATTTGTGTAGGTTACTTGGTAGTGCTGACAATTATCGTAAAGATTTGTGTATCGTAGCAAATAGCTAAGGAAAATCGAAATTTTTCCATGGTTTATCTCACACCAAACCTTATAGTCGCTAAAAAAAATCTTGGAAAAATTTTGTAAGAATCTTGGACCTGTCAACCGTTATCGTAAAGATTGATATATCGTAAGAAATTGCACAGGAAAACTCAATAAACTCAAATAACTTAGAAGCAATGCTATAGGTTCTTTTTGGTAACGATAGTCTTCTCACGACTACCGTTTTGCGTTCTTGTTGACTTTTTCATATATTCAAGAAATTGAATTTCTTCTTTTCTTAAAAACTTGGCCAATAATTCATACGATCGTATAGAAATGAAATTCGACACGATCGAAGATCTATCGTATCGATACATCTGTTGTACCAGATGGTGAAAAAATCCAGCTGCTGTTATTTTATTTGCAACGCGGACTTAAAATCTTAGGACTTAGTCTTCTCCGACGGTCGTCAGAGGAAGGTAATCCTAGTTTTTGTCTTTTGTAGTAACTAAATCTTGGTCATTAAAAACATAGAAGCATCGTTAAGCTTAATTTGCTTACGATAACCTTCTTACGACGATCGTAAAAAGAGGGCAATCCTAGCTTTTATTTTTTTGTAGCAACTAGGCCAGTCATAAAAAACATCGAAGCATCTTTAAGAGCCACTATTGTGGTTGCTTTTCGCTTACGATAGTCTTTTTACGACGATCGTATTGCTGAGTTCCTAATTTAGCCAGTTGTTAAAAAGAACAAAGCTGAAAACAACTCATCTTGGTGACTGAGTTCTTTTCAGCTATTTTTCAGTAACTCAACACATGCCTCTATAGCGGGTTATATGGATCCGGCAGTTAAACGAAACGTCATAAATTTTGAAAAAAATTGGAAAGCATCGTTAATTAATCGCATCAAATCTTGGTCGTAAATTTGATATTATTTCTATATGTCCTTGCATTTCTATATTTCTTTATTACTATAAGTTGCTTGCAACGCGACAAAGCGGATCCTTAAAAAATATAATAAAACTCTTGTTAAAGCAACACTTAGCCGGCTTATTTCTTACGATAATCTCTTTACGACTATCGTTCTGCTTTCTTCTTGACTGGGTTCTATTTTACTTTTTCTTAGTAACTTAACGCATGCTTCCGTAGCGAATTAACAGAGCCCGGCAACTGCAAAAGTGGTGAAAAATTGTGCAAAAAACTTACTAGAACTTACATTTCCTACGATAATGTCTTCTCGATTATCGTTCTGTTATCTTCGTGGCTGGGTTCTGTTTTACTTTTCCTTCGTAACTCAATGCATCGTAACTCCGTAGCGAATTAAATGAGTCCGGCAACTGACTCGAAAGGTGGTAAATTGTGCCAAGAACTTTCTAGTGTCAGAAATTATCGTTCGTATTCTATCATCCATCGCTTGAAATCTTGACAGCAAATTCCTTTTTTCCTATATATTCGGCTTTTGCAACATGGCAGCGCTGATCTCTTAAAAAAGTGAGGGGAAGTTATTATTTTGACTGCAATCATCAGACTGCTTACTTCTTACGATATCGTTTCGACGATTGTCGTTTTCTTTGCTTTTGACTTAAGCTCTCATTATTTCAGGTAACTAAGTCTACTTCGTGTTCTTGAGCTTCACAAGCCTTATTACCTAAATGAATACCCATTCCTGAATTGTGCCGGTTTCGTTAATTTAACAATTTCGTTCTAACGATAATCGTAATTCGGTACTCTCGCCATTATTTCTGTCAAACTTAGCAATGCTGATGTGGATTTGGATGGATTCTCGAATCCTTTAATTCAACAAACCTTGAATTAAAGAAAACCACGCTTACGTTAAAGTGCTTCTAAGTTGTCGCTCCAGCGATCCTTTCTCTATGTCGTATTCATCCTGTAAACAACACAAAATTTCACAAAATATTTTTAAGTCGCTCTGAACTTCAAAATGTTTATATCAGACTTATAAAAAGAATACACCCAAAGTGCTCTGCACATATTTCATAAAATGTTCTTTCTTAAAAGGACTTCACCACATCCTTCAACTCCAGGTACAAATGTATATACATACACAAAACCTTTTATCCCCTATCAGAATAGACTTCAGGCAAGCAAGTTCCTAGCATTCTCATAATTCTCAGTAAAAACACACGAACCACATCGAAAAGTATTTACGTGTTAATTTACCAAGAACAACCTTGAAATCACATCCTTCTTCCGTAGAATTTAATACATATACACACGACAAAACAATACAGAAGCATACTTTGGCACATCCTAAATACTGGAAATTCCTTTCCTCGGGATCAGGAGCAAATAACGAGCGGCAGAGATAATCCTTCTTTCAGTCTGTCATCGTCTAACATTTTGGGGCCACTAAATCCTGTGGTTCTACACAAATACGTACGCACGTATCCATAGACTTCTAATAAATACCTGAGATACCAGAGCTTTTCGCCTTTATATCCTCATGCAGCAGGATGTTTGTGTGTTTACCTTTCGGTTTGGTTCTTTAGTCAAAATAAATGAAAAAAAAATCCTTGCCAGTGAGTGGGTGAAGTAAAAGTTGAAAAATTATAAATCACAACAGTCAGCCCGGAGCAGTAGTGGTAGTACGAGTAGTAGGAGAGGCTAAAGGATATTTCATTCGTGTGAAATCCTTTCAAGTTTGTCCTCAGTTAGCATTTTTTTTCCTTACACTCCTGTATGTGCGCGGTTTTACACCGTTGTTGTACTAGCTTCTCTGATTCCCAGTGAAATGTGAGAATGTTCACATGTTCGCACATACACTGAGGCTGTACTTTATGCTCTCTCTCCTTCGTGTTCATTGGATATCCTGGGTGTTGTTATCCTTTTACTTTTTTTTTGGGGAATTTTATTTTACGGTTTGAAGATTTTCTAAAACTTTGTGTATGTAGGTTAAGCGCACCCTAAAGATACCACACACAAAACGGGAAGTATAAACTTTAAAGAAAGCAGATATGAGTGAGATGTGATAACATCTCAAAAGGACCACATACCTATATTATAGAGCTAGAGAGATACTGTCTTGCTTCCGGAGGAGACTATAAGAAAAATTCCTTATTTTTGCCTTGCATCACCACACAGCTTGGGTTTAGGATTTTGGCTTGAGGTGGTTCTACTTTTTGTGCTACGTCATGTGTTTCCATGTAGTTGCCAACACTACCCGCCCCCACATCGTACTTAAACAAATGCGTATAGCAACAATGTTTCATGGTCCAGAGCAGAGGCGAGG
The DNA here is from genome assembly GCA_947623515.1 of Neoascia interrupta. Taxonomy (NCBI): domain Eukaryota; kingdom Metazoa; phylum Arthropoda; class Insecta; order Diptera; family Syrphidae; genus Neoascia; species Neoascia interrupta. Next base: position 111,148,071 of record OX392464.1, read on the forward strand.
GTGTCCTTTTTCACCCTTGTGAAACAAAAACCCACCGCACGCCCCGATATATGTGGCAGTTGGGAGTGTGGTGCGGTGGTGGCGGCGGGCTTGAGAAACGCGTTTGTGGGCAAAGTGATGAAAAATTGTTTGATTTGATTTTATTTTTGGGTTGATTTCGTATCCTGCAGACACTCACACAAGCATATTGTATTTCGAGAGCTGTTGAAAGGATATTTTCTGTGATTTTTCTCAGAGATTTTTTTCTTCTTCTTTCTAACTGAATAAGAAGGGTGCTTGGGTTCGATGTAGCCTTCCAGGTTTACGATCTTCTACTCTCTGGTTAGAGTTTCGTTTTTATTTTTCGCAGGCAAAAAAAAAAAAAAATTAAGCTCTTAAAGATGACGTTTCTCTTTGGGTGGATTCTTTGATTTCCCCCGAGGATTTGTGTAGACCGTATGGTTAAGGTAATTTTTTCTACTGCCTTGGTTTTGTTTTCATCACCCTGTGTCGGAAATTGAGGGGATGTCGGCGCTACTGTGTTGTTTGTTTTTGTGCTCCGGGTGGGCGGCGGGAGAATATCTGCTACTAAATGCCGATACAAATTAGGGGCTTAGTTTGGCAGAGTACATTTTGGAGAATGTAATTTTGGCATGTAATCGAGTGGAAAGTGATGGAAATTAGGCATTTGAATATTTCATATTTTATTTATCCTGTGTCATGGATAAAGGGAGATGGTTGGGATGGGAACAGAGTTGTTTTCGATTTATAGGAATGCTTGAGACGTTTAAGCTACAAGTAATTTATGCCGAAAACCCTGAAGAGCTTTGAATAAAGAGTTTGCTTCAGTGAGTTTTGTTTTGAGGTTCAATGCTCCATGACCTGTCTATATAGGCTGAAGATTATCGCAGAATACACACAACTTAAGTTACAAAACAAAAGTCGCATCAATAAATGTCCACATTCCATTCAAGTCTTCCATGCTTGCAACTCTTCTTTTTAGTAAGTCGGGGTCATTTAAAGATTTTGTTCAGCCATTTCTATAAGTTCTTTTTTCTTCAATTCGTTTGTAGATTCGCGGGATTGTACCCAATGAGGACATTAGACCTTCCAGCTTTGAGACAAAAAGTTGCAGACAGGGTTGCGTACTGGAACCTGTCATAATTTTGCTTGGTTTGTGAGAATCGGTTTGCTCGTCGAGCAATCATAAACATTCTTGATTCCTTACTCATTTTTGCATCAGTAGTTGGAGTATGCCTAAGCAAAAACATTGACCAAAGTCTTTTCCCTTGAGGTAAGGCTTAATCACAGATTTTGGGTGAAGATTTGCACCGTTTGTGACATCCTTTTGCTTGGTTAACGCTGCGATTCTCAAAGACAGCGACGAGCATACTTACGCAAATTGGACTCAATTTAGGTTGAACATAGGTATTTTTAAGTAAGCTAAGAGACCACTAAGAACCAGCGTTTTCGTCGACCCCTTGCGACGAGCTCATGAGAATTGGCTTCCTCGTCGAGCTTTTATCAGCATTCTCGGTCATCTCAATCTCTTATTTTTTCTAGAATTTTTGGGCCCTTTACAAGCAAAAGCATTGATTAAAGTCATTCTCCTCGAGATAAGGCTTTGCTACGGATTTTATCTGAAGATCTGCAGCGTTTGCGACATCGTTTTTCTTGGTTCACACGAACCACTTCTATTTGCGAAGACTGCGACGAGTATGCTTACGCAGCTTGAACTGATTCATGGCGTTGGTATTTTCAAGTAAACTTAGAGGCTTCAACACTTTTCGCCAATAGCCACCGTTAATTGACCACCGAGAACCAGCGATGTCGTCGAGCTTTCGCGACGAGCATTCTCGATGAACTTGATCGAGTTAGGCTTCCCGTTTTGGCGTTGTTTGTTTCTTCTTATAAGAAAACTCACGACCAACTGTGTTCCCTACGTTACTTTAAATATTTTAAGGGACACCTTCCCCGAGCTACAAAACAGTTTTTGGGTGCATTTATTCTTATCAGAGGCATTCCACGAAGCAGCGTTGTCTTCGAGCTCTCGCTTCTGTCGAGTTGTCGACGATCTTAGAGTGAATCTTCCCATTTTGGCATTGTTTGTTCAAGGTTTCGAGGGTCGCATTCAACGAACGACTAAACATTTTTGGCTGACTTTGAGTCTTATCGGAGGCCTTCCATGAGCCACAGCTTTCGTTGTCTATGGCTCCCATAAGACCCAGCACTTATTCGAGCTTATCTCAACTGTTCTGTCGCCCTCGAGACTTCAACCCTTTCTGCAACTACCTGTGACTGGCTAAGAAAACCGAGCACTGCCAGTTAACTCGACGAGCATTCTCGATGATCCTTACCGAGTTGGCTTTTGGTTCCTGCGTTGATTGGCTTAAAAGAAAATGCCGTTACAGATGCCTTAACAGAGGAGTTTGAGCCTTTCTTCTTAAGCTGAAGAGCTGAGGTTCTGCGACGAGCAATCTCGGTGAGCTCCACCAAGCACAAAGTATTTCTCTTTGCGGTTGATAACGTTTACGTAAAAAAACCTCGCACAAATTTGTGTAATTGATTGCGACTTTCTTGCGAATTTCTTAAAATTAAATTTCTCACAAGAATGTCGAAACAAATTTGGGAATTGTTGTCGAGCTCTTGCAATGAGCACCCGCGGCAGTTATCGATCATTTTTCAAACGGACACTTCTCTTGACGTAGAGTTTTTTTTTAGTAAACATCAACCAATCGGCAATCCTTGCGACAGGCAGGGACTTGGATCGTCAATAAAGATAATTTTGTTGTGCTCCGAACCAGCATTGTTGTCGTGGTCTTCCGACGAGCAATTTTGATGCTTTTCACCAGTAATTTGTATATTATACAATAAAAAATTGTTGCCGAGCTCTTGCAACGAGCACCCGCGACAGTCAACGATGATCATCCAAACGGACACTCCTCTTGACGGAGAGGTCATTTTTAGTTCACATCAACCAATCGGCAATCTCTGCGGCAGGCCTGGATCGTCAATAAATATAATTTTGTTGTGGTCCGAAAACCAGCATTCTTGTCGTCCTCTTCCGACGGGCATTCTCGATGCTTTTCACCGAGTAATTTGTATCTTATACAATAAAAAAGTTTCTTGTATCACAACCATCTACAGAACTTAGAACAAATGACGGGTGTCTCTTTCCCCAAGAAGCTATTTTCCAGGACGCTTTTTTTTTCTAATAGACGGAGGGCGAGCTGTGTATAGAGGCTATGATTTGCCAGACTGATATTGTGGGTAAACTTCATGCCTGAGCATTTTTTTTTCAGTTAGAACCCTCAACTAACAAATTGACGTTGATTGATCCTTTTCAAGTTGCTTAAAAAATTAAGAAGAGATCTACCGAGAGAGTTTTTTGCCATCGATGATTTTGTTCAAAGATCAGTCTTAAAATTCTTTACCGACACCCAAGATCAAAACTTTTTCCGATCGCTTTCGTCAACATCTCGTCGATCTTGATCCTAGTAGATCGTTACCTTTTTCTCGGTTGGCACGGTTACCGCGAAGATATTTACTCCTTCCATCACCAAAGACGACATTATTCGCGACATGAAAATAGCACAAGGTATTCGTCGATCTTTCTCGACTAGCAAACATTAGGACCTCAGTGAATGTCTTTCTTGAAGAAGGTTTTTGTACTTCGGTGACTCTTAATACTTTTTTGGAGCAGTTTTTTATTTTCTGTCTTTAAGCACGATAAAATTTGCCCCACAAGAGCTACCGTCCTCGTCGATCTTTTGCCACAAGCATACTGAACTACCTCTTTGCGCATTTTCCTTGTGCAAAATATCCTACAGGTCTTCAAGTTTCCTCGACGGGCACGAGAACCGAGAACGTTTTTTTTTTTTGCAACTCAAATCGCGTAACTTGTGCTCGACGATCTTCATCGAGCACTTTTACTCATTGGAAAATCGTCTCCGATCTCGTCCACCGATAGAAAATTATTTGCTTTAGATTTAGGCAACTCTTATACACAGTGATCCCTTATTTCGACGCTAGTTGCAACATGGAGCGAAAGCATTAACGGTTTGCCCAAGATTCCTTATTGACGTTGATCACTGGCATACTCGACAATCTTCATCGAGCACTCTTACTTCTTATTCACTTTGGTGGCGGTACAGCCCGGTGTGGACTTGGATCTCAACCAGCAAGCTTATCCCGACTGCTCTGTCTGCAGCTAGCTATCTCAAGTTTTGCACGCGAAGTTGGCTGAGGTCCAATTCCTTTTGCGTGCACCACCATCAGGGGCCTACATCTCGGTGCTCGTCAAAAGTAAATCCGTCTGAATTTCTTTACGTGACTGGGAATTCAGCCAGATGACTTCTAGAACGGAAAGGCGGATAAGACGTTCCTTATAGTTTTGAGCTCCGAATACGTCGTAGTAGCCCATATAGGGTGTTCACTAAGCAGTTCGACTTGACTGGGAGGTGAGAGTAGGAGTTGATAGACAGAGATTGGTCTTAAAGCCCGTGGATGCTTGGATTCTCTTGACTTTTACTTCAAGCGCCGTTATCTTTCATCTTGGCCAGAGCTTAAATAATATTTGATTATGTTTTAATTTCATTTAATGTAATTTTTATTTTCCGAATTGAGTGTCGGTTTACAAGTATCAAGAAATATTCGCACAATAATTCGACTAGTCCAATTGAATGACATTCGGATTTGATTCCAATCACTTCGCTGGCCAGGGTTAAGTTCCCCAGGGTTGTATGTTGGAACCACCACCGTTTTCTTAGGAGAATTAGATTTGATTCTTTCCTTACAATTTTAAGTAAGACTTTGCTTGTTTAAACTTTGATGCTTATAAAAATTGAAGTACCTCAAGACTGTAGTTTCGGGCCACTACTGTTTTTTTTGACAAATGTTGCTAGTAATGCTCCTATCAGATCAACTCTCTTATGCCTGATAACGCAGCAAAAATAAAGTTTCTGTCAGAATAAAAGTTTTGGGATCATAAATTTGTAGCAGACATCACCTAAGTAAATGACGTAGATTTTTACGATCCTTGGAGATTAGCCCCTTAAGTTTTCACAGTTTTAAAACAATTTTGTTTATTGACTGTTTTTCAATTCTCATTTTCGACGAAGCTCTTTTTCAGTCGATAGTATCCGCCGCTCAAAATCATTTACCCGTGAGTTTAAGAAGGATCATCTGGAAAGCTTATAGGACTACAAGCTGCTTAGTTCATTCTCAAATGCCTTGATGACTTTCTTCCATTTGGCAGCCTTAAAGCTTAAAATTTACTCAATTTTTTATCTCAACGGCCAACCAGTCTGTCACTTTGCCTCTTCCACAAGTCACACACAAAAAAAAATAGTACTTTTTTTTGAAGTACAAAATGTTCTTAAAAAAAGCCCCCACTCGTAACTCCCACAAACGACATTGAAAGAGGTAATCTTTTTCCTTCGAAAATTAGTAGCCACCACCCTGTTCATTTGCACCAAAAGACTTGAAGTAGATTTGTAGCAAGACAAAAAAAAATCTCAACAAAATCAACAGCAACAACAACAACAGATTCCTTGCCTCAAGAGCCATGAAACAATGCTCCTGGAAAAAGTTATTCTCATTCAGTCGTGTTCTCGCTTGTTAGGTATTTTCGAAACAAAGCTGCTCATCTCCTTATACACTTTTGCAAGGCTCTTTGATTGTGGAAGCAAGTTTTCTTCTTTTTTTTTGCTGAAGTGCAAATACTTTAGCCGACAAATCCTTTTGTGTTTTTGCCAGCAGTGAAGGGGTCCTTTTTGTGTATAGTTCCAGATCCCGTATATCCATATACAAGGCTTGAGGCATTTTGCTGTATGCTGTGTGTCGCGAAACAGTCCGTTGAAGCATTTTTATTCTTTTCGGTTTGCATACTTCAACTGCAGATATTTTTGGTAAAGATTGAGTGGGAAGAACGTGAAGGGTGGACCAAAGAATTGCGCTTCGGAAGTGGGTATCTTAAAAGTTTCAGAACAATGTGATTATGAAAATACAATATCCTCGACAGATTTGGCTTAATTTTACTGGAGGAAGTAACAATATGAAATGGAGTGGTTTCGTTCCAAAGTAGGGAAGTATTCCACGGCTTTGGGACAGGACAATGACGACGGAAATATAAGTTTCTGTCTGTAACCAAGATGAGCCACAATTTTGTTCGATCCATGAATCTTTTCTTCTTTAAAACTTGTTGCTGGGTATCAAATAAGGACATTTCCTTTTTGTTGTGTTCTTAAAACTGACTTAAAATGCATAGACATAAGTTTAAGGGTCCTTCGATAGAAAAATCGAGGTAAAATTTAATAATTTCAAACCCCACTTTTGACACCATTGTATCAGACAATCCATACAAAACTGTAGAGTACGTTTTTTCCCCTTAATTTCGTAGCAACCCATTTAAATTCGAGCAATGACTCCTCTCCCTCTTGTTAGCTCTTAGTAAGGGATTTTTGTTCTTAAAATATGAGCCCCACTTCTGACTCCCTTGTCAAGCGAGCACGAAATTCTTGTTTTGTCTCTGTTTTTCTTAACCCGAGAACTGGTAAATACTTTTTGCACGAAATTTTTAAGAGACAAACTTTTACATGATACGCACTCCACTTTTGACACCATTGGTCGTTTTAGAAATGCCTTGTGTATGAATACGCATATTGTCATGCGAAACTCTTAAATGTGTCGTACTTTGAAATATCCCTGCAGAAAAAGGCCTGGGTCAAGTGAAAAATTCAAATTTCGGAGTTCTATAAGAACTGGTCAATGGTGTCAGAAGAGGCATGTGAAAAAATAAGCGCTTCATACAAAGAAAAAAAAGTGCACAAAACCAGAACCAAAACTTCCTACTAAGTGATCGGAAAAGTGTTAAGATGTTCTCCTTTCATTCTAAAGAAACGCACCATTGAAGCAAGTAATAAATGCCACTTCTGACACCATTGACAAGCAAGCATTCATATAAAACTGGTTAATTAGGCCAAATTTGTGTTAAATCTCTCTCTGAGAAAGCCAAGGCTTCTTAACAAAGACGAGTACATTCTGTTTCGACCTTTAAAAGCTTCTTGGCTGCACTCTACTCAAATGCAGCCATATGAGATACACAAACAAAAAAAGCTATTTACATTATCCCTATAGGACAGAGACACACATAAAAGACCTTTGCAAAAGGCTAATGTCAATTTGCTTTCTTCCAAGGACCACTTCCCCTTGTGTATGCTTTAACTGACTCGAGTGCCACGTCCCATTCACTTAAACATCCCGCTGCGACTCTATATTATACCGATGGGGCTTCGTGTGTTTTAAGTTACGTTCGCCTTTCTGAAACACTTTCGCAATCTATTCACAGCTAATTACTTTTAAACTCACCCTAGAATGGATGTTGACAAGCCAGCCAGCCAGCGCCAGCCCTCCACCTTTCTCTCTAGCCTATATAGCCCGGCTGAACTGAACTCTTTCACATGACGTAAGCACACAACAAAACGAACGAATGCACTCTGCATGTGAAATACTTCAGGCGTAAATAGCGTAAACTATAAGCGAAGGATGTCCTTTTGAAACGTCCATTTGCATCAGAACCATTTGCCATTTGTCGTCGTGTTGCCATACAGTGTTTTCTTGCCACACCGACGACGACGACCCGACGACACCCCGCATAACTCATATTCGAAAGAAAGTGTGAAAGGACTTTACTTTTTTTTGTTGGTGCTTCTCGACTTTCTATTTTTAAGTCTGCAAAGAGCGGGTGTAGATAAAAAGTGTCAACAGAAATTTACTTCATTAACCAAGTGAGCAGCAGGGCAAAACGAGCGCTAAATAGACAGGCTATATGCGGCTAGAGTTAGGTGACTGCTGCCAAGTCCCTCGGCAAGGAAAGTAGATGAATGATGTAGTACTCTGGTGGTGTAAGCCGACGCGACGCAAGGATCATTTAGTTAAAAAAAAAAATGTGTTTCCTTTTTATATCTAGGACGTCGGATTTTTTTTTCTTTCTTTTTAGCTGTCGCTGTTCCTTTTTAATTGAAGACGCTGGTGGCGAGCACTAGCGCACACAGCGAAATCAAGTGTTAAGTTTATTCAAAATGGCGCGACAGCGATTTATCATTTATGCCAATGTACCTACTTTTATCCTTGTTTTGTAAATGTGTCACTTGAAAAGAAAATATGAATAAACTAGAAGCAGAAAGAAAGTGTCTCGTTTCAGGCGCGAAGGACAGAAAATTAATTAGGCAATATGATTATGCTGAAAGCTTGATTCATTATAAGGGTGTTTCGGGAGATATAAGAAAATTTAATCATGCTCGAGTGTCCACATTTCTAGATTGTCGTATAGAAAATCTCACATCAGCATGGTTTGATTCATATGCTGAGGAAGAACTTGATTAATTGCTCGGAACACTTAGACTTGGGACTGCGCAATTACACCGATTTTGCTACTGTGAAGCACTCACCAAATGCTGTGTCGCTCTAAGGACGAAGAGCGACACAGCTTCGCCTTCTGCAGGCTTTAAATAATTCGATTTTGGTCTTCGAACCGGTATCATAGTCATTGAAACGCAAAAGCTTTTTAAGAGCAAACGCTGAACACTCGGCTAGGGCTCGACGAGAACTCGACAAAAACTCGATTAGAACTCTACAAGAACTCGACAAGAACTCGACAAGAACTGGACAAGATCTCAGCAAGAACTTGATAAGGACTCAACAGGAACTAAATTTTTTTTACAAAAGCTAAAGACTTGGCGAGAGCTCGACGAGAACTCGACAAAAACTCTATAAGAACTCGACAAGAACTCGGTAGGGAATCGACAAGAACTAAACATTTTTAAGATAAAAAAACTGAACACTCGGCGAGAGCTTGACGAGACATCGATTTGAACTCGACAAGAACTCGATAAGGACTCGACAAGAACTCCGATTATTACAAAGTAATGAATGGTGTGTCACATGAAATGAAAGAGATTCCTGAAGTGTCACATCAGGAATCTCTTAGTTTCTTTTGCTTCATTTGGATAGGCACATCATTAAGAGGTCAATTGGTTTTATTCGAGCTCTGTCTAAAAAACTCAAGATCTAAACTTGAGTATCGTGCTCAAAAAGAACATCTTCTTTTTCATCCCAGGCAACATTTTCCTCGAGGAACATTGCCATTCAAAAGATATTCAACCTTCCGAAATCGGCGCTGTTAAGTCAAACGATTGATTTTAACGAAAATGTAGAGTATTTACGATTTACCGTCTGCCCAAGGCTTTCTTAATTACTATGATAATAATTTTTTCCGTTGCCCATTTTTTTAAGAACTACAATGGGTAACCGATAAATTTGTGAGAACTCCTCACTGTGAGATTTCAGGGCGAGCGTTCTGGACAGTCTTAATCAAGCATTTTTCTCGACTGACATTATCCTTTGTTCAGGGCGAGCGTTCTGGTCACTCTTTATCGAACATTTTTCTCTACTAACATTATTCTACGTTCTAAAAGGGGAAATGTAACCTTAACGACCTATCGTCTTCAGTATTTTTAAATAGCACATTCGATTCGAGAACCTTTGTGATCTTAATCTTAGCTTACTGCTAAATGAAAAGCTTCGTTTGCCCAGTGGAAACCAGCATTGTCGGCGAGCCACGTCCTGCGGGAAACATTCTTGATGATAATTGACCAGAAGTGTGGAGAAGTCTTACTTTTTATCATATTTCTCTATTTATCATTTTGCTCTTCTAGATGCACAGTGTCACCCTGAAGATTTTGCACACCACTATCCGGACAACAGCCCCTCCTTTCGTCGAGATCTCGACGAGCATTTGATGATCGTGTTGTTCTCATTTTTAACTCTCGCTTTTGTTAAAGGTCAAAAAGTCTCACATCTATGAAAAATCATTGTCGTTTCATTCTATAAATTCCTTTTTTTCCACACCACAATCCGAATACCAATCTGCGCTATGGTCGAGCTCTCTATCGTCGTGCCTACTCCACGGTGAGAAATCTCGATAGCTTTGTGTATGATCGATGTCCATTTATCATTAGGGGGAAAACTATTAGATTTCAAGAGAAAACATCAAAGTTTCGTTATATTTGTTGGTTTATTTCATGCGCAACAAGCTGAGCTCGTCGTCGAGCATTCTCAAAGTCGCTGTAACCCTTCGAACATTCGTTTTCTTACTTCCCTCGCATCTCGTCTGTCTTTCATTAACATTCCTTGATAGCGTTTGCTTCAGTTTCTATCGAATAATGTACATCATCGTTCGGGTTGTGTCGTCGAGAATTCCCGACGTGTGATCGTCGAGCATTTCAATTTACGGTCGCTATAGTTAAGCTTTGAGTAAGAGACCTTAATCAATATCAATGCCTTTTGAAGAAGTATCTGTTTAGCAACGGATCTTGGCTAATTGTCCTTTGTTTATTGTTTGTCATATGTCGCCAGCAAGCATTCTCGACGACACCCATCCAGCATTTTTCTCACAGCATTTCTCCAAGCTGACCCCAGAACTTTACCAAATTTTCTTCGACAGCATTATTAGTGGTTAGCAGTTAAACCCGTGGAAACCCTTGAAATATTAATATTTTATACGAAACTTTGGTAAATGAAATGCGTTAAAGCACCTTTATCTTGATGCGTCACAGGACACTCGCCGCTGAGCATTTTTAAGCTTTAGTGGGCCAGTAGGTCACTCTAACATATTTCTTAAGTGCTTTCATTTGTCTTTCATCAACGTTCCTTGATTCATTTGAAAGCCTTTCTCTGAATTCTATCGACTAACACCGACAGCACTGTCGTTCTCGTCGAGCTATCTCGACGATCATCATCGAGCATTTTCCTGCTTGACTCTATCCGCCTTTAAGATAATTTGGCGTCTTCAAATCGTCATATCGAACCCTAAACTGCATCCCCCCACCCTTGACACATTCGATTCAATGACAAACCAGAGCAACAACATGTCAACCTCATACTTGGCTTCAAATGCAACAGAACGGAATGAACTGAAACCAATTGAAAACATCCCCATATGTCAAAAATATAAAATAATTTCACCGTCACCCCATCTGTGGACCCACAAAAAAAAAAAAAAAACCAAAAACATGATTACACAATGTTCGATAGAAAATATCGTGACGTATTAAAATTAATGCGGCGACAGCGTGTTAATGTGACGCCTATAATTACATATGCCTCGGCCGTATCGAATCGATTTTAATAAATTGAAGCCGAAATAGATGGAAATTTATTTTGAATTGTTGCCAATCGAATTTTGTTATTTAAAAACACCTTTATTTTGGTATACAAATTTGAAACTGTTTCTCGTCCTTGGAAAAAAAATGACTCTGATCGAGGCATCTGTTTCATCGTTCAATCCGAAACGATGCTCCTTTTTGATGCGTAGCTTGTTGTGCACCTCGTAGGAATGGCGCAGTGAGGGAGCGCTGAGACTCAAGTGGCGCACGCAAGTAGGGGGGTGACTTAGCCAACTTCGCGAAACTGGAGATAGAGCTGGCTGTCGAAGGTTGTTTTTGGGTTTTCTCGACGAGCATAACGCACAGCTCGACACAGTACTCTACAAGGACTTAGCTTAAATGAGTAAGGTTCACTATTCCCTCTTTCTGGCGCAATTACAGATAGTTAAAATTCTTTTAAGTGATTGCGTTGACAGAACCTGTATTGGTGCTCGATCGTGCTCGACGAGCACAGATTTAGCTCCGGCATATTTCGTTGAACAACCAGTCGACATCTAGCATCACTCGTGACAGCAAAGGAATATTGTTAGGGAAAGCTTACGACACATCATTCATCACCATCCAAACTCCTTGTAGGCAAACATTTTGCTCGTCCATCGAGCTCGATGAGCAATCCTTTTTGCATAAATTTTTGGCAATAAACTTTCGACCACTTAACACTATTTGGCTTGAATGAAAACGATGCTGTTAATTAATGTTTCGATGTCCAGCGTGATTCTGAGAAGAAGCTTAGCACGGGGCTCGACGAGCGCCCTGTTGCTGTAACCAATCATGCTGTTTGAATGCGTCACTATAGCCAACAGCTTCTTATAATAAGAAGGCATGTGGCTTTGATTAACAGCAAAGCAGTTACCTAATACATAAAAGCGAAGCTCTGGCAAGAAGTCAGTGTAATATAATATTTTCACTCGGCACAGTGACGAACATTTGCCATGGTCAACAGTATTTCTCCAGAGACGTCAAAACTGTCCTGTCGTTGCTTTCGTGGATATTTAGGTGCATCAGAGAGTCCAAAGCTCCTTCTTGCTGAAAAGGTGGAGGAATTTTTTAAAGAATGAAAAACCTTCTAGAACTCGCTGATGCATCTCATTTAATCTGCATCTCATTCAATTTTGTCACCCTATCAGGCATCACTGTTGGACTGAAAACTGGGGTGAAAAGTTCAACCAACCACCCCAACCATAATTTGTAGAAAATACATCCACATGTCCTTGAAATACCAAACCGCCCCAACTCCCCTAGCTCTGTCTCTTAACATCAATCAAATAACTCCTCCGATACACATTAGGAATTCCACTAAATCCATCAGGACAAATGAGGAAAAAAATACCGAATTAATGTCTGGCTGGGAAATTTCCCTGGAAAATCCCGTAATTCCTTTATGCAAATTTATTTAACTTTGTTTTTTACCCTTCCTGTCTTTGTTTTTTGTTTGGGTTTTTTATTTTCTCTATCCACTTATTCATTGTTTGCAATCAAATCCCTGTCTGTCAATTTGTATGGTTGTCAATGTGAGGCGATTAAATGAATAATTGAATCAAATTGTGCGTACAAAGGTTGACAGAAGGATTTAAGCGCAATAATAAATAAAGTTTTTTCTTAATTCTAAGAATTTCCTTTTAATTTTATTGTTTGTAGTCCTTGTATGGGGTTCTTTGGAAAAAAAAGAGACGCAACCTTTGACTGTAGTCCTTTATTTTTTCTATTCTAATATTTTTCCACCCTTGGTAGACGTCAAAGGTTCAATAAGCTGACTTGCTGACAATATTAAATACGCCTTCATCTTAGGCGTGCCGTAGCGAACGCGATGAATTTTTTAAATATTTCTTAGTCAGTGTAGCATGTCCTTGACGAAAGTGAGGGCAAAAATCTGTTGCCTAAAATTGGTATAAAAGGAAGCTCATCGAGCTCGATGCACGAGCAAAACCTTTGTCTAGAAGGACGTTGATGCATGAAGTCTCGTCCGTTGCATCAGTGCTTCGTTAGCACGAGTGATGCGCGATGTCAACGGTTTGTTCAAGGGTTTATATGGGATGAGATCGCTGTTTGAACCCACGCGGTTTCCAAAAAGACGTGTCGGGAGAGCAGCAGTGCTTACAACACAAAGGAGCCATGGTGCAAACTCTAATGAATCCTGCGTCTGTTTGAGGTGTTTTTACACTTATAATGAGGATGATCAGTTTTCTGCCGATTCTGAACGTCGAATTGAATGACCTTGGAGGGATCGTCAAGCACTCCGGAAGGTCGTGAACGATTCTGGTCGGGAACGAATCCAGGACGTCGTGGACAGTAGCCCAACATGCTAGACATATGGCCCACATATTCTATGATTTTTTGGGGTTAAGCGAATACTTTACGATCAAATACGGGTATCATGGGCCCCGAACTGATGAGGCACAGCATTGAAAATAAGACTTAGCCATTTGGCAACTAAGCAGGCAATCTTTCAAGGTTTGGCTCAGAGATAAATCTGCAGCACCTAAAAAGATGTACGAACACCACTAAGCTCCATATTGAAAAAGAAACCGAGGTTCATCCCGGGGTAAACAGTCGAACACTTCTGGGGCTGCCCTTCCTGGGTTTCACCCTAATCGGGTGCGTACCCAGGTGGTGGATAGGGAAACGCGCACGGGATAGAGGGTAACGGTATGGAACATGGGCGTATCAAAACCAGCAACCAAAGAAAAATCCATGAGCGTCTGTCTTAAAATGAGCGTCTTCCTAGTCGTCTTCCTAAAAATATTTAACTCTTTTTTCTCTTCCAGCTCTATCGCCATAAAGGCATAACACTTGTGGGGTTATGCTTTGGTGTTGCCCTTTAGTTACAATCAAGCTCACTTACCCTCGCGAGCGGAAAGAAATTTATCCTTAATTTCTTTCCGCTCGCGAGGTGCTACGTATTTTATGGACAGTTACAACCCTTGATTGCAAACTTATACAAAAAAGAAGCACCAGGTAAGATTTGGTGGCTGTCTCCGCTAAGCATGGACACACTTAAACCAACGGAGGTCCATTGTCGCTTGAAAAATCAAAATACCGGAAACCTGTATGACGGATTCCCTGGCTCGATGTTTAGCATGTTTTCAAGGGGGTTGACTGGAGACTTACCCGAAATTGGTATTGAGAGCGGGAATAACCACAGTTTGGTTGGTTCTAAAAAAAGGAGAAGCTCAGGAAGGGCATTCATTATCGGTGGTACTCCAAACCTCATGACAAGTAAGATTGTGGCTGTAATGATGAGGCGATAATAAAAGGGCGATACATTGAGGGCGAGGCAACCGTTTTTGGTCAGAACCCCGGCATCAAAATTATGCGGGGACTAGCAAAACGGAAAGCTAAGTCAGAAAAACAGATTTTGATGTGAGCGCGGACCTCCGGAAGACTCCAGTATGAACTTACCTCGAGATTTATATTAACATTTGTATCCCAGACAGGTTTTCCCCATAGGGTGAGGCTTAGGGCCCTCGTAGGCCTATGTGAGCTCTTGGCCTTGGCTGCTTGCCACCCTACCTTACCTAACCTACCTCGAGATGCAAAAGATAGGCATGCTGCAACTAGTTAGCAGTATGAACCCATACAAGAAGGTGTATTACTCGGTGTTCTCGTTCAGGGTATAAAATAGGAGGCTACCGCAGTCGGTGTGAACCTATACCAGAGCGGTGCTAAGGACAAATCGGGTGCAGTATGTGACCTGCAAGAGACTTCTCGAGTGGGATAAAGAGAACAAGGTTAACCGGATGTGTATGGTTTGCCATTTCGGCGTTAAAACCAATTTGACCCGGACATAAGACTCATTGTCCTATTTACCTTGGGTCCCCATTCATCACGATTTATTCGATCCGATTCGTCACGATCCATTTCACGCTTGGAAAGTGACTAAAAAAGGACTGGAAACATCTAGTGGAAAAACCAATGTTCCAGACTTATTTCAGTTATTGTGCAGTAATCTTCCAATCCTGTAAATTTGTAAATCATGAGGCTAACGTGCAGAGATGTGTCCTCGTGCCCGAAGTCGACATTTTTATGCTACGAATGAAGTCAAGTCAAAGATTTCACCACATCTAATCTATGTTCCAACCCTTCCTCGTTTCTATTTGAATAACTTAACTAAAATTGGGAAATGGTTCTGTCCTTAGCTTCACGAGCGGTCCTCTGACCTGAGGATACCTGACCTAAGGTCCTTACCTTAACTTAACAATAATATTTGTTTTATTAATTTAGAATATGAAAGAGATGACGAATTAAGGAAGTTTCGTTTCCCGTGATCTGGGATAGATTGGTGGTACCGATTTGGTCCAAGGAAAACCTGGCCCTAAACCAGGAATCTTCCCCAAACAGCGCTTTTCTGTGTTAAGTAAGCTGTTCCCTAACCTGAGGTAAGGGATTTACTTAGAATATAAAATGGTTTAGGAATCATTCGCGAACTATGTGCTAGTTTCAAACCTCCTCTTTCCCTCCTGTTTTTGTTCCCTAATCTGTGTCCACACAACCTCCGCCCCCAACGCCTTGCTGTCAGATCGCTTTCCAAGTTTCGCATTCCGTCGTCTTAAGGTTTCTCGAGGAGCAATTATATGTTAACTAAATGGGTTGTGCTGAACCAAGAAGACGGTTGCAACCTTTCCAACCAGCTCTTTTCTTAGCTTCCTGTGTTGATCCCTAACCTAAGGTAAGGGAATTTTTTAGCATGTTAAGGAATGTTGGGTGAAGTATCGGTTATCAAACCGCTTTTTCGCTCTTAGATTTTCTCTCAATCTGTGTCCAGCATATCTCCTCCCCTCTCCCCCTTTCTTTCAGCTCACCTTTTGTATGTCGCTATTCTTCATCCTAAGGTTCAGGAAGGCACGATTCTTTGATAACCAAGTGGGTTATGCTGAACCAGCAACCTACTAAAACCAACTCAGTGAGTTGATCCCTTATTTAAGGTAAGGGAGTTATTTAGAATATGAAGGAATATTGGGAGTAGTATCGGTTAGTTTGAAACCTCCTTTTGCACAGGCTAAGAGAGGCATGATTCTTTGGTTGAGTCATTAGTAAAGGCGTGGGACAAGTATCAAATTTCACTTGACAAGTCTAACTTAGGGATGCTGTCGCCAAAACTAAAAGTAGACTTGAACCCGTCTTATATAAGGACTTCCCGCAAGTTGATTTTAGATCGAAGTTTTTCCTTGAAGTGAGTAAAACGTGTTCATTTTTAAACCTGTCAGCTGTGCTTAAATCGCATCCTCGAATAGAGCAAAAGAATCCCGTCCCCTCCGTGCGTTGTCCTTGAAAGAAGCCCAATTTCGACCCCTCTGGTACAGAACAAAACTTATCCAATCTTCCGCTCACTTACAATCTTTTCACTTATTCCAAAAGAGTCTTATTTTTTTTTTTGCCTCCACATTTTTATGCCACTTTCATTGCGCGCCACGCGAAAATTGTTTTAAATGGTTTCCTTCCTGTTCTCGGTCGTCGTATTTTAATGCAACACACTTCCTGTGACGCAGCAGTTAGCATATTGTGGTCCGCCTACAAGTTAACCTCTTATCTTCGTTTTCAGATTTCCGTTCCACCATTTGAAAAGAATTCTGAATTTCATTTTTATTTTCTCTTTGAAATATTTTTTCCTTTGCTCCTATCAACGAAGCCGATAAGAGGAATTCTTGGAAAAAAAACCGTATTTAGTGCCAAAGGGAACTCCACAAAGCCAGCGGCCAGTGCTTCTTCAAACTTTTGCTTTGTTCTGTTTTATTACAATTTTTTTTTTGTTCTTTACTCTATCATTACATTCTTTTAGTGTTTTAATTTCGTGCAGATACTCTATACATTTTCACTCTATTCGTGTGTCAGCAGGCTTCAGCGGCCCACCACCACCCTGCCGTAGGTCCATCATACTCACATTAACATCAGAGGGAAGTTTATTAAGTCATAAAATTAGAATAAGAATCAACGTGCAGTGAATATATTTTTTTTCTGTTCTTTATTCCTTTTCCTTGTCATTTTGTGTGAGTGTCGTCGTTGAATGGAATTTTTCATTGGATTCGATCCTTCCTGCGCGAAACGGAGGGCACAGGGGGACCTGACTATTGTCAGACAAACTCGCAGCGCGCTCTCTTATTTCGAATTCAAAACAGAAATCGCAATTTAAGTGGCTTGAAAGTGACTCGTGAATTGGCGCCCAACGGAGGGCTGCTGCGACAAATCGACGTCTCATATTGTTTACAATTTTGTCTTTATCCTTGTTGGGGGGTTTTTTTTTCTTCGCCTTTTTGTATGTTGGCAGATACCGTTATACATGTAGTGCCCTGTCATGCCAGGCATTCTTTGGCGTTTATTTTTTTTGTGCTCTCGTTAATTTATCATGAAAAACACCCACGTACGTGGGCTGTGTACCTACTCCTCTAAGGGACAATCCACTTGGGTTGGGGGAGGGATATACTAAAAGGGGTGGCTGTTGCGGATGGTGTCGTATGCCAGCTCAGATTATATCGTCCTCTTCGTCGAAGATAGTATCGCGCAGATACTCATCGCAAAACCCAGGCCAGATAGACGGAGGCGATGCTGGATGTATCCATCCATCCACGTCCTGTTGTGTGTGGGGGGGGGGGGGGCTATCGAATAACAATGCTGGCGTAATTGTTTTAATGCTCCATGAGAACGTAATTTTGTTTACTCTCCAGGGAGAGATGATAAAGATGGCGCGCGATGGTCGAAGAAGAAAAAGTAATAAATGGTGTTGCTATTAATTTTGCGGACACTATTTCTTTACATGATGTGGACTGTTTTGGTCCTATTTTATATGCACATGGCATCAGACGCTGGGGCATTATGGAGGAGCGCTTTTTAATGGCAGTAGACGCATCGTAAAAACTCGCACCATTAAGACGGGACGACCGAACCGACCGACGGGCTTTTATTTCTCAAGTTATGATCTTCAAATATATCAGACTAGAGCAGGATTTAATGAATTTTCGCGTAATAATGATTGCCAAGCCGACGACCGCGACGCACAGGGAGTTTTTACCATAAACGTCTGTTTGCCGTAATTTGTGCAACTCTAGAAATAGCAGACGCTCGGCGAAATGGCAATGGAGCTGTGGATTACATCATTTTTCTTTTGTTTCGTTTCATTGGGTTTTGAGTTCTTTTGCCATTAAATTAGTTATGGCTAGAGCAGTAATTCGCAAAGGAACTTTGAAGTTTAAGGTCTTTAAAATACGAAATGGACATGGAATCAAATAAAGCAGGGAAATATTTTTCATAATCTGCATTTTTTCATGTAATAAAGAGTGGCTCAAGCTGAGCTTAAGGTCAAATCGATTTAGTTTCATTTTTTGTCTGATCTCATTCATAGATGAACGATAAACGTGGAAAAGATGAGTTTGTTCCTCGAAGGGGGGAGGAGTTACGAATCAAAACTTTCTTAAACCAATCTAAGAAAGCTGGCCGGAGTTTCCAATCACATTAAAACATTAACACATTAACACATTAAAATCACATAAAAACTGCCTCCAAGGGGAGAGGAGTTACGCAGATAAAAAAAGATTGTTTGAAGCAGATAAAAAATGCATCTTTTGCAGATAAAAATCCGAAGCGGTATAATCCCCCATTGTTTGCGTTATTTACGGACAGAATCACATAAGAACTTCCTCCAAGGGGAGAGGAGTTACGAACCAAAAGATTGTTTGAAGCAGATAAAAAATTAATGTAAAGGTTCGATTTTCGAAGAGGATTGGAGGAAATAATCAGAGAAATCTGAATCAGACATCCGTTGTTGAAGGTACATTTTTCAAGGAGGGGGGAGGTAGCTATTTTGTTAAAAAAAAATTCTATTAAAATTAATTAATTTTCACATTCAAAAACTTAAATAATGTCAAGGGAAAGTCGTATTTGCGAAAATGTGAGAGACGAAATTTAGCCCTTCTTCCACCTGTTTTTATTTTAAGGAAGGAGGAGTTCCGAATTGCAAATATTCCTTCATATCAGCCTTCAACAAATGCTTAAATTTCAGAGAGTGCTTTTGACGAAATTGGTACCTTCAATCTAAACAGGGTTTGAAGTCTGAAAGCCTGAAAGCCTTTCGTTTTTCAAAGTATGTTGGAGTTTGAAATCATAGAAATCTGAAGTGGTGTAATCTAGCAGTTCATTATGTCACTCATGGAAAGGATTAAGAAAAAAATCCTCCAAGGAGAGAGGAGTTACGAAACACAATATTAGAAGTAGGCACCCAAAAATAGGTTTAGAGGATCGATTTTGGAAGTGGGTTGGATGAATCAATCAGAGAAATCTGAATCCGATATGTCATTGATTATGTCATTCACGGAAAGGATTAAGGCAAAAATTCCTTCAAGGCGAGACGAGTTACGAACCACATTAAGAGGGTCGGGATTTCGGAAGTGGGTTGTGTGACTCAATCAGAGAAATCTGAGTCTGACATTTTTTTAGGCGGGGAAACGCGTTTGTTCAATTCAATTCAATTCATTCAATCAGTTCAATTTTTTTACAAATTAGTTAATTGTGACATTCAAAAGCTCAAAAACGTCAAGGAGGAACGTCAATCTCTACATTCAGCTGTTTTTTGTTTTGTTTAAGGAGGGAGGAGTTTCGAATCGCAGCTCCCTTAAAACACACCTTGGTTACAAAAAGCGTTTTCGACAAAATGGAATTTGAAGCATCAGATCCTTTTTGGTCCTCTTACGATTCAGATTGGACGAGCTACACGCAAAAAATAAATCAAACATAAAATCTCTAACACCCTTTAAAGCTAGATGAATCCTTTACTGAATTTTTGGGAAACCCTAAACCCTAGGGTCATAGTTATTGTCCCTTTTTCTGTGGTTCGTCCCACTGGTTCGCTTATGCACTCGCCCAGTTCCTTGTCAGAGGCTGAAACCACTGTTTTTCTCGCCATACTTAGACACTGTCAGAAGACGTGATTTACTTTTATGGGTCATGACAGCCTCTGCAAATGTAGTTAGTATCACTACTGGTGCTAAGCTTTGCTAAGTGTTTTCTGTAAAAGAATGTGTTCTGCAAACCCTTCTGGCTGTTGACAGTTCTGAAGATTTTTCCGTCTTGGCTGCTTTTAATTTGACAAGTGACAGTGACAACGGAATCTTTTTAACCGCTCTTGACAGGCAGGTTTTTACCTCTAAAATCGCTTTGACCTCTCTAAAAGACTAGAATTTATTCTGTCGGTTCTTATATAAGCTTCCAGTAAACAGGGTCCTTTTCCGCACGATTTTGTTTAAGGTTTTCCCAGTCTGGTTGTCAGCTCAATCCTGTATTTTATCGAATATTATTTTCTTTTCGGCAGCTATAAGCATTGTTAAAGTGTCTGCCTTGCCTGATAGACAAGGTCTAGTTGCCTACTTGCCAGAAGGATAGCAAATTTCTCCAGAGCTACACCGCTACTCCGGTCCCTGAAAGCTTATGATTCATCTGTGTAGATTGATTTCTCAGTTTTCTTGAAAAAAGTCCTGTGGCTACTCGAATCTTATTTTTCGTAAGCTGTAGAACTTGCTTCATTCTTTTCTGGAAAGCATATGGCAGAAAGATTTTGGTTCATAGAAAATGGAAAGATTCTTACTACCCTGCTCCGAAGAAGACTGGATTTCTGTCGAGCCCATTTGGTTTTCGTCCAGTTTTTTATGAAGAATTTTTAATGCCAAACTTTATGCTCCTTCTATTCTGATAACTTATCCTTTTAAAATTAGAACTGAAATGCCAGTCTTAGCGCTGGACAGGTGCTCTTTTAACTCACTGTGCCTATTTCATCGTAGTAGACTTCGACCAGTCCCGTCTAGTCTTTCTTTTACACCTGTTCCTGTTTCGTTAGCATGTATTAAACCGAAATGTTAATCCCATGGCTGGGCAGGTGATGTTAAAACTCACATGGTCTGCCTTGAAACCTCTTTTCTATTATGAAGACGAAAGGTTCCAACAGTCACCAATAGTTAAAGCTATTATCACTCTTTACTTTTTTAATATGTGTCTCAAACTTAAGTAATTTTTCCATGGCTGGGTAGGTGCTCCAAATCTTACTATGTCTGCTTGATAAAACATTCGTACAACTTGAACTGTTCGATAACGACTACAAACATCTTCGAGCAGTTTTAGGTTTAAATCAGTTCCTATTTTATATTATTGCCATGGCTGGGCAGGTGCTCTAAGCCTTTCTGGTTCTGCTTGATAAAATATACAAATTCCTTGAACTATAAAATGCGGGCCTGAACAACCTCAAACAGATTCAGCTATAAATTTAGTCTTTATTCATGTTAAATCCATGGCTGGGCAGGTGCTCCAAATCTTACTATGTCTGCATGATAAAACACTCGTACAACTTGAACTGTTCGATATGGACTTCAAACATCTTTGAGCAGTTTTAGGTTAAAATAAATTCTTTTTTTATGTTATTACCATGGCTGGGTCGGTGCTCTTAGACCCAAATATGTCTTCTCAAAATTACCTTTTGTGATTTCTCTTGAAGATTCTTAAAACTCTCGTCCCTACTCATGCCTTGTATACGTAGAACTAAATATGAGTTCTTTAACTATTCGATCAAGGTTTTGAACAACTTTGAAAAGTCAAAGTTTTGGAGCACCCCTTGCTTCCTTAGTTTTAGCGTTTTTGATTAAAATTTGGTTTCTATTGCTGGGCAGGTGCTCTATATGTGGTCCTGTCTGCTTGATAGATCATAATAGATTCTCTCGATCTGTCCGATGTGCGCTTCAAACACCTTCGAGCAGATTTAGATACATGCTCCTCAGTTCTTACTTTAGGCAAGCGCTACGGCTGGGTAGGTGCTCTTAGACTAGATGAAATTTGAAGTCCTTTTTGTTAAGTTCTTTGAATTTGTAAGACCAGAATAAAAAGAACGATTCCTTACACTCTCGCCCTTACTCATAACTTGAAGACATCAAATTTTGAACATGAAACACATCCTTGCCCTTTTTTCTAATCAAATTTTCTTTTTCTTTTACTTTCAGGTAAGTGTCCCACTTATGATCAGCACTCTACTCACATATCCTTTTTGTATGTAAGGATTCTGGTAACATGTTAATTCAAAACCAAATTAACCTTAAAACTCTATTCCTGCTACGTATCTATCGGGTGGACGTTAAATATTAATTTAAATTGCATCCGCAACAACTTTGGTAACGAAATCCTTTTTGGGAAAAAAGGCTGCGCACGTGCTTGAAACTCCCTCATTCTGCATCCAAGCCAGGTGTTATGTGTCCAGCACCAAAAAACGAAACAAAAAGCAAAAATAAAATTATAAACAACTCAACGTAAGGTCGCCGCTGAAATTGGAATATAAAAAAAAACTTTGCAGTTGATGGCTCTTACAGCTCAGACTCAAGAGTCCAACGATACGCATAATAAGCTTAAAAACCGGTCTTGATGGAGTCGGGCGGAAGTTTGTGTAGTTTTTTTTTTGTCGTCCTGACTGCCATTGCATTCGTGTGCTAATTCATTTAAATCGTGACAAATTTTAAACTTTGTCCTTGCATATGGAATAAAAACGGTTGCTTGGTCCAAGTTGGGGTGGTGTTAAAGGATTTTGTATTACGGAGTATAAATTTGCTGGGTTTTTGTTGTGCCCTCGCACAGGAGTCGAAGGATGAAAACTTCGTTGTTTCACAGAAAAAAGTTATATTTCTTTTCGATTGGCTTGGAATTAGTTAGGCTATAAAATTTATTTACAGGTGTTGTGCAGGACTTGAAGTGGCTACCAACAATTGAGTAGTGAGGGAGGGTTTGTGGTGCTCGTACGACTTTAAGTGGTTCATTGACGGGCAATAAAATGGGTGATATAGTTTAACACTGAAAGGGGAATTTTCCGTGAATTGGAATCGAGAAGTTATTGCTGTCAACCCATAAAAGCGATCAGAGGAGGGGCAGCGTTTTTGCGTGGTACAATATTTCGTGTTGACCATGAAAAAAGAGCTGAAAATGAGCGAGGTGTCAAGGCTTCGTGAATTTAACTTCGATTTGCACACAATATCCTTTCCGTCAACATGCCGGTGCCTGACTTAGATAATTGTTTGATAATAAAACATTTGTTACTCGCTGTAAACGCTGACATTGAACCAATTTGTGTCCTTGTAACTCAAATTTGTATGGGTTTGCCTTGATTCCTTTGGTTTATTGTTGTTGATTGCGCTGCTTCGAAAGTCTTAGGTCCGCTTGAATCTGAATCTTTCCTATCAAAGGTCCTGATTTGAATTTGATTAGATTGAAGACGTTGAGCTTTATTTGTGTGCTCCAAAAACATAAAGAATATTCGTCACCGCGTCATTGAATTGCCAAATATTTTGTTGATGTTTTGTTAAGCCATGTCTTAGACAAATTTTGAGACATGGATAAGTCTTGTTATGAGTCTTTACATCCTAGGTAAAAGATATCCACGTATTTTATAAAATATTTCCTGTTCAGTTAACCTTAATACAGTTTTGGACTAGGCAACTTCGCAATTCTTAAACCTGACCTTTGCATTTACCCCAGATCTTCCTCTAAGGGCCGGTATTTCTGTGCTAAATTAAGTCCACCTTTAATCAAGATCTGTGAATTCCGTAACAAAACGAATCTGGAGTTAACCCAGCGAGTGGATTTTTAGTGCAGAGTTAACTTCGGCAGCAAAGTTGTCAAAATCTTCGACTCCTGAAATTATTGACTCTCCCAACTCACACTCTTCTCAGATGTAATTTTTCACTGAAATACGCAAATCAATTGGCATTCCACGAAGAAAAAAAATTCAAAGAAGTTTTTACTGTTTTGCAGAGTAAATGCGAGATTACCTCACCAAAGGCGAGTTAAGGCGATTTTAATCCCTGATCTAAGTTCACTGAAAAACTATTTTCTGGAGTTAATCTCAGTTTAACCTGGAAACTCGCATGATCTAGCACTGAAAAACCGACCCTAAGGATATATTACTGTATACAAAGTCGAACAAGAAAGAAATTTTTAGTGTTGGGATCAAATTCTGGTTGGGTCTAAATTCCCTTTTGCAAAATTCTACTTTCAAAATTCTGCAAATGCCACTTTTGCAAAGCGACACAGTGAAATATAAACCTTCCGCCTGTTTTTTACTCTATCTTTGCTTTACTTCAAAAAGTGAAAAGTTTGCTAAATAAGCAGGATTTTGCACAGCAGAATTTTGAAACAAAAATTTTTTAAAAATAATTTTGACTCAACCAGAATTTCGACACTAACACAGAAAAACAGAATCTTTAAAGAAGAAATTCTGGTCGGACTTAATTTCTATTTAAAAATTTCAATTAAATATAAATTTGGTTCGACCAGAATTTTGACGAAGGCCCGTTTTTCTGCTTTGGTCAGAATTGGAGAGCAGATCACAATGAATCAGAATTTCATTTTTGTTTGCAAAAAAAAAAAAACTTTCAAAATTTTGTTTTTTTTTTCAAAATTCTGACTAAAACAGATCGAAATTCTTTTAACAAAATTCTAAATTCTGCATTTCAAGCCAAAATTTTGACACTAACCCAAAATTCTAAAAACAGACAAGAAATTTGTAAAAAGAATTTTGTTCCGAGCAGATTTATGACCCAAACCCCTTTTATTGCTTCGGTATGAATTTTGAAAGCAGTTTTTTTGGGGAGCAGGTCAAAAACTGAATTTCAGAAATCTTTTTTTTTTGCAAAAAAGTGCTTCCAAAATTTTGCTTTTTCAAAATTCTGACTAAAGCAATCAAATGAGTTTGGGTAAAAATTCTGCTCGGATCAAAATTCTTTTTACAAAATTCTAAATTCTGCATTTCAAAATTCTTTATTAAAAGTAACAGAATTTTGTAACAAAAATAAATTTTACCCAACCGGTATTTTGACACTAACACAGAAAAATTTGTAAAAAAAAAATTGTTCCGACCAGAATTTTGACCCAAACCAGTTTGCTTTAGTCAGAATTTGGAAAAAGCTGTATTTCGAAAGCAGATTTTTTTTGGGAGCAGGCCATAAACCGCTTCTCAAAATTCTATTTTTTTTGCAAAAAAAAATTCGCTTTCAAAATTTTGCTTTTTCAAAATTCTAAACAATTAAATTCTAAAAATTCTAAAATTAAAACAATTAAATTCTAAACAAGACTAAAACAATAAAATGGTTCTGGCCGGATCAAGATCTTTGGACAAATTCTAAATTCTGCTTTTCGAAATTCTGTATTACAACAAAATTAATTTTGTAAAAAAATTTGGACCGAACAAAAATTTCTGACCCAAACCTCTTCTGCGAAAAAGCAGATCATACCTTTGAAACAGATTGCTTGACCATAGATCCGCTAAGACCGTGGTGTGTCCACTCAGAGAAGATAGTGGCGAGTCCCACTATGGGTTTTCAGCGAGATTTTTGATCTATAATCTACCGTAGGCAAAAAATTCCTTGGTGTCAAAATTTCTGGGCAAGGAAATCCTCAAAATTAGTCGGCAGAAAAGTTAGCATGATCATCTGTTCCCTGTCAGTGAGCCAAAAACAGTTTTTCTTCGTCATTTCGTCCGCGAGCAGTTTTATTTTGTGTTTCTTGTTTTAATTCTGCTAAGCTTGGCCAGAAAGTACACTTAATGCTTTCTGTATAAAGCTTTGTTTACGTTACAGGTGAATAGTTTCAGCGATGAGTTTCGGCTCCTTATGTCTTCTTGACTGACCTAACTTCCTGACTACTATTTCTTCGAACAAGCCGATCTTACAAAAGTGCTTTCAGTGTATTCTTATAGTTTTCGCAAGCTTTTGATCAAACGCTTTTTTCCAGAATATCCTCGCCCCTAGGCACTTACTGCCTTGTCTTAAAGTGATGTTCTTCGTAACCTTCCAAGTGCTGCTGCACATTTGAATGTTTTATGGTGCTGTAACGGTCAGGGGCTTAAAAAAGAAACAAACTCGTAACACCTCGACGTGAGCTATATACGCCTTGTGCGTTGTGTTCTTAACAAACTTGGCGACCTATAAATTTGACCAAATCCGAACAGAATGTTCGGTTTGCCAGGCCCCTGGCCGAACTATTTTCAGATCACATGTGGGAGTCGAACCCAGACCTCCCACCAGGGCACACCCAAGGGCCCCTAGAGGCATTAAGTTACCTAAGCGCTAGTTGCGGATCAGTTCTCTTTGATTTTATAAAAAGTGCAGAACTAAAAACATCTCATGTACAAGTCTGTTCCACATTCATGATGTTCTGCAAATGACTTCTATCCAATGCATCGTGGTGTTCATATTATTGAGGTCGATTTCTAACTTTGCCTTTTTTAGTTTTGGAGTTCACTTCCTTGAGGAGCTATTCGAAAAAATAGCTGGTATAAGTTTTCACACAAATGCTCGGAACCGTTGAATTGGTTTTTGAGGGAGTGTTTAGTACCTTCCCAGACCTGACCAGAGTGCTCGCATGGCTGTAGAGGATTTAGAAATAAAAACCGCCTTAAAAGTCCTGAATATGTGTAGGATTCTCGGTTAAGCTTTGTTCCCAAGCAAATATTTCATCATTCTCTGGACTATTTGGTTGCTCTTAAAATCTTTCCTAGGTTTGAAAACTCGCCCCTGGATAGGAGAATTTTTTTGTGTAACTTTAAAATCAGAAACGTTATTCACGCTCACTGCTCTTTCCGCATCAAACTCTGCCCTAGAGTATATATCACAAAAAAGCCGTAAAAAATTTAGAATAAAAAAATCCCATACAGGACCCTACCCCGCAGAAAAAATTCAACTGGAAGCCCGAATCCTTTTGGCAACAAACTTCCCTGATGTATACTGCATGTTTAATTGATTTCTGTGGTTCTCTCTCCTGTTTTCTGTGTTTTCTACTTTTATGGCGGAACTTCATTCTCCATTAACAACAACAGTAAATTAATAATTTATAACCAAAAAAAAAAAACATTCTTCCGGAAATATCAGTTTATCCTGAGTTTTCAACCCCTGCGTCATAAGAGCCTTCAGAAAAACAAAACAAAAAAAATATAAAAACGAACAACACACATAGCCGCCGTTCGCTTAACTAAAATATTCAATTACAACAGGGATCACTGCATTGAATGATTGCCACATTGGGATACAATCGAAAGGACCTGCCTGGCATCAGCAGAGCGAACGAGCTAAGCATCCATGTTCGAGTACATTCAGTTTTACACTCCATAAAGGGACGCAAGACGGATACAACGCAAAATAAAAGTATCGAGTATACCACCCACTCCTTTGGCCACCATCGCCTGAATCTCTGTTGCCACTTGTGTATCCATTAAAAAATATTCACTGGGAAAATAGACACCCTCGCAGTCTCTATGTCAAAATATAAACAAAACGGAAGGACCTAGAGAAAACATTTGCAAATTTAGACACATCCACAAACACACAAAAAAACTCGTGAAAAATAGGAAACAAAAATCGCGTCTAGTACTGCTGCTGCTATTCTCATCTTATAAATATTCATTTGAATATTTTTCATTTTCATCCTTGGTGTGTCCATCGTCAGGACTCAGGTTTTTTTCGCATTTTTTTTCATACATGAATGAAGGTAGGCGCCGAGAGAGAGAGAGAGAGCTAAAGTGTGAGTAGAAGAAGGTGCTCAACAACAGTTACATCTCCCACGAGAGAGGGTTGAATAAATGACTGGGTTGATAGGTACCCTTCCGGCGTAGCAATATATTTTAGACAGACAGACACAAAATTCCAAATAGCACCGAAAAAATAAACAAAGGACTAGACTCTTTCGCACTGACAACCCCTTCTGTTAAAGTTTTACGCGATTTCACATTCATAAAAAAGAGACGACAACAAAAAATCCCATAAAAGGTGGAGGTCAGAGTGTAGTACAACACAGAGGGTAAAGGACCTTAAAGAACCACCGCTATTACCACCGAAATGATACTTCACAATGGTGACGAAATGAACAATAACCCGAAGGAGTAAATCACCTTCTTTCACGGTAGGTATACCGACCGGCAACACACGCAAACAAAAATGTCCACACAAAAAAAAACAAAAACCCCAAATGAACAGGCAACGTCGAGTGAAAGGATAAAAGATGAAACATGTCCTGGACCCGGTAGCCGGCACACCGGTCTGTTTCTGTGATGAGTTGTTTCTGCGGAAGACTGTGCACAACACCATCTTCCTTCCGTCCGGTTGATGTGGTTGGGATTTTATTTTGTTTCACTGTTAAACAAATATCCTGACTATCCCCGTTTTCAAGCAAGGTTAACCCTAAGAGAAGGTGCGCACTGTTTGTGCCGCTGAAGGTAGGTGAATACCAAAAGGATGACAAAAATGAAAACTGTCCAGAGGTGGATTTACTTCTGGCAGATTTGGGGCGGCCCATAGAGTCGACGAAATAGGCCCATAGCCCTTCAGGACATGGGGCAGAATGTTTTCAAAGTTCTGATTCAAATTTTCAAGTGGCCCAAGTTCAAGAGTTCGAGCTGTCAGAGATTTTGAGACAGACAAAAGAGGTACTGATAAGCTTTGACTTAAAACTTTGATGTGGGTCTTGAAGGAAATCTGTCAAGGTGAGCTCCAGTACAATAAGTTAAAGATAAGCAATCTTCATCTTCTTAGCCTTTAAAGGGTAAAATCCACCTTGTTGTTTAATAGAAAAATTCCTAGAAAACATGTTGGGAAGCTAGATTCTAGCTAGACCTTATCGTGGTCATTTTAATCCTTGTGAAGAAAAAAGTTCTTCAGACACTTTGTTGGCCCCAAAAATAAAGCGGGATTCCGATGATGGACGACGCTTTTCGCACCCCGTGCTTAGCTCACGCGATCAAGCCTCTTTTAAGCCTTTGTCCTTGTGAAGATCATAGTATTCTTGGCGAGTCCCAAAAATTGAGCAGGTGTCCATTGACGGAAGACCGTTGCCGCCATTCGCCCTTGACTTACGTGATCAAGACTCGTTGGTGATCATCCGTCATCGAGAGGAACATTTAATTCGTTCAACGAAGCTACTTGGTGGACTCTAAAAATAACCTGTAGTACAATGATGGGAGACCGTTTCCGTCATTCGTCCTTGACTGAAGTGATCTAGATTCGTTTGCGACCGTTCGTGATCAAGAAGGACATTCAGTTTATTCAACGAATGAAAATTGGTGGGCCCCGAAAATAGAGCTGGAGTCCGACAATAAAAGAGATTTCCTCGATTTGTCTTTGACTTACGCGATCAAAATTCGTTCGCGATCGTTCGTGATCAAGAAGAACATTTTTATTCTTTCAACGAAACTAAAAATTGAGGTAGAGTCCAGTGGCAGAAGACAGTTTCCGCCATTCGTCCTTGACTTACTTGATGAAGACTTGCTCGCGATCGTTCGTGATCGAGCATAACATTTAATTCGTTCAACGACAGAAACTTGTTTGTTCCCAAAACATAGAACACGAGTTAAACAATGGATGTCGGTTTTAAGTATTGAGTTTAGACTTACGTAATTAAGACTGGTTCGCGATCGTCTGTGATCAAAAGAACATTGAATTCGTTCATCGAAAGACACTTGGTGGGCCCCAAAAGTGTCCCTCCTGAGCTGGAGTTCAATGATGGAGGATAGTTCCGCCATTCGTCTTTGACTTACGCGAACAAGAATCGTTCGGGATCGTTTGTGATCGAGAACAACATTTAATTAAATTCAAAAAATTAATATTGGGCCGCAAAAATACAGCTGGAGTTCAATAATGGATGACGGATTTCCATATTGAGTTTTGACTAACGTAATCAAGACTCGTTTGCGGTCGTTCGTGATCGAGCATAACATATAATTCGTTCAACGAAAGACACTTGGTGGGCTTCAAAAATAGAGCTGGAGTCCATCCATGGAAGACTGTTTCCGCCAGTCGTCCTTGCTTACGTGATCAAGACTCGTTCGCGATCGTTCATGATTTCAACGTTCATGGTTCAACGACAGAAACTTGGTGGTTCCCAAAAATAGAGCTGGAATTCAATAATGGATGATGGTTTTGAGTATTGATTTTTGACTTGCGTGATCAAGACTCGTTCGCGATCGTCTGTGATCAAGAAGAACATTTAATTCGTTTAATGAAAGACACTTAGTGGGTCCTAAAACTTGAGCTGCAGTCCAAAGATGGCGGACCGTTTCCGCCACTCGTCTTTGCCTTTCACGATCAAGGATCGTTCGTGATCGAGAACAACGATCTTTGATTGTGAAACAAAAGTGTCTTTCTTTGTCTGTATTGGGCCCCAAAAAAATAGCTGGAGTCGAATGATGGAAGAATATTTCCGCCATGCGTTCAAGATCATTTAATTTGTTCAATGAAAGACCCTTTATGGTTCCCAAAAATAAATTTAGAGCCCAATGATGAAAGAACATTTTTGCCATTCGTCCTTGAATAATGTGATCAAATCTCGTTCGTGCTCAAGCAAAATATTAAGCTTGTTCAACGAAAGACACTTGGTCGGTGGGCCGTAAAAATAGAGCTGACGTCCAATGAGAAGAGTTTTCAAAATTGATCCTTGACTTGCGCGATCAAGACTCTTAAGCTTCCTGAATAACATTCAGTTCGTTCAACGAATGACTTTTGCTATTTGTCCATTTTCGAAGATCGTTTTCGCCATCCGTCCTTGATTTACGTA
Source organism: Neoascia interrupta (assembly GCA_947623515.1). NCBI lineage: Eukaryota > Metazoa > Arthropoda > Insecta > Diptera > Syrphidae > Neoascia > Neoascia interrupta. Next base: position 111,178,823 of record OX392464.1, read on the forward strand.
ATCGAAATTTGGTCATGATCATTCGCGATGAAGATCAGTAAATTTGTTCAGCGAGAGACATTTGGTGGGTCTCGATCGGTGAAGCTGATCACAAATAGACTTATGTGATCAAGACTCTTTTGAGTTTAGTGAAATCACGAACGATTGGAAGAACCAGGTCGAAAACGACGAAGTGGGTTTTGTTTCAAATGAATTTGTTTGACCTTGATTCATATCCTTTTCAAGTCCTTGCCACTCCGCCCCTGTAAACGTAGGTGTATTCACCATCGTCACTGATTCCAGTGAGGGCCGATAAAATCCAAAGAAATCAACAACACAGCGCACGAAAAAAGCACACATCAAATCAGGACACGTCACCAAACATAGTATCACCCCTGATCGTATCAGGACACAGAACATACAACACGCAACTGAGCAGACAAGAACACAGAAAAAGCCAAAAAAATAAAGGACGACCTATAAAAAAAGCAAAGTAAAACGCAAAACCCTTTTAAGGAGATTCTTCTTCCTTTTTTTTTGCGGTGTGGCTCTTCTATCAGGAATGGTCATTTCGTCTATGTATGGCTCGGTCTATGATGCGGTCCTCGAGGTAATTTCGGTTTTCTTTTTTTGCCTCTGTATATCGGGGTACATATACATAATCTCCTTCGTATGTTCGTCGTGTTTGAAATGAAATGTCTGCGGAGTAAAATCGGGTTCGCCTTTGATGCGGTTTGGCAGCTCAGCTCTGTGAAAGTGCTTTCTAGTATAGATCTTTGGTGCGTGGTTTTCATGGCAGTGAAAGGATTTTTCATGAGACCCCAACCCACTCATCATTTCTTTTCTTGTCTGCCTTTGGGCTGTGGTTGGGGGATCTATATGTCATATGTCCTCCGGTGGGGCAGCTTTCTATCTTTCTACATCACCCTGTGGGAGTATATATTTTCACCGAAAGAATGACGCGGGCTGTGTCCTGTGTGTATCTGTCTGTATATTTTTATCCTTCGAGATGAGGTGAATATACGGAACGGGTACCTTAAGGTAAATTGCTTTTTTATTTTATTTTACGAGTGTCGTTTGGTTCCTTTACCCTTTTTTACCGCCACTTTGTGTAAAAGGCTTACGATACGTCGGTCGTTGTCGTCGGAGGCGGCGAGCGGAGAGCGGCAGCTTCGACGGCATCATGGTCGTCTTGGTCGGGCTATGGGTTTTGTAAATCCTATAAAGACAAAAAACCCACAACATATAACAGAATATTGTGACATCAATGAGAAACTACTTAAAAAAGAAGACGTCTGAGTCTGGGCTTGTGGAAAAGATGTCACGTGTCCTTTATGAAGGTAATTTTTGGTAAAGGATTTCTTGTTTCTTTTTTATGCTTCAGAATAAACTGGAGGTCGGTTGAAATGTCTGGGAATATGTATACCAACGAAGTTGTAAGATTTCATGTTTTACAAGAGGGAATATGTAATTCTATTGAAATGACAGGACATTTTTGGTCGTTTGACTGGCGCAAAAGGATCTTGAAGATATTGGGATGTCTTTTATGGGAATTTTCGATGAGAAACAAATTTAGATGGCGGCGGACAACTGCTTCGAAAGTGGTCACATTAAGGTGTCGTGTGTAACTGCACCTAGGAGGATTGTTTTGGAAAACTTTCAAGCATCTTTTATAGACTCGAGTTAAGGGCTTTTCTAATGGTAAAACTTTTAGCAGTAGCATGGAAGATTGTCGATTTATGCGGTCTAATAAGAAAACAGACGAATTTACTTTGATTGTGAAACTTCGAATCCTTGTCTGGAACATATAGGACTCCCATTACATTTCCAATGTTTTAAGTGCGTCGTTAAGGTTACTTTTATTTGACAGCCCTGGGCAGCTGAGCAGTAAAGGTTGTTTGATTCCGTCTAACTGAGGTCAAAGCCTCATCCCGTAGCAGAAGTCCGAATGAATATACCGACCAGAGAATGAGATGTGGACACAGTTTGCCTGTTGGTTTTTTAAGCACGTTCCTCTTTCTCTATATTTGTTTTAGAAGCTTTGTTTAGATGAGGCTTGACTATATGAAGAGTTTGGCCTAAGGAAAAACGCAGATTTTTTGGGTACTCAACTTGTGTCTAAGGTGTTTATTTGACTGAAAAGAGTCGGCTCGTTCTCTTCGGGCCTGTCATTGGGTTAAAAAACAACAGGTTGCTTTTTTTGTTCCGCTGCGTTGAATGCCCCAGTACTTCCAATATGCTGATCGATAGTTCAGGTCTAATCTCCCAAAACACACGCGAACACAGCCCTTTGATTGCGTTCGGCGCCATGCTATCGACGAAGTAAAAATTCCGAGAAAACGTACTTGGGAGGGCGCAGGTGTACAAGTTCGAAAGAGTAGAGGTGCGAGTACTGACCCTTGAGGCAGGCGGTTGTTGAGATTTCTTGCTGCTGCTGTTATCGTTGAGAAAGCATTGAATACTCTGTCACTGAGCATTGCGTATATAATTGTGGCCAGACTTATGTGAGACTGGTTAAAAAACTGAAAAAGACGCAACTTTTTGACTTCCTTGAACCTACTTCTTTGTCCGCAATAGTTTTATCGATGTATGTCAGTGACTATTTAGTTCAGGATGATCTTGCCTAAAGTCCTAAGCTTAGATTAGGCTGCATGCCATTTTGGCATATTTGAGGTGTCTAAGAAGAAAAATGCAGGACATACAGTCAAATATGCTAAAATGGCATGCAGTCTAATCTAAGCTTAAGGCCAAGTGACAGGAGAGCACTGGAACTTTTGCGTTGTTTCTTTCCGTAGGGTGGGGACTTATAGGTTGTTTCCACCGCACATGAAACATAACGTAGAAAGATTCATAGTTAAGCCAAAGTGTTTCCACCGGAAATTAGGAGATTTACTTGTTTCCTTTGATTTTTGACATTTCTCAATAACATCCTGAAGTGTGAAATGACAGTGTCTGGTCGTCACGTCCTCTGCGCTGCATCTCATAGTTAATGCGAGTTTTTTTTTTTGCTCCCGGGCAACTCAGATTCAGAAATAACAAAATTCATATCTGCCACCGATTTTTTAATCTACGAAACGAAATAACCCAAAAAGAGATAAACAAAACGTCAAATATGTTGATGGGGTTCACAAAGTCGATAGTAAGACTAACTTGATCAACATCAACATCAGCAGCATCAACAGTTACATCCATCATTCTGTTGTAGTGAGCACTCGTCACTGCAATTAACTTAATTGACAGGTCCAACACCATCAACAGCAACATCAACCAGTCTGGGCATTCGTTTACTTAAACAATACAACAAACATGACTAAATTGATGATACCCAGCTGTCAAAAAAGGTTTGTTTGCTTTCTTTCGTCAGAAAACGAACAGAGCATGTGGAATTCTGTACAATTTGATTTGAGAATTTATGCGTGGGAGAGATTTATAACGCGATTAATTTTTAATCTTTTCGTGAAGAGATTAAAATTCGTGTGGTAAATCTCGTAATTTGCAGGAGATTTAGGGAAGATTTGTCTGAATCACGGATTAGTTTCCGGTGGAAAGACTCTATTAGGCAGCTCGACAGATGGTTTGGAGGGGATTAAGGGAAGATTTGTCTAAATCACGGATTAGTGTCCGGTGGAAAGACCCTATTAGGTAGCTCGACTGAGGGTTTGGAGGGGATTAAGGTCCTCGGATTAGTGTCCGGTGGAAAGACCCTGTTAGATAGTTCGACGGATAACAGCATATTGAAATATAGTCTCAAACAAGCCACCGTCTTAGTTTTGGGAGTCACTGTGCGGATTCCGCCTCCGTGCCGGATTCCATTCAATTTTTAATTGAGAAAAGGACAGTATCAACTTCGATTGTAAAATGGATTTGAGTAGGTGTCGTGTGGGGTTGTATTTATTCGAAAATTTTTAGATTACTTTTTCTAACTGGACCTATTTATTGAAATCCTACCTTATTGGAATCGATGCTGGATATTTTAGCAGATAGCGGACGTAACTTAGACTAGATAAGACTGCTAGTTGGGAGAGCCTTCCTGGGCCTCTGGCATTGCAGTCTCTGAAAAAAAAGCCTTTCTGCCTTCCCTGATGAAATCTTAGAGCCATCTTTTCACACTGCTGGAAGTCTGGGAGACAATAATCTGCACCTTGCATGTGGAGTCCAGCGAACGCCCGATGCGATGGAGAGATTTCTTCAGTTTCCAATTGCCGCTGAAAATTCCAGTGGGGATTTTTAACTTAGCTATGTCCTGGTTGGTTGAGGTATAAGACTTCGTGGTGGACTAGACCTCAGGTGCGTTAAGCCTGACTTCGTTGGCTACAATTCTAGCTAGGCTTTTAGTAAACTTCTTAAAGAGTCTCACTGACACCGCCTGTGAGTGGTGTATTTTAGCCCCTGGCATTAGCTAGCGAGTCTTTTAATTATTTGCCATCAAAGCCACTATAGTAAAATTTTTATTACTCCTTTCGAGTTCTTCTGCTATGCGCAAAAGGAACTGTGACCATTGCTAAGTGGAGGATGTATCTGAAATTAATTGAAATATTTTGCCAAAATTTTCGGCTCAGGACACGATTGTTTGGTGATCTGAATCAGCCTCAGACACCAAAATTCGAAGACCAAAATTTTAAGCGTCTTTCTGACAGCAATGCAAAAAAATGAAGCGAATTTTCACCAAAAACCTGCGATCAATCAAATTTTTGATGAAGAACTGGCTTAAGCCTGTCATTGAGGGGCCATTTTTTACGCTGCCTTTAGTTGCACTTGGGTCCTTGCTGGCATGTTAGTTCCGGCTCTCCTAGCTCGTCGGACGGGTGGGAAGTTGACCCTTGGCACGCGTTCTAAAATCATGCCAGTCTTGTTTATGCGAAGGATGGTCATCGCCTGCGAGAATTTTGATCTTTAAAACCCTCTCAACCTTGGTTACTTTGCTCGCCTCAGTAACCCTCAGTAACTTTGTTGGCATCTTTCTCTTTCTCACCAAAACATTCTTCCCTTTTCAAACCTCCTCATCCTTGTATCCCCTTCTTATTCATAACCCATTATTCAAAACCAAATCAAAGTGTGCATCTTTCTCGCTTTAGAAAAGGATGGCAGGTGTAGGGTTTTCAAGTTGAAAAAACAGAAAATGACAGAAGCTCACTGACAAACATTTCTGGCCTTGAAATGTACGCCTTATTTAAGATGTCGTGTAACTAAAGGACCACTTGCTAGATTATGTTTCGGCGGGTGTTTAGATTCGAATAAGATAATTTTTTTCTTAGGAGCTTTTCCCTTTCTGACACTAGTGTCAAATATTAAAATGTTAAATAAACTCCTCCGTTTTGGTGGAAAATTTTAAAGGTGTGGTAGGTAGGCTTAGATACTTAATGATATACTAAGATTAACTGCAAAGTGCGACCTGAATTGAGCCTTTTTGTTCGACGTGATTACATCCACTTCGGACACCAAAGCAAAGTCTTGCAATTCTTGTTGCAAACTCTTGCTTGTTTTGATTTGGGAAACTTTTCGAGGCTCCATTTTCTTAGTTTAGGATGTGGCACTTCGTACAAAAAGATAAAGGGATTCCATTTCTTAAGATAATACTGGTTTCCGCTGCCGCTACTTTTTACACCAATGTCAAAGAATAGCAACATCTACCCCGCACTCTTGAATGTATTGGCAATTTTTCACTTTCGAGTTGACATATTTCCGTCAGGTGAAGTTTCACTCTGAATAATTATGTCCTGCTCATTTCATTTGCAAAGTCAATTGACCTTGATTAGATTTAAAGGCCAACTTGTTTTTGATATTATCATGTCAAATTGATTGGTGGATTGACCCATATTCCTTAATGGACTTTAGTTTCATTCCTTAATTGAGGCGCAAACGAACTTTCTACTTTGGTTTCAGTCCATGCTAAGAGATGTCAACAGAAAATTTGTATGACGTTTTCCTAATGCGGCCATCATAAAATCTTTCCAAACCGGACAAAATTTACAAACTGAGTGCAACCGCACAATGGCTTTCAACATGTATCTTCCTCTCTGACCCATTGGAACAGGCAGGGGGTGGAGGGGGTTTCTATACAAACACACAAAACACCATTTTGTTGGTTATGTCATCAGCATTGCTAAGTGTAATAGTCTGGCATTAAAATGCAATTAAAATTTGTAAAGTACTTTTATCTACAAATGTTTTTGGGAAATTTGGAATATACAGCACAGAGTGTAGTTTGAAAACGAGAAGTAATCGTTAACATTATCGTTATAGAGTATCGTAGGACTCGTCGATGTGTACACTCTGCAATTGTGGCTGTGTACATATGCAACCCATGCTGTGTGCAGCTAGGACACTTTCCAGTCTAAATGAACCAAACCAAGTGCTGACTGACCTCTATAGTCGAAGAGCTGGGTCTGTTCTCTTGCCACTGGGCTTGTGGACGAGGGTGGTCGTATAGTGTTGGTCGAATAAAGTTGCTTGATGTCCAAAGCCTATCATATCCACCATCAAAATTGGTTACTGTACATTTGTGGTGTTGTTTACAAACGCACACACACCCGCACATATCCTGTGAACACACACACAGTAGTAGTAATGTTTAATTAGAATGTTGTGTACTTTAATAATAGCTTCGAATGTGGAGGCTTTTGCGTTGGCTGTTTTTGTTTTTAGCTTGAATCCTCCGGCCGTCATGATGCCCGAACACATATGCAGGCGCAGGACTAGACTGGGTGAATTTTTCTATTCTGTTTTTCTTTGTGTCTATAGTTTTTATGGGCTTCGGAAAACTACGCAGTACTGAGGTTAATTACATTTAATTAAAGCAAATAAAATGTGTGTTTTTTCTGGGCGGTTTCATTGTTGTTGTTTTTTTTTTACAAAAAGGTTTGCGAGGGTGGAGAAAAGTGATATGGGTAGGGTGACTTTGTGACTTTGCATGAGTCAGAATGAGCGGAGGCATTTTAGAATTTTTTTAGAAATTCATTAGGCTCAAAACCACCGATAAAGTGACAGGATAAGGAAATGTTTCTAGGGTTGGTTCCTATTTGAAATGTTGATGAATTTTTTATATATTTTGCCCCAAAAAACAATTTCTCTTCTCTTTGGACTGACAAGACAAGTCTGTTACAAATTGAGTACTTAAGACGACTGAACACAAACCTAGGTACAACAAAGAGTCAAACGGAGCACTTTGAGATACCAAATTTTTAGCGTTAAAAAACCTCTACGAGTGCCTTGAGCTGTGTGAAACTTAAACTTTATCAAAGTCACAGCAGACTTAAAATACTGCGCAAATTTATTGATTTTTCTAAGCGTTTCGAAGTAGTCCAATGTCTCATGTCTGGGTAGGTGCAAATGACACCAATTTGCACAGAGGTCCTCGTAATCATTTGAATTCGCGGATTTTTTGACCAACATTTTTATTTTATTATTTTATTTCAAAAAATATGAAAACGAGAATGATAAGCTTACACCAGAGGTTGAAGTTGTTGAGAGTCTTTCAAAACATGTATCAAATTCTCTGCTTAATTCGACCGCTTATGAACAAGTTACAATGACGAATTTGAGGGTATATTGACAGAAGAGGACGGCAGCGTTACAAGAACAAGTAGAGGCGAAAGAAGGAGGCGAAAGTAAAGGCCCTTGGGAAAATATGCGAATGCAAGGCTGCTGTGTCTTCGGGAAATTCAAAGTGTTTTAAGGGATTCAGGGAAAAATGAATATTAAAAAATTATTCTGAACAACTAACAAGGCTCAAAATCTTTATGGCCAGCTCGGAGAATACAGCATCGATCTCAGCCTGAGCCCTTAAAATATTTTAGGTTTTTTGTTTGATATTGATATAAGCTAGGGGTAGATTGTAGATATCTCTTGGTGACGTATCGCTTTGACGAAATTTACAAGTCATACAACGTCCAGGTTTCGGAGTCCAAAATGTTCTTCTCTACCATAGGTAAGTCTCAGGTTAATTGATTTCTAAGGAAGCTGATTTCTCAGGAGGTATCCAAAAAATGCCAAGTTGAGTCTGAATTTTTTGTCAAGGCATCTTACTTTTTTCCAAATTCGGACTTGTAATCCACGTCCAAGTCACTGTTCAGGTCAAAATCCTTAAGAGTGTTGTTCTCGTTCATCTTTCGACAAAACTTGCCGACTTCCTCCTTATTGTTTGCGGTTCAGTGGTTTTTTTCGAACGCCGATTAATTTTGATCGACCCTTCCGGTCGTTGTCCGTTCATTCTTCTTTCTTTCGATACTTGTACACCGTGGAGGCAACTTCCATTTTTTTGTAAACCATTGAGCAAACCATTGTGCCGAATAAAATTTAAAAGAAATCCGAAAAAATATATAGCGGGGTTGTTGTTATCCTTTTTATTCGGTTGAGTGATATCACAGATATAATTTGTCGCCATCGCCAGCGAAGGTACATCCACGAACGGCTGGTCTGTAGCCATCATCGTCTGTGCGAGCTCAATCAAGCCAGCGGACGAGCATCTGCACCATACGCTGCCAGCTGGGTACCTGCAGACGGCTCATCTCCGTCGCCACCGGGATACCCACGTGCGATCCCGGCCACCGAATTATAACAGCACATTTCCACGACGCTCGCTGCCAACCGAGTTTCAACGGGAACAGCCGCCGAAAACCTGTCATTGTCCGCATACCACCACCGTGCATCATCGTGCCTTCCCTGCCACACGATCGGCAGCGTAGTCCAAAGAAAAGGAAAGGGACATCTGCGCCACGAGAGCGCCAACATCGCCTGAAAAAAAAGTGAAAAGTCCCGGCGCCACGTGCAAGTCAGAGCGTCGCCCTCGGGCGTAGTAACACCAAAAGCACGTGTCCCAAACCGTGTCGTGAAGAAAGAAATCGGTGCAGTCATCGCTTCAACCCGTCGCCCTTAGCTGTCACTATAGGGGAAAACGTAGTCCAGATTCCCAGATGTATTGCTATGGTCGGACATTAGACACTGGTGGCCTACTGTTCCCCCTACTAAGCCTTAGAGCAGCTTGGTCCTTCGATAGAGACAGTCAGAGGTGAGATTTGCATCGAAGTAAACGAAGTCTACGTTGACCCAAAAGTTGTTCGTGCCTTTTGTGACGTTTTAGCCAAGACAGCGTTGTTTGGCGTTGCTTTTTGCCCGCTAACTTAATTACCCGATTTGCCCCGTTCAATACTGAAATAATCATAGTAGCCCTTGCATCAATATTCGATAATGTACCTTTTAGATAGCTTGCGAAGATCTTCCAAGTGTGTCGACTAATTTGACATTTCACATAATTTGATTTACGAGCTTACACATAATTTACTTACGAGCTTCAAACAAAAATTCTGACGGATTTGCCCCTGTTCAGTACTGAAATACTCATAGTAGCCTTTTTGTCAATGTTCAATAACGCACCTTTTAGAAAGCTTGCGAAGATCTGTCAATTAGGTCAACAAATTTGACATTTGACATAATTTGATTTATCTTGAAAATTTTCCGAAAAACTGTGCCTCAGGTGCTGGCTTACGAGCTTCAAACAAATATTCTGATCGAGTTGCTTCTGTTCAGTACTGGTGCTGGCTTACGAGCTTCAAACAAATATTCTGATCGAGTCGCTTCTGTTCAGTACTGAAATACTCATAGTAGTCCTTTCGTCAATATTCAATAACACACCTTTTAGAAAGCTTGCGAAGGTTTGTCAATTATGTTGACTAATTTGACATTTGACATAATTTGATTTATGTGGAAAAATTTCTAAAAAAATGTGCCTCTGGTGTTGGCTTACGAGCTTCAAACTAATATTTTGATACTGTTTTCTCCACATTATAAAGCATTATAATCGGGTCTTACGACTAAAACCTGCAGACCCTTTGGTTTAAACCACATTCGCTTGATTAGAATGTCGAGCTACTGTGCACGAGGTCTCAGGTTCGAATCCTGATCGAAGCAATAACAGTTTTTCCACGGGTTGCGAAAGTTTCGAGCGTAACATATGTTATGAGAGACTTTTAAGCCCGCGATAGGGATTGGCAAGTTGGTGCCCAAGTATGAAAAAAAGAGGGTCGCGTCAGGCCAATTGTTCGCTCTGAGTTTTAAACAAACAAGGAGCCAACAATGAAATCACTGTTAACAGTTTTTCTTTGAAATGGATTTCGCCAGTCGGTTCAGTATGGAAAAGTCGCTTTCCATACTGAGGCGCCAATTGTCCCTTGCCATGAGCGTGGTGGGATAAAAGATTGCTGTCCTGCTTTCTTTCTGCTGTGGTGTGGATGTCATTAAGCCTTTCCAGATTTTTCAGTATATAGAACAAGAAACATCGAACTGTACGGGCTGTACAGCGATACCGACCTAGCCAAAAGAGTCAAAACACAACGTCTACGATGGCTGGGTCATCTAGAGCGGATGGACACCAACGCCCCGGCCCGGAAAATCTTCGAATCCACACCGCAGGGACGACGCGGTAGAGGAGCACCGAGACTCAGGTGGCGCACGCAAGTGGAAGGGGACCTCAGCCAACTTCGCGTGCGAAACTGGAGACGGCTAGCTAGAGACAGAGCTGGCTGGCGAAGCTTGTTGGCTGAGGCCCAGGTCCACCCCGGACTGTAGCGCCACCTTAAGTAAGTAAGTAAGTAAGAACAAGAAATGAAGTCTGGAAAATCATAAAAACAGCGTTGGTCCTTTTTCAACGTTTGGGGAAATAAACGATGAACTACTTTAAAATCACAGTTCAGTTTTTATCTGGCTAGAACCCAGAAAAGGCGTCAAACTATAAGACTGAACTAGTGCCCCGAGATGCTAGAAGACATTTATTAATTTTAATTTTTAATTGAATTTTAAATTGATAGTAATTTTAATATTTTTTTTAAGAGTCATCCTATCGAGTCATCCTTTACCGATGGAATACCACAAGTGTGTCGAATAACGTTACTACTTTTTCAAGCCATTTCTGCTCAGTTTTGGAGATGGTTTTCTCTTTCCTAGAGCCTATGTGAATCGCTAGTCACTTTTATAAATGTTCTGAGAAAATATCCTGCTCATTTATGCCAGTAAAGCTTGTCGAGCGTTGGTAATTGTCTTACTGATGGAATACCACAAGTGTCACGAACTACGCCAATATTTTTACAACATACGAAGAAGGCTTATGACAGCTTTAGTCATTTTGAATGGTGATTTTGAGCACCAGGAAGAAATTCAATTACACACTTGAATCATTACAATTTGTTTGACGTTAGCAAACTTGCATGACATCGCCTGCTTCAAGGTACTTGAAAAAAGGTCAAAATGTCAGTCACCACAACCTTAATTTTGTCAGATTTAAAACGAAAGGATTTTGGTCATTTGCCAGACTCTTTCCCCTAAAAACTGTCTCATTAAAGATATAATAGTACGACTGAGTGTTTTAAAGGCTCTTTCAAAAATATCCCGTCAAGAAATGATAAATATTCGCTTCTGACAGTTTTTCTATGTGTATTACATTGTGTATGTGTTCGGGCACATATTGGAAAACAATTTTTTAATTAATTTTTTCAACGAGCACACCGGTATGCAGACACTCTTTGTGTGTTGTGCTCGAAACGAAACCCTAGTTTACCCATACACAATGTGTTACAACCGTGCTGCTTCACAGTTTCATAATTAATTAATTAATCTTTATTGGCAACATCGAAATATATTACAAAAATAATAAATATTCAACCCGTACCTACCGCCCTGTGTCGCTCGCTCTTCACATGCGAGATAAGCTTTGGTATCGGTGTGTTGTCCACTTTACCATAAAATGTCTATTCAGGTCGGGATGTTGCACAATTAAAAATAGTCACTGGCGGCGGCGTGCGGCATCAGTATAGATACACCTAGGAAGGTATGTTATATACGTCGTCCACTTAAGTAGACACAAAAAAAAAAAGCAGAAAATTATTCAAAAAGTTCTATATTCGACTGTTGCCATAGATGTGTTCTCAAGCGAGAGATACTTTATTAAAAAAAAATTCATAAGTGTCCAATTAAATCATTCCACGAATAATATTCCACGGACAGACAGAAAAACCGTTATGGCCGAATACGAAATGCAAAATTCCTCCCATAGAGATTGGCTTACGTGTGCTGCAACACTCAACGAGATGAAGATACAGCACACCCCACAGAGAGGACGAAATGTGGTGGTCACAAGTATGCCGGCCGGGCCGCCCAAAGTGCATACTTTCAAGGCACAATAAGCCGGATGAAGAGAAGCAAGCTTGCTCCTCGGTGTGAAACATGGTTGAATTCTTCGATTTTATTTATTCTGTACAATGAATTGCAAATGGATTTTAATGAGGTTGTGTTTTTTTTGTTTTTCTTCTTCTGTAAGCCCACTCCTTGAATGTTTGTCGCCCGTAGATACAGATGCAGGCCAATAGTCCACGCCACAGATACATATCGCCAAGAGATGAGAGGACGACACAGTGCTATAGTTGCATGGCATGACATGTGGCATGTGGTGTGGACACTACTGCAACTGCTGGTGCAATGCGTAATCAAGTTTTTTTTTGTATATCGATATAAATAAATTAATTATTACGTTGCGAATTCGGTTTATCGTTTTGGTTTATTATTAAAATTTTTCCAAAATGAAAACAAAACAAAAAACTCGACGGCCAGTGTAATAGGACAATCATGTTTTTCAGCTCATCCCAGATGGCATTTCATCAATGGAATTTTTTTATAAGTGTGGACCAAAAGCGAAACCATTCCATGACCTCCATTTATATGAAGACAAAGTCTAATGGTCCTTCAGGTTTACCTTCTAAACTTTTGCTCGTCTTAGTCTGACTAAATTTAAGATCTGTTGGCGGATTTTAAATCTCGCCACTGTCTGAATTATTCTACTCATGTCTAGATTCAGGTGGGCTTAAGACCTAGGCTCGGACTTATGGTTCGTTAGTAGATCAGAAAAGGGACCCATGAAGGCATCTCGCCAAGTCGAAGATGATTTCCGAAACAGCCAACAGCGACCTTTCATTACACCCATGTAAACTATAAAGTTCCAACAGTAGACCCGACGCCGAAAGCATGATAGAATTTCTAGAAGGACCTTAGCAGGCCAAGGTTTAGTAAAGCGAAATCACTATGAGTATTGACGAATTTAAATAAGCTGTACAGGACATAAAAATTTGTTAAAAGCCTCCAAAAGTTGCATTTCACCACTGTATTTGGGGTTGGATCATCAGCGGACTCGAACGTTGAATGCCGAATGTTGTCGGCGTCACGCATCGTGAGTAAAACAATGAAGAGTTGCTAAGATTGTTCCCAAAGTTATGGATCTATGGACAGAAAAAAAAAAACAGGACCTTCTACAAGGCTGCCAGCATGGCCAGAATACCGTCCAACACCGTCCAATTTTGATAGATTCTCATAGCAACGACAAAGATGTGTACCCCTTGAGTCGGCCAATGAATACGTCCTGTGCTGAAATTAAGACGCCGACAGCATGAATCACACTGTATGGTGAAACTAGAGAATTCTCAAGGGAAGCAAAGGAATAGTCCTTGATAGAGGATTAAAAATGGAACCCACAGATAGAACGCACCATAAACAAAGCACCATTGTCGAATCTGCGGTAACAATTGGGATCTCAGACCCCGGATGATATACGAGCTATACACGCGCGTAGTTTGGTCGACAATGGTCTATGCTGCGCTAGTGGACAAAGATAAATGAAGTCACTTCGGTCAAAAATCAAGAACGAATAAAACGTCTTCTTGGAATCTGCAGGACGAGATGTCGTCGATCTACTCCGACAATGGCTGTTAACGCCCTCCCAGGTCAAACACCTGTTCAAACTCCTATCCGATTGGAAGCAAATCTCAGCAATCATCGTCGGCTTTATTCGAATAATAAAGACTCCCATTCTTACAGAGGTGGCATCTCAGCTTTTTGACTGCTTTGATTAAAGGCAGCCACTTAGCTCTGCTTTACGACATCTGGAAGCCTCTCGACGATGTGCTTACAGGAAAAAATTCCTTCGTAGTAGTCCCTCCAAGAGATGAATGGGAATAATTAAACTCACTCTATCTCGGTTTGACCCTTTCTAGTACACAGGTAGTTCTAAAATGGAAATAGGGACCGAGTCTGGTATAAATGGAGAGCTGCCCCAGGCGGACAATTCAGTTAGCCTTGGCTTAATCCTGTCCATTTACCAGGAGGAAGCCCTTGCCACCAGTTAATGTGTTGAAACCAACTCCTCACAAGAAGGAGAACAATATTAATCTTCTCGGACGGCCAAGCAGCTCTAAAGGCACTTGACTCAACCGCCATAAAATCGAAGCTTGTTCTAGAAACAGTCAAGGCTGGATTCCAAGTCCAACCTATAGTGGCTTTGATGGCAAAGAATTAAAAGACTCGCTAGCTAATGCCAAGGCAACTACACCACTCAAAGGGCCTGAAACAATCTGTGCAGCCAGTAAGACTCTTCAAGAAGTTTGTTAAAAGCCTAGCTAGAATCCTAGCCAACGAAGTAAGGCTTAACGCGCCTGAGGTCTAGTCCACCACGAAGTCTTATACCTCAACCAACCAGGACAGAGCTAAGTTGAAAATCCCCACTGGAATTTTCAGCGGCCATTGGAAACTGAAGAAATCTCTCCATCGCATCGGAGATAAAAAAAATTTTACACCTAAAAAAAACCACAAATTTGCCAACACAATCAGCAATGGTGTCCGAAGTGGAGGTTTTCAGAAGGGCAACAAATGTTGGCTTGTTAAAGCACGTAGCCTCAATGACAGTCTTAAAAAAGCCTTTAAAATAAAAGTTTCACTGATCGCAAATTTTTTGTGGAAATTCAGTTAATTTTTGCAATGGTGTCAGAAAAATATTTAAAATTTAGAATTTTCAAATCACCAATGACAGCCGTGTAATTCAGGGAAAATCAAACCTTTTCTACCTTTAACTATGAAAAATTAGACATAAATTTGGTTAATCACTTACCAATGGTGGGACACCTGTCCGAAGTGGGACACTTTTAAGTTAAGTGGCATTTTAAAAGCTTAAACCATAAAGATTTGACAACAGTGTCTCTTTTTTGAAAGCGAAAGTCTTTTACGGAGACACCTTAAGGTTCCTATTTTCGACCATCCGGGGCTGTGCAAAACATAGCGAGAACGGTTAATGAGCAAGCAATGAGAATTAAATACGAAAAAACTGTTACCACCTTTAAACAAAAATGATTTTAATATTCAAAAGTGAAAAATTACAATAATTTAAAATTCTACTAACAATGGTTAGTCCTATGATCATTTAAAACGCTGCCAGGCAAGCATCGTGATTTATTTAAAGTAATGGTGTCCGAAGAACCGATAAAGCGAGTTGAAAATAAGGTTTCAAGAGGCCTTCAACCATCAAGCACCTCAAAAAAAGAGTATTCAAACTTCGCAATGGCAAGAAATGTTCCAAAATGAATTTTCCGAAGGTTAACGTATTTGTGTCCTACAACGGCACTGTCGAAACTCTTTTTAATTGTATCTGTATAGCCTCGACTCGCCTGCGTAATATAAAAGTCTATTACATCATACGGACTAAACAAAAAGTTAGTTAATGTGTTTATGCTACAATGGTGTCCGAAATAGAAGAGTCACGATACTGAATCGGCCCTTAAAATGAATCGTGTAGGCACAGGGACTCCATGTAGGTCCTTTACCAAACTCTTTTTAAATTAATCCAGTGGAAATATTTAATTACTTAATGTTAGAACTAAAGGCTTAAAAATGGTGTCAGAAATTGGAAAAATAAGCCAAAATCTTTAACACCTCGGTCGGAACAACAGCCGTGGTTCATTTATGGAATTTAACACCGGCAAAAAGTGAGTTTGAGCAGGTGAGACATGAGAAAATGATCGACATTATAGAAAGTGTCTGAAATGCGGAAAGGACTCGAAGCAAGGTTTTTGAACTTTTTTTTGGAAAGGAAAGTTAACTCAAAGACTGCTTTAGCTCATTAAACCCTGATCAGCCTTAAGGGAAACAAGAGTTTTAATGCTTAATCCGGTACTGCATTAAAAGAACTTGATAAAATGTCAGTTTATGTTGCAATTGTGTCAGAAAGAGGGAAATCTTTAATGCTGAACAATTCTTTTTGTACATCCTGAAAGCCTTTTGACACCATGCAACTGAATTCCTCAAAAGCTGAACCTTCGATAAACGCTACTTTATGCGGGATTTGAAGGCAACGGTGTCTAAAATGGGAAAAGTAAAATTTTGTTAATAAAAGTCTATAAGATCTCGGAACGACAGCTTTGGTTTATTGATGGACTTTGTGGTTTGAAAAATCATTAAGTCCAACCAAATGAGAATTTGATCGGTGTATGGAAAGTGTCAGAAGTGCGGAAAGGCCTCAAGGCAAGATTTTTGAATTTTTTGGAAGAGAAAGTTAGCTGCTTAAACTTCTGTATTTTGATCAGCCTCAAAGGATACGACAGTTTTAATGCCAAATCTGGTTCATCGAAAGAACTTGATAAAATGCCAGTTTATGTTGCAATGGTGTCAGAAAGGGAAATATATGATATATGGAAAGTGTCAAAAGTGCGGGAAGCCCACAAAGCAATGTTTTTGGAAGAGAAAGTTAGCTTAACGGCAAGTGGAGGAAAGATACTAAATATTGTACCGCTTGAACTCTTTGTATTTTGGTGAGCCTTAAAGAAAACGAGAGTTTTAATGCTAAATTTAAAGAACTTAATAAACGGTCAGTTGACGTTGCAATGGTGTCCGAAAAGGGAGCAGATTTAGTACTGAATTATTCTCTTAATGCACCCTGCAAGCGTTTCGGCCCTATGCAAGCCCTATAGCGAATTCTTAAAGCTTAACGTACTCTAAACACACAAGAACTTAATGCGGACTTTGAAAGTTTAACAATAGTGTCCGAAATGGGAAAGTGAAAATGTTGCTAATCAAATCTTTAAGCAATTAAGTTTTGGGAAAGAAAGAAAATGGGTTAGTAAAACCTTTGAGCGCCTAAAGGCCACTTTGCCACAAGATGTGGACGAATATGGTGCTTTGGAGAACCAACAATTGTGTGTGTGACCTGCCATTCAAAGCTCTCAGACAAGTTCATATTGATGCGACCTAATTGCGTCAAAGGACACTGAACGAAATACGCCACTATACACGTTACTTCTCGTCCCATCAGCCAATACCGCAAATGCACTGCAATATAGCTCTCCCCGCAAATAGGTCAACTTAGTTAAAGCAATTCTTTATTCAGCTTCTGCTCGGTCTTGCTTTTTATCCACATTACCCGCACCCGCCGCCGACCGCCGTCGCGCGTCTTCATAGCACAGAAGATATGACATCCTTAATATGCAGCCAGGTTTTTGCACATCTGCATAAAGCCACGTTGGGAAAGTATAGAGAGAAACCATCCGTATACCCTATATACACCACGTTTTGCAGCACAATTTCCACCGCAAAAGTTTCCGAGCCATTGAGCTTTTTATCCTTTTATCTCCTCGCCAATACCAACCACACACACACACCACCTCTATACACTGCACTGCACAATCCTTTTCGCGACTTAAACGTTGCATAAATGCGATGCATTTTCCATGCTTGAATGCAAAAGCCGCTATTGCTATTAGAAATTAACATAAGCATACTGAAATTGTAACACACAGAGACCACACATCCATATTATTGAGAGAGAGAGAGGGTGGTAGGAGACGTGCAACGGCGGGCGGATTTGCTGCAAGGATGTCGTCGTGCAAGTAAACTGAATTGTGCTTTCATTCGAAATCGTTTTAAGGATTCTTTTCTAAAATTTTTTCTTCTTCTGGTGTGGAAGCTTGTTTTTTTGTTCCATTGCATTGCAACTGGACTGGGTAAAGGATTTTCTGTCTTTGGCAAGGGATACATACGTGCACTTTTTTGCTCAGGGAAATAGATTATTAGCACTCAACCATAAGAGAAACAAGAGGACATATATACAGGACGAAAGTGAAGAAGAAAATCAATTGTAGTGTAATTCTTACAGTTTAATAAACGTTTCACCTTGTTACACCCAAAGGATTTAATCGAGTGCATGTAATCATATCCAACTTCATGTCCCTTTTATGGAAGGATAACTCTGTAATGCTCTTCAGAAGCTATTTGCAGGGCTCTTGTTGGCGGTTTTTTTTTTTTCGTTTTTCTATGAATGTATATCGTTCTTGTTTGCCCTTGTCTGAGAGTGACGTCTCGTTTTTATTTCATTTTTTTTAAGTTGCACTTAACTTTCGTCTCATGGGTAACACAGTCACATGTAAAAAATATATCTATAAGATAGAGCTGCATTTATTTCCGATGGGAATGATAATTTTGTTTCTTTTTGTTGCCCTCATTGTTTTTATTAAATCCACGTCGGAAAGTGCAAGCAGTTTGAAGGATGTCAGATCCTTTTAAAATGTCTGGTGGGAGCGAGTTTTGTAACATATGATTTTGAATGGTTGGTGCACTTAGTGTGCCATGTTGAGCATGTGAAAAATGCATGAATGTCAAACTGTTAGATATTCGGGAGGGTATTGAAAGTACAACCCAGCTTTGATTTGATTTTTGGGATACTCTTGTCCTTGGGGGTATTTCATAGCTTCTGAGAAGCAAATTTTGCATGTTTGCTTTTTTATATTCGTACTGAACTGAATTTTTTGCTTCAGTTTAAGCTATAAAGCCTCAACTCGGCTGAGTTTGAAAGTGGAGACAATATCGATTAAGGACCTCAAAATTTTACACTTCAAAAAAACCTTGTCGCCGGCCTGTGCCTGGAGAATACATCCTGATAACATGCTGTGCTTCTGTTTAATACTCTTTCCAGAATGAGTTTCAACTCTCATGTCTGGGCAGGTGCATTTTTCACCAAGAGGCAACAGAACAAGTGGGGACCGTACAAATAATATAGAATCTCCAAACTTTACCCCCCAAATATTTGTCAAACTTATATTGATTTGCCATCCAATCTCTCGCGGGCCTTATGCCTTGCTGTGCAGAAGGTTGCGCGTTCAGGTCCTGACCTGAAAAACATTTTTTCACAGCTCTAGATTGGACTGAAACTAAAAATTCCTTCGGTTGAAAAATATGTCTTGGAAGGATTCAAAAAAACTCTAACTTGAAGTCAGGCCAAAATTGTTGACATTGAGTCCCTTGATACCAAGCAAGGTGGGATTCTGGAGCTAGCATAAAATTGTGAGCTCTTCTAAATGATATTGATGACTCTAATGCCCGCAGTAAATACGTTTTTCGCTTTGCTTTGGCCGCAGCTGTTTGTTGCTTTACGTACACCTTCAATTTGATTGTAACTCTCATGTCTGGGCACGTGCACTTGAAGCTAAACTGCTCCTACTCACTAGGATTCAAAAGTAAAGGTCAAAATATGTTGATGTTGAAAAGAAAACCCCCTTTCTTGTTCTACTGTCGTACCTTACCTTGTGTTGGGGCTGTTTTTCGAGCACGTACTTTTTTTTTGTCAAAAAGTCTGCTTTTTCTAGAGTACAGTAGACAAATTTTCTAATCCGTTGAGTACCTTGAAAGGTTGCGATGGTGTTCAAGCGCAGTTTAACACTAGAAAGACGGGAAAATCTTCTTACCAAGAAAGACGGGATGGGTCATTTGACCCTTTGATATTCAAATATGACCCATATAGTAAAAGTGTAGAATTTGGTCTTGTTTTTCATGTAAAAGTGCTAATCGATCAGTTGTCAAACATTTAAACGGAAAAAGAATCATATTAGGTTACGTGTTTTATTAACAGAAGCTGTTTATTTCTTACAATGACAAATAATTTCTTTTGACTGATTACATTTTCCACATAACGGATTTTTGCAAATATCGCACACATGACTAGATTTATTGTTGCAGCCGGAAATAAAACAGTGACGTCTTTTACCTGTACCTACAGCTGAAGGCTGCATCGGTGTTGGTGGTTGTGTTGAAGTACTAGGACCTGATTCTTCCGACATGTTGCTGAGTTCAAGAGCCAACTGAGGTATAAAGTCCCGTCTACGCACTTGCTTGTTTGCCGCTTCCTGATACAGAATCCAAGCATTTATCGCAGCGAGGTCTAATATATTATAAAATACTTGTACCGGCCATCTTCTCGAAGCTGCCTTGATACTGAACATTCTAGCCATTTGGTCAAGAACATCAACACCATATTTCGTAGAATTATAGAATACAACGGTTTCAGGTTTTTTTTCGGGGTACTCTCATCTATTTGAACATTGTCATGTAATGTGCTTAGCAATAACACCATTTTTGTTCTTTTCGCTTTATAAACTGTCAGTTAACATTGCTCATCTTCTGTTTTCAAAGCTTTCGTTTCGTACAAGTTTAGTTTCATGTTTTTGACATATGGGGGAATATCGCGCCTTCCTTTGTTTACAGTACCCACCAGTGTTGTTCGTTTGGAAAGTAAGCTTCTTGCTAAGGAAACAGATGTAAAAAAAATTGTCAGTAGTCACATTTCTACCTTTATTGAGAAACGGTTTTACTAGACTCATGACCACATGTTCTCCAAGACTCTGATTTTCAGGACGAATTTCATCCTTGCCCAAGTAAGGGAAGGCATTCAAAAGATATTTCGAATTCTTGTCTGCGCACAGCCAAAATTTTATTCCAAATTTATCAGGCTTGTTCGACAAGTACTGAATAAACGCACATCTTACCTTAGTTGGAAATAATTGTTCGTCGACTGTCAAATTTTCACCTGGCTGGTAGCAGGATATGCAGTTTTCTATGAAACGGTTACATACCTGAGAAATAAGTGCAAACTTATCTGTTTGCATTCTTGAAGATCTTCCGGATCGCAAATCGAATCTTATATATCTCATTATCTCTTTGAACCGATCTCTTGACATAGTTTTAGAAAAAAAAGCTATACCCCAAGTCTTACTCCACAAGTCATTTACAGAAATATTTTTAGCAGCATACGCACCTCTGACATATAAAATTGAGATGAATTTATCAAGTTCTTCGAGAGAAATAACCCAGTTTGAATGGCCAAGTACCCTCTTAGCTTCAGATTCTGTACATAAATTGATGTGACGCAGTATATAATCATCAATCAAGAGTCTCCAAGCACTCACAAACTTATCATTAATTGCTCTTCGTGCGTACGGAGTTGGTCCTGGCTGTTGACTCAAAATGTTGTGACGTGCTCGTCGACCCACAGTCTCATTTGCAGTGGCGCTTTTCCATAAAACTCCACCTGGTGACATCATACTGTTCTCCTCAACGCTTCTCGGGGCTCGCATACCACGGCCACCACGAAAATGTCTTTGAAGACCTCGTCCCCTAGTTCGTACTCGATCTTGCACATCAGCTGCATAATACATAATAAATAACACTCAGAATCACATAATAGCAAAAAGTAATTACCCCTTGACACACTATCATCTGATTCGTCACTACTAGAAGAATATGATTCGGGAATATTTGCAACTTCTTCGGGAGCAGGTTGAAGCTCCACTTCTTCACCCTCACCATCTGATTGATCTTCCGGTAAAGATTGTAAAATTTCTAATATTTTGCGATCACCAAGTCGAGACATTATAACAGATCTAAAATAACTTTTTCTGACTACGAAATACCAGTTTTTATCAATCAAGAAATAACTTCGCTAACACAATCGCGGGTATTTGACAAGTGCACAAAAATTGTTTTGCCACTCGTGAAAGGCGAGGCTTATAGTATTGTACATGTCAATTTTTTTCTTATTTTTACGATCCAGTGACCCGTTAGGATATATGCGTTTGTTTGGTTTGATATGGAAAAACATGTAAACGGTGCTATATGACAGATCAATCAACAGAGACAGAAACCACCGAAGTTGACAGTCTGTATGGAAAATTACACCTACGGGTCAAATGACCGGTGCCGTCTTTTTAGGTAGATGTTATGTTAATTTAATTCCTTATGAAGATATCACAATGGCACTATATGTAAATTGGAGCATAGACTTTTCAATAAAAGTCACAAGAGATCATGTCATAAGAATTAATATTTTTAAAGTTACAAAGCGCTTAACTTCAAAATGGGTCAAATGACCCCCGCCCGCCTTTCTAGTGTTAAAGGCTCCTTAAAAGGCAAAGTTATAAAATCGGAAGCCAAAATAAAAAAGTGACACCGAACAGACTTGTGACTGCAGATAAAAGAGCTGCACCGTCGGTATTTGTATGGATGAGGCCTTAGACATAAGTGTTACGCCCATCGACCCTCGGATCTCCCATGTTTGATTATATTTTCGGACATGTCTTTGAGGTATTTTTTTTGCATAAAAAAATAAAAATTAAGTATCACCCGCATGATACTCGGCGTCGAGAGGACGTGGACCAAGAGTAGGTCCATTGATGCTACTTGTCAAATTGCACTATCAGCGATGAACTCTTATTTGAAAGAAATTTCCAAGTGCGACGGCTGAGCTTACCCGTTCCGTAAAACCGCTGAGCTTACCCGTCCCGCAATTAACCTTTGTCGGAGTTAGCCATTCGCCGTTTACCAATTGAAGTAATCTGACCAAGAAACAGAGAATTTGAATGAGTTTGATCTTTATGGTCGTCAAAGAAGTATCAATTTCAAGCTTTCGTTCTTCTCGTCATTCTTCTCGTCAGCTTCTGAAAAATCGTTTAAGGGAGCTCAAAGCCTCCTGGCTTATCTGGCACCACCCCTTCTTCTGTTAGCAAAGTCATTTGGCCTCCTGTGCGTCAAATTATGGTGCAGCACACTAGTCCCCCTACTTTCATGTCTGGGCAGGTGCTCATTTAATTGTTACGTACTTGTTCGATAGGGTGTAACTCATTCAATAGGTTTCCGGAGTTAAGACAATATAAGTAAGAGGATCAGTTATGAAACCAAAAATGTTACATCAGGGTCTTGTAAGTGATGATCTTCATTGGTATGAATCCAAAACGAAATCACGATAAACAGGGAGCTTTCGAACCACTTGGCTAAGTGTGAAGAGCACTCTAAGAAAGAAGTTCAACATCCCTCAATTTTAACATTAGGATTGTAGTCAGAAACTCTTAAATGTAAAACTCTTAGTTCCCTGCTTGAATGTTAAAAAATAGACAAGATTTTCAATGGTAGAACATATGATTGAAGTTGTATGCTTCAAACTGCCAACTTTAATTTTCTGTTATGAGCAGGTGTCATTTATGAAAATATATCTTACCCCCATGTCTCCCATCTCAGCCAACTTCGCGTGCGAAACTGGAGACGGTTAGCTAGAGATAGAGCTGGCTGGCGAAGCTTGTTGGCTGAGGCCCAGGCCCAGGCCCGCCCTGGACTGTAGCGCCCCCTTAAGTACATAAGTAAGTATCTTACCCCCATGTATGGGCAAGTGCTCATTTCACTATTCTCCAGGGCCCAAGTGAGCCGTGTCTGGGCAGGTGCTCATTTCACTGTTCTCCTCATATTCACCAGGGCCAAATCGCGTAGTTGATAAAGGACTGTAGTTAATGGGGGAATGCATTTACCATTGTCTTCAATATGTTTTTCATGTCTAAGCAGGTGCTTGCTGCCCATGTCTGGGCAGGTGCTCATTTCACTATTCTCCTCATATTCACCAGGGCCAAATCGCGTAGTTGATAAAGGACTGTAGTTGATGGAGGACTGCAATTGCCATTGTCTAGAATATATTTTTCATGTCTGAGCAGGTGCTTGCTGCACCATGCCGCTCTTGTTCGATAATGCACGAAGGTAGTTAATTTTTAACAAAGTCAATCAATACATTGAAAACTCGATACCGAAACCATTAAGAAAATTGAACTTCCAAGAGTAAAGTTAAACTGTCCACCGCCAAAAATTCTACAAAATCTTGCGGATTTCTATTCGGTATAAGAACTCCTTTAAGATTTTTGCCTGGCTAACATTTTTAGCGATAAGTTTTGCTCCCTTATACTGTCTTTTGCTAGCCAAAAGGGTGTGAAAAGTCTGATGAAAAACGGACTTTTAACTGCATTGTAACTCCCATGTCTGGGTAGGTGCTTTTACGAACAATTCAAATAAATTCAATTCAGTTTTCAATACATGCAACAATTTTATACTTATACAATAAAGACAAAGTCTCTTATGATCTACTCAGGAATCCAATTGTCATGTCTGGGCATGTGCAGCTAAGACTGCTTTAATCGACTTTATTTTGCCCTTCGCCTCGATCCACTCAGTCACTCTTGTAAGTTCTGTCTATATTTTGCTTCCAACCCACTGCCACTCAAGTCCTTCTTCAAATCCGTCGTCTGCTTGATTTTGAAAATACTACCGTTGTCGTAAAAAAGTGTCCTTGTCAACTCCAAGCACCTGTACTTATTCTTGTATCGAAGTCTGTGTCCCTGGACAGCGTTTCAAATTCGTTGCTTTATCTTTTCCTTGATTGTCTGTCGATTCAAACGAAATTGAGCACCTTACAAAAGATTTAAGTTTCGAAAAGTCCCCGGTATTATTTTTCCGCTTTACCAAATTCAAATATAAACGAGGTGAACGCAATGAACACCAACTGGACCATATTTTGTGCATAAAAGTCTCCACGTATACATCGCTCTAAGTAAATTTGTCCAAACTACAAATTATCCTCGCAACTAAAAATCCTTGTCCTTATATTCCTCTCAATGCTGGCACACGTTCCCAAAAAAAACGGCTACCTACTCACTTCTACGACCATTTCCACTCAGAACTCTTAAGAAAAAATTTTGTTCGTTCCAATATAAGAAAAAAACCCGTCTTTTCAAAGTATACATTACAGCATCCACGTGACTGCCACATCCCTACAACCTCTCCACTCACTGAATAATATTATTAATACAAAATTGAGTTCAACGTGCTGGCTGTGGCCTCCTGCTCCTTCCTGCAAATATGCTTTATATTACACATGTCAGGAACAAGGACCAAAGAAAAAAGCAAAAAAAAAACGGGTATACTTTCCCTACATTGATCGATAAATTTGAATATGAAAGCGTGTCCTTTGAGTGTATCTATTACTTGAACACGTTGCTAGGTGTATCCTTGGGTTTTTTCTTGACTTCTTATTGTTTTATTTCTCCCGAGCTTGAACACACACGAGAAAGGAGAAAAAAAAAATACAATAAACGATTTTTTTTTTCTGCTTATTGGGTAAAATAAAATCGGGAAGTCGTATCGTATATCGACAAGCCCACTAATGTATTTCTAATGATGCAATATTGGTATCGAATATACCTTTTTTTTTGTGGTATCCTTCTAGAAATACACACGAGGGATAGATTCCTAGATATGAAGAATCTAGGCATATATGGGTGCTTGGTAGACAAAGAATAAAATGGGCAAATTAGCATTTTTATAGGGAAACGAATTTAAGGACGACCCACAAGTGCATATGGAATTCAAGTGAAGCATATTGAAGAAAGCTTATGGCATACTGGGGGAACATATTTCATATTGATGGGTAATTTCAAAAAGGGAAGGAGAATGTGAATAACGCACGATATTAGAATGAAAATTTATTTTGTAATTAAATTTCACGAAACGCGCCGTTTTCACGAGCCACAAGGTTGGATACTCTCCTTCATACTGTTTTTAATTTCACATAACTTCATTTCTTCAGAATTTAAATAACCACAGCTCGTTTTACATGCGGGTCGCTGGTGCACGACATGTAAACAAATCACATGGCTACATGCGGTGAGGTGTCACATGGAGTCACGTGTACATCTACTTGTACATGCTCCAAATATGAGTACTACACGTTTTGAAACAGATTTTGACCTCAAAACGTTCTCGGTATCCGGCTTAAAAAAACACTCTAAAACACCCACTTGCAAGCAACTTGTAGAAAGTCGCATGTTTGCTTGCATGCGATTTATCTGTCGCATGGACACACGTCTTCATGAGCATATCACAAATATGAGTACTTCACGTTTCCGGCTTCAAACTTTTAAAAAGTTTGAAGCCGGCATAAAAAAGCTGCGCATTTTTAAAAAGGAAATTTCCAAACAACTGTAAAAAGTCACATTTTTACATGCGATTAACGTCATGTCGCATGGACTCGCGTGTACATGCGCCTGTCAAAAACATGAATACTACTCGTTTTGGAATACATTTTGACCTCAAAACTTTGTCGGTATTCGGCTTAAAAAAACACCCTAAATATTTTAGTACAACATTTGCAAACAACTTGTAGAAAGTCACATGTTTGCATGCAATTAAGGTGTCGCATGGACTCAGGTGTACATGTGCCTATCACATTTATGATCACTTCACTTGAAGGGCTTCAAAATTGCTGCATTTTAATAGGAAATTTCCAAACAACTGTAAAAAGTCACATTTTTACATGCGATTAACGTCATGTCGCATGGACTCGCGTGTACATGCGCCTGTCAAAAATATGAGTACTACTCGTTTTGGAATATATTTTGACCTCAAAACTTTGTCGGTATCCGGCTTAAAAAAACACCCTAAATATTTTATTACAACATTTGTAAACAACTTGTAGAAAGTCACATGTTTGCATGCGATTAAGGTGCCGCATGGACTCAGGTGTACATGTGCCTATCCCAAATATGATAACTTCACTTTTCCGACTCAAAAACTGCTGCACATATTTAAATAGGAGATTTCCAAACAACTTGCAAAAAGTCACATTTTTACATGCGATTTATGTGATGTCGCATGGACTCGCGTGTACATGCGTCTGTCACAAATATGAGTGCTACACGTTTTGGCACAGATTTTTACCTCAAAACGTTGTTGGTATACGGCTTAAAAACACTCTAAGCATCTTAGTAGAACATTTCCAAACAACTTATAAAAAGTCACATGTTTACATGCGATTTACGTGTCGCATAGACTTACGTGCACATGTGCCTGTCATGAATATGAGTATCACTCGTTTTGGTACAATTTTTAACCTCAAAACGTGGTTAGTATTACCAGCTTTAAAATTCACTGCATTTATACAAGCAGTAGTTTGTCAAAAAACTTTGATAGAGCAAAATAGAAACGTGTCTTTTTCATACTTTTAAACGTATTTAAAGGAAGCCACCCCATTGAAATTGTACTCAATGGTCCTGCGTTGACTTTCAGTAATTTATCTTAGCTCACTCGTAATTATGTTAAAAAAGATTACAAGGCTCAAATCCACCTCAAAGCCTCTTAACAAACTTTACAACTACTCAGCATTCATTTCACTTGCATTATCCCTCCACAATAGAATCAACAGTCCCCATCAAGGACGAAATGTCACAGTTGGATTTAAACAAACTGTTGCCCACTCTCTGTCCTCTTTATTTAATTTTTCCATTTTCCAAATTAAATAATTAAACATTTATAATGAGCTCATAAAATATGTAAGTTCATTTCGCAATTAGTTCACTATCGTCGCAGTCGCTATCGTCCTATTTGTGTCCTTCTTTCATTCTCTACTGTGATGCCCGGTGTGCCTTAACTGGTTTCATTAATTAAAAATTAAAATCTTCTCTTACTACATAAAATATGTATATAAATGCACATCGCTCTTGATTAAAAAAAAATCTAATATCATATTTTTCCCTTCTTTCTTTTCAGGTAAGTTTCACGTGACATCTCTCCCTCTCTCGAAAGGATTAAAAACCGAAAGACAGGACAAAGTTTTTCTCGTCATTCGTACGTTAAGTGCAAGGGTGTTCCTCTCTTCTAAATTGACTGCACAAGTCAGTTAAAATAAAAATTAAAAAAGGAAACACAGCCAACAACTACTAAAGTTTAATTGAGTTTTAAAGTGCGAATTACACAGGTTTACAGGATGAGCTTCTGTCTGTGCCTTGTTACGCTACAAATATCCTGAAATAAATTGGAAAACAGAAAAATGAATAATGATCGATGGTGCCATTTGTAACTGTCTTATTTGCATATACAGCTGGACGGTTTTACTTGGAAGGAATCTTCTGCAGATTATGACAAACAGGATGAACCATACACACACACACACACACCTTTGGCAATTTATCATTGTTCACCTTAAGCGGGCGCTTGTCTGTTTGTGCTTATAAATACTAGCGAAACCAGCAATAAAGCTGTCAAAATTTGTGTTTATCAAAATGTACTTATATCCTGTGACTGGGTGAATTGAGTCCACCGTTCCTTTTTAAACTAGAATCTTATTAATTTAAGTGAGACCACACCTTGTCCAGCGAGGAGAAAGCTATGATATTAATTTATATAGCACCGCCGCCGCACAACAAGGATGTGGTTAGCACACAGAGTTGGGCGTGACAGTTCAGTAAATTACACAACACTAAATGAGTCCCGATGCCAATCCCCAGAAATAAACTAACTACACGGCGCACCTAATTCTAGTTTATATTTACACTAGACAAGGATACCCGGACCATAAGGAGTATTTTATAAGCAAGGGTAGTACCGGCGGCGGCGGCGTGGGGCTCGTCTCATCCCTTGTACTTGTTGTCTGTTTTATTTTATCATTTCCCCCTCTTCCCGGCGCGTCCTGGTAATGGATACTTTAATTCAGAGAAAAAGAGAAAAATCGTAGTGCCATTCAAAGGAGGAAAAAAAAATAGCGCTGGATCGTATTTGTATCCACCACTTAAGCGCAGTTCCTCCATCCCCCGCTGAAAAGCAAAAAAAAAAAAACCCCAAATGAAATTGGAAGGGTTAATACAAGTGACCACAACGACCGAAAGTTCTTTTCCATTCCGATCAAGGGTCGGAACTCTGGACGCAATTCCTGCACGGAAACGGAACAAAGTGAAAAGCTAAAATAAAGTCGAATGTTTTATTGAGAGACAAAAGGGGATTGGTGTCTGCTGCGAGTGGTCACCCTTTTGGACCCGTGGACACACTTGGGTCTTCTGGCTTGACTACACGACCGACGACGACGACCACGACGTTGGTTAAGATGACGACCGGGGCGACCAAATAACGCCGACACGGTGGCAATGGTGGTGTGTAATTGAAATTTACGTTTACCAGCTTCTCTTATTTATTTTTTTCTATTTTGCCTGCACTTTAGCCACTTAGGTTTTTCAGTTACAATATTATAATGAATATATTGAAATTTATGGTTTAAGGGATGGTCTGAAGGTGGGCTAATAGCGGCTAAATAATGATGAAGGTGGGGTGGAAGTCAATGAAGGCACTTTAGTAGAAAAACCCAATTACTTAAGGCACAATAAAAGAACGGGTTGAAAATTAGGTATTTTTTCGAAATTTGGGGGATTTTTTTTCCAGTTAACAGAAGTGGTCAGAGTACCGAATCGTGTGGCAGGCCGTTTTTACTTTATCGACAGAAGTCTCATAAAAAAAAAGAGCGCGGATAGTTGGCTTGTGAAAGGACTTTTACTATGATAAATGAACAAACAGGGGAAACAATTGAACCTTATTTGAATGCCAATTTTCTTATGAGGCAGGTACAAGGACCGATGGTCCCCATTTTTTTCCATATAAACCTTCCAAGGAACTTAAATAGCTCAGGTATCTGGCAGTCTTAGTTTACGAATGTGCAAAAAAGAGAGGCTCTGAGCTCTCTTGTAGGCCTTTATAAGCTGAAGTTGTTTAAAGAACCTACACAGGAAAGAACCTGTGGAAAACCAAAACTTATGAGGAAAACTAAACTTGGTCTTAACATCCGACTTAGCTTCTGTTCGAATCTTGTTTTAAGCTTATGTACGAAACGTCAGTATTGGCGAGAAACGTCTCTGGTTCCCCGGAAAAAGTGATGAATTTTTAATGCTGAATCCCGCCAGATAAACTTCTCAGAGACCTCGGGTGCGTTCGGCTTGACTAGACAAAGTAAAAAATCTCTCGAGATCCTCATAAGGTTGCGCTGATGAGTTAAAGTTGCTGTCGCACGATCAGGATGGAAATAAAAGTTCCCTTTACCTTTTCGACGTGGCGTGCATTGGCGTAGTGGTAAGTGTGCGCTTACTACGCCGGAGGTCTGGGTTCGAATCCTGCCATCGTCACCTGTAAAAAATAGACTTGTTCTTTCTCACGATCCCACCTCCGCGAGGGTTTGACAAGCCATCCGAGAGTATAAATTGTCTTGAAAAACTTCTCAAAGTGCCGTTCGGATCCGGCAAAAAATTTTAGGTCCCCCTGTATGTAAAGAAAATAACACACCAGCATACATTGTTGAGAAGTTGGCCCTGGTTCACCTCGAGCTGTTGCGCCACTCTATTTATTTTTTATTTATTTTTTACCTTTTCGACCCTCTCGATTAGCGGAAAGAAAGGTTTGGTGAGGTAGTTTCAAAGAACTTGAACATAAAGTCTTCTTGAAGAACAATTCAAGTAGCACTAAAAGATTTATATCGTTCTTAAAAGCCTCTTTTCTGCTATGGTTTTGAGCTCCAAAACTCCTTTAGCGGTTGGCCATTGAAAAATAAGCTTTCTGACTCGCTTATTTTTGTTGTCAAGCGAATTGTGCCTGTAACTAATTTTTCAACCATAAAAATTAAAGGCTTGCGACGACGGAGCTTTGCTTATAGCCTTGTTCAGATCACAACTTCGTCTCACTTTATAGTTTGATTCAGGATTTGTTAACGAAGCAAACCGAGTTTATATTTTAGACTGGTTTATGGCCAGGTTCTTCCTTTTTGACATTCGAATTCATCCGGCTAATTATTTTTTTTTAGTCTTGTAAAGATTGCTTTGTGGCTTGACCCTTTTTGGGTTGCCTTTAATCAAAGGTCTTTCTTCTGGGCGAGTTTTCGCCTCTTAAGATATTATTTGTTTCTCTAACCTGAAGAAAAAGGTTTACTTCGACCTGTAGTGAATTGTGTCAATTGTAGAAACTCCAACACAAGCCTGAAAACACAGCTTAAATCAAAGCCATAGCAAATTGATTGACGCAAGTTGAAGTATTCTCCACAAGTGTGTCAAAACCCAGCTATAGTTCGACGCTTTCGACAATTGAGCTTAGTTTTTTCCCGTTGATGAAACTGGACGAATCAGCCAATCCCGATTTTCAAAGTCTGTGCTTTGAATGTTGCACCCGCACAGACACGAGGAGGTTTATTTTTTAGATCGGGGTAAAGCCACAAATCAATTGTCAGCAGAATGTGCGGTTCTTGATGATTACCAAAAAAGTGAAATCAATGGTGACTTAAAACAAAAAGAGTTTCAGAGACATAGCCGAACCCTGAGGTACGCCTGGATTTTTATACGTTAAAAACGTCAAGTTCCATTCAAGTGGCGCCCATTTAATATGAGCTCTTTTGACTTTAAAGGCCACCATTTACGAAGAGGGAGTGTGATGGGAAAGCACTCAGACAAAACTACTGAAATATTTAGTTTTTCTCTCTTTCGAAGAAACATGACAAGGACCTTCAGTGACGAAGAGCTTACTCGCCACGTCAGCACCAAAGATCCGCCGAGTTATGCGAGCAAAAGCAGGAAACTACAGAGTAAAATGTTCGACTGTATCTTCGTCCTCTCCACAGGCAGGACAGGTAGTGGTTTCGCTCAAGCCTAACACAATCAAGTCTGTCTGCAGTCGATTTTACTGAGATATAGAAAGATGGACGCTGACTACTTGCAGATGTTCGGGCGTAGTAGTTTAGTATGTCTTCACCTATTACAGTTACGCTAACGAGCCCTGTGCTCATGAGTAACCCGAGTACCAATGACAGACCTGGCGCAATTTCGGGTCCTAAAAAAACCTTTTCTGAGCCTTAACAGGTACCAATGACAGACCTGGCGCAATTTTGGGTCCTAAAAAAACCCCTTCTGAGCCTTAACAGGCAAGCTCATCAGAGTTATCATTCCCCTGGATACCAATGCGACCTGGGGCTCACTCAATATTCACTGTGTTTAGATTTTTGACAAAGTTCAGGCAAAGATTGAGTTCGAGTACAATCTTATACTGTATCTCCACCGCATTTAAAAGAGGATTAGCGCGAGACGATTAGAAATAAATCCCAAAGTGGATCCACCGGACAAATATAGGAATAATTTGACACGGACACTTTGTTTCTGTCATTTTCTGTCTCTCAAAAGATATTGGCGATGTCATTTCCAGGAGCGAGAAACGATTTTCGCTGTAAAAATCACAATAAAAAAGGTGCTTGTGACAGATATGTCGTACAGGGACAGTTTCAGTTTCTTTTTTTGATTCTCAAACTGTAACAATGGTGCAGAAATAGGTTTGCGGAAAGGGTGAATGAATGAGGGGATTTATTTTTAATCGCTTGTCGAGAGGATTTAAATTTGTATGGTAAATCGCGTGATTTGTAGAAGAATTAATTGAGATTTTTATTAATCGCGGATTAGAGTCCCGTGGAGACATGGTTTTAGACGAGTTGCGGCAGTGTTTTAAGTGTAGATAAACGCATATGTTTTTTGCCCTCCACGCTAAAATCTCCGCTCGGAAAACAGACGCATATTAACTTAAGGGGTAATCTAGTCTAATGTTCCCGCTTTCCACACAGATTTTAGCTCCAGACCCCGGCTGGTTTTGGAGTCATCCCTGAAAAAAAATATGGGACTCTTTCCCTGGCCCAGAATTTGACTGAAGCCCTTCTATAGGCTGAGGAAAGTAGACTTGGGGTCGAACGGCAATCCTCGCATAAGTTGTTCTAAATTCCGATGTGCGTGGTGTCAGAAGATGCCTCTCTTTAAGCGAAAGATGGTTTTGGAGGTAATATCATGTCTTCACCGCACACAGTAATGCACGATTAATATGAGTCCTCAGCTAATCTCCCTTTAATTTTGAGTTTTAAATCTTATTCACCCTATACACAAACCTTTTTTTGTGTCACATTCAATCCTGTTCGCACACCTATGTGACAGTGTGGGAATCGACTGAAACTGTTCACGTATAACAGATCTGTCGCAAATACGTTTTCTATTAGGATTTCAACATCGGAAATCTTTTTTCGCTCTTGGGTCATCTGTATTCTGTACCTACTCTCTCTTGAGATCAAAAAGCGTGCTCGTGTTAAATTAATCTTATGCTTGTCCGGTGGAACCACTTCGGGCTTTCTTTTTTATCGTCTCTTGCTAATCGCAGTTTTATGGCCGGTGGAGACACAGTATAAGATTTATCAGAGAGTCTTGAGCAGAGTCCGGTGTGCTAAGGTAGCTCTGTGTGCAGCAAAATCAAGTCGTTCTAAGGAGTTTGAGAAGTGATTGTTTTGCCTCAATTATGTACTGCCACGAATATGCCGTTTATAAGACCTATTTTCTAGTTTAAAAATAGTTCATCTACTTTAAATTGAGCACAAATGTTCTCTGCTACCTAAACTACAACTCACATGTCTGAGCAGGTGACCCCAAGGTGACCCTATGGACGTATTTTAATTAAATGGATGCAAAACTTATTTTGCATCTATTTGCACAGACGTGAACGTAACTTCAAACACCTCCCATGGCTGGGCAAGTGGTCTTAACAGTGGTTATCACTGTGCCACTAGATGGAACAATTCTTCAGAAAAGTACTTCGGCATGAAGACCAACTTTAGCGGCACACCGACAGCTGCATTACAAACTCACAAAGTCAGCACTTTTCAAGCTTTTTAATTTAGCAAAGCTGTCCTACTTTTGAAAAATATTTTTGTTCTAAGCTAATCATAAAACCGTTCAAACTTAGTTTCACTAACAAATGGGAACTTCTAACTCAATCACCTGCTAAGGGAACCTATAACATGCAACGTTATCCTGGCGTGGACTACACATGAACGTGAAATATTCAATCTTAATAGTGCGCCCACATCCAACTTATTTTTTCCCTTGCAATCGGCACCATAGATCCAGGTCAAAAAAGGGATAAAAAGGTCGCTGCACGACCAAAACTTTGAAAGTCACAAAAAACTCTTAAAGTTTCCATAATTTCCATAAAGTATGCATCAAGGGTCACATGCAAACGAAACTCATCATATGCGGCAGATCTTCTTATCTCGTCCTGGCTCGCTCAGCCTGAGCTCAGCAAGTTGTGGTGCCGCCACAAGCAGTGTATGTGTCCTCACTTCAGTATTATATCTGATCCTTCTCATGGACATCCCCCCCCAAAAAAAAAAAACCCTCAAACCTGGGCGTATGTATTTCATCACAGGAAAAGCGATACCATCACACAAGCAACCATCGGCTTTGCATTTAGTATGAGGGTGAAAATTAACCCTGTATGTGCGGTCGGGTGTTTTTCTGATGCAACATCCCGCATATTCACTATGCTCATCCCGGAAAGCTTAAACTATACCTGGTCGGTCGGTTGATCCATAAGGACTCCACTGCCGCATGCATGGCAAAACCGAATTTCATTGCGGTCATCAAACAGGAAGCACTGGGAGGACTATACATATAAATGGAGCACAATCGATATTACACTCTCGACTCTGGGCCACAAGCAGCCCATAAGCATACAGTCGGCCGGGGCCGTATCTCTCTGTGCAGCATCCGTTGTATGGGTTTTGTAAAACCACCGCTCGTATTTCTCTCAAAGCGAAGATTATGATTTCAATTAATGATTTCACCTCAACCATCATCAACAGCATGCAGCAACACAGTTGAGGATAGTCAAAGCCCGGGCAAAAGGAACTCTTACATTGCACGGTCAAAGGATGAGAGAATAATTCCGGAAATGTGGTCATAATCCACATCCTCTTGTTGTTGTTTTTGCTGCCTGCTTGGTCCGCTTTTCGTGCCAAGAGTCCTGGTGTGTCTGTCTGTCGGCCCTATCGAAATTGTTATTTTGTAATACATCAACAAGCAACGATATCTGATGGTGATCATCGATTCAGGACCAACGAGAACAACCACAATTTAATAAGCTTTCCTCTGTGTGAGCTGACACATGTACACACAGTGTTGTGGTAGGGTTTTTTTTTCTACCCATCTTCACCTGTCATTTTGTCAAATACCGGAAAAAATCTCATCAATTCAGGTGCAGGTTTCTCAGGATCACAGCGATTCTTCATAGCACTAAAAAAAAATATGTATTAAACCGACTTGTCCTTCGGTCATTGTTTTTCGTTTGACAACAATGACAGAAACGATTCATTCGTCTGCACACACTCCCATGAAATGTCATCACTCATCGCCCACTCGTTTATTTCTATTAAGTTATTCAGCTTCTAAGACATGGCAACGGAATATCGTTCGTATCCTTTTTGGTGTTATCTCTACTCTCTTGGTTTTTGTTCTGTTCGTTTTGATTTTTTTTTTCTTTTTTTTGACATTTCGAGGACAACGAGTTCCATGAGCTGTATTGAATTGTCATTCCATTGTTGTCCTATAATAAATCATTAATTTTGTCTGTCATGTCCGCTTTTATCGTCGAGGAAATTTGCAGCTTTTTACTCAACACAAAGCTGCTCCTAATCGGTAAGATGTCTCTACTCCCTAGTGTGTATAGGAGAACTCCTTATTGATATTATTTGGTGAGGTTCTGGGACATAATGGACTTTTTAGTAAATGTTTTTGTCTTGATTAGTTACGTCACTTTTTCGTTGGGAACTTCCATTGCCAAGGTTTAAATTTTGACGTATTT
Source organism: Neoascia interrupta (assembly GCA_947623515.1). Lineage (NCBI taxonomy): Eukaryota > Metazoa > Arthropoda > Insecta > Diptera > Syrphidae > Neoascia > Neoascia interrupta. The sequence goes on from OX392464.1 coordinate 111,214,202, forward strand.
TTATTAAGACGAAGGACTTTTTAACACAAACACCAGTCCATGAACTGTTCAACTGAAAACAAAGAACTTTTTTATTCAGATGATGTTGAAAACGGAATTATTCTCCCACTCTTAATCCAATCCTAATACCACACTTGTGGGGTTCTGTTTTCACTCAATAACGAGATGAAACGAGTCTTTGTTTTCGATAGACACAAATAATCTTCACAATATTGAAAGTTCAAATCCTTCAATCAAACATCCCTTCATTGTCATAATCCCCTTATGGTAAAAGCGTGTCCAACCGACAGCAGTTATGACCACTCTAGCCCATAGAAATTCCTGCTGCCTTGTAAATACATCAGCAAATCTATTTTCACAGGCTTCATCTTAAGCTCTTCATCATTACTCTATTATCATTTTTTCTGCCTCCCTCGCTGTAATCCAACATAGGCTGGCTGGCTACCATGTGGAAGGACCTTTTTATTTTCCCGTTCCAAACAGCAAAAAAAAAAACAGAAGAAGAATTGTTTGTGTCCTCTTTGATTGATTAATCTACCCTTGGCAGTGTAATTTTCCGCTCGGCTATTCGGGCTTGTATTACATGATTTTGGGCGGTTTATGATTATACAACTTTTGGGCGAAATTAAAGAGCAAAAAATGTTTATGGTAGAACTAAATTGAGTTAGAAGTTACCCTATTTCGCTGCAAGCTTAGAAAACTTAACATCCGACTGGAACAAATCTCTTATGTCTGGGCAAGTGCACCAGAAACCATTTGCAATAAATCATCAGGGCTCAATAGTAAAAGCTGAATACGATGAAAGTCTATAGAATGCAAAGGAGAGCCTTAAAACTTATGCCTCGTGTATGGGCAGGTGCAAAAAATGAATAATTCAAAACTGGTGACACAGAAACGATTTTTTTAACGCGATTTGAACATAAAAATCACAAAAACGAATACGCAAATCGACTATAAAAATTTGCTCCATGTGGTTGGAGCTCTTTGAAAGCCAAAATTTATCTTGCATATACTGCATGTCTGGGTAGGTGCAGCAAGAACAAAAAAGCCTATACGAAAGCTCTTAAAATGAGTGTTGGTATGCTGATTGATTAGTTGGCCATTGAGCCTGTCATCGAGCAGTTTTCGTCGCATTTAGGTGAATTTGTCAAAATATTTTGGTTGTGCGATCAGTTGCGATCTCTTCTTACAGAGGAGCCATTGTCTGTTCGAGTAGTACTAACAAGCATCTTCAGTACTTTGTACAGTAATACAGAATTCACAGCGAAGCCTTTTGATAATACTTATCGACCCGACAGGCTGACCCCGAGAGCTAGATTTTCAAATTGATCGTACCGAACTAAATGAAGCTGATCGTGCAAATAATTAACAATATTGCTGGCATCAAACCTGTACTCTACTCTAATACGTGGATCTGTACACAAGATCGGAATATCGACAATTATAACATTGGCTTGATTTTGAGAAAAAGTCGACGATCGATTGCCTGATCAGTGATCATTAGCAAACGATTTCTGATCTCTTATCCATTTTAACTGTGTCGTTTAAACACTTTTGAATTGTAATGTCTTCCATTATGATCAGGGTGAGCCTTATGTGTGTCCTAGCTTTAAGCAACGATCAGTCAAACGATCGCAGATGATGAGGAAAATTTAAGATATATCCGATCTCATTCGAAATGATCAACTGTATTTCGATGTTTTTAGCTTACAATACATATTCTAAACATTTTTATAAAGACGAATCTCTTTCAAAAATGTAACCTTTTTTCGAGTGATCTTGTCGTATAACTTCTGAATTTCTTTTTAAGTGCGTCTCCAAGGCCTTGTTGACAAAACTCGATAAGCTGACTACGATTTTCGTACGATTAATTTGATTTTCGAATTGATCGTACAAAACTTATTTAAGCTGATCATGCAAATCAATTACAATTTTGCTGGCATCAAACCTTAAATACTCCACTCTTGTTGTGTGAATGAGAATGAGTACATTGGATCGGGATATCGAAAAATTATTCATTGCCTCGGTTTTCAAAAAAAAAAAAAAATACGACGATCAATTGTCAGATCAGTGATCATAAGCTCGCGACTGTTGATCTCTGATCGAATTTAAATGGAGTTTGGCCATTTTCCGTTTATATTTTGACCATTTAAGGGTGACCCTTAAGTCTTTTTGTTAAAAATTTGATCAGTCAAACGATCGCAGATGATCAGAAAAAAATTAAAAATATATTCAATCTTTTATGAGACGTTCAACTAAATTTCTATTAGCTCACATTTTTGAAATATGTTCAGGTTAACATAGGTAAGCGAATGGCTTTGAAAAATTTGACCTTTTCAAAATTCAATTTTTTTTCGAGTGATCTTGCCGTAGAACTTTTAAATTTTTTCAATGTGGATTCGAAGGCCTTAGTTAGTTTTTGTTAATATGGTCGATTTCGGTTTGAAAGCTTCAATTTATTTTTGAATCAACATGTACTTCATTTGGGTTGTTTTGTTTCAAATCGAGTACCTACAAGACCTCACGATCAGTACATATCGTAGATTTTCCGAATATTTTACTAGCCAATCTTTTTAACTTATACGTAGTGCAGCTCGGTGGTGAACAATGATCTCTTACCGATTTTTCACTGTTTTTGGTGGAATAAGCTGTTAAATGAATTTTCTTACCGATCGTTAGAACTTTACGATTAGTTAAAGATCGCTGGTTTGTTATCCGATAATCTGTTTTTTTTTTTTTAAATCACAGAGTAATTTCTTCCTCTGAAGGTGCGTAGGTATTCAAAAATAATTTTAATCATATCGACGATATCCGATTGACTGATCATTCGATCGAGGTGAAAGATCAGCTTATTTTCTCATCATAATCATCTGATTTTTAAACATTGTATTTGGCGATTTCGTGTATAACTTCTGAAAGTTTGAGAAGTTTGTTTTCCTTGTTTTCCTTGTTTTCCCAAACTTGTCTGCACGTTCAAATCGATCAACTTGATAACTCTTGTCCTAAAAAATAAAACGATCTTCTTGGATCACCTAGGTTACGCGTTACACCTTTCCATGATCTAAGGTCTTTATAATTTTAAGGAAATTAATAATAAGTTTTTTTATAAACGTCAGAAGTCGGTGATAAGATCAGTTATAGGATCGGATTGAATCTATATGCCAACTTCTTGATCTTCAAAAGCATGAGTTGATCAAAAATCTTCCTCACACTGACGATTTATAATGTATCAGCTGAAGATATTTTGAAGGCTTCGGAAGGTGGTTGGAACTTTATCCGTAGTCAAATTCTTGGGAAGATGGTTAATTGATCTTCCGATCTTCAATGTGCTTCCTGATGATCGTGAGTGATTTTATTCGAAAGTTTGATTTAGAGACTAAGAATTTCAAATTAAATGTAATAAAGAAACGATTGAAAAATATTTTAATTGAATAGTTTCAAAAATAGTTGAACAACGATTTTGGTCGCAAGGCGATCTTTACCATTGGTTCCTGAAAACAAAGACTTTGACACATTCAGTATCTTGACATTTTTGACTCATAGCCCAAGTTTCTTTCTGGCTGGATACTAGATCCGACACGGTGTCGGCTGTTGAGGCAGCTTTGTGGTGCGAAGCGCTGCTGTGTGATGGATCAAAGATGGGATCACTGCTGCTTGGATGTCTGTTTGAGCGGCATTGAGTTGGCGGAGACCTGATGTTAGGACGGCGAAGAATTGTGTATTCCTAAATTGTGCACCAATTTCTACTTTAAATCCATTTCCTTCGAATTTTTCCACCTAACCATTAGTTTCGACTACGAAGCAACCAATTTAACGATACCCTATCTACGGCACTCTTAGAATAGAACGAATAAGCTCACCCCTACCCCCTGTTATGTCATCATTTCCGCCCGAACGGCTCGCATTACAAACACGCCCTTAAGTTTAACAGGAAAATAAGTAAATACACTCTATATACATTACGACAAAACCAGAGACATTCAGGTTGTCATTTTCCTTTAGTCAAGGAACCGCAGACGCCCTTGGTGAGCTCATGACTTGACGGCGACGCTGATGATGACATTTGAAAAGATTACGTTCTCCAGAGGGGGTGTCGTTGGCGTTGTTGGTTGCCAAGGAACAACAATCCCTCCTGTTTTCATTTTTCCTTGTTTGGAGCTGAAATTCTTACAGCGAATATGGATTGTCCTGAAAAGTTTCCATACCAACAATATGGTGGTGGTCGCCTTCATCAATGCTCAATCAGCGCAAATGGTTGCTGTTCAAATTAGTCCCGCGAATCTAGTCTATCCTTCGCGAAACGAATAAAGTCCTCGTACGCCGCCGTGCCGCATATAATACTCACGAAGCACGTCAACGCACGTGTGAGTTCATCATGTGTTCGTCCTTCCATTTCACATAATACGACCAAACTTAATCCAATGAGTAATAATGATGCTGGCGCATATGCCTGGGTATCTGTACCCCGTCCGTGACAGACACTTTGTATCCAAACGTGCATTATACAGTGGTGGTCAGGAAATTGACCTGATCCTGCCGTTGCTGACGATGGGTGTCCTGCATTCAGCATCACGTTTCCTCCTCACACCACCAACATACATGCCAAAGCAACAGTATGGCTGGCAATAGCACCCCGGTTAGCCGATTTTTCAACTCCTGCCACCGACCAGGATAATACGAATAGATGATTAGATTCGATGATGCAAATGAGGATAATCCTGCAGTCCCTGCTTGTCTATTATTATTATTCCTCTCATGTGGAGAGGGGGATAAGCGCACGACGTGAATTTGATTTGATGATGATGATGATGATGACGTTGCTGCTGCTCCTGGATGCTGCGGGATCTGATGTGTGTTCCTCCTCGTCTATACACTTTGATGATGGATTCACTTGCATTATGCATACAATATTCATTGCAAGCTTCTTTCTATTAAAAAATTCACACAACCGACGCGTCACACACTGGTGCACACATCTCTGTGAGATGCGATAATTATGTCCATGTCACGTGGGGTGTATCCCAACATACTGACGTTATTGGTCTGGGGTAGGCACCTACAAAAGTTCGCGCACAAAAGGGCAAAAAAGGGATAATGCACGTAATCCATCCTGCATTGAATTTTAAATAAATTTCACGGGAATTTCATTTGAATTTAATTATTACCCAATTTACTGGAGCAACAAAATTTATCGGATTTTACAGATCCTATACGACGGTAATGCAGGATATACCCACGGCTATCCATGAACCCAGATACCATCAGTCTATTCATGTGTGATGCGGACTGAGAGTTCGGAATTTATGTGGGTGTGTTTTTTTTTTAGGCATAAATTTTGAATTAAGTTTGAATGGAAGTCGCATGATTATCCCTGGGACATATTGACAGATAATATTAACGGTATATTTACGCTATATCCTTCGATGAATAAGTATAAATTTTGTAATGCTTGACGTTAAAAAGTTTGACGACCCCGAATTGATAGCGTTTGTCATCGATGATGCCGAACGTTAATCTGATTTGATGGGTTATGATGACGCCTGGCCGGGTGCTGTCACATACTTTTTATTTCAATTCAAAAGCTTGTGTAATAGATTTGGAAAGTTGTAAATAAAAATGTTGCCTTAGATTGAGTGTTTACAGAGAAAATCATGGTGAATATCCCGTCGATTTTTTTGACTGCCGAGCATTTTATGTTTTTATTAAAAAATTAAGGCATAAATCTATCCTGTCAACGCAAGATGTCTTCTATGCGACAGCCCTTAGAGTCTACCTTTTTTTATGTTTTCGCATTATACTGCAGTCATTTGAAAACAGATTGTCACCTCGCACACAGATTAACCTATGCGTCATGTTTAAAAATTCAACGTCTGCAACAAATTTTAGCCGAGGATGCATGAAACGGTTTATGGCGAGTTGTTCAAGAAGTACTAAGTGTACGAATCTAGTACGTTTTGCTTGGTTCTAGAGCCTTTCTGGATGCAGTCGCCTTGCAAAACTCTTCAAAAAAATTTTTAACATCTCCGCATTTTCTATTTTGTTTTTAAACCTCTCATGATCCTTTCATTTTGAGCACGTACAGAGCGGTTTTTGACTTTGATGCACTTGCCCAGACATTACTCTTAACTTTGTTAGCTCTTGAGCCTTCAAAAAACTTGACAACTTTAAACATTTCATATCTTTCGCTCGTAAGTCCATTGAGCATGGTGGTCAGCAAATTTGGCTCCTGGCCCTCCTATTGAAACTGCAGTCGCGACTCGAGCAACAGTTCCAAGGCCTACTGATCTTGCTCTTGAATCAAGCAAGGATTTTGTCCTTTAAAAAGCTTAAAAAAGGTTTTTAAAATTTGTTAAGTATGGAGCTTTAGCCATTTGTGTCCTGTTACTAGTGTTTCTAGGATAGCTTTTAAAATGTGGCCATTGCTGCACCTGCCCAGACATGAAGTAAATTATGCAAAGTATTTTAGCCTCATGTCCCTTGTGTTTCGGGTAATCGTTTACTGAGCGCCCTTTAGATTCAGGAGAGCTAGAACAATGTGGTCATTGGTGCACCTACCCAGACATCAAGCTAACAATTCTAAATATTTGCGGCTCATCTGCTTAATATTTCGCTTGAGTTCTTCTGAGCGCCCTTTTCAGGAGAGCCAGTACAATGGTGCACTTGCCCTGACATGAGAAAATAATGCTTAATATATTGGGCCCTGTTCCTTGTGTTTCGTTTAAAGTTTTACTGAGCGCCCTTTACATTCAGGAAAGCGAGTCCAATGTGGTCGTTGTTCCACCTGCCCAGACATTAAGTCTTTATGCAAAATATTTTGGGCCTGTGTCATTGTGCTTCGTTTAAAGTGTTACTATACGCCCTTTAGAGCCTGGAAAGCTAGTGTATTGGTGCACTTGCCCAGACATCAAGTTAACTAGGTTTAATCTTTTCGGCCCATGTCCGACGGATAAATGTTTGTCGTTTTTAGAAATCTTAAGCTTTTTACAGCCAACAATTTTGCTAACGACACTCTTGTCGAATGATATCGGTAGAGTCCTGTACACTTGCCCAGACATTAGAATCGTATATGAGTACAAAGATAATGACATTGGATATCTTATGTGGATCTCAGTGTTTTAGTTTAATTTGAGGCTTTTATTTGGTGATATAGAGTCTAATGTGCACATGCCCAGACATGTACCATGCCCCATTTTGTATCACAATGGACCAACATAGGTCTAAGTGAGATGGTTTCTTCGGATCCGACAGCCACTTCAACCTATGCCCAGACATGAAAGTTCTTTTAAAAACTATCAAAAACGTATGTAGCTGTTTTTTGAATTTTCTCACAGAAACACACTGAAGCTCTTCTTTTTCCTCTCTAACCTTAAATGATACAGAAATCATAAGGGCCTTGGAACTACAATCATATAGCTTTTGTTTAAGCCTAACTTGGGTGGTGCTACATTTCCACTAGGAAGAAATGCAGAAGGACCAGGGTCTGAAAAAACAAGCTTCTCCAGTCAACTCTGTCCTCAGGAAGTTGCCTGCCATTGGTCCTCTTCCTCATGAGCCACATGAACAACTTCAAAAATAGTTAAAGACTTCTAATATTTTTTTTTATCTCTGATCCCGTCATTTGGTGGCATTTTTGCGACTCGATAGGCATTCTCGTCTCCCGCATTAGTCTCTAAAAGTTGAGCCAAACATGCTTATTTATGCCAAATCAACCTAGTTCCGTAACGCGTTGGGAGCACCTGCCCAGACATGGAATTTGTACCATAAGATAAACATAAACTTGTTAGATAAGTACCCAAAATAAGCACATGACCGAATTGAGGTGAGTCCCATAAGGCAGGTCCCCAACAATGTTCGCCGCACATGAGGAGCAGTTCAGGCATAGAATTTCTATAGGAACCGAGTTAGGACAAGCACGTGACCGAGTTGAGGCCAGCGCATACGAACAGTGAAGTCTTGGAGCACTTCACTCTTTATAAATAAGTTGCTGTCGTCTGTTTCTTCTTCTTCTTCTTTGAATGAACGTCATAGGCAAGGCTTCAGTTCCTGTAAATTAAGTAGCTTTGTCGCTTTCATCTTCAACTTTTAACTCGCATTTTTGTATCCCATTACGCTGGTTCCAAAAACAAGTTTGCCGCACCTGCTCAGCCATGAGTAGCACCTATCCAGACATAGAGTTTGTATAGGTGCTGAGTTAAAGGAAGCACATGACCGAGTTGAGGCGAGCACAGATCACAACAATAGGAACAGTGATTCTGGGAGCACTTCGCTCGTTGTTAAGTCTTCATCGAAATTAGATGCTGGCATCTTTTACTTTTTCTTTTTCTTTGAATGACTATCATTGGCATGACTTAAGTTCCAGTGTATTAAGTAGCTTTCGCCCTGTCTTCATCAAGTGTCAACTCGCTTGGGTCAGCTCGGGTGTCCAATTAAGCTGGTTGCTAAATTTTCGCCGCAGCTGCTCAGACATTAGAATCGTTTTCAGCTTTCGGAAGAGAGAATGTATACCTTGAACACGAAAGCCTTGGAGCCTTATTGTGTTGAGTGAAGTCGGCATTCCTTCAAGTTCCTCGGCTTTGAACTTATATTTCACTAGGTAAAAGCCAGAGTTCGATTTTTGGCTGTGGGGCATGGTACCTTCGGAAACTTCTCCTCTTACTATTTTCTTTTACCTACTGTTCTAATTTTTCATCTTATCCTTTCCTTGAAGGTCGTCATAGCTCCTTGATCGCGAGTAAATTAAAAAAAAAAATTAAGTTCCAGTGTATGAAACCACTTTAGCTTCTGTACTGTCTTCATCATGTTTTCACCATGTCTTCTTCATGTTTCAACTCGCATTTTTATATCCCATTCAGCTGGTGCCGAAATATTTTCCCAACTTACCCAGACACGAGAGTCGTTTTTGATTTTCGGAGTGTATATCCCATACAAACAGCAAAGTCTTGCAGCCTTTTTATCCTGTGTGAAGTTTTCATTCCTAAAAATGTCTCAAATTTTACCCCGGTCCTTCTCCAAATTTTTTCTGCTCTATCTACAGAAAGGAAAAGGCAGTGCACGAACCTGCTCAGACATTGAGGCTTCCTTATGTTTGATACGAACAGTAAATTGACCAAATCTTCGTACAAATTGCTGTCTTAAGCTGCTTTAAAACAGTTTTCACAAAAATTTTTGCCGCACCTGCCCGGACATAAGAATTGTTTTTGATTTTCGAAATGGAGACCACATGTCTTTTACAAACGGCAAAGTCGTGGAGCCTTTTCATCCTGAGTGGAGTCATAATCTCTACAAATTTCTCGGATCTTACTCAGCTTCTTATATTCTTAAGATTTTTCTTATTTTTTGACAGATAACAGATAAATACTTACGACACCTTTCTTGAATGATCAATATGAATAAATTTCTTATGAATAGTTTCTTCTCCATAAGCTCTTAAGGTCTCTCCTATATAAAATATTTGGAGCACTTGCCCAGACATGTATATTTTTCTCTGAAACATCAAAAGCACGTGTTTCATTTGAGCCGTGAAGTTTTTCGGCACTTTGTCTCGACAGAACATTTTATTGAGGTAAATTGCTTATGGGTTTCATCTTCTCTCTTAACAGGCTGCGGGCTTGAAAAAAGCCTCAGGGTAAGGTATCGCAACCACTGATACTCTGTAAACCTTGTAGCATAGTGTGCATCGAGGGACATTGAACCTTCACTTGCGAGGTTTTTATACCGACCCAGGGTATATTAAGTTTGATGTATAGATTACGCAGTGAAATAATCACCGTAGACCCCTAAGACCTTTTAGAGATATGAATGGGACCGACAGGAGAATCGATTAAGCCATGTCCGTCCGTCCGTTCATCCATCCGTACGTAAACAACTTTTAGGCCTTAAGTTTTAAGGCAGAAAGCTGAAATTTTGTGGGTTGGTTGGAAGTCCAGTCCTTCAGATCAAGTTTGAAAACAAGCTGAATCCGCCCACAGACACGCCCACTACAGGCCCGTATGTGCGACCATCCCTAATTAAAAAAACACATTTTGCAAATTTTAGCTATTGTGTTTTTTTAGTTAAAAAGGCAGAGTTTTGGGCCGAAATGTATGCAACCGCCTAGTATAAAGCATTCAACAGTTATATTTTTATTACCCCATCCACTTTTTGGAGGCGTGGCAGTTTTCTTTTTGGTATGGTCGAGTATTTTGCAATCCGTCGTAGATGGATTGAAGCTTTCCCACTTGTTTTACATCAAAAACTATCGACGAAAAGATGCAAGAAGCTCTACAACAATTTCCCTCCAACGCTCAGCCGAGAGGGTATTTCTGCCTTTACGGACTTTCGTGCTTAATTTTTTGGTAGTAAGAAGTCACTTATACTGCGCCGTTTTGTAGACCCTTTTGATTTGAGAACTCTGCAGGACATGTTTTTTGTGCCAGTAATGTTTAGATTTTTCATGTTTGCTTCATCTTTTTTTCTTGAAGAAACATCATAAAAAGCAAAGGTCCTATTACACTACCTTAATGTACACCAATTATGTTACGTGTTTTTCGCCGACTATTAGCTGTGTCTAGCCTCTTAAATTATGGCAATACCAGCCTCATTTCATTTCGTATCCTTCACCCACAACTCAAGTGAGCAGGCAGCTACATGCCGGTATTGAACCAAACTCGTACAAATTTCAAAAGGCTTTTTGTAATTCTCTATTCATCCAAATCGAACAATCTGTTGATTCAAAGGTCATAGAAAAATGGCCCATTATATCCTCGTGCACCCATTATCCAGCACAACAAAATGCCCACCGATAAATTGCTTTCTTTCGGCCATTTCGCTTATCTTATGCTAACAAGTCAGACACTTTATTAGCTCTTTACTCCTTGCAATTACCGATCACCGCAACCAATACCCAATCGAGGTCAAAACAAAGCACCACCAAAACATCAACTTTATTGCCATCCCAATCTATTAATTCGATTAATAATTCATTGATCACACTGTGTACATATACCGGCGGGTGCCTCTAAAACGTACTTAGGCAGAACACCTTAAGGCACCACAATACACACACATCAATGCATAATTAATACACCCCGAACACACTTTATTCGTGTGGCGGGGTGTACTACTGTAATACTGTAATACTCGACTGGCGCTGCCCCTGCCATACAACAATATAAACTTCCAAAGCTATCGTTAACCTACTTTGAATAATTAAGGACATCGATCGATTTTAGATTTGTGCAGGGAATCTCGAAAAAATAAATGCTCTCACACATATCCTTGGGAGTTTAGTGTTGCTCTGCTTATTTTATTTCTTCTTCGTTTTTCGTGGGGACAATATTCCATAGTCATCTCCACATTCAGCAGTGTACGTACATACACTTCCTCTATACAACCGACGAAAAGGATAAAATGTGATTTTATTACTCCATCCTGCCATCTTATGTATGTCTCTCTCTCTCCGAAGCAATTGTATTGTCTGGATATGGGAAACGAAAAGAATCATTATCAATTAATGGATATAGTATAGCAGTGCAGGACGAACAAACGCTTCGATTCAAGTGTCCTTAGGTATCTCTGTTTTTGCTATTCGATTCGTAGATATATTCACTTAGGGCATGAAATGGCACACGTACACACATATACGTATGGATACTGCCATCCCGTATAACATAGTTAATACCACTCTTATGGGCTGTGTCTAGCTCAGATTTATCTAATATACATGTTTGGGAATTTTCCCAGTGCGCGTTTGTGTTTTAGCATTATTGCTGGATAAGATACAGCAGCAGTTTGAAATTGAATCTGATGTCCCTTTTTGGTTGATGGCTGCTTGCTACGAGACAGTGTGGCCCAATAACATAAAGGCGCTCTTATTAAACGGGCTTTACGTGTGTTTTACTTAGGGTTAGGTGGCGGGAACAATAAAGCAATGTTCAAAAGCGAGTTCGAGTTAAATTGGCTTCGAATTGTGAATCAAAGGATCTGTCAATGCTCTTATGACGCCTTTGCTTAAAATCTTTTACCTAAAGCGAATTTTGCAAGCCTGATTCATTAACTTACCATGTTAAAACACGTGCAATAATAACCAGTATAAAAGGGGCGATTTATATCTTTTCGGCGACCCATTAGGAATAAGTGATCAAGCAGTGATCTTCTATACCTCGTAAATAAGGGCGAAATCTTCTAACTTCTTGATCTCCTGGTTGCTTCACCAGTGCAAGCATCTGCCTCACAAATTTCTGTTGGGAATACATTTTTCAAAGCAAGCACCACAGCTTAGCTTCGAGAAGAAAACCGATTTTTAATGAGTCTCTCTCATATATCAGGCTGAATTTGAGCAATGACCTGGGTCATTTTGACTTACGGCTGATTGGCATCAACCTCTGAAAACCCCACAGAAAAAGTTGAGCGTCGTCATACCAAATCTGACCAAACATCTCTGAATCTCTCCGCGTAACTCTCTCCACGAGAGCTAACGCTGCCCAGATATCGTTTACGTAAAATATTCATTGCATCGTTTGCTGTGTGGCACGTAGCGCCGTCCTGAAGAAACCTTATCTCGTAACCGTGTTTTAGCGCTCGTGGTGTACGTCGAATAAGTTAACCTCGATGTTGGTAATTTTGATTGTTAAACAAGACAGTTGCACGAATATCGCCTCGTCTCTAAAGATGATTTTTCCTCCAAAATTTGGGTCCTCTTCTAAGCAGCACGAACCTGGTCAGCGAACAGAGGGCATTGACTTTCATGACGTTCATTAACATTGTGCTGCTGAGTCACTTTGCAGTTCCAAGTCCCGATGCAAAACGAGTGGTTTTTTCATTAGTTTTTCCTTCACACCCACTGACAGCGTTCTCGGCCAAAAGAATGTTCTCCGATGTAATTTCACGTTGAACTGGACTTCAAATTTGGAGCTTGAATGTAGCCTTCAAATGATGGACAAAAGACTGAGCGTAAAAAAATGGAGCAAAAAGTACCATGTCTCCACCGGACACTAATCCGAGATTAACCTTAATCTTCGACTTATCTTTTCCTCAAATCTCGAGATTTACAGTACATAAATTAAAATCCTCTCGGCAAGCGACTAAAAATAAATTCGCTCACAAATCTCCTTGACCCCTTTTAAACACCTCCTTATGTCAATTTGAACCCCATTCACACGCCTTTGTAACAGTTTAATACTTGAAAAGTAAACTAAAACTGTCCATGAATGTCAAATCTGTCACGAATACTTTTTGTTTCGGGATTCTTAGAACGAAATTGAATTATCGCGCTTTGAAAATGTCATCGTCACTTTCCTTTGCGAGTCAAAATGACAAAAAAGAGCGCTTATGTCAAATAAATCAGGATTGTCCGGTGGAGACACTTCTGGATTTATTTTCAATCGTCTTCTGCTGTTTTATGGCTGGTGGAAACATGGTATAATAAGGAACATTATCTACAAGCCTACACCTCCAAGACAACGTGGTTACCACAAACTGTCAGCATTGGACGTTGGAAACATGGAATTTCCTATTGGAAAACCTTTTACATTTAATGGGTTAATTTAAAGACGTTGTTACGTTGTCGTTACTAGAATAACGTCCAAATTTCATTGATTATTCAAATATATGTCAGCGAAAACTAGCGTAGAACAAGATATCTATCGTTTGCGCTACGCTGTTACTTTAAGCCGTAGTGTAAATTTTAGCGCACTTGGCTACGTATTTGTTACGTTGACTTTGCTATGAAGCCTCTCCAAATACAAGAATAACGTCCAAATTTCATTTTGTGAATTGATTGTTCAAATATATTTCAGCGAAAATTACCGTAGAACAAAGTTTTTTACGTTTTCGTTACGCTGTTACTCTAAATCGTGTAAATTTTAGCACTTTTGTTACGTATTTGTTACGTTGATTTTGCTATAAAGCCTTTCCAAATTCATATTTTTTTTTAACAAAAAACAGAAATATGTGCAATCAATAAAGTAAGGAAGACTCGGTTAGGCCTGGCTAAGTAAAGACAGTTGTTATTGACAGCCCTTTAGAGAAAAACTGAAAAAAAATATATGAAAAAAAAAAACACTAAGTTACTTTTTGGTTACGCTAATATAACCTTTTTGTGTCAAATATTTCGTTATTAAAAACTTAAGATAACCTTTAAGTTTGTCGACAAAACGCTTTGTGTGACTGTTGTTCACTTTCGTCGAGGTAATTCCATCGTTTCAGAATGTTACCATATCGTTACAGTTGCGAAAACGTAACATCTTTGAAACATTCGTTAATGGATTGTTTTTGAATGTCTTAATTAACTAAACCAACGAGCGTTATTGACAAGCGGGCCTCAACGTGAGGTTTTGTTTTCCCGAAACCTAGTTATAAGTTGGCCTTTGTAGCTGTATGTCGACTAGAACTTGGGGAAACCCACAGACACAGCAAATTTGTACGAAATGAAACAGCAGAAAGATACCTACGCGGTCTGAAAACAACAATTTTAAGCATCAACTGCCTGAACTTTGCAGAATTAAAAGATCGTCAAAGCGGCTGAGCGCCAATTTCAGGAATTCGGAGAGCATAAAATGAAATTCACACACTTACTTCATTTTCTGAGTTTTATTGCGTTCGTCATGATACAACAAAAAGCGTACGAAAACAGCACGCCAGCCGTATAAGCTTCCCTTTCTTGCAACATTCAATTGCATTCGTCGTGATAAGAAGAAAAAGCGTGGGTACAGAAAAAAAACAGACCACGCTATCCGTAACGTTTTCGAATTGTATTTTATGCGTGACTGATGTCTTAAAAGGTTCATCTTCGAGCATAACGAAGAAAAATCGTGTGTACAGAAAAATAACAGTACGCCAGCCGTAGAAGCGTTCTCGTGGCGTATTTTTAACCTGGCTGATCTCCTTGTCTTCCAATATTCAACTGCAGTGGTCAGGATGCAAAGAAAAGGTGTACACTAGTCGGGCAATCATCAACGAGATGTCTTCTACGAACACTTTGACTAGGCGAAGACTTAGCTAACATTTCACTTAGTTTACATTTTTGAACGAGAGAAAGGTGAAAAAGGACCTCTGTTCATAAACTCTTTACAAGCTCCATAATGAAAACGAAGCGAAATATCTAAAAGCCACAGATTAAGATGAAGCGTGACGAAAAAACAGTACGCTAGTCGTAGAAGCGTACAGGGCGTATTTTTCCTACCTTTCTGGCTCAATTTGAATCGGTTTCATATCAGTCTGTCGAATAGTTTTCCGAATAAAAGTCAAGCTTGTATTTTAATTTAAAAAACGACCTCCTGAAGTCGCAGGGGAAAAGACTGCAATCCACTGATACGCCTAAGCGTACTAAAATGATTAGTAAAAAATCAAAAACTATTTTTGTTTTTTTAAGCAAGCTCAGCAGGAATCGGAAGGGTCCCACATTGCTTTCACCATTCCCCTGTTTAATCTAACCTAGCTTCAATCTTTCATAGCCTTAAGACGACCAAAAAGCAGTTTAAATCAGTCTGGCCATATGAAAAATGTTCCGCAGTGTGTGGAACATGTCTGCAAACGTTCACTTTTCGCGAATCTGATACATTTCCGAGTGTTCTAACTCTACCCATATACACACCACCAGGCAGGACGAATAAAAGAACTGAAGATCTAGAACTCCATCCATGTGATTTTTTTGTGCTCCATATTTTTTTTTTGTTTTCTTGCTCATCTTGTTACCATGTTACCCATGTTCAATTTAGGAAGAAAGTCCTTGCAGAAACCATTATCATCATCAGCATCCTCATTGTCGTTCCACAAAATTTTTGTGCTGCACGATGACGACAACCGGCGAGGACGTTGTCTATGCGCCTTGTATGTGGGTGCGGTAAGAACAAGAAGGCACATCTAAATACCACAGCATGGAACACATCAAACCAAAGAAGGGAAAGTCAAAAAGGATGTTCACAGATTTGTAAGTAGGAAAATACCTACCTACTTTTTTTTTTATTTCTGGTTGCTCCTCCGCAAATTTTCTTCTTTTCGGTTTCTCTTTTCTATACCCCACCCGTCATTGAGAGCGATGTAAATGTGTGTACATTTGTCTATACACATCTATTCAATCCAAAGGATCGTCGTCGTCGTCGTCGTGTCGTTCCAAGACGTCGCTCGTCTTTCGTCTACCCGAAAACGACAACGACGACGACAGCGTAATTCAAGAGAACATTTTGTGGAAAAGCCATTCTTGTTTCTTCCTTCCTTAATGCTTGTGTAACGGCAATTACAGTTCATCTCTCTACCGAAATTCGCTTCCGGGCAATCTTTTCTTTTGGCATTTCTTCTACCGCACAGCACTGTACCTACGTACTCTCCAACCCCCTTGAGGCGCTCTCGAACGCCCTTTGTGTGCACAGTAGCGCTCACCGAGAGTAGACTGAAGGTTGAACTTAGAGGGTATTTTCCAAACTACCCGGTTTGTCGTCATGTGCCCCGACAGGAGGCGGTGTGCTAGAGATGTATCTGGAAGATGAGTTTCTTTGAGTGCGGTTCACCGGAAGGGTGGGCGGCGGCATGGTGGTTCAAGGATTGCAGGCATAACTAGCTGTACTATCTCTACCCCAGAGGGTGGTGGGTGCAAGCAACATCCTTACGGAGAAAATTGCAAGGTAAACCAAATGAACAATTTCTCATACCTCTGTGCCGAGCCGCAACCCCTTCGATGGAGACAGTAGAAATGCCGCCGGTGCTGTCTCCTTTCATTTGTATAAGCGCACAGGGTGTAGGGTGGCAAAGGATTTTCGACGTCTCGCTGAAGCAAATTTAAACTTTTCCTTAACCTAATTTGCGACTCAGAGCTGGAAGAAGAAACACAGGCTCCCTGTGTAGTATTTGCCAGCTAAACGCTGTTGATTGAGTGTGCTAAGTGCACCCGAAGAAGACACAAAAATTGGGCGGGCGCATTTCAACACACACCACAATAAGTGAGAGTTTGACAAATTTTTAGCTTCGAAGCGA
This sequence comes from Neoascia interrupta, assembly GCA_947623515.1. Classification (NCBI taxonomy): domain Eukaryota; kingdom Metazoa; phylum Arthropoda; class Insecta; order Diptera; family Syrphidae; genus Neoascia; species Neoascia interrupta. Next base: position 111,231,149 of record OX392464.1, read on the forward strand.
AACGCTAAAATATGACGTCTCGTCGTCGTCATCGTCCTTGTGAATTATTGTGGCTCGCACACACGAGCTGCTGTGTTTACATTTTTGAATGTTTACCCTCTCGCAGCGAAGAGAATGAATATTAATTTAAATAAATGTTTTCATTAGTTTGTTTGGAGTTTTTGTGAATTTCTAATTGTATTTTTGCATTCTGTTTGGCAAAAACGGGGAAACTATAATGCGTTGCAGGGAGAAAGTTTTTATTGTGTTTTTGGTAAAGTTATGCTTTTATTGTCCTGCAAATGAAGCTGCTATAGAATTTGGGAAATATACGAACTGGGGGTGGGTATCCCCACACTCCAATTTGCTAAGGATAACAGCTATCCTGACGAAACGCTTCACAAACTTTAAACTCTGCAAAACTTCCGACTCAGTTTTGGTTAAATCGGAACCTGATAACTGCTTTCCCCATATAAGTTTGGAACTGCAATTAAATATGTTTAATACTTAGCATTGTGGTCACTGCCGCAACCTAATTTTGAAAAAACGGAACAAAATCTTCGCCCAAGGACCATTGGCCCGTTACGGTCATAATTAAAAAAATACGGTCATAAGTATTTTTTTCTGTTTTTTCAAGGCTTTCTTCTACTCCTGATGTTTCCTGAATTCTACCTGGCAAGTTTGCCAATCGTGACCTCCCACTGACCTCCCCATTCGACTGCGCCAATAGCTGGAAAAAAATTGTTTCTGTAATGCACTAACAAGTACTGGAAAAGCCTAATTTTAAATAAGAACAAACAGCTCAACGACGCACTTATCTTGGAAAAGTCAAAACTTCACCGACTGCGCCAATTATACCCTCAAAAGGAGCTTTAAATAGAAACCAAAACAGAAATGATGGTTAACGCAGCTGGTTTCAAACTACACTTGAGCATCTCAGATCTCAACTTATGCAGAGTGTCCTGACACAAAGTTCTATGGTGTAGTCTGTTCATATTCGACTGCGCCAATAGTACAATAGTTCAAAAACAGGTGGCTCTTTGAAGCATATATTTTCGAAAGATCTAGACTCTACTGACTGCGCCATTTATACTCTGAAAAATAGCTTTAAATAGACATGATGGTTCACACGGCTGGTTTCATAGATAAAATCAAACTTTTAGATCTCTGAATTTAATATTAATGCAGAGTACCCTGTCAGGTAAAGCTTGTTCATATTCGACTGTGCCAATGGTTCAAAAAATTAAAATCTGCAATGTACTTTCCATTAAAGAGTACTAAAAAGCGTCTGATATTTAAGAGAAGGTCAGCTTCTCAAATTCTTCAATAGCTTTCCGACACACACATTTCTAAAAAGTCTAAACTTTACCTACCGACTGCGCCAGTCAAACCCTGAAAAGAAGCTTCTTACGATTTTTGTTTGCTTGTATAGTTTTTGCCTATACTTATTAAGTCGTTTAACTGTCTGCAAAAGACTTTCTCTGTTACTTGTGTTTAAACACTTTTAACCACAATTAAGGAATGTGGCCAACCTATGCAGTGTGAAATGTCGGACCGCCCTGAAAAGAAGCTTTGATAGACAGTTAAAGAAGCCAAAATAGACATGATGAAACTACACTGGAGCATCTCAGCAATACGTGTTAATGCAGAGTGTTCTGTCACATATTTCATATTCATATTAGACTGCGCCAATAGTTGAAAAAAACTTGTTTCTGAAATGTGCCTTCGATGAGGGAGTACTGAAAAGGCCCAGATTTAAAATGATAAAAAAAACAGCTCTGCGACACACATTTTTTGGAAAAGCCTAGACTTTACCGACTGCGCCAGTTAGACCATACAACCAAGTTAAGCCAATGAGGCTTTGCCAGTATCAGACTGCCAAACATCGTGTGAACACTAGAGTGGAATTCAAATTTACTTGAAGTTTTTCACTCGAATATTCACAGTTGAAATTTGAAACTGTCAAGCAACGAGCATGATCCAAGGTCACCTTAAAACTAGACCAGCTGGTGTCTTTAGCGCAGGATAAAAGCTTGTAATTATGTATATAAAACCAAATTTGAGCTATTCCATATCAAGCGTTCCGCAGAATGATATTGAATTCGTGCATTTCGGTATGTCCAATCACCTCATGGTAAAGTGAAGACTGTTCCTAGCTGACTGCGCCATTATTTGACTGTTCGAAAGTGTCAAGAAAACAAGGATAGTTTATCTGAGCTTAACTGAAAATTAGTCTCACTGTAAAGGAGATAATTTTCGAATGAAAACAAAAAGCTACAGCTAAAACAAATATTTTGACTATTTGTTTTAGCTATACATTTGTTTTAGACTGCGCCATTATTTGGCTGCACAAAAATGTGAAGCGTGTTTATCTGAAAATCGTGGGAATTGTAAAGGAGATCAATTTCGAACGAGAGCGAATAGCATTGTATCCGAAATATTTGAACTAAGTACACCGACTGCGCCATTATTTGACTCATTCGAAGTGTCAAGAAAACGGTGAAGGTTAATCTGAACTCAACCGAAAATCGTGGGCACTGTGAAGGAGAATAATCGAATGAATACGAAAAGCATTGCAACAGAAATATTTGGGCTACACCGACTGCGCCATTATTTGACTGTACGAAAGAAAGAAAGAGAATCATATTTATCTGAACTCAATTGAAAATCGCGGGCGCTTTAAATAAGATAAATTTCGAATGAGAACGAACAGCACTGCAACAGAAATATTTTCGCTACACCGACTGCGCCATTATTTGAATGTAGAAAAGTGTCAAGGGAATAGGGAATGCTTGTCTGAACATAACCGAAGTTTTGGGCACTGTAAATGAGATAAATTTCAAATGAGAACGAATGGCACAGCAACAGAAATATTTTGGCTACACCGACTGCGCCATTATTTGCCGGTACAAAAGTGTGAAGAATCTTTATTTGAACTCAACAGAAAATCGTGGGCATTTTAAAGAAGATCAAAGGATAGCAATTAGAATATCAACAGAAATATTTTCGCTGCACCGACTGCGCCATTATTTGAATGTACAAAAGTGTCAAGGGAATAGGGAATGCTTGTCTGAACATAACCGAAGTTTTGGGCACTGTAAATGAGATAAATTTCAAATGAGAACGAATGGCACAGCAACAGAAATATTTTTACTACACCGACTGCGCCGTTTGTTGGAATCGTAACCACTTTAATTGCGTGATTGGAATGACCTTAACGAGCTGTTCTTTGGCACATATTTGCCAAAGTCTAGGCTATACCGACTGCGCTAGTTGTACCTTGCGAGAGGGAAGGGGCATCTGAAATCTATTCGAATCAACGAAATCCTTTTAAGAAAGAAGAATAGGGTGGCTCCACATAATGAAAGATGCCGTTTTAATACTCAAGGAATAGGTACTTCCTTTGATTTGGAGGAAATCCGTTTTGTTGAAACTAGACTTTGCAAGCAATTAGGTTCCTAATGTTCTCCACTGCAAATTTGTTGACTCAAGTACAATCGAAGTTGACTGAAAACATAACTCAAAAAACTGGAATAATCTTTCCAAAAAAGTGACTGCTTCTGGCAACAAACAAACACTTCCTCCAGCAGAAAGGATAGATTTTCCGCAAAATTCAAGTGTCTGCACCTGCATTCTTTGCAATCCACGTTCCTCTCCCTCTGGACAAATAAAACCGACAAGGTGTATCAAGATCATTCAAAGCAAGAACACTTAATCGAGTATTTCCTGACAAACTACAAAAGCCCTTTGTCTGTTCAAAAGAGCCCAACCACCGGCGCGCAGCCACTCGCCATGTGTCCCTTAATCCTTGCCTTCCTCTAAAGGCCAATACACTTATAAACTGTCCCGTTCATAATTACTCTGCCAACAAGTAAAATTTCAAAAGAAAACTTAATTACGTCCATAACAATAAATAAAGGAAGAAAAATGTATACAAACAGAGAAAGTCCTATATCACGCTGCATCATCATCTCTATCATCTTCATCATCATCACCATCACAGAGAGAGAGTCCTGTGAATAACCACATCAACAATATAATTACATGTACTATCCTATTAAATGCGATCCAAATAAAGAAAAAAAAACTCGACTACATCACCATCTCTGGTGCCATCATCGCATCATCATCATCAGCAGGATGATAGTCATCATCATCGTCCTGTAGTCGACAACATGCCACAGTTTATGGCCAAATTATTGTATCTCAGTACTTATCATTCTTTTTAAAAAAAAATAAAGGAAAAGACAACCACTACTATACTACCCACAAAGGACACACGTCGTCCTTTATGATTTTCACCAAACAACCCCCAAAGAAAGTGTCCCCACTCTCGGTCCTTTTGAAGCTTGTCAAAACAACCCCACCACCATGCCGAAAACATGACAACTTGAATAAAGATGACAATGACTGAAATATCTATACGTGTATCCATGGGTGGTGTACAGGCAGCCAGAGAGAGAGAGAGAGGTGGTCCCCTACAACAAGGACACGATGATTATGATGATGATGTTATCATCTATCCATTTTGTGTGCCGTTGTTATACCGTAGTCTTCATGGGTAAATATCAATCTGTTCGCAGTAGACGATGTGCCCTGTCACTGTATATACGCAGCAAAAAAAGGATATACTCTCAAGACTCTCCTATCGGAGGCGGAATGAGGTCGAAAATGTCGCCGCCTTTATGCCAACATGCTATATTATGTCATCGTTTCATACACAAGCGCCTACGAAAAAGGATATTGCGCTGCAAAGCAAGAACTTAACCCTTCTTCATCCTATACCCACCCATCGCCTTGGTATTCCTTTCATTTATTTACTTTTGCATAAATATTCTATGGCAGAGAAGTCTACTTTGAGTAATTTTATCCTGGGATTGTGATTTCATTCTTCTTCTTTTAATTCTTGTTTTTTTCCTTCTTACGACACATAAGTCCTTGCAGATATTGGCCTGCCGAGGATTAAGATTAATCTATTTAGGCGAAGGATTCCACTGCTTTTTCTTTCCCCCCATGCACGATTTATGTGAAAGGTCTGAGTGGATCATACACCAGAGACAACAGGGATTTCTTCAAAACTGAACTGCAATATGCCAGGACTCGAACGTGTATACATTCATGATTTTATGACTTGAGGGGGCGAGAGAGAGATTTCCTCGTCGATCTCTTCTAAATATTCATGAAGTGTTAATATTAAATATTTCCTTGTATATTTTTCTTTCATTATGTTAATGGGGCAGGACTGCAAGGTGAAACGACCAAAGCGCCATTCATTCGCAGGCGTTTGTGAATAAATGAATTTTATTAAAATTTGAAACAATATTGGTTGCTGATGGCTTTGCTTGTCGGCGGCGCGCGGTGCGCTATGAATTCGAAATCAGTGCAGGGTCTATGGTGATTTGCTCATGCAAAAACGCTGAGGGTACAACGTACAACAAACAACGAAATGAGTACTTTGAGTGAAGCACCTTAAATCTAATTTTGCATTTTACTCTTTGCGAAAAGCAGAAATTCGTGAGTCTTAGAACATTGGAATAATTCTTCCGATTCCTTCGGTGAGCTCTTGACAGGTTGAAATCAGCAGCTTTGAGTAACGCTGATTCCTATAATGTCTTTTGTTACAGTCAAGAAACCAGGTTCTGTGAAACCGAATGAAAATTTGCATACTTTTGACACATTGTACAGGTGTCAGAAGTGGCACAAATATCTCAGTTCTTCTAAGATTCAAAAATGAGCCCAATTAATACCACAGAAGTTCCGCCCGTCCTCTTATTTCAAAAATATCAGTAGAACTCAAGTTAAAAGGCCACTAGTTTCACAAGGCCCCGGTTTCTATCAAAATTTAAGTGAGTTTAAGGAAGCAATCAGAAAAAATTTTCCCACTTCTGACACATAAACGAAAATCAATGTAATAGGTGTCAGGAGTGGCAAACATTATCCCGTTCTTAAAGACTCAAAAATGAGCCCGAAAAATGTCTAATACTGCTTTCCCCTTATTATCATAATTATCAAAAATGAGTCCTAAAAACGTCTCCAAAATACTGCCCTTCCCCTTAATTTAAAGCCCTACCGACCGGTTTCAAACGTGGCGTAAATTAAAAGGCCAAAAGTTTCACAATGCCGCAGTTTCTACCAAACTTTAAGCAACTTATAGAAGACAATCAAAATTTTTCCCCACTTCTGACACCAATGCGAATCTTTTTTTTCCAATAGTTGTCTGAAGTGGCTAAAAGATATTAACTCTTGTAAGTTTAAAAAATGAGCCCGAATAATATCACTGATATACTGCCCCCTTCCATTATGTCAACAGCTTATGTAAAAAGTGTCAGAATTGGCTAAAGTTAAAAGGCCAAAAGTTTCACAAGACACTAGTTTCTTGTAGAATTTAAGTGACTTTAAGGAAAAGATTGTAATTAAACAATTCCCCACTTTTCCCCACAAATTTCTGACACTAATGCAACAATTTTTTATAACAAGTGTCAGAAGTGGCAAAAAATATCGAAACTCTTGTATGAGTTTGTAAAAATGAGACTCAATAAAGCAAACAAAATACTGCCCAACCCCTTTTTCAAAGGCTTTTTGCTTGAACTTGGTCTAGAGATGAGGTCTTGTGAAGTTTTGTGCAGTTTCTTCAATGTTCTCCATATCTATTTTGTTCCGATTGTTCAATATAAGGATAAACTCGGAATTCCATCTTGAAATGGAAAATTAAATCGGTTCGGTGAATATCGCCTTTGCTGTGGATGATGAAGATCCCGGTGTAAGAAAACTTCTTAATACTTCTAACACCAATGTAAAATTAAGTTATATCCTAGAGCTGTCACAAGTGGAAGAAACCAAGAACACTATTAATATCAGTGTTATTTTAAGACTCGAAAAGAATTTTTTATCATATCGTCGATGACTTAAAAAGTTGTCAGCTTCAGTTCTGTTTTTCAGCAGACCCAAGGATGCCAAATTAGGTCTTGCGCAAGCTGATGAATGTCCCTTCTTTTGTGCTCTAAATTCCCACAATTCTGTCATGAAATATCATCCCACTTCTTTCACCAATGTTGAAATCCGTTTAACAGGAATCAAAACTGCCTTAGTTCATATTTAAAATATGTAGACATAATGGAGGATGTAAAATTACTGAAACGCAATTGCAAAGGCTGGGACGACGCGGTAGAGGAGCACCGAGACTCAGGTGGCGCACGCAAGTGGAAGGGGACCTCAGCCAACTTCGCGTGCGAAACTGGAGACGGCTAGCTAGAGACAGAGCTGGCTGGCGAAGCTTGTTGGCTGAGGCCCAGGTCCACCCCGGACTGTAGCGTCACCTTAAGTAATTGCAAAGGCTGAGAAAACTTTATGTAAAGCGATAGTCAAACGCTTTTGTGGTCTGTTGAGTTTAAGTTGTCAAAAGTGGGTGTCGCAAGGTGTCAGAAGAGGAATAGTTGGGACTTTGATTTGCGCATGACTGAAATTTTGTCTAGATTTAAAGAATAAAAAAACTTAGTAAACTACGCCAATGCTCCAGTTGACTCTAGTTTTCGAACATTCTAGAGTTACGAGAATTTGTTGTCTGCAGATCCGTCAACTATGAAATTGAATTATTCTTCACCTGATGTGAAGTATTTTTTTTTTTTCTTAGAATTTCTAGAATTTCTAGAACTTCTAGAATTTCAGCAATAAAGACACTTTTATGTCCTGAAAAACTTTGTCTTTAAAATGCTCTTGAAATCGATTTTTATGCAAATATTTTCATGTATTTATGTTAACAATGATTTTAATAAATGTTTTTTTTTCTTTCTTTGTAGGTAAGTCAAAAAAAAACTATAGCGTAAGTACCGCCTGGGCAACGTCCGCTGGAACTAACTATGAACAACCTTGATTGCAGATCGCATAAGCATTTGTGCCCTCATCATAGGGTTTTTGTTGCAAGAGTGTCAGAAATGCATTAATTCCATGAAAAATGATCCTATATTTGGGCAGGCATCTGGTAGCTTCGCAAAGCTCAAGAACTTTTAAAAGTCTTAGATTGCTTAGAAGCTCACGATAGACATACATAAACCGAGAAAAATCTTTGTTAAAGCTATGTGGACTTATTGAAAAGGAAATGTCCGAAGGTGTCAGAAGTGGGAATTGTTGTTTTCTCAAAGTTGGTGAAGTTTGTAAAGAATATTTATGCACACAGCTGCTTATTTATATGTTTAAAATTAGCAGAAATCTTCCATCTAGAAGCTTTATTTGTACGAAAAATGTAGCAACGGTGTCAGAAGAGGCGTCAACTCGAATATTCGTTGTTTTCTTGAATTTTATGAACTATTTTACGAATCTCACATATTGTAAGGACTTTGTTCGCAGCAAGTAAAAAACCAAAGCAGAACACTTTTTTCTTCGTTTAGTTTCAGCTTACATTAGTGTCAGAATTTGGATAATCAGTTTTCTGCTACCAGTAGTGAATTCAATTTGGTAATTAGTTATTGGTTCAAACTTTAGAAAATGAGAAAACTTTTTTTTATAAGAAGGGCTTGCATTTCCATTAGCCTTAGGGGCATTATAAGGAAAACGTATCAAAGGTGTCAGAAATTGAATCAATTTGAAAATCTATACAAAGGTGTCAGAAGTGGCATGAATTGAAGACGCCTCCTAAAGCAAAAAGAACGACTCTGTTGAAGTTTTGTACTGAAAACACTGAGACCATGACTGATCAGCAAAATGTTTTTGCAGTTTATCCGTAATACAGCATGTAAACGCACAAATTTTTTGACACCAATGCGCACAAACGCATTGGTGTCAGAAGAGGAAATAAAAGGTAAACCAAAAAGAACGACTTCCTTGAGCTTTTGTGGTGAAAACTCTGAGACCATGACTGATCAGCAAAAAGTTTTCCAAGTTTACCCTAAAAAAGTGTATTAAAGCACACATCTTTTTTTATGCATATCGCATTGGTGTCAGAATTGGGGAAAATACATAGTTTTGAAAAAAAGTCAAACATTTGCAAGGATTCAACTTTTTTAATGAATTTCTTAGAAACTAAAAGAAACAAGTGGTAACTACTTCACAGTCTCAAGCTGTTACGACACTTTAACTATAAAAACACTGGTTATAAACTGTCAGAACCAGAAGTGACAGAAAATTGTTTTCCTGACTTCTGGATTTCTTGTCAATATTTGACAATTCGATCCATATTTCGGAAAAGTTTAGGATCTTGTACGGAAACTGAAATTATTAAATTATTAAATTAAAGATTTTAATGACAGCATTCAAAAACAAAGTTGCATGTGTGTTATAAAAGTCATTTATGACAACAAGCAACTTAAAAATCTGTGGCAATACACTGATGAAAAAGTTGCCGCAAACTGGTTTCGTGCTGGTTGCTCATGTGTGCGCATTCCCATACAAGCTCATAGGACACAAATAAGGGCAATCACATCGTTGCGTGTATGGAAAATCGTATGTCAAAAACAGAAGTATTTTTATTTGACATTTTTTCAATAAGTGAAAAGAGTTTACTAGATGACGTCAGCAAATTTCGAGGAAAACTATTTTTGCGTTACTGTCAAAAAATGTTTTTAAATCTAAAACCCATGTCCTGTTGCTTTCTACGAGTCTTTGTACGGGATAATGTTTTCAGCTGACCACAAAAGCATCAAAAATTTTGATGGACATTCTGTTGTCTTGGGCAAAATCTGATTGGGTAAAATTTTAATCTCCGGTGTAATGGGATAGGAGGAAAAGATAAACCTTGTGTCAGCTAAAGGTTAAAGTCCTTTTTGACTTGAGCAGCACTTCCGACTGGGATTTTCAGTTTTCATTGTCGCTTAAAATATGAACTTTATTTTTTTTAAATGGTTTGGTTGCCCTGGACAGATTTATGAGGTACCACCTTGCCAATTCGGGGATACAAAAGAGTCCACCATACACACACCTACACCGAGTTACAGTGTCCTTGCACAAAGCTTTTTTTAATTATTTGCTTCTGTGTTTTGTGGTTTGATTTTTTTTTTTGCACTTTAGCTTCTTCTCGTGTTACTGGCTGTGTGACCAAAGAGCGAAAAAATAAATGTCCTTTGAGTGGGGGAGGGGGGGGCGTATATAATACTTGTACCGCATAGAAACTTGACCAACATTGGGAACTTCTTTTTTTTTTGCACATACATAAACCATTGGACGGAACGATATTTTTAGAACACTGATGCGCATAGGGAAATATAACCAACTGGGTACTCGTCGGATTCTATGACCCTTAATTTTGATATCTGAAGCGTGATAGCATCACAGGATATAGAATAGCTTTGGGGATGGATGGAGTTGGAGGGCCAGACTGAACTCTGACCTATATTCTATAATTGAATGGGGTTTGTTAGAGCTTAAACACGAAATTTATATATCTCGACGTTGTGTAAGTTGAGAACTCCCTGGACTGCGTGAAAAATTTTTTTTTTTATTTATTTTTTTTTGCCCCACTCAGTCAGTTCAAACGATATTTCAGATGAATGGTATTCCTAATTGGAACTGAAATTTGAGGTTAATTAGTTTTAAAATATATTGGCGTATCCTGATTGAGTGAGAGAGGGCGGGCGGGTCGACTGGAAGTGTCGGGAGAGGATATGGGTTTATTTTTATTTATCCTCTCGGTGGGTAAAAGCATCGACCAATGGGTTGAAATGAGCAAATGCATTTGGTTGCAATTGGATGCAATTTGAATGCAATTACCTCGATTCATCGAAGTGGTTAATATGCTGTTAATGATGTTTTCAACAGAATTTTGGTTTAGTGGTCGGCTAAGGGAAAAGAGCAATCAAAACTGGGTATAAAATGACATGATTTCTGGGAAATGTGATTACAGCGATAACAAAAGGAGTGAGCTGGATAAAATCAATTAACTGTGGTTTTGCAGATGGACCATATGGGCTGTTGGCCAGGGAATTACACGCAAGCTTTTTCATGTGAAGATGTAAATAATTACCTTGCAGGGTTTTCCGATTATATACGACTTCTGTGACTTTTATTACAAATTTATTCTTTGTTTTAAAAGCTTATTTGAAATGGTTTTGTGCCAACTTTGAATTATTTTGGCACTTTTTACACTTGTGTCAAATTTTTGACACTAAGCTGCTTACTCAGTTATAGATGCATGTTTCCTTCTGGATAACCTTCTTGAGTAAGAAACGTCATCGACTATTCGAAGTGGAGTTTTGGAAAGATGTCCACGGCTTCTATCCTCAAACACGGGTGCTTCCGGAAACCTTGGCCAAAGACGACGCTTACAAACACAGCCGAAATCGTCCTTGAAAGAAGAATATTCAAGTGGTCTTTCCATCTTTCTCCGATCATATGCCATCAACACTGATTCCTCAGATCTGCTCTTCGACTCGATCAAGGCAGCTCAGTCATGACATGCCTTCTTTTCCGATAACTGATCCTGTAAGAACCCATCTAGAAATTCTGCCGAAAGGAATCCAAACCATACGTCAAAATTTTAGGAAAGAGTGAAATATTAAAAGATTTTAAAGTAATAAAGTTAACCTGCTAAAGACTCCTTATTCGATAAACGTATTCACGCCCGAAACTGGTAAGCAACTCTTATGTCTGGGCAAGTTCAGGCTTTGCCCTTATGTCTGGGCAAAGCCTGAACTGTAATAAAATGACACCACAGAACTAGGCCTTTATCCTAAAACCGTATTTCCGGTTTGGGCACAAGTCAAAAGCTAGCGTAAGTTTTTAATTTTTGAACGCGCCAAATTCGCTGTCCCTCTAAAGAAATAAACCAAATATCGCCAAATAAACTTTCCTTGTTCGAACATCATCGCAGCTAGAGGCTCTCATTTTGAGGCACGTTTGAGTCGCCTTTTACGGTAGACATTAAATTCGTGCCGAAATATTTTTACAAACCCAATTCAGCCGAATTTAACAGTTTCTAAACTGTCCAAAACTCAAAATGGATGTTTCTACTATGTCTGGGTAGGTGCACCATTTTCGTAACAAATTATGATTCTCGTTTTTACACCATCGGAACTCTTGACTCTCCCCATCAAAGTCGCATTTGAGCTATTTTTACGATAAGCATGACGCTTGATCTCGAGTATTTTTACACACCCCAGGGTTCTTTATGGCCGAAAAAATTAAAGAAGTTTTTCAGTAAGTTTGATAGCCTATTTCGGGGATTCTGGGACGAGTATTTTATAGATTCTGACTCGCCTTAATAGATTCTATTTTACCGCATAGACCCGCTCGTATCAAATTACCCATATAACCCTAATGTCTGGGTAGGTGCATAAGGTTTCTCCGCAACATAAAAGGATCCTCGTTTCAAGATCATCGCAACGCTGGCTGTTCCCAGTTGAATTTCAGGGCCTTTAACAAAAAGAATTCCTACCCCAGGCATGTTTTACACTCGAACTGGCAAAAGTATTGAAACACAAAGCTTTTTAATGACCAAGAACGTCGATCGCGAAAGAAATTTTTTTAAATTTTATAATTTTATTTTATTAATGCAAGATTTTATGTAATTTTTTTCTTGTCAGGCTTCTCAAGAGAATAAGTGCCGCAAACATACAACTCATGTGTCTGGGCAGGTGCATCAATCAAGTCACCCAACATTTTCACAGGTTCCTTACTTATACTCACGGGCTTATAGGGATTTCGACCCATGGAGTACGTTTACGTTACGTTTTTACGTTTTTGTTGCTACTACCCGATGGAGTACACTGCTTGCAATTGTCCACACAAAGCGCTCTGGCATCCGCGATGGCTTGGTCCGTAAGACGGAGGTTCGGTCTTCCTAGTCATCTTGAGGGCTTGGACTCGAAGACCCTCTTGGCTGGAGCGTTATTGTCCATTCACTGGATGTTACCGAACCAATGAAGTCGTCGTGCTTTGGCTTTGGGAACATTTATCTTGGTTCACCCCATAGAGGTCGCGGGAAGCGGTCACATAGAGTTCGCGGGAAGCGAGTCATAATTTATTGTTCTTTCGAAATTCTGGTTTTCAAAATTCTGCTTTCCAAAATTCTGAACTAAGGAATAAAATTCTGTTTATTCTGGTTTTTTAAGCAAAGTTTTGACAGCCAGGGGGGTTGTGAGCAAATTTTTGACAGCCAGGGGGTTGCAGAGGCGTCGCGCACCCCCATGCATATTTCACTGTGGCACTTTTTCAAAGTAACAGAATTTTAAAAAGCAGAAATTTGAAAATCAGAATTTTGAAAAAAGGATTTTGACCCCGGTAGAATTTTGACCCCACCCTGGTTTTCAAAATTCTACTTTCCAAAATTTTGAACTAAGGAATAAAATTCTGCTTATTCTGGTTTTTCAAGCTAACTTTTGACTTTTGACTACTGTTCCAACCGTACCCGCCCCACACTGTGACACTTCGTCAAAATCACAGAATTTTGAAAAGCTGACTATTGGAGAGCAAAATTTTGAAGAGCAGAATTTAGAAAGCCGAAATTTGAAAACAGAAATTTGAAAACAAAATTTTGAACCCGACAGTTTTGACCCCAACCCAGAACGCGGTTAAGTCTTCTCCTCCATTCGCCTTCCTCACACGAAGGACCATAATTTCGCCGTAAAATTTTTGCCTCGAAAGAGCCAGGCATTAGTGCTGGACGATAAGCCCTCTCTGCTTATGCTCAAGCACTCGGCGCCGTATGGTAGAACTGACAGAATGAGGAATTTTGCAGAGTCTAAACTTAGTCTTTTGTGAGAGAAGTTTTGAACCATGTTTCTTGGGGTTTCTTAGGGCTTTCTTAGGGAGTTGATGCTAACGCCAAGCTGACGCTGCTTAATGACCTCGAAGTTGCTGCTACCAACAGCGACGTTTTTCCTCAGCGGTGGGCGGATGACCTTTTTCGTTGCTGCAGAAGCCTTTATCACGGCGCGGCTGTAGAGGGCGATAATGTCGATATCGTCCAGGTAACTCAGTATTGGCAATTCAGACAATGACACCAGCGCTGAAATCAAACGAATCAAACTCTTGCCAATCGCTGTTTCTTTGGGCTAAGAAGGCAATTGAGTAGCAAAGCCCTCTCTCGAGCAACTAAAGTGTCCATGTATAAGACCCTCATCATCCCAGTCCTGCTTTACGGTGCAGAAGCATGGACCCTGTCAAAGGCGGATGAAAACACTTTAGGCTGCTTCGAGAGGAAAATTCTTCGGACGATTTACGGTCCCGTCTGCATAGACGGAGAGTGGAGGAGGAGATATAACATCGAACTGTACGGGCTGTACAGCGATACCGACCTAGCCAAAAGAGTCAAAACACAACGTCTACGATGGCTGGGTCATCTAGAGCGGATGGACACCAACGCCCCGGCCCGGAAAATTTTCGAATCCACACCGCAGGGACGACGCGGTAGAGGAGCACCGAGACTCAGGTGGCGCACGCAAGTGGAAGGGGACCTCAGCCAACTTCGCGTGCGAAACTGGAGACGGCTAGCTAGAGACAGAGCTGGCTGGCGAAGCTTGTTGGCTGAGGCCCAGGTCCACCCCGGACTGTAGCGCCACCTTAAGTAAGTAAGTAAGTAATTCAGTATTGGCAGGGATCTGATGAAGATAGTGGCTTCCGCAGTAACCTCTGACCCTTCCCAAGAGCGTGATTGAAGAATGCAGATGATAATACATCTCTTTGCCGAAATCAGGTGCATGTTTGGAATCGTTCCGTTTAGCTATTCCCAAACTGCACGTTGCACCGCGTTACTCGTGCTACACGGCACAGTTTGATCAGTTTTTCCGGCATCTTGAATTCGGCCATAGGCAATTAGCGCTCATGACAATTAATGCTGTCATTTGCGGCTTTAAAGTCGATAAAAAGACGGTGTGTCTCGACTCGAAATTCATTGGTCTTTTCCAGGATTTGTCTTGGTGGAAAGATCTGCCGGGCTGGAAACCCCACTGGTAGGTTCCGACTAGTGTGTCGCAGAACGGCTTGAGACGCTCACACTGTACCTGATAGGATCCTGATTGGATCCTATATGCGACATGCCGGCATATGCCTCCATAGATCTTGCAAGACATTATCGTTTTTCTTGAAGATGGAACATAAGGAATTGATAGTCCAGTCTTCGGGCATGCTATCTCTCACCCACAATTGGTTGTTAATTAACTTCACCTCCCTATTTAGATAGCTCCACATTTAAAGCCAAGCTTTCTTCTTCCGAACTAGATGGTGGGAGTACTTCCTGGTCGACTAAGCTTTCATATCATTCTCTTCTGCTACAGATTCTTTTCTCCCTCGTACCTCTTCCACTCTCTCTACATGATGCCTTCGGTGACTAGGTTTGCCTCGCTATTTCGAAAAGCCTTCGTTTCGGTTCTATAGCCTGCTGCCAGTTCTAGTAACTGCATTCGTTTTATAGAACTTTCTGGAATTGTTACGATCGCTAGACTCTTCGATCTCCTTGTGCTAAGAGATTGCGTTGGCAGTAACGCTTTTTCCTTCTTTCGCTTGGTTCGATGCTCTTCATACGCTGCTTAAGCTTTTCGCTGCAACGTCTTCGCATAAGGATCTTCTGTCCCTTTTTGCACCTCCTGTTACAGCTTCCCTGGTAACTTGTAACTTTTTTTAGAAACAATTCCGGGCTTACCTTAACCACTTTTACGCTGGCTAAAGGTATGAACGCGTCAAACTGTCAAGTGAATATAATGTCTGGGAAGGTGTTTCAGCGTCACTTAGCGTAAAAAAAAACTCTCGTAGGAAAGGTCTACTCACGAATTGATGCACACCATCCGATTGCTCCAACTTATGGTCGATCTAAGCGCTTTAATCATGCAAAAGTTTCTTGTGTCTTGGTAGGTGCAGCAGCTACACCTTTCTTCTGAATTTGTTGCTATTCCAGGATGTCCATCGAATTTTAACTTGAAGCTAATATACACCACTAAAGCTTTATGTGAAATAATCTCTACTGAGTGAGTGAGTATCACTTCACTTCAATTATAAGTCGCAGCTGCCGTTGCTGTTTCGATCTGTTTCAACCTTAAGAAAAAAAAAACACATAAAAGTATTTGGCCAGAATTTTAAAGCATTAGAAGAATGCAACGTTAATAATTTAATGTTCTAAGAATTATATGAAAAACAAGGTTCTGCTCAAGGATTTTTTCCATGAAAAGGCAAAATCAACTTTGTTGAGGTCTTAATTCCTCATTTTTAAAAAACTACAACAACCTTCGTTTAAACTCTTTGACACAAGCCAAACCGGCATATACCTACCTACCTACCTTCCGCCTTAAACGTTCCGAGAAGCTCTTAAACGAACCCACCTTTGGCTAAAAAAAATCAAATACTGACTCCGCCTTGTGCTAAAATTCTGAGAAAATTTTGTATGTTCTCTGCATTCTCTTTCATCTTTGCTCCATCCATTCGCAACCAGCTTCTGTGCAAACTGCCTCGCACATGAATCATTTTTATTCATATTTCATTAAAAACTTTCAGTTGCACGTAATGCAGAGAAAATATTTTCAAAATCATTTCGAAATCAACACAAAAACGTATTGAAAAATATTTTCTTTCATCTGAACGTGTTACTTATTACCGACGCTACTTTATTGTGTTACCATCTTCATGCTAATCAGCCCATACATACCCACATAAGTGGATTTCATAGATACATTCTTTCCTCGTTTATTTTTTGGAAATAAATAGCCCATCAACAAATATCCCAATCGATAGTAAAAAAGATACAAAAACATCTAAATAAACTTTTCTCTAAGTTTTTCCTTGGCAGTTTTTTTTTTTTTTTTGTTCGGGGGGGCCAACCCCCACCCCATTTTTAGTGTTTAGTTCGAGCGCTAATTTATGATGAGAAAAAAAAAGTTTACACAATATAAGTGGTGCGTGTAGTATCTGAATGTATCTTTTTGTGTTTATCACGTACCTAGTTTTTAGGGTTTTAGTAGTTCTTTGTGGTCAAGAGAGATCTTTAACAGGCCGCGCACATGTGTACCGGAGGAACTTTTATTCTTAAAGAAGTTTTCTCTGGGGGTAATTTTGTTGGTGTATTTTTTCTTAAGCCCCCATAATAAACGACTCATTGTTTAGATTGGCAGCACACATAACTACGTAAAAAAAATGAAAGGAACCGTCAGTTCTAGCTACAACTCTTGGGAAGCCTGGGTGGTGCAAAGCCGAGAGTAAAAAATTTTGTCAAAGAGGTCATCAACTACTGCACAGCACATACAGACTACACCCGTGATTAGAGGCTTTAATTTAGATGATTTTGTCGGTGTGTTTGGCTCACCCAGTTAGTGGTTCTGTTCCCACCGTCGTCGTCATATTCTCTACAATTAAGGTCAATGGAACCTCATTAATGTATGACACACAAAGAGGTGGATGTATCTCTTCTAGTGAGGGATTAACAAAATTGTATGGGAAGTTTTTCTTTTTTTTTTTGTTTAAACAAAAACACATTGCGCAATTATTTTTTTATTGGAGCGTGGATTTGTGTGTTTTTTTTTTATAACTTTCGAGTGAATAATAACTCTTCACACAAATGACGCGAAGTGTGAAAGTCGGTGCGGGTCAGTGGCTTTTGGGTGGAGGTGTGAAATTGTTTTTTACGTAAAATTAGAAAAGATCATAACACAGAAAAAAAAATTTCAACGCAACACAAAAAGGTTTGCTTTAATGCTTTTACAGTGTGATCTCAATAAAACCACTGAACTATGAGCTCTTTGTTGGATACCATGGAGCAGAGGAAGGTTGTGAGTGTTTTGGTTCATAAAAAAAGCCATGAAGCGCATTTTTATGGATTGATAAAATACATTCGCGAGATTAGAAAAAGTTAAAAAAATGATTTACTGCGGTCTTAAGGGCTTTCGGGGCGGAGAGTCGCCTTTGAGAAGTACTTGATGGTTCAGGCATGAGCTAAATGGTAGAGAAATCTACTAAACTTAAGCGTCACAAAAGGCAACTTTCATAGAACGGACAACTAAGCCGACACTAGGAACTTAGAGACAGTTTTATGGAAATCTTGAATGCCTGATGATTTTATTCATGAGCTCTAAGACACTCTTATACAAATCGAAGGGCATCAAGTTGATAACGCGATTGGGCATTGGATATTTGTTAAATGAAAGGATCGCAAACCTGTTATGTCGTGATTATGTTGCGTCTAGGCTCAAAGCCCTTAAGCTGAAAATATACACCAAAACCTCGCTTTGCGTTGTGCTACTCGGGTCCCAATTAACGACGCAAATCGGGGTTTTGGTAGTCAGAGCCATTTAAACAGAGTTTCAAATCCGCAAAAAAATCTTTTTCGTCTAACGAAAAGGCGCCATGTTCGAGATTACTTCCCATAAAACAGTTGATCAGAAAGGAAGCTTAAGTGGGTCATCCTTTTAACAATCGTTCGTTAACGACTGCAGCACTTCATTTGCGATCCCCAATCAGGCGGATTAAAGAAAGATTTTTTACTCAGTTCAGTCAACTCCCTCTCATAGTCTACGGACTGAGCGTCTTCCTGAAAGGCAACATGCACCCTGGCCTATCTGGGATGTCTGTGAAGTAGTGTTGAGTTACTTGTCCAAGTCTTCGAAACACTGCTTGCTTTGCCCGGAGTAAAAGCAGCTAAAAATTGAGATTAAAGCTAACACTGACTGAGAATACTCAATATTTAGAAGGACGAAAATTTAATTAGAAACTGCAATTTTGAGCTCTTCCCTGGCACACCCATCGACCAGCATAGCTCACTAAATACGGGTGTGGCTTGGTCACACCTATAGGGTTATTCGGTATCGTCCTTAACAAAATAATCAGCATAGAGTCCACAATACTGGATCTCGGTAAGCAACCGCCAGTTCCGATTAGCTCGCGCATCTAGTAATCTTTTGAGCTTTTGCCAGTTTTCTAACTTGCCTGAAAAGCCGACCAATCTCCTCGTTCGTCATACAATCTATCACACTTTTGCCCAAGGCTTTGTTGCAGGGTCCCTCCATGTGTGTAAGAACACCATCTTACGGCACGCAGCACGCAGGATGCACATGCGAAATTTCATAACTTTGCAAAACCCTCCTTCAGGCTCGGCCTTAATGCTTTTGTAGCAAGAAGCACCTTTAAACTACCAGTTATTTCAGCAAAACGACTCTATTTTCTTCACCAGGAACTACACAAGGCCGCTTCACTTCGCAAACGTCTTGTGGTTGACTACACCCATCATTCTGCCTCCTATTTGATAAAAATAGAGTTTTTTTAAATCTGTTTGTTTCTGTGGAGGAATTTCTCGTCGTTCCAACTGAAAAACTTGTCAAGTTTTTTTTTTAACTGGCAAATTTGTCAGCTACAAAACATTTGAGATTTTATGACTGGTGTCCTGGTGGTAAGCCTTTTTTAAGAATTGAAAGATTGTAAATTCCAAATGAATTGAGCCACACAATTCTTATTTTAAGAGCTGCCGCTACATTAAGTCGCTTCACTCCACAAACATTTTCGGCCAACGGCAAAACACTGAGAGCTTATCATGGGTGTCCTGATGGTTGTGAGCGTCTTTCAAGTTCAAGAGATTCCTAAACTCCAAATGATTTGAGGTAGCAATTTTTTTTTTTCAATATCAGCTGCTACACCAAGCCGCTTCGCTACACCCATACCTTTTGCGACTTAATTGAGTAGGAAATCAAAATCTGACAATAAAAAAACCACCATTCTTCCTTTTTTTTCGATTCAAAATTAAATCATGACGCTAGGGTAGAATTCTGGTCATCAAGGACCTGGTCGGGTTTGAAAACTCAGAAAAAGGCTCGTTCCGTTGATAAACGTCGCTTCGTTCCACGAACATCTTCTACCAACAGCAAAACCCTCAGGGCTTATGACAGGTGACCTACTGTTTCAACTTCGAATGTTTCTTTAACTAAAAAAAAAATTAGGCCCGATATTTTTTTTCAAGCCGCTTCACTCCACAAAAATCTTCTGCTAACTGCAAAAAAGTGAGAGTTTATTACTGTGAACCTGGTAAGTAAGCCCCTTTCAATAGTTTCGACTCACGCAATTTTTTTTTAAACACCAGCCGCGACACCAAGCCGCTTCACTGCGCAAGAATATATTCCGAAGGCAATGACTGCGGTTGAAAGCACCCACAATTTTTTCTGTCAATTGATGAAAAAAAGTAAGAACATTGATTGAACCTTCCTGTAGCTGGGTGTGGCGTATTACACAAACGACAACCTCTTTCTTAGATTCCTAGAAACTATTCTTTTTTCACCACTTGCTGCCAAGCCTCTTCACTCCACAAATATCTCCTGTGGACGAAATGAAGAAGTCCGCATTTTCTTATGCTCTGTAATTATGCCTAAAACGGCCATGATGTTTTCACGATGCTGCGTTGTAGCAAGCCGCTTCACCCGTCTAACATCTTCTGCAGACACACCGAATTCTATCAGGTCTCTCTTCTTCTCCATTCTATGAACAGTTGAATTTCTTTGTGGTGGTATTTTAAATGACGAGTGCTTTCAACCACGTACTTGTTTCTTTATCATGAGCAGTTGTACCAAGCCGCTTCACCCCGCAAACTGAAATGGCGCAGAATCTGGTAGATCATGTTATTTGCAGATCTCTAGTCATGTTTCAACTTCTCGCCAAACTTGTCAAGAGTCGTTTCACTAAGCCGCATCACCCCGCCAACATCTTCGGCAGACACTACGACTGCTATCGAAAAAAGCTTCACTCTTCTTCACTCAATGGAACAGTTGAAATTCGTTCTTTTGCTCTCACAGCCATGGACTTCTTTTTTCACCATGAGCCTTCGTACCAAGTCGCTTCACCCCGCCAACATCGTCTGCCAACACAATGGCTCTCATCGTAAAAAAACTTATTCATTCAATAAAATAGTTGAATGTTAAATTTTTTTTTAAATGTTAAAATTTTTGTCCGAAACCTGCTTCACAAATCATCGTCTCAACACACAATGCTACCAGGATTCGTGATTCAAACCTTTCCATCTATGATCTCTGCTTCGATTTCAATGATCTCTGATTTCATGATCAATGATATTTGATTTGATCGTGATTTCATGACCTCCATGATCTCTGATCCGAGCTCGGTGATCTCAAATTGCAGGATTCTTGACATCCTCTTCTTCTTTTTCATTAAGGCGCGAGGTAATGATCTGAGTTGATGGATCACAACCCTCCCACTCTACTGCTTTCCTAATGGTCCGCTTTTGTGGTACGCCGATATGACCTCAGAATATACCGGCTGGCCACCCGGTTTTGGATCTCTTCTGTTGTCGTTGCATTTATGTGATTCATGAATGTTAAGGCCTTCCTCTCCTTCGCGATTGCGCTGAAATGTTGATTGGCATTTCCTTTTTGAGGGGGTTCGTAGGATCTCTCCTTTGAACGTGGCTGATTCTTTACTTGATTCTTGACATCTATTCGATCGAAATCGCTGAATCCTTTGATCGCTAATTCTATATGCAAATCTGTAGTTCGACCTCAGTGATCTCTGATTCGATCAAGATTCTTATTTCCTGATTCTTTGATCGCTGATTCCATGCAGATCTGTAATTTGAAGTCAATGATCACTTATGCCATGATCTCAAATTCTAACAAGATTACGATCTCTGATTTTTGATTCTGATCACTGATTCCATGCAGATTCCGTTTTCAAACTCGGTCGTCTCTGACTCCCTGAGCCGCGATCACTGATTCGATCAGTATGTATCATGATCTCTGATTCCTGATTCATTGATTGCTGATTCCATGTAGATTCCTTCTTGGAACTGATCACATGATCTCTGATTAGATCTGTGATCATGATCTTCGATACGATTCGTCAGGAGCATGATCTCAAATTTAAGCTCCGTTAGTTACCTCCGAAAAGCCGCATTCTACGATGATTGAACATGAATTTGCGCCTTATAGAACTCAAATAAAATTCCCCCCAACATCCACTTAAAAATATAAATCAAATTAAATTGTTGTGAATGAAATCATACTCATCGTCTATTCTCATGTTGAATTCTGATCCTCCTACTGCCCGGATTTTACTCCAAATTCGCCCAGTCTACATTGTATTCGTCCACACCTAATGCCTCATAATACACATCAAATTTCACATTGCTCTTTCGAAAATTGATCCCGAAAAGTGCACCAACCAACCAAACAAAATACCTTCGTTATAGTTCCGCAAACGATTCGAGTAGTAGAAGAGAATCCTTCATATAAGCCCGAAGTAAATATTAGCAATTTGTTACGCTTGCCACACCAAGGAGCACAACAGCAGCAGCATAACAATAGCACAGCACAAGAGAGAAGCCATTTAAGTAACCTTTTCATTTCTCAAATTGACATATATGAATCGAAGGACCCACTCTCCTAGTATCCTTTGTCGACTATGCAAACGAAATGCATTATTAATTTCAGTCTCAATAGCTCATTCGTCATGGCCCTCTCATATGTACGACCAGGGGTACATACACCTCGTCATCATCATCTCGTGTAACTACAGTCGCAGCAGCTCGACCTCGATACGCTGAAGAATTCCAGAGCTAGAGACTGTATCCTTGCTGCCGCTTGTCGCTTATAACAAATGGATAGACCAAAGTAAATTTTGCCAAAACAGTTCAAGGAGACCGACGCGAGGTGCGCGGTGAGGAAGTGCGGAGTGAGCAAGGGATCTATGCTAGTCCTTCAAGTAGACGCCAAACAAAACGCCTGCCACTCGATGGCTGGTTGGCTTGGCATTGGCATGGCCCCCGAAAAACACACCCAAAATGCACATCACGTTCTGCATTTCATATTATTTACGGATCTTCTCATACACAGCGAAGCGCCAGCTACAGCCCTTTTGCTCCTGCCGCTCATACTTTCATCTCGCATGCATCGGCAAGGAGTAAGGATATCCAAACGCGTGTTGGTGGAGACTTGGAGCTTTTGGAAGTTCTTAAGAGATCTTCTTGTGGGCGACGCACGGCGCACGTTAAATGTGGGTGTGGGTATTTGTGTTTTTGTTATGTCTTCCTTCATATCCTTGAAACATCGAAAACAACACGCGCTCAGCTTTGACGTGCGTGTTGCTTCATTCGACCAAAAAATAAAAAAAGGACGAGCACCAAGAAAAAACACCCATGTGCGGTAGCAACCATCAACTGTGCTTTGGTGGAGCTGCCGCTTCTGCTGCACCCCCATGTTGTGAAGGAAGTAATACAGGATTTTTCCATTTGAATTTTACCACTGCACATTTTGAATACAAATTGACTCCTTTTTGCTATACAT
This sequence comes from Neoascia interrupta, assembly GCA_947623515.1. NCBI lineage: Eukaryota > Metazoa > Arthropoda > Insecta > Diptera > Syrphidae > Neoascia > Neoascia interrupta. The sequence goes on from OX392464.1 coordinate 111,254,311, forward strand.
ACTTCCTCTCTGGGCTGGGACACTCTTTCATTGTGTTTTATCCTCGACTGGCGGTTGTGAATTTAATATGCTCGAGGACAGTACACCGCGCCTTGAAGCGAACGATGTGACTTGCATAATATTTCGCTTATTCCTTATATTCCATGAATATATCCCTTCAATGGCACACTCTGTCTGTGTGTCTGTTCCCTCGCTGAATATGTGTTTGGTGTTTTGTTGAAGATTTTTCTTCATTATTATAATTTCATTTGACGCGCGCCTAGCTATCGATTTCTATTGTATTGCGCGCGCGAATGAAGAAAAAAAAAAACTCAACACACATAGAGATGTATATTCCCGAGGTCCTTATGAAAATCAGGACAACATCGCCAACGACACAGGAAATGTGATATAGTGTCGAATACTATACAGCGTAGTGCCATTACCGGCACAGCGTATAATTTGTCGATGTCGTTCCCTAAAGTCAAAATGGTGTTGCGCTGCTGAACGAATGTAAACCATTCGTCCTTTCTCGTGTCGTATCTCCTTATCCGATGGCAAATTATGCGTAAAACATTATGAAATAGAAAACCAGGACAGAGTTGGAGAGAAAAAAGAAAAAAGTACTCGCAAAAAAAAAAATCGTCCTTTTTAAAATGACTTTTCACATCGGGCGGGGCGCGCGATTGTGGTGTGGGGATGGGGATGTATAAATCGTTAAGCCCCTTTATACAACTCGGCCCAGAGAGTTCTAGATTTCCATAAATAATCCCGGAAAGAAGTCCTCGACTGGGAAACCAGTTGGAAAAAGTGTTAAAGCGCGACATTTTCATAAGTAGTCAGTAAATATTTATGAAATTCATTGTCGGTAGTTATTATTCTTTTCATGCAACTTCATTGTGAATTTATTGTTTTGTGACTGTGACTGTGTCTGTGTGTTGTGGGCTTAGACTTCAACCGAGAAGACGGAGGCTATTAAGCCATGACATTTTTGTTTATGGTTATGGCTGACAAATCGAAACGTTGTTGGTTTTCTGTTTACATTTTATTTGAGTTGTGTTTTTTTAATTTTTCATTTATTTCAAGGATCTTTACTTAAGTCTAGTCACATTAAAATTTTAAGCAACATCTTTATCGATTTCAGCTTAAGGTCTCAAAAGTGTCGCCTTGTACATTGACGAAAAGAAAAAAAACATTTTTTGGCTTCTTCAGAATGCGTCACATGACTTAAATGATTTTAAAGTGGAAACATAAGCTTTTCCAGAGCCAGCCAGAGCCAGGAAAGGACTCAAAATCTTATTTTAAATGGTTTTCATCTCCGCCCTACAAGTTTTTTTTTTGTTATTTTTAATGCTCTCTTATGAAAAACTGTAGAGAGAACTTCCTCCCCGAGCAATCAGTTGACATTTTACAGTGTCGTAAAATGATATAAGGCGGCTAAAAGTTGAGCATTGAAAGCTACGAATTTCTTGTCAGGAGCTGTATATGGTAGAGTAGACTTTTGAAGGATATTCGTTGGGCTTGCAGCCTTCCTAATATTGCTGTAGCTTACCTTTTTGAATTGTTGGAAGGCTGCATTTGGAGAAAAAAAAAAACAGATTTCTTTCTCTTGCCGAGAAGAAAAGGCTGATTTTCCCTGAAATGAGCTATGCCAATTTTTTCCTCCTGACATTTAACAACCGTCGACTTAACTCGCGCAAAAAAGGATGAAAGACTTTCTCTACTTGCTCTGCAGGTGAACCTTTATGTATTCTGTTGTTGCTTTTTCGAGTTCAGCCTTTGCATAGACAATCGGAACAATTTTGGTGTAAATATTGACCATATCAGAGAGTGTTAAGCTCTCTTTGCAGTGCCTTTTGATTTCATTCATGTCTGGGCAAGTGCGCGTTAGGTGCACCTGCCCAGACATGACAACTTTACTTTAAGCATTTTACCCTAATTTAGAGACACGAGTCATGATAGCACCGTCTACGTTGCACTTGCCCAGACATGAGGACTAAGCTCAAGTTCCAAATTAATATAAATTTTCTGAATACAAGCCGCATAAGGAGTTATACAGCATTTTTATTTCGAATTGCCGGTGTCTAGAGTGCACATGCTTTGAGGAATATTATGCAGCTAAATCAGGATGCTTCCTTCCAGTTTGCTGTACCAAGCGCTCTGTCATCCGTGATGGCTTAATCCTTAAAACGAAGGTTTTGCATAGGTGTCAGAAATATGAAAATTTGACTTCAGTTCGGGGGCAGTTTACAATCTCAACAAATACCAGACTGTCGATAGAGCTTCTACTTAATTACTCTATAATGAAACCGATAAATATAAATAATAAACTGATATTTGCAATGGTGTCACAAGTGGGAAAATTGTTAAAAAATCCTCAAAACCTCCAAAACAGATGTGATTAGATTCTAGCAATAGATTAAGTCAACCATCTCTGTCGACTAGATTGCATACAGGTTCGAAGGTAAATCAATTTCTGCAATAGTGTCAAAAGAGGGAAAATTAATCGATGAATTATAAAACCTTCCGTGTCAGATCTCATGAGGTTCAAGGTTCAGGTTTTTCGTTCAATGAAAACTTCAGTCTTTAGGTGTCTTTCTAATTTAGTTTGAAAACAATTGGAGGTAAACCAATTATATACTGCAATAGTGTCAGAAATGGGAAATAAAAATAAAAGTTCCCTGCAGTTCTAATCCCCATAGTTTTTGTTCAGTTTCTATCTAAATCATTTTGAATACATGTTCAGGCGAAAACGAATTTATACACTAGTGTCAGAAGTGTCGAAAAAATACCGAAAAACCCAAATAAATCAGATCTGATCAGTGCAAACCAAAAATTCTAGATTCTCACCCCGAGTCTCTATTAAATATCTCCCACATTTAGTTCAAATTCATGTTAAGAGCTAAATCAATTTTTGCAATAGTGTCAAAAGTGTGAAAAAAAAATTCCAAACCCTCCAAATCAGATCTGAACAGTGCTTACGAAAAAATTTAGATTCTCCCTTGAGTCTCTATTAAATATCTCCCTCATTAAGTTCATATAGATTTACTTACTTACTTACTTAAGGTGGCGCTACAGTCCGGGGTGGACCTGGGCCTCAGCCAACAAGCTTCGCCAGCCAGCTCTGTCTCTAGCTAGCCGTCTCCAGTTTCGCACGCGAAGTTGGCTGAGGTCCCCTTCCACTTGCGTGCGCCACCTGAGTCTCGGTGCTCCTCTACCGCGTCGTCCCTGCGGTGTGGATTCGAAGATTTTCCGGGCCGGGGCGTTGGTGTCCATCCGCTCTAGATGACCCAGCCATCGTAGACGTTGTGTTTTGACTCTTTTGGCTAGGTCGGTATCGCTGTACAGCCCGTACAGTTCGATGTTATATCTCCTCCTCCACTCTCCGTCTATGCAGACGGGACCGTAAATCGTCCGAAGAATTTTCCTCTCGAAGCAGCCTAAAGTGTTTTCATCCGCCTTTGACAGGGTCCATGCTTCTGCACCGTAAAGCAGGACTGGGATGATGAGGGTCTTATACATGGACACTTTAGTTGCTCGAGAGAGGGCTTTGCTACTCAATTGCCTTCTTAGCCCAAAGAAACAGCGATTGGCAAGAGTTATCCTTCGTTTGATTTCAGCGCTGGTGTCATTGTCTGAAAATTCATATAGATGTTAACAGGTAAATCAATTTCTGCAATGGTGTCAGAAACTGGAAAAAATATATACAAACACACAAGGCCAGATCTGATTAGTTACATGCATAAAATTTAGATTCTCCCCAAAGTTTTCGTTAAGCTTCTCTGTCATTAAGTTTAACTAAAAATTCAGAGATAAACGGATTTTCGCAATGGTGTCAGAAGTGGACACAAACAAAATAAACAAAAATATCGGAAAGCCTTAAGATCAAACCAAATCTACATAAAAGAAAGCGTTACAGTCAATTTGGTCAAGTGTGTCTTTTGTTCGTCCACAAATTCGTTCAAGGTGGGTGATGGAGCTCCAAAAAGGATCTCTTTGTCACTGTCAAAAGTGAGAAATGGGAATACCCTTTGTTGTACTCTTTCATTTTTTTGGCAACCAACAGTTAATCCGTCCATCGCTGTACAATAACAAAAGGAGGTGTAAAACAACCAACCATGCTAAAAGTAAGGTATAGCCCAATATGATCATGCATGAGGACATTGGTGTCAAAAGAGGGAGTTTAACAGAGATCTATTGCACCGATTTATGCCGAGAGGACTGGCACTGGCGAGCGCTTTAGTTAATAATAACCAATAGAACTGACAAGTATTAGCGAAAATGCTCAAATAAATTTCTTTATGTTCTAATTAAGAAGTGCAGTGGTGTCAGAAATTGGAAAAATGGCTTCACCCGTCATGAACGTTGATTAAAGGTCACTTAAATTACTCAATCTAATTAAGGTTCTCACTCTCCAGGGTTTTTGTGAAGTACTTTCTTTTGATTTTGTTTCGACACATGAACAAAAATGTTAAACTATTCTTGCAATGGTGTCAGAAATGGGGAAAAATCTCTAATAATTTGAGTACCATGATCAAATCACTGGCAAAAAAACGTGGAAGAAGCCTTTCCACGTGAATGGCTTTTCTTATTGGATATACCCAAAAATTTATAAAGAAAAACAACAACGGTGTCAGAAGTGGGCAACTATTCAACTTTTCTGTCTTGAAAACTTTCCATGCAACATTTGTCATCGAATAGGAGAAACAGGACTAATTTCCCCCCCCTCTCAAGAATTAAAAACTTACAAAGTATCTCATTGTTAATCAACAGCTTCCAGTACAGTAGCTCGAACTTCGTTTTACATTTTCAATTTCATTTCAATTAAAACATAAGAACTCACTCTTAGTCAGGCGCAAGCATTTTACCCCCTCATCCTTCAGATTCCCGGACAACTTAATGCAGTGTTGACACGTAAAAGATTGAAAACTTTTGCCAGAGCCACCACAGACTCTCTTACCACGACACTAAATGCAATCACTTGTGCAGGGACTTCACTCTTCTGGGCCGGGGGTTTTGAGACTTGAATTTACCTCTATAGCATTGGCCCGGCCCCATGGAATTCTATCCCTTAATCAATTTATTTTGTCATCCTGTAATCACATTCGTGGTGTATGGCTGATTCATCTTATTCTTCTTCTTCTCCATAGTTTCATCCTGTGTGTTTCGAGAGCACACAACCAAAACGATTGCAACTTACGCTACTCAGCCAAAAAGGAGTGGCAGAAAATAGTTTAAGAACTCCGATCGATTTCCTTTTACCATGCCCAGTTGCTAATTACATTTTAAGTGAGTTTACAGGACTCCCTGCGACTCAGGTATCTTACATACCACACACACACCCATCTATGGGGGAAATGACATACAATATATCTTTTGCTCCTACATTTGTTTTATCCTCTGTCCAATATATCACCAGAGGTAAAAGGATACCGGTAGTAGGTTGTAGGTGCCTTCCGTTTGTCGTTGACGTCGAAACAAGGATATATTGATGAGGTTTGCCTACAGGTGCATGCTTGCATTTTTTCTTCTTCCCCTTTTTTGTTTCTTTCAATTTCTATTTGCTTTCTAATCTATTTTACTCAAAGTGCCATCTGTAATTGAGTTTTTAATTGAAATTATTATTCGAGATACACAACGGAGAGGGTGGAAAGGATACTAATCGAATATTTGTAGCGCCACCGAAGCAAAACCCTGTGACTTCTGGGCGTGCTGGTTGGTACCCAATTTTTAATTAATTTTCAAACAACTGACTGTAGTTTGCTTCGAGAGGGGAAGGAAAACTGTCTTTCAATTTAAGTGCTCTCGAAAAGTGTTCGAGACGGAACGCACATCGAGTACAAGAAGTGGATGTCTGTCTTCTTGGAAAGTATCCTCACTCTGTCTGTCTTTCGATTGAGTGACACAACACACCTTAAGTGCTTAAGTAAGTTAAGTAAATTTGAGAATGTCGTATCTATTATATTGTCGTTTAATTAATGATTGTGCCTCTTGAAACTTTACTTGAAAATGGCCAAGAACGGATCTTCGATTGCAATTCGAAGGGAGTGTGGTAATTTTCACATTGACCAATGGTGTCAGAAGTGCAGGGATTCAATTGCAATGCGACGATTTCCATGGAACTACATTTCAAGCGTGTAATGTAACACAACTCAAGTCAATGTGAAAAGATTCTTGTGTTGATTGGATGTTAAGAATGTATGGATAGCATCACCATTGGGAGGTGTCAGAAGTGAGAGTGACAAGTGTCAGAAATAGAAGCCTTTTTTATATTGTTCTGATCAACTCTACAAGGTTTAGTTTGGGCATTAGGGGACTATTAGTCTATGCCGTTTAAAATACTGCTAAGGATAATGCCCATCGCTGCGATTTGGGCCCATTGATGTCAGAAGTGGGATAGACTTCAATACACTTGACCGATGTCAGGTGTGGGCGTACACAATTCAATTTAAGCTAATCGAGGACTTGGCAAATTTTTAACTATTCCGATGTATTTGCTTTTTCATGTCTCTCCGCCACTGTTTGAAAAACTCAATGGTGTCAGAAGTGGGAGTACCTATTTCAACCCCCTTGAGACTTTTTAAAAAAACATATTAAATTCTTGCCAGTTCTCTTTTCATAAAACTTTAAAAATCGGTTTTAGGGGGTGAAAACAAGGTGTGACAAGACAAAGGTGTCAAAAGTGGAATCAATTAATAGATCCGTTTTAACCGTAATAGTTCACATGATGGAAATTGCAAGAAGTGAATACGATCTTTAGAAGTCTTAAACCAAGTTTTTTCCAACAATACATTTAAAAAATTTAAGCTTTCTCAGTTTAGTACAATGGTGTCAGAAGTGGCAAGAACTTACAGTACGATTTAGTAATAACAGTCTCCTGCTTAAATTCGTACACCCCTCACCTTTGTCCCTGTCGTGACAAAATCAACTAAAGCCTCTTTATCACATCTTTGACATATGACAAAACCTAGCCGCGAAAATACAAAAAAAAAACCTGGCACTAAACCAGCCTCACATAAGGACATTAACGCCCCAATTACAATGCTACTTTGCATTTGTGCGACTCTGATTTATGCTTTCGTGTGTCGGGTTTGGTTTTACGAGCACCGTCGTCGTCGTCGCACATTCAATGGCAGAAAGGAAAACTTTTTCGTTTTTACGATTGGAAGCCTTCAAAAGTTTCAATCATCCAACCCACCCCCCTGCCAAAAAGTGCCCCTATCGCTCTGCCAAGTCAGGCTAAGCGCAGAGCTGGTTGGAGTACACTTTTGCTGTGAAAAGGTGCTTACGTAATTAACAGAGAGAGTATTACCTACTTTCACTTCCTGGGCATGGAACACACGCACAACGGCTTAGAAGTACACCTTTACAGGGTGAAAAGGAGAGAACCTATTAACGGCTGAGCAAATATTCGCGCACGCCCCCTACACCCTCCTAGGTGGAATGCGTATATTTCATTAGATTCCAAATTCGAAAATAGCAACTTGCAGAAGGTTTGCCATTGAATTGTTGATTAGTTGACACGCCACCTGGGGTGTTGGGAGGTATTGGTAGAAGTATGAACCGGAATAGGTAAACAAATTATTTCATTCTAAGGGTTATACACTTCTACCTTTACAGTGCTATAATCGAGACCGTCTTTTTTTGTGTGTTAAGGGGGGTTTGCCGGGCTTTCGTGTGTAATTATAGTGGCAGTGAATTAAACACTTTCGTTTGGCATTTTTTTCGTTTCACCTAAAATGGTGAACAAGTCGTTGACTTAAACCGGCTGAAGGTCTTTTTTTCGGTCTAATATGTTAATGATTAATTTGTAAGGGTGTCGTTAGGTTGTTAGAACTTTCATGAGAACCTTCGTTATTTGGCTTGTGATTTGGCGTTTCCTGAACTCCTTCTTGGCGAAGGAAAGCGATGTGTTTTAAGTGGAAAATTATGCAGATTGCGGCGGGAAATAGTCGATGTTTTCTAAAGGAATTTGAATTATTTGATAAGATTGTGATATGGGAATGAGCCTTGCGATTGAGTGGTTTACTCATTTGGCTCACTCACGTTAACTACTGTGCAGTTCTGGACGAACCTTGGGCTTGAAGAAGTATTCTTTTATTAATACTGAGTAGGCCCCTTACTTGCTACCAAGTAACTCATCTACTTCAGTGCTTCACATAAGGTGAGGCAGTTCTTTTGTTATCCTGCGAACGGCTTAGTCGCCCAAAGGACTGTTTAAAATTAAGATTGACAGAACATATTCCTTATAACTTTTAAGTCAGAGAACGATGCCGAAAACAAACAATACGTAGTTCCTCAAAGTTCTCCCTCTGGTGTTGGCTCAAGAGAAGTTCTGCACAACTTTTTTAAGCCCTAAAAACGTTCCAGTCTTATCTCGATAAATTTCCCCAGTAACTTAACAGATCATTGGAAAAAATCCTGAAAATTTGTGCCTCTGATGTTGGTTTTTAAGTTTTTTGCTCTCTTTTTTTAAACGCGCAGCTTCACCAATCACAGGGCGAGAGCAGTAAGTTATATTGTTGATAGGGTTTTCTTAACGCCTAAAAGTGCTGTGTGAGATATAATGTAATACTCCTTCGAAATTGTGCCTCTGGTGTTGGCTCAGGAGAAGTTCCAAACTTATTTCACCTCTCTATACACTAAAAACGTTGGAAGGATATCTCGTAAACGTCTAGAAGAGGTCTTCACAAAGTTTTTTCAAAAGTTGTTTCTCTGATGTTGTGAAAAAGCCTTGCGGTTTTTTTTGAAAACCGGAGAAGCTACTCTTTGGTTCCTTTTGTTGTCGTGACACTTTCGACCACATTTCTCGTAAAGAATTCTTTCATGCTTTACGAGAAAGCAGTACACTTTTTTAACACTGATTTCAAGACAATTCAAAGACTTCTGATTTTAGATCTTAAATCAAAACGAAAAGCTTACCATGTCGATGTGAGCCAGCGTCTTTTACCCACAATTTTGTTTTCGGCACGGAGATTTTTACTCTCAGGTTCTGTTTTCAGCCCTTCGCTAAGGCGGAATCAAGCAAAAGAACAAGCTCATTCTTCTGAGTGACCAAGGAATAAAATCCAGACCTCCCTCGCACAAGTGCTTATGACTTCCTCACAGCACTCACCTCGGTCTGAAAAACCTACCCGAAATAGCTGCGGAAAAATTACATTGTTATACGAAAATACGGACAGTGCCTTATGTTAGAAGTCAATAAACCATAAAGTAAGCCAATTTCGAAGTCAAAATTAAGTCAATTCGTTATTTTCCGATTTTGTGTTCTAAAAAATCTTTCTTATTCTTTCCAGGACACGAGTGTCAGAAATGGAACCTTTTTCACAGCAGCGGAACATAATTTTTGGGTTTAGTTTATTGCAGCCTTTTTAGTTGTAAATTTGTTACTCGATTCATTATTACTCTTACGACCTTGTGATCTGCGTGTGAAACTCTACCTGCGAAGAACAACACTAAATTTGCAAGAATTCAGCCTAATTTTATATCTTTTGAACTGAAATTTGAACGCAAAATATGCTGTTTCATCGCACTTTAGGGCTTTTTTTCATGTCATTCGACTTTGAACTTGAGCTTCTCCTTTACTGTCGACTTTGGACTTACTCGTAGGTAGACGTTAATGTGCTCGTATAAAACTAAGAATGCTTTGAAACGACGTAGCAATTCTCTTATTAACTGATTGTCTGCATTGGTGTCAAAAGAGGGAATATTAAATTCTGAGACATCCTTAAATTTTGCACTTCTTAGGACGTTACTGCATCGCAGGTAAAAATTAACAATGATTTGACTCGGCTCTCAGAGAGCCACAAAAAACAGATGGTGGTTGACTGCACTTTGTACATTGGTGTCAGAAATTGGAGCACAAATTATTCTATAATCCTTAAACTGTCCGCGCTTTTAATGACCTTCATGAGAGAAGCTAGAATGACTTTAAACGACTCACAGATTTTAGCAGAAGTTTGATATTTATTGGGCAAATTTTGTACACTGGTGTCAAAAGTGGGATCTTAAGTTTGTAGATGTCTTTCAGTGAAATACAGGCATGTTTTCAATCGGCTCCCAGAAATTTGGAATACTTTGACGTTGGTTGGCTGCTTATCGAACACTGGCAACAGTGTGAGTACTTACTAGTCTGGTATATTTTAAGATTCACTCATTAGAACGTATATGTTTCCCTGTATGGCGTCAAAATTGTTGGTGTTGGAAAAGTCTAGCAGGAAGTCGGGAAAATCGGACGCTTGTTCACTGAATTTTGTACATTGAAGTCATAAGTTTGTGAATCTAAGTTACCGCTGTTTTCAAACTGTGTATAGCGTTTATTCACGCCTGTTAGACGAAAACATTAATTTCTGCATTGATGTCAGAAGTGGAAGTGTTCAGTTTTTAGGTATTCTCAATTTTCGCAATTCCCATGAAGTTGCTGTATTGCGGGAAAAAAATCGAATAGCCGGCTGCAGTGTCAGAAGTGGGAACACATGGTTTTCTCGAACTCTTAAATTGTCATGCGCTTATGCAAGACGTTTAAATGACTTTTGAACGACTTGCAGAAAATCGAAAAAGTTTGACTGTTATTTTGTAGATTTTGTACATTGGTGTCCGAAGTAGAATTTTTAGTTTGTAGATGTCTTAACGTAAATTATATCTATCTTTGTACTTCAGTGAGATACAAACATGTTTTCAAACAACTCTCAGAAATTAAGAAAAGCTTGATGTTGCCTGCCTAGCTTTTTAGCACTGGTGTCAAAAGTGGGAGTACCTCATTGTCTGGTCTCCTAAGAACATATATGATTACCTGTGTGACCCCAAAATGGTTTAAAATATCTTGTAGGAAGTCGGGAAAGTCGGACGCTTGTTGACTGAATTTCGCACATTGGTGTCAAAAATAGGCGCATTTATTATGGGGCTTAAAAACTACTCTAATACCAGGAAATGCTATCAAAAGACTCGCCGAAATTCGAGTTGCAAAGTATAGGCGTTTGGATAAATCAATTTTCCAAATGTTATTCGTCATTGATATCAGAAGGGGACTTTAGGTATGCTGGAATGAGTACGCCTTAGTCAGAAACTGACATGTTTTCAAACGAGTCCCAAAAAATTTCAATAAAATTGGCGCTGGTTAGCAAGATGCTCTTGTTTTATTGGTGTCAAAAGTATCAAAAGTGGTAGTGCTAAATTGTCTAGCCTCTGTTTACATACACTCCGTAAAACGTTTATGCTTTCCAATAAGACGTCAAAACAATCTGAAAACTCGGACACTTGTTAATTGCCTTTTGTACATTCGTGTCAGAAAAGGGTGTATTAAATTTCCCAATACATACATTCAAGCTGTGCATTTCTAATGCAGTTTAAGAAGTTCTGTATGACAAAAAAATGTTCTTAAAGGACTCGCAGAAAACCCTACGAATGCAATGGTGTCAGAAGTGGCATTATTGCCAGAAGCGGACCTGGCTTAGCAGTATAAATTAGAATCGTCAACAAACTATCTTGGGCAATCTGTGCTCAATTTGGACTACGTGCAGAATGTATTCTTCCCAGTCATGGAGTGGATTCTAGCATCTTCAACAAAAAACATATTCTATTAAGGAACATCCCCCTTAATACAAATGATGAGCTTAGCGTCGCTTTGGCTACCATTTGTGTACCATTTCATGACTGCACAAACATGAGAAGATGCTCTCTGAATAAATACCCTACCCATTTATGTATTTGCCCGAAAGGACTTTATTATACTAAGACGAGTTCCTATTTCTTAGAGGTCATTATCCTTCTTCAATAAATCTTTCCCATTCAAAGCATAGTTGCTATCACAAGACTACCTCGAAGCACATCCTCTCTTCTCTGTGGGTGTTTTTCTTTTCCGTCGTGTCTTTGTGGTTTCAATTTGCTTGTACACAAAATCTGAGTCGATGCAAATGAAGAACCAGTAAAATTGCGCGCCACACAAATCCTATTAAAATTATAAATCGTGCAGCAAAATACACCATGCACCATTCTTCAGCTTTGGAGGACCTTTCGCACTTTTCTTTCCATCTTATCTGCCTCTATATAGTACAGGAGTGTACCTGGGTGCTGTGTGGTGTGTATCCATGACTTTGTGCAGCATTGATCTATGGCACAGAGGACTCTCTACAGAGGAGTTGTTGTCTTTCACCTTTGGCACTGCAGAAAGATTGCATTTCATCCATGAAATTGTATTGCAGATTAAATGCGCAGAGTAACGACAGAGGTCAGAGGAACACCAAAGTGTACACAGGGTCATGCTGTACTGCTCTTGAGGGATGTGGCAAATGATAAAGTATATCTGTGGGAATAGTTATTGTCCCTCATAAAAAAAAACACAGCAAGACAATGTTTCATCAAAGACAATAAAGCAAAACAAACACACGCCTAATGAGAAGTACCAACGCACACAAAGCGACCGTACAGGCGCTTTGCCATAAAACATCCTTGCGCAACGCATAAGCGAAAACGTCTTCTTTCAGACACAAAAAAGAGGAAATTATGAGCAGCACGACGAAGAAGACAAACAATTTAGTTCACAATTATTAACGTTAGGTGTCGTCGTCGCAAGAAGGACCCTCGCACTTGTATATCTTCATTAATTCCACTCTGACGAATGCAATTCAACTTTATATCCTTTTTTCCCTTGGCTTGGCTCAGTCTAATGTAGCGCGCCGGCCGCCCGCCCCCTAAAGAATACATTCCTTGGCACACACATGTGTGTGTCTGGAAATCGTCGCCGTATCCTACAGCTTTTGTCATCGCTATACAATTGCAGAACAACGACGGCACTATACGACTAGAGAGAGGCAAAAAAATAAACACTAATTGCACATAATCCTTGGCATTAAAAGTGAACACAGAATATCCTTACTTAGAAAGACGACGAACACACGACGAAGAAATGCGCTCGGTGGGTGGATGGCAAGAAAAACACTCAGCAGCGGGAAAACGAGAAAAATAGAAATTTCCCAAGAAGAAAAAAAAAACGTGGCCCAAAAAGGAGTGGTGGGTGGTAATAGAAAACAGTACGTACACGCGGCGGGCGGGAGGATAAAAATTATGTTTGAAGAAATAAATGAATATTTGAGTGCTCGTAAATTTACCTCTTCTCATTTTCATAACGCATCCGTACATTATGTTTACCCCCTCTTTTGAAAGCGTGTCAAGGATACATATACGTGCGCTAGTATAGTGATGTCACACAATCAGTAATCAAGCAGACTCTGTATACGTGTAACGCAGGCTAACCTGCATCGTACTTACACGCGCAGAATGCAACAAAGACAATGTAATTTGATGATGCATCCCCCCCCCCCCGCCCTCTTTCACAGGATTAATCGACTTCTATGGCACCTCATGTGTTGGCTATAATGTACTCACACTCTCATGACACCTTGTCATCCATCGATGACTGACAGGACAATAATGGCTAATAAGGTATTCATAAAAGCTCTTTCATGCACCACTGGAAACGCAATCAAATACCGCCCTCTTTGGTGTTGTTCATTTGACACTGCAGCCAGATTACATGCATCCTTTTTTGTATATCGTCGTATATCCTTCATGGTGTTGCAATGGATTTTGTGCAATTTAAATTTTTCACCTGCAAATTGTACCTCTCATTGCGAATAATGTGCGGAGACTGGGTGGCGTCTGTCACTTTTTGCTGACATTCGATGTCAAAGTGGGAAATCAATTGGAAAACGAACACGATGAGGTACGGAAAATTAATTTTGCTTCACAATCGGTAATGGACTTGCACAAAGAAACGTTAAAATACCGGGCAAACAATGTCGGGTGCTGGGGATGTCACAAAAAGGATGACATTTCAAGGGTTGATTATTTTAAATGCGGCACCGAAACTTCCAATACGACCAATTTACATAAACAATTGAGGGAGTACTTTTGCAGTATTGTTTCTTGATAACATCCTTCTTACTTATAAGGACATCACAGCTCCTCAAAAAAACCAACAAGGTTCAGAAAATTTAGTTTTGAAAGTTAAGAAGCTCAGTGCTCGCGTTGAATTTTTAGGTGTCAATTGAATAACTAATCCCCCCCTTCTGACACCTTGTTACGGTTTACCTTTAAAACTTTTTTACATTGTCTTTTTGACGGAAAACAATCGTTCAAAGGCGAGGAAAGATCGATTTCTGTCTTAAATGTTCTTATATTCGCTTTACATAATCACAAATCCAATTCGAAATAGTCCACTGGTGTCAGAAGTGCGGTTTTCTTTATTATTTTCAGTGGACGTTTACTGGACGTCATTTCACACGCAGGGTTGAGTTTTTTGCGGCTCATATTCAACTCCCCTGAACCATCCATTGTTGCCCTGATTTAAATCTGTCTAATTGAAGTCCTTTGTCTCTTTTGTGTCATCCCTCTTAAGTGAGTATCTGTTTCATTAAACAAAATGCATTTGACTTGAACGAGCCCCCAAGGGCGTTGCATATTTTACAATTACAAACTTGCCCCCATTGTTTAAATGGCAATTATGAAGATGGCAATTTACAATGTCAACATTGACTGTTAAAGATAGCAATTATCGCCGTTCAACATAAGTGCTCCTTTCTAATGAACGACCAATCAAGAAGTGGACAAATAAGGAGCACAAAAAAAAACGCAAGTGTTTCACAGTGACAGCTGGTTTTGTGAATGCAAAAGAAATCACATCACCATTAGTGATTGAATTGAGCTCTTTCTGTCTCTGGACATCATTGTCATTCTCATCATCAATGCCATATCTTCTCTTTGTTGACTAGAAAATTTTCACATTTTCCACAGAACGCGACTTTTGCCGGGTGCCATGCTATGTTAGCCTACTTTAGAGGAATTTTCTCTGATTTTCTTCCAGTTTTTTTTTTTTTTTAAATTTTTCTAATAACCTAAACTGTATATACTTACATCCACACAGGTTGTGCTGCATCTTTTTCATTAATTAAGGCCAATTAGATACGGGCACATGAATGTGAAGCGCCATACCAGTTAGAAAAAAAAAAAAAAAAAAATGGTGACTAGGTGAGCTCTTCAAATGAAGATCTATATCCAACAGACAATTAAGTTGAACAAACATAATTGCTCATTAAGTGGTAGAAAAAACAGTATAAACAAGAAATAAAAAAAGAGAAATGTGATTTTTTAATGATCATATATGGCGTCTACAACAGTACTTGTAATGGATATTAAGGGTGAAAGATATTTAACGCAAGTTTGCTGCATAAAAATCTTGAATCACATCCAAGTCTTCATTTTTAATGAATAATACAAATTCTAATTAGAATACACAAATTAATAGAAAATAGTTTAAGGCATGAAAAAAGAGGTTCTTGGAGTGACAGGAAATATTATAGCAGGATATCCACATGGCATTTTCGTTCTTGTTCCTCTGAGTTCTAAAATCAGCCAATAGTGTCAGAAGTAGCGCTACTTTTAACACTAATGACTGATTTGATACTCTCCGCCAACTTTGCAGTCAATGTTTCGCGGAAGTCGGTTCCTAGTGTCGAATTCATTTGAAAATTCCCAAAATCAACAAAAAAAACGTTTGCAGAATCTGTGCCACAGTGTCAGAAACAGACAGCTATTGTGTATGCTGTTTTCTTATTTCGAAAAATGCCAAAAAAAGTAGCATTAATATGGTTGATTCGATGAAAGTAGCCTCTAGACAGAAACCGAAGCGTAAAATTTTGGCAATACTAAATTTTCTGCCTTGACAAAATTCTCGCGCCACAGTGCTTCTATCAAATTGTTGTATTTGCTTCGTACGTAAAACTGCAAAAAAAAGTGCGCTGTGTGGTGCCGATAGGGCATTCGTTATTGAGACTAATAATTCTGCTTAAAAGTGAAGAAATTTCTTCCCGGAGTGCCAGGAAAAAGACATTACGATGGTTTTCTTACACTTCGAAAAAACACTTCATACTTTTTTTTTCCAATAACAATTGGACACAGGTGTCAGAAGTGGCAACAGATTATTGAATATTCATGTGCCGAACACAGTTTATATTGCAAATGTGTGGCCAAAAGTCCTTGTGACAGCGTTTAGCTATGAGATTGTGCAATGGTGTCAGAATTGCGGATTTATAAATGCCCTTGTGACATCAAATAAGCTTAAAATTTATAAAGCAACAGACATATTGCAGACGACTTTATACCATTAAGTTTGCAAAACTTTCGTGCAAGCTTAAATTGTGCACTTGGTCACATGGTGTCAGAAGTGGCAATTAATTATCATTTTTGTGTCGCAACCAAAACATTCTTTAAGTGTGTAGAAAGGTATTTAATGAATATCTCCTGCGGACTAATGAATTGTTGCTGTTGTTATCATTTGTTAGTTTCAGACAAATGTTGTCATTACTTGAAGAGGCTACCACGAAGATGATACGAGAGGAACTTTATGCTCCTGAGCTGCTACTTAACACTTAAAAATATATCTCATCATAGTCTGAGGCGTGAGGACTTGCTTAACTTAACAAATTTTGTGCAAGAACCTCGAAATGGTTTATGAATAAAGACGAGTAAGATCATTGATGAATGTATTGTTAAATTTATTTAAACATCGTTTTAGACTCAAATATTTAAAGTAAATTTTATTTATATTCATGAGTCAATAAGATTACTCAGATGTTTAGAGGCTGGAAAGCTTGTTTAGGCAGTTCAGCAAATAATTTTTGTATTTTTGACCTAGGTTTTTGACCTACTAGGTTCCACAGATCATTATGAAATAGAATCAGACTGAAGAATATGCTTAAATGAAAGGCTGTCGCAGTTTGACTTAATAGAAATCAATTTGGGGAAAGAAATTATACAAATTTCATAAATTTGATAATTAGTTTAGCATTCAGAAATGTCTGGAATTTCAACTTTGCTTATGGCCTCATTCCTCATGAACTCGTCTCCCATAAATTCTGTGTTTTGTACGTTCCTAAAGTCAGTGGTGTTAGAAATAGGAGATCTTGATCGACTTATTTATTGATAACAAAGCTCATTGAAAATGAAACCCCAAGTATATAATAACAATCGTCGTTATCAATCTGACATAGTCTTATACAACTTCAGTTACAAGTGCTTCCTGCGTGTACAAGTTCTCCGGGAGAAGCGCTTTGTACGTGCCTACAACCAATGGTGTCAGAAAATTAGAATATTTTTGATTCGTACACCAGTTCATTTCTTGGCGGATTGTTGTTGAAACACAGGTTATGCACTACATTCTTTAAAATTAATCCTGCTTGGTTAAAGCAACTTTATTGATGGGTGCTAAACACAATGGTGTCAGAAGTGGAACACTTATTTTAAATAAAACTCGAGGTTTTTCAATCAAGAGCTCACATACTAGTTAAAAACTTTCTAAACCAAAATCCTTTTCGTAGTGATCCATAGGTCTCAGAAGTGGGATTTTTTGTGTATGATTTCATTGGCGCCGAACTTGAAGTCCTGCAAAAAAGTATGAGGTGTGGTTTTGCTTAATAAAATTTACTTTGAGCTCAATAAGACTTAACTTAACTCTTATTGGTGTCAGAAGAATCGAAGATTTATTGGTGTCCTGTTCTTTTTGTAGTTCTGCAAAAAAAACATAAGTGATGGCCCCCTACAAATGTAAGGCTCATTCAATCGCGATATGGATTCGTTTTTATCATCTAAGCCAAACGTCAAAAGCAAAATGATCCATTGGTGTCAGAAGTGGGGTTTTTTTTTACTGAATTACTACTTACTCTTTAGTAATTCATTTTACTCTTTGCCGTGAATTGTCGTCTTTGAGTGAGCCTTAGTCTCTACAAGAAAAAAAAAAGCCCAAATGGCCCATTGGCCAAAAAAAAAACGATGGCCCAAGCTATACACTGCCCACTCGGTCGAAATTTCTTTTCACATTTTAAATCGAAGCCAAACATCAAAATTGAAGTTATACGTTGGTGTCAGCAGAGGAAGTTTTTTAACTGATTTACTCAGGGCCCTAGTGCTAAAAAGTGCTAAAAAAACAGTTTTGTTTTCTTATTTTGAGTTAGACTGCTCTACAAAAAAAAAAAAAATAAAAAAAAAATCAAATGGTTCATAGGTGTCAAAAGTGTCGTTTTCGTTTTATATTCTTGGTGCCCTGTGCCTGTAGTTCTGGAAGAAAAAGTGATGGTCCAACCAATACACCGCCCATTTGCTCGTGATTTCGTATCGCATTTAAAATCTTAGCCAAACACCAAAAGTGAAACGATACATTGGTGTCAGAAGTGGGGTTTTTTCTTATTGATTTTTTGAGGACCCAAGGTACTTGGAGTGCTCAAAAAAATGTGCGTTGTCGTCGTGTTCTAGCCGATTAGTCTTACGAGTTACAAATAAAAATAAAATAGAAAATACCGAAATGACCATCGGTGTTCATGGTCATTTCGGTATTCACGGTGTTCACGGTTCCTTTTATAGCCCTGCCAAAAAAAGTAATGGTCCAGCTAATACACCGTTCAAACACTAGTGATTCCGTTTCGCATTTCAAGTCGAAGGCAAGTATCAAAAGCGGATTTATCCATTGGTGTCAGAAGTGGGGTTTTTTGTCACTGATTTCCTCCATGGCCTACTTCAAGCCTTTAAAAAAGTGTGAGTTGTGATTTGACTTATTTATCTGATATTCATTAAGTCTTCGCTAAAAAACATAATGGTCCATTGGTGTCAGAAGTGCCATTTTTGTTTTTCATGTGCTCTGCTCCTATTCTTCCAACCGATCACCGCTCAGTTGCTCGTAAACTCGTTTTGCATATTAAGTCGAAGCCAAATGTTAAAAGTGAAAAGATCCATTGGTGTCAGAAGTGCGGATTTGGTTTCTGCATTCCGCAGGACAGGACGCTACGTAAACCCCTTCAAAAAAATGTTAGGCATAAACCAGGCCGTTTCATTGTATAATCATTTCGGATTACATAGGCCGCAGACTCTTAATGATTCATTGGTGTCAAAAGAGGGATTTTTGTTACTGATTACCTTGGTTCTCTGTTCAAATCATGCAACAACTTAAAAACTTTTAGCACTTAAAAAATCTCCAGAATTTCTTCTCAAATTTCACTTTTTATGTCCTGTGTAACATTTATCATTTAATTGAAATGGCAACTACTCAAAGATTTACCTACTGACGGTTATGATGACTGCCATTCCAGCATTCAAATGTCATCTTCTAATTAGATCTACCCTATCAGTCATCTGACATTACCCTTCCCTCACTGTGAGTTGACGGTTTTATTTGATTTAGACTAATTCAATTACATTCGCCACCGAGTTGCGCCTACCACCTACCACCTACCCCTCCGCACTTAATGTCATTATCATTAAATTAATAATTAATTTCCAGCCCTTTCGCCTTTCTTCAATAAAAAAAAATTAAACAACAGTGAAAAAAAGGGAAAAGACTAAATAAATAAATGAAATCCCCCGCTAAATAATTACGTGATATATCTACAACATCCCAGTGGCAATTAATTCCAGCTTCCAGGCCTGTGTATACTTTGAAGCTACAAGCGGAATTTATTAAACGTAACTTAGCCCAAATACACGCGTGTAATCGTTGTCGCTGTAGGTAGGCATACAACACCCTGTCGGGTGGGGGGTGGCGACCCAGCCTTGGCATATATATCTGCTGATTTAATTTTATATTTTGCCTGTGTAATATTTATCCAGTGTGTATCCTTTTGGGGGATCAGGAACTTGATCAAACAGAACTGCCAAACGTGCGCATTCACTGACGCCCACTTACCCCACGTAATTGTCGCAAAAGTAAACACACAGAAAACTGTATTTGTTTGCTCTTTTTGTCATTTGTCGCCTCAGCTACGATGTAGTCCTTTCGCCGTGTGCTCTGCTCATCGTCGGCCTGGGTTATTGCAAAGGCCCGGCCCTGATCAAATATTTACGCTGCCTTTGGTGTACACGCCGCCCTTCGCCAGGGCAGGCAAAAATGATGACAAACTTTATCTGATCTTTCTGAAGGATGTGCGGAGCTCCTTTTTTTTTGTTTGGCTCACTTTCCTATGGGTTGCTTGCGTACAGTTTATCCAGTGCGCATACAAACACCCAAACTGTTGTAATCCATTCACCATATCAGAGAAGAGTGCCAAAGGATTTATTGACTTTGCTCGAGAATGCGTGCGGCCATAAACGCCAAATGATTGGCAAACAGGAATTTTTATACTCTCTCTATGCGGAGGGATCGTAAAACTTTGAAATTCATTTTTATCCTTTCCCCGTGCTGGTGGGCAACACCCTTTCGCACACAATATCAACAGGACGACGCGACACAACCCCCTGAACGAAGAAAAGGTCGAAGTGAAAATATTTAATTAGATGCTTTGTTGGGTTTATGCCATGCAATGGCGCAACAGGATACAGTACACACAGTATGTGCATAGGAATACTGCCAGCCATCATGTCCTTGTTTGCGTTCTTCCGCTAGTTTTCTTTGTGTCACTGTACTCTCTGGGGATGATACACACACAGTGTTTGGCAAATTGGCTTGACATACCCAGTCCCAACTGCTGCGTCTGCTTGGCTAATTTTTTTCCAACTACTTTGCGCTAGATACAGAGACGTGTAATTAAAAGAAAGAAAGGACCCTGCCCAGGATATTATGGTTGGCAAGCATGAGACCATTATCAATATGCTCCTCGTCCTTTGTGCGAGTCCTATATTCTCCGGGCATATAATCTACTCGGCTTTTATCACTAAACTTAATGCTCAATTAGGTTATTATAAAAAGAGGGGCATATCGGATGGGATTAACCGATATCCTTGTGTGCGCGCCTTGGCATTTGCGTAATTAATTATACAACAAAGACAAGTTTCCATTATGTCATCCCTATTTATGTGTGATTCCTTACTGGGCCGCTGTGCTGCTGGGTGGTGGTTTCTGGCTTAATGTAGAGCCTCTATACAAGAGCTGGCTTTTATTCTCCCGCCTCGCGTCGTCGATCTCACTCTCTGGGCTCTAACGAAGTAATCTTTAATGCATTAAAGCGGAAGTTTGCCTGGTTCCTGTTCTCCTTACTGGGGGTTGGGTATGGATACAGCCTGGGGAGTGTATATCGCCATTTTTGTCGATTTGCATTTAAGCTCTTGGTCTTCTTGACTCCAATTGTTCGCAGAGTAGTAGTGTACCTACTGTTTTACGACAGGGATATATAGAGCAAACTCGCGCTCGCACCAAGGACATGGGTGTGCTTTTGTCTGTGTGTAGCGGAGGGATTTTGTATTGTTGTGGTATTGGCTTTTAATTGGAATTTTAGTATCGAAGAATGCGTACTGAATAATGATTAAAAGAGCGCCGCGCCGCAAAGGAGTCTTTCAGTTTCGGGCATGATGACGGTTATATCGACAAGGACGAAATGGATGGAAAACTTAGTGGATGCGCTGTGCTTTTTTCTGCGGCATACCGTGGCGGGTGGTTTAAGTTCAGATTCTGGTATAATTTCGCATTGTGTGTGTGCGAGGGTAGCAGGAGGAATTAATCAAATTAATGAGTGGATAACGCGAAAATAATTGGCAATAGAATGTGCCACGGGGATGCTTAGAGACATAATAAAACTTTAGAGCACGAGCTTGTGGCGAGAATAAAGTGTAAATTAGAGATTACCCCTGATGTCGCTGGCTGGGGTAAAGTGGCAATAATTCTTTAAACCATGCCACAGCACGGTGTGGTTGGAATTGGCCCGCGCTTGATATAGGTTCTTGCAGTCCATTAGATGACAATCAGTCACTTTTATTTTGTTTTATGGGCACCTGCTTCGTTTATTATAAACTTAAGATCTAGGGAGCAACGCATTCCCAAGCAGACAGGACGAGGTAGATACCTTAATGTCTGTAATCTCTCGGTTAAGTTTAAGGAGCAGACTTGGTATCTTCTTAGTTAAAACCATCTCGTTTAATTAGGTTTTAAGATGCGTCTCGACGTTTCAGTGGGTGTCAAGTGTGAGGAAGATTTTTGTTCTTAAAAGTCATACAGCTCGTAGGCATGATTTTAGGATTTAGTGATTTAAGAGTGCGTCATATTCATTTTTCACCTGAGAAATCAAACTGTCATTGACATTGACGAGAAATAAGCATAAAGGCGGCTCTTGAAGTTCCTCTCAGCAGCTCTGAGGACTTTTTTTTAGCGTAGGACGTGTTAGTCCAGCCCGAATTTTTAAAATCAGAACCATGTTAAGAACATTATTATTTAGCGAAATACACTGAGGTCACAAATCCGGGGCTAAGTCCTTAATGATCTTATGATAAAACTCTTTATCTAAATCCTTTTTAAGTCATATGCTAACATAATAGTCGAAAATTTGGAAACCAAAACAGATTGTGAATATATCCATTGGTGTCAGAAGTGGGGTTTTTGTTACTGAGATCTTTAATGCTCTGCTTTAAGTCCTACAAAAATGTTTCAGTGGTTGTTTTACCCAAACATTTAATATTCATTTATTTTTGCATTTAGGCTTTACTAAAAAAAAGTAAATAGAAAAAAATATGAAACCGTCCATTGGTGTCAGAAGTGTTGTTTTTGTTTTTTTATGTTTTAATTATGTTGCCCTGTTGTCATGTAAAAGAAAATTTAAGTGATGGCTTTCTTCCAATGCAACGTTCACTCCCTCATTTTAAATAAAATAAGCCACTGGTGTCAGAAATAGGGTTTTTATTACTGATTTTCTTGAAACATTACTTAAAGTTCTACAAAAAAAAGTATAAGTTTTCGTTTTATCCACGCATCTTGTAATCATTATACCTTCGCTAAGCAAAATAAACGTAATGGTCCATTGGTGTCAGAAGTGTCGTTTTTTAAGGATTTTCTTCTTATTCAGCTTCAAACTAATCGAATTGATATTCTTTGGTCTCTAGATCCGGGGCCACGTGTGATAAGCTTTGGTGGCTGACTAATTAAGCTCTCATCCTTCTGAATGCCGATGGGTCTTCGACTATTCCTGCATTTGACCCGGTTTATATTCTATTGTACAAGCCAGGCTAAGAAAACATCGATGAAGCGTGAGCAACTGAAAAATCTGGAATCTCGGGAGCCTCTCGGTGCCTCAAAACACCACTACCACTTCACCACTATAACTTCTCCACTTCCAAACTCCAATACCAATTCTTGTTACAAGTTCTTCATATTTCTTATGAAGAAAGTCTTAATTGCGTTTGATAGTTCGAAAACATTTTACAGAGGTTTGTAGCAGGCTCTCCAATCAAATCTTTTTAGCTGACTTTTTTGATTTGAAGTTTGGTGTCGATCATGTAAATGTGTCCCACAGGGTTCAGTGTTAGGTGCCAGACTCTTAATTTTTGCCGAATTGTTAAGGTATATTTGTTTGTTGATGATAGGCTTCTGGATCTTTCATTAGTTGGGCACGGAAAACACATGGAGCCTAAAGCTGCGCAGCGTGGCATCAAATTGAAGTGGTCTCTTAGTCAGATAACCTGGAGTATATACTGCTCAGTAGTGACTGGTTCTAAACAGTTTCAAGTTTGCTGTCGATCATGTAAATATTGGTGTCCCACGGGGTTCAGTGTTAGCTGCCAGACTCTTAATTTTTGCCGAATTGTTAAGGTATATCTGTTTGTTGATGATAGACTCCTGGATCTTTCATTAGTTGGGCACGGAAAACACATTGAGCCTAAAGCTGCGCAGCGTGGCATCAAGTTGAAGTGGTCTCTTAGTCAGATAACCTGGAGTGTATACTTTTTTGACTGCTCAGTAGTAAGGGGTTCTAAACAGTTTGAAGTTGTAAATATTGGTGTCCCACGGAGTTCAGTGTTAGCTGCCAGACTCTTAATTATTGCCGAACTGTTAAGGTATATTTGTTTGTTGATGATAGGCTTCTGGATCTTTCATTAGTTGGGCACGGAAAACACATTGAGCTTAAAGCTGCACAGCGTGGCATCAAATTGAAGTGGTCTCTTAGTCAGGTAACCTGGAGTATTTACTGCTCAGTAGTGACTGGTTCTAAACAGTTTCAAGTTTGCTGTCGATAATGTAAATATTGGTGTCCCACAGGGTTCCGTGTTAGCTGCCAGACTCTTAATTTTTGCCGAATTGTTAAGGTATATTTGTTTGTTGATGATAGGCTCCTTGATCTTTCATAAGTTGGCTACGGAAAATACATTGAGCTTTCAGCTGAGCACCTTAGCATAAAAAGTAAACCTTTTTGTCGGGGTTGGTAAAATGTCGGGGTTAGTAATGACCATCTCGATAAGATTCAGAAACGAGTGTTTGAACTTTTGAGTGTCACCAACAAAACAAAGTCGTTAGTTTTTAAGGTTTTATCTTACTTTTATCGGGGGCGTTTCGTCATTAAATGCGGCGGATTTAACACTACCAATGCAAGAATTTGCAAACATAACCCGCTTAAAGGAATGCTCATCCCTGACTCCCTGTGGGGGAATAAAGGGCTTTTCCTTCAACGGAATATCACGAACATGAACGATTCTTTCACATGCGAAGAATTTTTTTCTTTTTCGTTAATAGTTGATCCCCAATAATTCAAAACCAAAGTACATCAGTACCTCTTCCCTGTGCCCATGATTAATTCAATGGGCCGTGAACGCTTCACTAACCTAACTTCCACTAAACTCGAGCAGTTTGCATTTATTACAAAAAATTAGGGCTATTAAGTTAGCTGTTGTTTTATTGTGCCTCTGGTGTTGGCTTGTAAGTTTTGACTTAATATTTTAATAACTTTGTAAAAACTGTGCAACCCAAATCTTAGTCCACATAATGTCTTAAGCAGAAATATCTTCGGAGCTTACACAATGTCTCCACCGGCGATAAAACTGCAATTAGCCGGAGAAGATTGAAAAGAAATCCCGAAGTGTCTCCACCGGATAAAGATTAATCTCACAGGGGCACAATTTTGGTGTCGTTTTGGCTGCCAAAAGATCGTGAAGTTGACTTTTCCAAAGAGATTTATTCTACGTGTCCATCGGCCATAAAACAGCGATAACTCCTCAAAGTCATTTGTCATTTGTCATTTTGACAGAAAGTGACAATGATATTTTCCAGGAGCGAAAAATGAAGCCATTTGACAATCCCATTAAAAAACATAATTTCCACAGATCTCTCATACGTGAACAGAGTTCAGTTTCCTTTTAAAATCGTGAACTATTGCGATTTTAACTAAAGGGTTAAAAGACGCATAAAAAAGTTTTGTGAAAAGGGTAAACAAGATTTACGAGGAGTTTTATGTTTAGTTACTTGTTTAAAGGATATAGAATAGAGTTTGATTGAATTACTTCCTTATTAGATCGAAAAAAATTCCAATTTTTGTGATTTCTTGTAATCTCGAGATTTAGTTGAGATTCAAGTTAATCGCCATGTCCGGTGGAAACATGGTATTAGGACGCGATTTATTTTCAATTAAATTCTTGATGAGAGGATAAAAATTTGAATGGTAAATCTCGCAATTTGTAGGAGATTAGTCAAAGATCAATGTTAATTGCAGATTGGTGTTCGGTGGAGACATGGTATTAAGTTATTCGATTATCTGTTTTTGCAGAGCAGTTATCCGTGCAAAAAATCATGTTTTTGGGTGGATCGCCCTTTTAAATGTTTTTATATAGGTGATCCTCAAATCCGCAAGGAGTTTATGGGGGAACTAATTGATTTAAAGGACTTCAACAAAGTCTAACGTGTCCCTGAAAGTAACTAAATTACTCACTTAAAGTGGCGCTACAGTCCGGGTGGACCTGGGCCTCAGCCAACATGCTTCGCCAGCTAACTTTGTGTCCAGCTAGCCGTGGTTGCTGTTTTGTGCCTCTGGTGTTGGTTATAGGAGTTTTAACTTTAGTGAAAGATTGCACCGTGTCTTAAATGTTGTCGAATAAGGCGACCCTCGATTCCGTTGAGTTTAAAGATTTGTAATGCCGCCAACAGAGTTCCGCATTGTGCCTCTGGGGTTGGTTTGTGAATTTTAATTTCATGAAACATTTAAAGTTAAACCTTACATTCATTTTAAGGAGTCATTTGAAAGCACCTGAGGCCTGAAAAAGGTCGTTTTATTTGCTTTTTTTTCCAGAGTCATGATGACCACATCGGTTGTCATTCTTCACAAATCTCCTCCTGTAATGATATTTCGTTAAGTCATTGAGTTAGACTAAGAAATGTTGAGAAGTCATGGGATTCTTGGGATTATTATTGGATGTCAGTGGAAAAAATTTTGCGTCACTGTCAAGAAGTGTTCGTACACACCCATTACGTGCCCTGAATATGGTTGACAAGGCGTTATGCCTTTCCATTGTACGATAAATGGTTGGCCCATATTTGTCACCGTCCTCCGGACTAAAACGCTTATCAAGAACGTCCGAAGCATCATTGGGCCTTTTTGCAATTTATTTTCTTCTTAATCTCATTGGATTCTGCCAGTCGTGTTTATGATAAAACTTCCGTGTTCCCATCAAGAAGAGCCCAATCATCATGGGCTTCAAATGTTCACAGTATGTGGCTTACGAAAGACCGTTTCTATACCAGGGCCATAGGTATCCTATATTTGGCCCTTTCGTGTGGATTGCATTGCTAGTCAAGAGCGTCTTCAACAGTATCCTTGGCAGCATTCTAGTCTTGACTCCAACTTAAACCTCCCGACTACCCCACGGTACCCTAACTAAACGTTCTTAAAAGTCAACAAAGCTTTTATTTCCAGTTCTTTAAAAACCAACCACTCCTTTGGCAATAAGTCCTCATTTAGCTGAACGTTCGAATAAAAAAAAGGAACGCTTCTGTTCAAATCTACTGCGAAATCAAATTCCAAATCCTACATTACCTACTCCACCCCGAACGACTGTAAATATCCCAACCACTTGCTTCCGCAAATCACTTCATAACAAAGAACCACACGGCTGTACAAAGCAAAATCGGTTATTTCCACTTGGCCTATGACAAAAGACAAAACCAAAAAAACCACTCGCCCTCGCAGCGAAGACAAAACCAGGAACGAAATGAAATCAAAATAAAATCCACTTCAACCGAATTTAACCCCAAGGTTGCGCGCAAACCACCCCCCAGGCTAAATACACACACAAAAACAAGATATGGAAACCTTTGTGAAAAGAAAATGTGAAACAAAAGGTATAAGCAAATAAAATATACAATTTCCTGCCCCTGCTATCCTGCTTCCCATGGGGGCACAAGCCCAAGGAATTCTCTCCGTGAAATTTGGGTCATGACTTATGACATCTGTTGCTGAAATACCATCCAAACGGGACCAACCCCCCTGCAATTGTTCTGCCATTTTATTCGTTTTTATCCTCCATCGAAATGTGAACCAGTGCGATGACGATGACGATGACGAGGACGACGTTCTTGGGTACTTTTCATAACCTTTTTCGGATTCCAAACACACGTTCTTGCCAGCTCCCCAGGCGGTACCTTCTATGTGTACTTTTCAATTAACCTTAAGTTTTTTTTTTCACTGAACATTTTCTGGAATTTTATAATAAAAAATACTCTCTTGCGTTTCTTTGCAGCAACTATTTAGATCACAAAATCCCGGACTCGCAGCGGCAACAAATGCAGCAGCTGTTGCAGCAGCGGCCGCAGCCGCATCATCGGGCGCGCCCGGAGCACCAAATGGCACACCTATGCAACCACAGCCGATGCCGATGCCGTCACAACAGTTTTTGGCCGCACAACAGAATGCGTACGCGGCGCAACAAGCCGCTCCCTACGTAATAAATCCCGGCCAGGATGCGACCCCGTACATGGGCCTGATAGCGGCACAAATGCCACAATACTATGGTGTTGCACCGTGGGGCATGTATCCGGGCAATCTTATACCACAGCAAGGATCACAGCCACGGCGGCCTTTAACGCCCTCCCAACAGGGTGCTGAAAACCAATCGTATCAGGTGAGTTTCATTCCATTTCCTCCTCACCTATTTGAACTGAAATGCGCTGCCTAGTTTAGTTTATATCAGAAAATGTACAAAGTGTGAGAGAAAAATGTAAAGAAAACCGTGTAACACCCTGTGTAAATCTGTACATTAGCGAAAAAGCCAGGATAATATGACTCACAAGAGTGAACAACAACAACAACAAAAACAAGCTGCCAATAAGAGAGACTAACAGATGTGGCGTTGCTAGCAGAATTGAACTTTTTCCATTTAATTAATCCCAATGGAATTCCTCTAATGGGCAGGTCAGACATCTACTATCCCGGCCTTACCATAATTTTAATTAAACTAACCCATACGCTGACCTGGATCGAGGGAATCCTACTCTCTCGTCCCGTGTGGTTTGAAAGTGTGTTCCTATATTTGCACTCAGTGCAAATTGATTTCCCTCGTTTAACCAAAGCGGGGTCGGTTTTGTAATCCATTTGTTAAATTGAAAAGTAAAGAAAGAAAAAAAAAAAAAACGCTAAGCAATATTGCAACATTTTATTCTTTTTTTTTTGTCTGTTGTTGCTTCTAAAACCATTTTTGCTTTTTTGTTTCTAAATGGAACAACATGAAAAAAGATTCCCTGAATGCGTGCACTTCTTGTGCGGTGAGGTGTTACCGATTAAAAAGTGATGCAAGTGAACACTTCGATCACAAATGAAATATTGTGTTCCGCCATTGCTAAAGTAATTTTCTGTTCAAGTAGGTTTCGGGTACTTCATTACGAAAATTTCATTACGAGAGCCAGCGCCGTAGATAGGCTTGTCTGGAAAAGTTACACCTTAATGGATGACTTGCTTTGAAAAATTTGATTTCCTGTTTCCTAATAAATATCGATAATTAACGCCAGCAAGCGTGTCAATACTACCTCGGCACATTAATTGCTCTTCACATCCCTATTCATGGTTTTGACGTTGTTGGAGCAGCATTATCTAACAAAAACAAGTCATTGGCAAATTCCAACCATGTAGCTTCAAACATTTCTTGAATCAATCGCCTCTGCTAAAAATCCTTTCGAAATCGGACTTCTTAAGCTTTCGTATACTTTTGGCACGCAATTTTCGAGGGGCTTTAAGCAACGATTTATTGGCAAAATATTAAGGAACACAAAACTACTTGTTTGCCAAACTAACTGGTTTCATTCCATGCGACCCACAATTGTGTTCCTACCTTAATTTCGCACATGATTCTTGGAAAAGGGTCCATAATCTCTGATTCGCCTGATTGGGAGAAGTTCCCACACTTTATACCTAGCGGGGCATGAGGTTTTGGCATTAAGTCGTCTCTTATGAATTTAAGTCGGAATCTATGTTTCAAATTTAGGGCCAGAGCAGATTGAGGACAATTTAACTCGGATTTTGCGGATTTTTAAAACTAAGTAGAATTCGTTGACAGCAATCTCTTTCGCAATTTCTTTGACTCAGATTTGGCCTAAGGCGCTGAATAGCGTTGCTAATTGTGACACCAATGCATGCTTCGTGCTTATCTCAAGCGAAAATGCTTCTATTTCTGACACCCTGATCTCCTGCGAACCGTTCGAATATGCTTTTATGTCTGATACAAATGCAAGCTCGGCGCTCAGCTCAAGTCAAATTGCTTATATTTCTGACACCAATGTGGGGTACGACTCAAGCCTTTTGAATAAGCTAGTATTTTATTACTCTGCAAACCGCCCAAATGTGTTTCTGGCACCAATGCATGTACTGTTCAAGCCGAAATACTTATATTTCTGACACAAGTGCAGTGTTCGACTCAAGCATTTTTGAATAAGCTACTACTCTACTACTCGAAGTTTGTACAAATCGCTCAAATATGTTTTTAGCTCTGATACTTATGCATACAAGGCGCTCAGTTCAATCGAAAATACTTCTATTTCTGACACCAGGGCGGTGTACGACTCAAGACTTTTCAAATAAGCCA
Organism: Neoascia interrupta; assembly: GCA_947623515.1. NCBI lineage: Eukaryota > Metazoa > Arthropoda > Insecta > Diptera > Syrphidae > Neoascia > Neoascia interrupta. The sequence goes on from OX392464.1 coordinate 111,284,086, forward strand.
CTATTCTATTGCTTTGAATTCCTGCAAGCAGCTCAAAAATGTTTTTAATCTTACACCAATGCTTGTACGGCTTCCAGTTCAAGGCAAAATATTTCTTTTTCTGACACTAGTGGGGTGTATGACTTAAGGCTTTTTGAGTTCCTGATATTCTGCAAAGTTCTCAAATATGTCTTAAATTTAAGGCTCAATGTGTCCCATTCTTTCGCCAATACGTGTTCGGCTCTCAGTTGAGGACTTGGTGAATCGGAAACTGTTTCATTACACCAGCGAATATACGACTTTAAGCTCAAGTCTTTTTTTGGACGGGCCACTATTGTGTAACTCTGACTCAGCCTTTTTTTAATAAATTTCTTAAAACCTTCCCACTTTTGACACCAGTGGATTTACCACCCACAATTCAAGCCTTTTGCGAAAGGCTCTAAAGTCAAGTGTCCAATCTTGATTCAAGTCTTTTTGAAGGGAACACAATTGTATTATTCTAATTTCTTTTCCCATTTCTTTGATGAAAAAACCCCTTTTCTGACACTTCTACAACCCACAGTTCAAAAATTCTGATGATCAAAATACTTTGATATGATTGTAATTGTATGATTATAAGTCAGTGCTCTGATGATGCCCTAATAAGGAGAAACGCGTCGGTTGTAGTAAAACCAAATAAAAAGTTTTAATTGTGGAATTTGAGCAAGTGTTTTTATTGTTATCTGTTCTCCACAGTTCAAGCCTTAGCTGCTGCCTGTCGATCGCTCAGAAATTCCTGCTCAATGCGCTCACGACGCTCAGTTCAACCTAAAATAGCTTCATTTCTGTCGCCTCTACATCCACGGCGCATGTCAAAATGTCCCTACTTGGACACCACTGCACATACGACCCTTAGTTCAAGTCTATTCGAATGGACAACTATTCTAGTGCTCTGATTTCCTGCACACCGCTGTCTTACACAAGTGAATGGATCCATTTCTGTAGCTAGTGCGTCCATGATACCTAGTTAAAGCCAAAAAATTGCCATTTCGGACACCAGTGGATATTTGCACTTAGTTCAAAGCTGTCCAAACGAGATGCTATTCTACTATTCTGATTTCCTGCATATCGCTCAAAAATGAACTCACTTCTGACACCAATGCATGTAAAATTTCCAAGTCTAGCCGAATTCCTCCCTTTTCTGACACCAGTGCGTGAATACCTACTGGTTCAAATATTTGCGAACATATCATTGTTCATTCTTCTTTCATGTTTCATTGTTCAGTCAGTTCAAAGATTTATTTTGTATTGCTTTGATTTCATACAAATCTAAGTTCAAATTTAAGCTTTTTTCTTATAAATATGAAATTAAATTTTTAGTTTTACTATTGGTCAAGTGTAAAACTATTCGATTGTTGAAGACATTTCCCTGATCAAAGTTGTTTTCAATTTCCCTTGGGTTAAATTAAGACTGGGCTTCATTGCTTTTTCCCGGACATGAGTTTTTTACTCTATTTGAGTAATTTTTCTAGACAATTTCCAAGTTTTTTTTGTCGATAACCTCGAGGATTTTCAATGCTTAGACCTCCTACAACTTGGGTGAAATTAATGCTGGCTTCTGACATGAGTTTTCAACTCCAATAAATGTTTCTTGTCAATTTCTTGTTCTTGCTGGTAGCGTGTAGGACTGTAAATGTTAAGAACTCGAGAGGCTTCCACGAGAGGCTTCCGTGAGCTTACCCAGACATGAGTCTCTAACTTTAGCTAAGAGATGTTTCAAAACAATTAGTAACTTTTTCACCGGCAACGTCGAGGATTGTCAATGTTAAGACTTGCACCTCGGGTTAAATTATTACTCGCTTTTGTTCTTTTACGCAGGCATGTGTCTTTAACTGGAGTTAAGTGATTTGCATGCTCAATTTCTAACTTTTTCGCCGACACTTACACTTGTAAGCACTGGGAAAAAGCTCGACAGCGTGCCAAAAGCATAATATCTCGGCTTCACATTTGTCAGCAGTTGTTTTTCTTTCAAAAATAAAGGACAATTGAGGTCACCTAAGCTTTCCTTCCACCAGACTTTTCCAGTGAATAAATACTTCAGTTTGCAGCAGCTTGTGTCAAGGCAAAAAACCCATTTGCATATTTTAGCCCTCACAAACTATTAACAGCCAATTGACAAGTGTTCACTTGTCAATAAAATGTCCAACATTTAAAAATTTAAACAAATAGAAAATGCTGTTCATGTCTTGTCGCTCGTGGCATGAAACGAGAAATTCATTGCAACGACACGAAACCCAAGTGCAAATCACATTCCATTAGACAAAACATGCGATGTGATTTTAAAACATTGTCCTTATCAATCGGAACAAATCAAAACACTTTTCATTTATGTTTTGTCAGAAACAAAACCTTTCAGCATTGTCAGAAACAAAAAAAAAATCAATAAATCGGAAATTCTTTCAATTCTGCTAGCAACACAGCAATAATTTTCGCGTTTGTACATTTTTGTTTTTTTCTTGTAAATTTTTTTGCATATATAAATATTAAATTGTATATATCCTATATAAAAACAAAAAACAAACATTTTGTGTATTTTTTTCTTTTCATCCAAACCACAACCATTCTAAATGCTTCTATCTACTAAAAAACAAAAACAAAACTTAAAACTAAAATGCTACGCACCTACCATTCAACCCTGATGCGCGCCACATATAGGTTATACCGGCATTTTTCGATCAGAGCGGTTCAATATTGATGGGACCACGAACCACCACACCAATGCGCCTTGTTAGCCCAGCACCAGTGTTAGTACCACCGGGTGCCACAAGAGCTGGACCACCACCACCACAAGGTCCGCCACAATTGTATCCACCGCAGCAAAATCAACAGAATCTCTACTCACAACAGAATGGTTCAAATGTTGGAGGTAAGATTTTTTTTTTCTTATATAATTTTTATTTAAATGTAAAAATAAAAACATATTTCGTTGGGTTTTTTTTTAACAAAAATAATTGTTTCGTTAATTTGATGTTTTTTTTTTTTAAATAATATTTTTATATGTCAATGTCTTAAACATGACTTGTTCATAAGTGTAACATCATTTAACGCTTGCCATCATTATATAAAAATATTCAAATAAATAAACATGTAGAGATAAAAAATAATGATAAAAAAAAAGAATTTCTTTAAATTGATCGATTGCAGAGATATGACATTCAATAACCACAGCCAATTACGTCTTGACATTTTTACTATTATGCTTTTCAACATCATGCTGTCAAAGATTTTCGCCGCTTGTCAAGTTTGGCATTCGAAACTTAAACAAACTTATCAGCTTCTAAAAATACACAAAGTATCTGCTCGCGTGCAGTTTGCTGTCAAAGAGGTTTTGTCCTATCTTATCTGTTTCACATTGAACGATAACTGTCGATAAATAGACAATAATGTTGTTAGATAACAAACAAACAGATATTGACGAAGTGTGGTTGTCAATAGTTAATTTCGATTTCCCCTCCACTTGAAAGATTACGATAAAGAGATTTTTTCTTATTTGCACTTGTAAGTAATTGGAAGTAAAAGTATTTCTCATTGTATCTTAACATTGACAATGGGGAAAGGGGTAAAAAATTGAGGACTGTTTGCTTATAGGGCTTTTATCAGAAGTCGAAGCGGTTCTGACTCATTCATTTAACTTCTATTGATTCAAGGACGGGGTCTAGCGAAACATCTTGAGGTGATTCACAGCTTTGCTCCGCAAAATCTTGACTACTTTCATGTTAAGTTCTTTACAAATGTGGATTTGACTTACAAGGCTTATCGAGCCTAAAGTGCTTGCAGAAGATACTGCTGGCATGGTTTGCATAACTCTCCCTACATTTTCAAACAACAGAGTAAAATCTGGAGACTCGAACTGAAAGATTTCAACATGCTGAGAGGAAACGAGGAAGGTGGTGATGAAAGGATCCTGGGACAGCATAGCTGAAGATTTTCGGCTTTCATTCAACTTTCTCAGCATTTTTTTAAGCTTTTCGAAACTTAATTTCCATCATTCCCCTTTCAAAACCACGATATGTGCCGACGGCGATTGTTTGCTTTCGAAGTTTAAGCTTGGAAAATTTTAAAATCTTCGCTTAAGATTCTATGACGGGCCTCAAACCAGACCGATTAGACAAAATTTGGAACTCTTACGTCTCGTGGTGGAAGTATTAACTCCTAAATTGTCGTCTAACTAAATATGTATGCCTAAATTATTTTCTAGCAGCCTTAAGGACAAGAAAAATGATATCGGTTAATCCTTCAAATTAAACTATATCGACGAATAAAAATTGTGAATACAGCTGGAAAAAGCGTAATTCTTGTATCGACTGTAACTCCTCGCATCTTACAAAAAGCTAACTGACACGTAGCTAAAAAAAAACCTCGCCTGACTTTGCATAACAATGCAGGCTGTGTTCGTTAGCGGTGTTCTTACGCACATAGAGCGGATCTACCTTTTTTGCCGATTTCAAACGTCGCATTGAGAAGACTCTTATTAAAAATTATACTCTCGTAGAGATTGTCAGACCCTCACGAAGGTGGGAGCCTGAAAGTCTTTTGTTGCCCTGGTTGCGAGATTGTCAGACCCTCACGAAGGTGGGAGCCTGAAAGTCTTTTGTTGCCCTGGTCGCGATTCAAACCCGAGACCTCGGTGCTCAATAGTCCGACACCATAACCACTGGATGGTGCCCACTCCCCTTTAATGGCTTAACTGGCCATTAAGAAATCCAGCCACTCCTGTCTTAATCTGGGGCCAAATTTGGACTAGTCTGTGTCTTGTGCTAAGGTATTTTGATGAGTATTTCTTTCAGTAAGACTTGAAAATTTCCTGTCCCACGAACAGCACTTATTTCTACATGAATTTAACGTCCACGGAAATAGAGTTACAAGGTTGAGCAAACGGCTTAGGACTCTAAACTTAGCCTTCTCTTCAGGTTTTGAACAAGCTTTTCACATATTTAATGGTTTTTTTTTACAAACCACAGCTCCGGCTCTGTATCTGAAAGTGCTCGATGTAGATGTTAAAAGCATATCAGGCCAGCTTAATCAGGTTCCGAAGAAAACCTTGCGTTTGACTACAAAATCTTGTGACTATGGTCTGGTTTTGGTCTGGTTTGAAATAGACCTCCTCAAACAAATTTAGAAAAATGTGTCACGTAAAACTTTTGGAAAACATGTCTGTTAGCTCGGATTATTCAAAAATGAAATGAGTCAAAAGGGGTGTCTTGTTGGCCCCCTCTAGAAGCCATTACTGCTTTCGGACATTGCTTGTGTTGCTCGCATGCTCCCCGACAGACTTCCTAGGCAGTTCATGTTGTAAGCCGAGCCTCGCAGTTCATGCGTCGCCCCCCTAGTAGGCCAGGAAACAGGTGGTGGGATCAGGTTAAGAACATCTCCGAGACCCGTCTGAGGATCGCGCCTGTGTCTCTTGAGTTGGTGGCGAGGGACCATTTGTCCCTCCATCGTTCCCACTCTTCCGCCAGCTCGCCCGCCCTCGCTCCTCGACCGTTCTAAGGATAAGCGTTTCCTTTTTGGCTTCTTGGGTATTTAAAAATGTGCTGCCATATTCATTCAAGCTCCAGCATTAAAAGCTATTGCTCTGACTTTCACACGCCCTCTAAGCTATTGCCGACAATATGCAATGCTCACTCATAAAAACTTTTTTTGTGCATCTAGCTTCAAGACCTAAAGCTGATGCCTGAGAGCTTATTGAGCGCAACCGGGGCTGGGCATATTTTATTGTTGGTGAGATTTGGTCGGCTCATCTGACCGAGCTCAGCCTCGCTCAGTACTGGAGAGGTTTATAGATGAACCACCAAACACTAACTGCGCAGAAACAAAAGATGTTCGCTTATTTGACCTAAAAGAAAAAGGAACAAGCTGAACCCCAAAAAAACTGATAGAACAAAAGAGAGAGAGTGAGAAAAAGGAAAGATGAAGTCTTGAGGCAGTCTTATTTGCTTACCTTAAAAAGAAAAACTAACTCGTAACCTAACTATCTTAAAGCGGAGACCAAATCCATATCGCGTCCCTTCGATTGGATTTACTATCTCAATCTCTTAATAACTTATTGAAACTGACTTAAAGTCTAAACTACGTCCTAGTCTAACCCCCAAATCTTACTTATCTTAACTTGCCTCTGATCCAGTGTCACACCAACGCAATGGCCTGCGAGAAGCCTGAACTTGCCAGATGACGATGAGATGGGCTTGTTCTACTTCGGTAATGTCAATGAGTTCGGGCCCCATGTTGGGCGCCAATTTTTGTGACTGGTTATAGGCCACAGGGGCAACTTTTAGCAGAGTTGAACTAGAGCGGACATGTTTAGTTCAATTCTACGTTTAATAAGTTTCAGTGAGATATCCTTAATTACCTTACTTGGGCTTTGTCTTCGTCCCGCTACGATACGTCGGGCTTGAGTCTGCGTTAAAAGTGACATTTCCTAAAAAACATTTTTTCGGGATAAATAGACTTTTTTCGTCTTTTGCGTGCTTTTTTAGGTTTTATATTGGTTAAAAATAAATCCCCAAATGTTTCCATGGGACAAACATAAGATTCATTTGACACAAGCACCCTTATGTTGTCATTTTGGCTCTCGAAAGAGCGTGCCGGTGACATTTTTCTGGGAACGAGAAAAGAATTCGTTGTAAAAATCTGAATAAAATACGTATTTGTGACATATCTGTCATGCGTGGATACTGGACAATATTTGAAACATGTGAACTAGAATTTTACATGTTTCAAATTTGTTTTTTTTTTTATTAACACTCAGTTTTCCTTTACGGTTGCCAAACGAAACCTACTCCTGTTTTTGACATTTTCTCTTCAATGTGTCTTCTATCCTGCCTTAAATGACGTATACGTTAATAATTATTTTTTTTTTCACTGGTTTTCTTTGTTATGCTAAACAGCGTTCGTACACAATTATATTTGTACTTTCCTTTTTGTAAAAAGCTCGTATTAAATATCTCATTAAAGGGTTGTTGTCAGTTAATTAAACGCAAACAAACGCTTTTTATTTTTCGCAAAACAGCCAGATTGTGCAAATAAATATTAAAAAATTTTATGGTTGAACGTCAGGCTGAGCTGGAGTCAAAGCTTATTTTTGAATTCAACTTAATACTATGTCCCCACTGGTATTAAAACTGAGATTAAAAACTAATCCCCAAGTGCCTTCACCGGATAAACATAAGAAGCCCTCTTATTGTCATTTTGACTCTCGTAAGAACATAACGATCAAATTCCCCAGGAACGAGAAATCAATTTCGTTGTAAAATCCCAATAGAATACGTATTTGTGACAGATCTGTCATATGAGGTTTATTTTTTCTAGTCTCAAACTATTCTAAAGATGCTTGAAAAGGGTAAAAACTGGCATAAGAGAAGTTTGTTGAAAGGATGAACGAGATTAAGGAGGAAATTCTTCCTTCCGAGTGAGTTTACATTTTGTAACCATACAATCTTGAGATTTGTAGCAGACGACTTGAAGATTTATGTTTATCGCAGATTTGTGTCCGGTGGAGACACGGTATAAGTGTCTTTGTCATTTCCATCGCCGAAAATTTTAGCTCAAATACTCCGAGGTGACTAAAAATTGGTGAAATAATTTTTTTTTCGGATGCTCGGTTCTGCGTCTTATCAGTTTAATGTGACTGACAAAGTGACAACCAACCAAGAAGAAACAACGCAATTTCTAAGGTGCAAGGAGCTAGGAAACGATGTTCAACACTTCTCTCTTCCATAGGGGTCATTTGAGGTTAATCAATAATTTTGCTTCTTTGGACTTGTTGACGAATTTTCTTTTGGAATTTCCTAGTTAGGTAATCGTAAATACTTTAAGGCAAGAAGTATTATCAGTGTTACGAACACTATTACTATTACTGAATGATTTCAGATATCGAACGAATTCATTCATTTATTCATTCATTTTTTTGAACATTCCTTTCAACCCCTGACAATAGATTAATACTCTTTTCATGTGAAATAGGTAATAAACCGCTCAGCTTTATTCTTAGTCTTAGCCGTGTCGATGTGCAGTGTGCACCAATTTGTACGATGAGCATTAAGGCGTACGCCCACTGGAGTGTAAAACTGCGAGAGTAACGAGAGTAGCTCGCAGAGAGAGACTTTCAAGAAGTCGGGAAGTTGAGGGCAGAAAATCAACTCTCTGTGAGTACTCTCGGGACTTTCGAGATTGGTCTGAGAGCTGCTCGCAGTAGTTTTACTACTCTCAAGTAGACAAGCGCCTTTATAAGTTTTATTAAGACCCTCTAAACTTTTTTATATTAGGGTCTGACATATTCTCTTTGAGTGAGGACCCTAAAATCCGCTGTTCGGTATATCGAAAACAGAATTCCAACAACAAACTTGTTAGCTACTAGATCGGCTAGATTCTGGTTCACCTCTAGCTACAGCGTTTGACGTTTTTTGTGTGATCTAGAATCTCAGATGGCGTTCTTTAAAAAGGAGTGAATATTTTTAAAGGTGCCTCGAAATACTCGAATTGCACTTAGACCAATGCCTGTCCTCTTATTTTCAACTGTTACCAAACAACCTACTGTAGAATGACTAAATCGAACTATTGTGAATTGGTTATAGTCCGATATAGTGTTTCGAAGAATGCCTTAGATTCAGTTGTTTTGTTTAAAGTTAACAGGCGCTTAACCTTCTGGTCCTGTCGGCGGTTCCAAGAGCAGTTGCCATCAGTACCAAGGAAAAATAGTGAATTTTTTTTCCAATAAATGATACATCCACCTGATAACTACGAAAAATGAAAATCCAAATTCATTTTAATCGACTCTTAAACAATGTCGCATTCCATTTGTCAGTTCACACATAAAAATGGTAAATGCCATTTTTCCCCCGCTCTAGAATTCCAATCCTTAATTCAAAATCCATTTGCATTTTTTGGTTGTGCATTCTTGCATAAGCCATGTCAAAAGCCTCTCAGCTTCTGATTTAGGCAGTCATTTTCCACAACGTTGACATCGAATTCCACATATTCCGAATCACTGATTACGTTCTACTCCCCCGCTCGTACCTTCTCTCGAACATTGATCTCTCGGTCGGTTGAATAATTAATTTGTAATGCACCAACAGAATGCAATGACCAAAAACTGTTCAATTATTTAAACTGTACAACAATGTGAATAATGCGGAAAAAAATTACAATAAAAAAAAAATAAATGTTTAAATGTAAAAAGCTGTAGTTATTGCGCGTATCGAAATCCCTTACCAATGATGAAATCGGGGAAAAATGCCTCGGATTCAACCAGCAGAGATCCAAAATGAGCCTGCATACCGTTGCTGATTGAAAATAATAGCCATCCCTGGTTTTTTTTTTTTTCAATACTCCCTACTGCATTCGTTCTGCGGGCTCTGACTGCTTTTCGGGCGGGACGGCTCTGTGTTCGATGTGGTTTTTCTTTCATCAATCAATCGAAGAATTTTATAGTTTGCAATGAAATTTAAATTATCAACATTGCACGATTGTAATTAAGGATTCCGCTGGCATTTCGCAAAAGCATATCACAATCACACAATCCAGCTGCCCACAATCGCAGGATTTGGCAACTCGCAGGTTGCTGGGTTCGAGAAGACAGCTCAATTAATTATGCACAATCACACTCGTCGTCGCATAGTTGTCGTGGTGATGATAAAGGGGGCAGCGAGCGCGATAAATCAAAACGAGGTTAGTCCGGAGCAAATTAATTGCAATCGATATCGATAACAATCGGTAACTTAGGTGTGATACAATCTATGGGTTGGTTGCTGCTGTGTTATCTTATACGATTTGGCTACGGGCGGCGGCGTGGGGGTTCTGCGTAAACTTCACCCCAACAGAAGTAAAATTTTTAGCTTAAAGAGCACCATTTTGTGTGTTTGTGCAGTCATGCAAAAGGGAAGAGAGTTGTGCTTTAATGAGGTATGCAATGCCTGCAATTGTCGGTACAGGCTAATTTGTGCACCCATGGATGCTTGGAAGAAAGTGCATAAGTTGCGATGTGCCATCAGTGAATTGGAAAAGTAGCGAAAATGATTACAAATGAGTGTGTAGGCTCGCATGAAGAGTACTTTAGGTTGGCTAGACAAAGCTGGGTGAATTATACATCAACTGTCACAGACATTTGACTTTTTGTTAGTCTTAATGACGGATGATAAGTGGCATTTAAGTTGAAATTGCCGTGGGTAGACAGAAGTAACTAAATGTTACGTATACGCCAGAGTGAACAAGGTTTCAAGGTTTTGTAGTTTTCAAAGATCCAAGCGGGGATAGCAACAAGAGTCCAAGTAAATATGGGAATTATGTATTTACAGCCATTATCCTTATTTAAGTGAATTTTCTGTCTTTATTAGACGATTAAAGGTTCTTAAACCCGCAATACTAAACATGTAATATGTAAAAGTGTTGTATGTGTTTCTGGCATTAAATCCGACGCAATTTTCCGACGTCCATGCGACACTTTAATCACATGGAATACATGCAACTTTTTTACATGTCGTATACCAACGAGGCATCTGCTCTTGAAACTCACATGCATAAAGGCTCATTCGATTTTATTAGACATTTATCCAATTTGCGCGTTTGACAGCATCCACAATTGATGTACTTAAAAAATAATAGACACTGGGACTAGAGGACAGTGCTAGTAGACCACATGTAGTTGCAGTTTTTTCTTCCTCGAATGCGGCATATGCGAGCATTTTGCTATGTCGCGCTCTATGCAATTTTTGGACATAGTACCTGCATGCAACGAGGTTTCATGTGCGACCACAAAGTTAGGCACCATCCACTTGTCGTGTGCTTCGTTTTCATAACATGCACTTAAAAGAGTCACTAAAAATCCTACTCCCAAGTGTGCGATAGCCAACACTTTTTCTGAATGCGGAATTTCGTTTTGTCCTGAGGGCCGGCCTTAGCCAGATTATACTTTCGAATGTCGAAGGTGACAGTGCATTGAAAAACATGCTGCGTGTCATCAATTTCTTCTTGTAAAACCTTGGAGTACAATTTTCTCAATTTGTTTATATTTGGATGCCTTCACGAGAAACTGGCAAAGCCTCCAAGAGTAACAACTGGGCATAAGAGACACGCATTTCAGGATCGATTGAATTTCTTTATCAAAATCGAAGGGCGGCTTATGTCAATGTTCCAATTCGTCCCATGGGCTAGTTTAATTGTAGAAAATTGACTTAACTAATTTTTGATCAATCAATGTACTTGACTCCGATCGATCAATGCATACAACTCCGCGTTTGGTGCAGACATCAAGTCTTACGTAAAACCTTAATTGAAAGCTGCGATCTTTTCCTTTAAGCTCAGCTTTCCTGATGACCAGCTGCCGTAGTTTCTTTACTATTGCTCCAGCTTGGCGAACCCTACAGGGTAACTTAGTGTCACTTCTCCCATCTTTGGTGAAAAGGACCCTAGATAAAAATTAATCAATGTGTTCATTTACAGCATGGCGCATTGCACTTTCGTGAGTATTTCGCTGACAACGACGTTCGCACTTGTGAAAGACTGAATGGCTGTCTGAAGGATCATTAGCCTTCTCCAAACCTTCAACACACACAGATCGGTGTCGCGTCTTCCCAGACCGTATCAAGAATAAACCTTGGAGTGAAAAGCTTGGCTTAAACTATGAACTAACCTTCAACTATACCCCTAGAGTTTTAGTACAATCGCTGTTGTCACCTCTTTTGAAAATGGGAGCTATAACTTCTGCTTGCCAATCGCAAGGTACTTTTTCACTATCACAGTCCGCTTTAATGACGCCCGTTATGCATTTAAAACCTTCTTAACCAATTGCCATGGGCTTCTCTGGCCGGGTTACATCAGCTCCAGCAGACTTGCCAACTTGTCTTGAGGACTTCATCTACTGTGGGAGTTCGAACCTCGTTTGCGGTGGGATTTTTATCTTCAGTGCCCCGTTGGGGGTTGAGCAACTCTCAAAAATGCTTGCTCCATCTGCGTAAGACATCGCTCGTACCGTACCTGGACTTAATGCCTTGTACCATATTGAACTTCTTTCCTCTGAGACGGCGGATAGTCTGTTAATACAATTTATTTGCAGATCAGTTATCGTGCTCTAAACTCTCGCGCTAAACTCGTTCCTTGGTGGTTCCAATAGCCTGCCATATTGAAAGTTCCTTAATCTCATTGTACCGAGCGTGGAAAGCTGAGTCTCTACATCGATTCCGCACAATGTTGGCTCTTTTCTTCTTCTACGCGAAAAACCACCCAAAACCAAAAAAATTAAAAACCGCTCAATAATTTCAGTGATTTTTCATTCGCTTTCGGGTGAATTTTCACTTTTTGCGATTTTGCACAATGAAAAATCGCCCAAAATGTAAAAAATTAAACATACAAGAAGGTAAAAAAAGTAACGCAGGGGTGGTGCCCATACATGTTCCATTTTCGGACATAAGGCCCATAGACCTTGCTGCCCCCTGCTTGCCCCCCCTGTCCCCTTGGGCTTCCTACAACCCCCTGCTGGGCCGTCTTTTACATTCGTTAACTTTTTGGGCGAACTTTCATTTGATTTTGGGCCTTTTTGCATCATTTTTTGGGAGTCTTTTCGTTTTGAAATTTCGCCCTTAAATATTGGGTCATTTTGCAGTTTTTGGTTTTGGGTGATTAGGTTTTGGGCGACTTTTCGCATAGCCCCCTTCTTCTCCCTGAATAGCTTCTTGAACTCCAGGTTTTTTAATCCACGCAATTCTTTTTTCACCACCAGTCGTGCGCCGTCCCAAGCCGCTTCACTACACAAACATTTTCAGCAGAGGAATGACTGCCGTTGTAACAAGGTGCCATTCTCCTCCGCCATTCAAAAGTGAATTCGTTCAATCTTCTCCGAAACGTGACGTGCTAATCGTTCTCCGTAATCAGTCAGCATTCTGTAACCTTTCCCACCGTATGCGGGTCGCCAGCCTTTATTTTCCGCCTTGGTGACAAAGGAATAGCCTTGGTCCTTGGTCGCTTATCGTTTTTGGTCGCTAGTAAACCCACAAGACGAAACGATCAAAATGTTGCGTTCAGCATTCACTCGTTTTGGCGCGTTCATCTCGCGGTCGTGTGCAAACATTGACAGCTTCGGGGACATGCCCGTTTATGTGTGTTCCTTGAAAGCGACAAATAATAGTGAGGACGATAAGTTTGTTGAACCTTCTCTCTCGAATTGTGGAAAAGTCTTCTTTTACTAGTTGTTACATAGAGGCTGTCACATCTCAATTCTACCAGGATCTTTTTTTTTCAGACTTATTTAGGTTAGGTGCTAGCTGTTTCTATTGTTGCAAGAATCTCTTTTTCTGCTGTAAATGCCTCCGTCTTTTTAACACTTCTGCGGCAAAAAACACTTTTGTTTGGCTACTGAAAACGGCCATCTAGGCAAAGGAGAACAGTAGTTAATAGAAAGCTCACTAGGACGTAGTTGGTCTAAGGTATGTTGCCTGTTAGGGAATTCAATTCGAACTTCGAAAGCTCACTAGGACGTAGTTGGTCTAAGGTATGTTGCCTGTTAGGGAATTCAATTCGAACTTTGCAACCATCCAATGCTTTGCAGGTGTAATGACCTTAAGCTTATTTTTGATTGATATTGCTGGGATACCTCAGGGTTCCATTTCGCCCCCTTCTCTGTTTTACTTGATTTAGAATTGTTCTTTTTTTCTTTTCCATTCAGGTGTGAGGTTATGATCTGAAGTGATGGATCATAACCCTACCACTCTACTGCATTACTAACGGTCCGCTTGTGGGGTACACCGATTTGACCCCAGAATATACCGGCAGGCCACCCGGTTTTGGATCTTTTCGTCACTGAGTCCAAAAAAGTGCTTTTGTCGTTGGATTTTTGTGATCCAGACATGTTTAGGCCTTCCTTTCTTTCGCGATTGCGCTGAAATGTTGATTGACATTGCCTCTTTGACAGGGTTCTTAGGATCTCTCCTTTGAACATGGCAATACCAACTGAGCCGGACATGCTCTATTTTCCAGGAGATAGGTCCTTTTACATGTAGGGGTGCCGTGGCGTAGTGGTTAGTGTGTGTTCGAATCCTGCCATTGTCACCTGAAAAAAAGACTTGTTATTTTTCACGGTCCCCACCTCCGCGAGGGTTTGACAAGCCCTCCGAGAGTATCAATTGTCTTGAAAAACTTCTCAAACTGCCGTTCGGATTCGGCAAAAAATTGTAGGTCCCCTTGCTTGTGAAGAAATCAACACACACAGCATACATTGTTGAGAAGTTGGCCCTGGTTCACTTCGAGCTGTTGCTCCACTCTATTTATTTATTTTTTATTTTTTAGGTCCTTTTATATGGAGGCTTCCTCGGATCTTCGTACTTCTACAGAAGTTTACTTGATTTTGAATTAGAGCGGCCAAAAAGTCTTAAGCTTTCTAACTCCCTCTTGCAAAGGCATATTTTTTTACGCCTGAATTCTTATGCTACTGTTTCGCTCGTAAAAAAAGTCCTCTTGTCTTTTACGATTATACAAATGTATGTTTGTCTTAAATCCTGTCCCTACTATCCCATCGAACTTTTTTCACTGGTTTGTTTCAAGTAGCGGACACTTTCCGCAGCCTGAGACTGAGCATGTCTCGGTCAAATAGACTACAAAAAAAAAAAACTTTTTTGGGATTCCTGAAGTAGGTAAAAGGCGGTTCGAAAAAACGAGTATCATAGGTTTCTCTAAACTAAACAAATAGAATTCCCTGAGGACCGCTCCTTGTATTTGGTCTAATACGCTCTGCACACTGAATCGAAAACTGAGTTTTGGGCAAAAAGTTTTCGAAAACTCGTTTAGCCATTCACACTTCCTAAACGCCGACTAGAATTTGTTTTCGTTTTTTATTTATTTATCAGTTGTCAGATTTTAGCCCATATTTTTTTTAAACGTGCTCTAAAAGATCCATAAAAGATGGGAGTCTATCAAAAATTTTATGCTGACCTCAAAACTACAAGCTGATTTCAGACAGGTAATTCAGTTTCGGAGGTATTAACATCCGAAATTGGGACAAAAGTTACATTCTTTGCAAATTTAATTTAAAATTCTCAAGGCAATTTGATATTCGTGACTGTCAAAGTGGTTTTGAACGAAAACTACTAAAAAACTGGAGTTTCGAAAACAGAAAATTTACAAAAATGTATGGGAAAACGCATATTTTTTAAGAAGTTTTCGCGAGTTTTCACGAGAACACAGTTTTGAGTTCGGTGTGTAGAGAGCATGAGAATGATTTATCTGCCAAAAGCCAATTTACTTCAGTTCGGGAAGTTGAAAGCTTTAAGCACTATCAGCAAGTATTACAGTAGGAGCCTTAAAAATTAACTGGCACTTGCAGCTCAAAAAATATTTGCTGCTCTTATTAACATAGAGGCGACCAAAAATTGTTGCCGACCGGCAAATTGAGAAGTCTCTCATGACAAATGGTACTCTCGGAGAGTTTGTCGAACCCCCGCGGAGGTGGGACTGTGAAAAATTTGTCTTGCTCCGGGATTTGAAGCCGGGACATAGAGTTCTAACCGCTGTATCACGTCGCTAGTTGGTTATTTTTTATGAAGCAAAAAATACTGAGCTCTTTTATTCCTTTTTTTTATCAAAATGCTCTTCAATCGATCAATTTAAAAAAATCATTTTAAAAAATATAAATATTTGCTTACAATATTCTTTGTTTTTAAAGAATTTTATGTATGCAATAAAATATAATTTTTTTTTTAAATAAAACTTTAAAATATTTACCATGCAAGAATTTAAATATGTAAAATTTTCTTTATATTTTTTGTTAATTATGTTGTGTTATTCATTTTATAAATTAATTAATTATAAAATAATTTTTGTGTATAACATTTAATTATAATTCATTAAAAAAAAAATACAATTAACTTTCATTATACTTTTAAGGTGGCGGGTTATTTGCACCCCAAGCATTTAGCGGAGGTCTTGGTACCTTGGGGAGCCCCGCACAGCCTACAGGTATAAATTTTACACATTTTATAAATATACATTAATCCATAATTAAACACTATTATGTAGAATACAACAACTCCCTCCCTCACTAATGCACTTGTTAACTTTACGCGTCATTGCAAAAATTCCCGAAGATAAACAAAAAAAACAATCATTAACAGGGATGACTGAAAGTATTTTTTTTTTGTTTAAGTAAACGACACGTTTGCATGTATCCTGTCATGTTTTTTTTGCCGAAACGTATACTCCCTAAATAAACCCTTCGCTCTTCTCGCTTTGTATCTTGTTTTTTTACCCTACGTCGCGTCGAGTGTTAATAATTGTAATTGCAAAACATGTCGTGCGTATAGGATACACGACATAACATGACAAACAAACAAGATCCTGTCTGTTTCGATTTTGTACAAAGAGGGGGTGGATTTTAGGTTCATTTTTTTATCGCTTGACTGACCTGGTTGGTCATTTATTATTCATGAAATCATTACATTAACTTGGCGCTTGTCAGTCTCTGTCTTGTAGAGAGAGTGCATTGACGGCTCGGCGTGTCCTTGTTTATTTGCGTTGTAAGCTGACAATGCCACGTTTGCTCGTTAGATGGAAAATGAGTGAGGTGTCTGGAAAAGTTTCTTTATCAATGTCCTTGGCAGGAGGTGGCATGTGTAATTGAGGCGCGTTTTAAGGACAAACAGCCCATCGTCGTGTCGTAGAAAATTTTCCTGTAATTGGCTGAATTATATGTGCCTGAAAAAATATACATTTCATTTCGAAAAAAAAACTGGACTAGATTTGTTTACATACATTTCGAGTTGGCAGCGTGAACTGGATACGAAATTGCAAATTAGTCATAAACTCTGTCGGTATTCTTGTAAAATGTGTATGAGGAGAACGTTTTCTTCAAAATTATGTCATTTTCTTTTCATAAAAAGGACATTTTGAAACCACCAATCCAACGGTGGTCAGGCAGTCATTGGGTTTGTGACCCACCCTTTTATCGTAATAGACTAAATTATCAACATTAGTAATCAAGCACAGCCTTTTTCCTTATAAAGATTAGTAGGACGTAAAGTAAGTCGATCAAAGAGGTTTTCTCAGGCCAAAATTGCAGCTCATGTACCCCAAGTAAAGTAAGGACCAAAAAAGCCCAATTTTTCATTTATCAAATAAAGGTAGGGGGTAGAGTCGAATCAGTTGATTTAGAAAAAATGTCCTAACATTTTGAGAAGCTTTTCTTAGTACTGGATACAACCAAAGCATAACTTTTCCACCTACCCGGCATTGCTGAGTAGTTCTGCCCAAGGAAATCAACTTTTAATCACTCGAATTAGTTCTTCAAACTCAACGAAAACGAAAAATACGTTTTAAAACTACTGGTATACCTCAGGGCTATTGCTGTTGTCCGCTTTTATTTTTTTTTTTATTTGTAAATCTCTTACCTACTACTTTTTGCCTTTTGACAGTTGCTTACATACTCAACTGTCAGCCTATAGGCTCTGTTCTTAGGAGTTCAGAGAATTTGATTCATAGCTTAGCTCAGACTTATCAATCTTTTCAACTTGAAATTTGTGGGGTTCTTAGACTCGTGAAGTGTTTTTTTAAAAGCAGCTTATAGAGACCGCATACGTTCTGGAGTATCAAAGACCTAGGCTGGACAAGCGGGAATTTAGAGGACACCAATTTAATTAAGACAAAAGCACAGTTGTAATGAGTTAACATATTGTAGACATCTAGGAAGTAGGCCAGATGGAGTAAACGGAGGGCAGACTGGCTTGAGACCAGTACTTTTAGAGAAGTTCTTTCTACACTTTGACTAAAAAAGATCATGAAGAGGACAAGGAATCCCATAATTTGCTGTCAATTTTCTAGCTTCCAGCGGAACAAGAGACGATTTTTTTTGTAGGCTGAGTCGCGTTGGGGCCAAATAAACGATAACTTAATTAGTCCAACAGCTAGCTTGGTTTTTGGACCAAAACTGTAAGCAAAGCTAACCACCTTTTTGCAGAGGGAAGTTAAAATACCAGCGGACGAAAAGGAGAACAAAAACCCTGTTTTTTCTCTCACCGGTAGAGCATGATCCTGCTTCCTTCAGCTTTTCTGGCTACGAATTTTACCAATTAAACTATCCTTGACCGATTTGTTCTCAGTTCAAATTCGATCACGTAAGTTTTGGCGATGCTGAATATTTCTTGCTGTTCTCTTGAAGTTGATTAGAAATCACGCACAGAAGACTTACATTAGTGGATTTAGCGTATTTCTAATTGGCCATTGATGGTAGACACTTCTGAATCTTCTTTTTATTTGGGGGCGAGGTTATGATCTGAATTTAGGGGTCATAACCCTCCAACTGCTAGCGCATTCCTATTATCTGGAAAAGTGTTTTTAGACCAGATCTACTTGTCAAAACTGTTAGCCATGCATAGAGTCTTGCTGGGAAGGACCAAAGATGAAGGACCTCATGATTTCTTAGACTTCTGTTTATGATTCGAAAGTTCTCAATAGAACTTAAAGTTGAACGCTAGGCCTGCCTTCCACGGGCGACACACGAAAAACGTTTTTGGGTAGATTTAGTTTCGTCGTCTCTTGCTCCCAAAACACCCAATCTTTTTCGAGCTTATCGTAACTACCGACGGCAACGACCGACTGATCTGTCGCTCATCGAAATGAACCCTCACGAAGTTTTATTCGCTGTGATATGGAAACTCTATGCAAAGCGTGCCTTTATACCGAGTAAAAGATTGATATTCATGCCTGGGCAGGTGCTTTCAGTAGCACACCTAAGCCCAAATGTACCAAACTGAGTGCAAAAAGCGAGAAAAGGTGCATTCATACCGAGCTGAAAAACAATTCTTATGTCTGGGCAGGTGCGTCTAGCATCACGTTTAATATTAATGCCGCCACATATTTCCGCAATAGGTTTCCCTCAATGATTCGTCCACTTCCTCTGAGAACTGTATTAATTTCAAGCTAAAATTTAAGACTTGTGTCCGGGCAAGTGCTTTTTCGACTAGTCTTGCGACAATGGAAAAATGATAAAACACACAGCTCTAGAACCGAAAACAGTTTCTAGAAACATATAAATTCTTGATGGTTGTCTTGAACATGAGGGTTGCTAAGTTCTTTAAAAAACCTCAGTTCGTTTTTACCCCTTAAAAAACTTTACTGCGGCTTTAAGTGACCACAGCGTAGATGGCCGAATGGCTTTCCAAATGGAGCTTTCATACTCCCTGAGCCTTTTGCTCTTTTCATAAATTTTCTATCAAACAAAATACCCAACTTTATCTCACCCCTTAATGTTTGAAAACACGTCCTTCATTGATAATTTATTGAAATTAAAATTTAAAATTTAATAAATAACCAGAATTCCCTCCGGAAATGTAAAATTAATTTTCAAAATTAAATCCCCCTAGGTCTAGCCTCAACTTCAATCTATGAGGAACCAGATTGTTGCACTATTTGTACGTGTGTAATACAAAGTGTTTTATAGAAACTGTTTCACACAACAACAAAAATTGATTTCCGAATAAATCGATTAATAATATCGTTTCCCATTAGGGAACTCCAACCGTAGCGACCCCTCTCGAAAAAAAACCCATCAAAAAGACGAGCAAAGTGTGACCCCATCACCAGGGCAATCAAAATGCAAATGAATTATTCAACTGCGTCCCGCCGAGACTAATACAAAATGAAAACATAATTAGCAAGGACATGGATGAGGACGAAAAAATAGAAAAACACTCACTACTATACTCTCTAGAGCTTGACACTTTTAACTAGAAAAATTCATTTTAAATTCATTTCAATCACTTTCACTTGTCTATCAGGGGATGAGAGACTGCGAGAACTTCTTCCTGATTGATTAATCATCATCATCATCATCATCATCATCGTCTTCGTTGTCGTCGTCAGCACACACAAGTAGGGATCAAAGGAAATCTCAGCAGCAAAAGCAAATTGTTACCCCTGCTCCTTTTCTGTACCGTGTCTGTGATTGAAGTCAGCAGCTTATGTGAAACACACAGACAAATCCCCTTTATTCAGCCGTCTTCAAGGTTGTTAGGAAGGTTGCCCTATATATCCTCGCTGCTCGCTCTGAAAGAGATTGATTGATTGATGGGTGCCCCCCAAACCCAGTGGCAAAAGTGCTAGCTCGAGCTTACAACCCCTAGCGTAGGAATTTATTATGCAGCAGCTTTCAATTCCGATGAACATCGACTTACCTAAACAACTAACGCCGCACCGCGCGCCGTTTACGAATAAATCTCTTACTCGCAACTGACAGCGCACAACGACCAAAACAAAATCAAACAGAAGGTGGCCATTGGGCCATTGCTGCAGTGTCCTTTCTCTACATTATTGTGGGCTTAGTGTCGCTTACTAGAGACGGTGACGTAAGTTACTCGCTTTTTTGCCATTTAAATTAAGTAATTAAATTAATTGGAAACAAATCAATGCCACCCCCTGTGTGAGGTGGCAGTGATGGTGACATTTAGTGAAAAGAAAGTCGATTGGTAAGGACAAAAGCCGCCGCCGCCGGTGTATCACGTAGACGTTTTATGGTCTTACAGTGTGCTGACGTGCAGGGATTTCCTGCAATGCTAATCGAATGCGACGGTATACATTGTATAAACGCGCTGGTGGCCTATCGATGTGCCATGAACCTTTGCTTGCAAATATGCCTTCTAGTGAGAACTTGTGATCCACATACTTGGAGGCAAGGTTTTGTGTCTGGGCAGCTGCTTCGAATACAAGCCCAATCGGAAAAGGCACTGGAATGTCGGGCTAAAAAAAAATAGCCCAACATTACAGCGTGCAAAAATTAACATTCACTGAATTTCTATGTCTGGGCAGGTGCTTTCAGGCTCACAACTGATCGATTGTAAACTTTCGTCTCCTAACGCCTGACCTTATTAAACCCAAAGCTGCTTCTTGTAGCGGGAACTTTCAATCAAATGGAAAATGAACACAAAAAAATGAAAAATATATGATTTTTGTGTCTGGGCAGGTGCTTCTAATGCCCCATCTAAAGGGAAAGATTCAAAACCAGCGCGATAGCAGTTGTCAACTAGCTTTGTGATAAAAAAAACAGGGCCAAAATTGAAGGCGATCAATAGTATTCTTGCTTGGTAAAAATATTATTTCCATTTATAGAAAGGTGCTTTAAAATGACAACTGGTTGTCGCCTTGTGCCATTCGCTTATAGCACACTTGTCACTTCTAGTCACTCAACGGTTTGATTGCCCTTTTGAGTTCTATGGGCTTGTATGGGAATGCGGGCACATGCTCAACCGACACGAAACCAGTTTAAGTTTTAAATCTGTGTTTTGCCGCCGATTTTATAGTTGTTTGTTGTCAAAATTACACCATTTTTGCTTTGCAAAAATATTGTTTCCATTTATAGGCAGGTGCTTTAAAATGAGAACTGGTAATCGCCTTGTGCTATTGGCTTATAGCACATGTCACTTTTAGTCACTCAACGGTTTGATTGCCATTTTGAGTCCTTTGGGCTTGTATGGGAATGAGGCCACATGCTCAACCGACACGAAACCAGTTTAAGGCAACTTTTAGATCTTTGTTTTGCCGCCGATTTTAAAGTTGCTTGTTGTCAAAATTACCTCATTTTTGCTTAGCAAAAATACTATTTCCAAATATAGACAGGTGCTTTAAAATGAGAACTGGTAATCGCCTTGTGCTATTGGTTTATAGCACACATGACACTTTTAGTCACGCAACGGTTTGATTGCCTTTTTGTGTCCTTTGGACTTGTATGGGAATGCAGGCACATGCGCAACCGACACGAAACCAGTTTAAGGCAACTCTTAGATCTGTGTTTTGCCGCCGATTTTACAGTTGCTTGTTGTCAAAATTACCTCATTTTTGCTTAGTAAAAATATTATATCCATTTATAGGAAGGTGCTTTAAAATGAGAACTGGTAGTCGCCATGTGCTATTGGTTTACAGCACACATGACACTTTTAGTCACGCAACGGTTTGATTGCCTTTTTGAGTCCTTTGGACTTGTATGGAAATGCAGGCACATGCGCAATCGACACGAAAACAGTTCAAGGCAACTTTTTAATTTGTGTTTTATCGTCGATTTTACAGTTGTTCGTTGTTAAAATTGCCTTTTTTAACAGCTGTATGTTTGATCGCCGCCATGAAGCTTTGCCTTCGGCGATATCTTAGACAGCAAACAGTGAAATATTTCATCTGAATTTGGGTGTAGGTGGCTGCCTTCGTGGACTTTGAGTAAACTATTGATGCTTCAGGAAATTGCTTGTATGGTATAAGCCGTAGAGCTAAAAAAATTGGATCATGTAAACCCATGGACATCTACGTTAGTGATTTAGTGATTTAGTGAGTTTCCTTGGCCTTCTGGTGGACTTTCCTTTTTTATCGATTTCCTGAATTGATAATATTTTGTGCTGAGAGCCTCAGTATACCTACTGTTTTCATGCTTACGCATTCTTGATTCCAAATTATATTTGACACTTTTAAAAATTTTATAACATCAGGCCTCTATTCCGTGATATTCTTACTGTGTTATCTATGTTAGTAGCATCTGTTTAAACTGCGAAAGAACTATTATGTCGATTGGATCTTTGGAAAAAGACAATTGTCAATCGCTTAAGCCCTCCCACTCGACCTAATCCGGGATGGGACACAATTTTCTAGCATTTGCTAGCCCCTCCAGCCTTCTGGACTAAATCAATAAATGCACCTAATCACTTTTCGTGTCCTTCGCAGCCCGTAATACTCTCGGCGATGTTCATTTTGTACATTCCTTATCCATTCGTCAATCAGTTGGTATTTAAACAGCTGTGTGCGGAACTACAATCATAAAAACTAAAAAAAAAAAAGAAGAAAAGAATAAAACGAATACGACACAGGCCATAAAACGATGAAAATGCAACCAAGTTTCCACTTCATAAACGTACTTTCCCATGTAGGTACCTACCTGCCACATTGTGCTTGACCCTCTTTTCTTTTGACCTTTTTTGTTGGTTTGTTTGCGGCAAGCCTGTAAACATTGAAGACGCCAGTGTTTAGATTTTTTATTACCCACTGTTTCCAAAAAAAATTGAATACGTTTTTACCAGTAGCTCAAAAAAAAAAAATCACCATATTTACTCACTTCCTCATACGTTGGAAAGTAATCTTCCTACAAATACTACTGCGACCGTTAAAGGATTACCCAAGATTTACTACCATCTGGGTTTACTTTACTTTATCAGTGCTCACATGCAAGTAAACATAATATCTAGGTAGAGCGGTACCGCTGTATCTGTATGTATACCCACATTCGGGTACCGATTGTAAATTACTTTCTTGCAAATGTTTTGAGTAATTTACGAGAACAATAATAATTACGAGTTTATGGGGTTTTGAGCTTAAGTATTTGCATCAAATTGATTTACGAGCGGGGATTTCGCTTTGTAATCTCTGGTATTGAAATAATGATTATGAATTGGATGTGACCGATGTTTATTGTTATTAGCAATAATAAGCTAATTATGGGACTTTGAGTGTTATGAGAGGTTCAGGTTCATTCTAATGCTTTGATTTTGAAATACAAATTGACGACAAATGTTACACCAGTCACTTTGTTTTTATGCAATGGATGAATAAGGATTTTGTTGATAATTTGTGATTTTGAATCAGGTAGTACTTAAAAAATCGCTTTTCCTCTCACTTGAACCATATCAGAGGTAGCTCTCATCTGGAGATTTTAAAAAAGACAAACATTCGGCAGGATCAACTGTACAATATTGCCTGATGAGCCTTCCTTACCCCCGCGTCCTTTTTTCTTTGATATCGTACGGAAAGTTCTTTTACTCAACTGAAAATCGTGGCTTTAAGCAAATTGTTACAGTTGCGCCATCTTTCATGTCGGTATGTAAAAATTCAAGATCTTCGGCAATTATCAACCGATTGAATTGAAAAGACTTATTTTTGAAACATCAGCTCAATAAAATTTTTACCATGAATCTCTTTGAACTGAAACAGTGCGTCGAAACAGTGACGCTGTTCATTAAAAATTGTTGTAGCCATATTACAAAAGTTTTCGCCGGTTTTTTCTATGCTTTAAAGACCTCAATTTTATTTTTATTCTAGGATTTGCTTTTTGCTGCCGTACGGTGTAAGCTTGATTTTTAGGCAAAGCTTTCTGACCTTATACTCGGTGCGGTTCATACATTTTAGCAAAACAATTTGTGTGTGCCATATTTTTTGTAGACATGTTAGAATTGAATAACTTTGGAACCTTTCAACCGACTGAATTGAGTGGACCCCTCGTTTTAAAACTTCAATTCAAAACAATTTTCTCCTGAATCACAATCATAAAGTGCAATTGATTCCAAGAGTATTGCCGTTCATCCACGTTGCATAGAGTAAGCTTGAGAAGCTCCACCCTAAAAGCTTGATTGAAAGGCTCATTCTGTCTGACAACGAAATTTAGATTCGTTTTCGTTTTCGACCTAATACAGCCTGCAGACATGGTTTTCAAAACATCAGCATCGGCTGTAATTCTACTACGATATTCCCTTGGTTTTCCTTAAAGTCTTCGGTTCGATCTTTGTGGCCTTCGTTGATTCTTTTCAGCCTTTGGTAATATTTTTTTCAAACTTATTTCTGCTTTTGGTCAGAATTGTCCAAAGTTAGGAACGGATAGGATAATTCACACGAGGTCTATAAAACACCGTCCAATGCGTGACTTAAAAGTGACTGGTTGGGCTGGAATTAGCACCGAAATAGTTATCGGGCTATGATTTCGGGCTATGATGATCGAAATCAGTAGACTTTGCCGAAACTTGTCTGCTATATGATTTCAACAAAGCGATGCCTATGCCAGTCTACAAATAATGACGTGTGATGCCAAATATACCAAACCCAGGTCTCGAGATTTAATTCCTCTGGACTAATTTTTGTGGGTGGCGGTATAAGCATGAACTCAAGTAGCACGATTGTGTGCATTTTTGCTACCACGACTAATGTGACTGAGCAATTGAAGATGTGA
The DNA here is from genome assembly GCA_947623515.1 of Neoascia interrupta. NCBI lineage: Eukaryota > Metazoa > Arthropoda > Insecta > Diptera > Syrphidae > Neoascia > Neoascia interrupta. Next base: position 111,309,047 of record OX392464.1, read on the forward strand.
TGGGGAATAGTCCTTGTGAAATTAATGAGGTCGTATATCCCTTAGCCCGAGATGGGACTAAGGACCACGAAGAATGCTTGGTATACTACACGCAATCTAGCTCTGGTTTTTGCCGGACATTCGCAAAGGATGTCGGAAAGAGTTACTCTTGGTCTCTTTTGTTAAAGTTGGCAATTGCACTTAAGCAAGGGACCAAATTCGTGAACGCCTTTATGAGACGCGTGTAGGTGTGAGCCCTGATTAGCCAGTTCATCTATGTGCTCCTCGTTTACTTTTATGTTGGCTTATGCCCAAGAAACCAGAAAAGGAATGCTGGAAATGTCACTTCTCTGGTTTGAAGAAGTTCCGGAGCTGACCGCAAAACTCATTCGCGCACCAGTTTGATGGATTATAGCCGAGTCCATAGTTCTATGTCGGCATGGCTTTGGATAAAGCTCCGTGTTAAGTTCTTCACTACTTTGTCTCTCTTCCACTGAAATCTAGCAGGAAAACTTAGTGCCTTTACTCGTTGTTTTGTACAGTCTCCTCAGTTTTGAGTTTTACTTAGCGCAGACCACCATCTATACGTGTGAATTGGCCGCACTTCAGTTGCGTACATCCACAGAGTCATCATAAGTGGAACGAGCAAATTAGCAATCACATTTTTCCGATACACCTCCAGAGAAGATCCTTGTTCTGACTGCCTCCGGAGTCAAAAGATGGCTGTAGGATTTCACCAGGGAAGGCACGATAGGCTCCTTTTTAAGAAACTGCAGTGCCAGAGCCCCAGGAAGGCTCTCCCGACAACCAATCTACTCTAATCTAGCAGTCACATGGTGGGGACATACAATTTGTTGCGAATTTCGAATTGAATTGAGAGGTCTCATGAAAAATGATACTCTCAAAGGGTTTGTCAGACCCTCGTGGAGGTGGGACCGTTAAAAACCTTTGTTGCCCCGATCAGGATTCGAACCAGGGAACTCGTGCACATTAGTCCTACTACACACTTACCATTGCACCACGGCCCCCACCATCTTTAGTTGTAGCCCTCAATTTTTTTTAAGAGCTTTCTTACCACTTAGACATTAAACTACTCTTGGCGTAAGTAGTGAATATGATCAGTTCCGATTTGTTCGGGCTAACGCCGAGGGCACATCTTGTAGCCCAAGAGCTTACCTTATCTAAAGCGCGTCCAATATTTCTCTAATCACGGGGGAAAACTTCCGTGACACTAACCCTTTCATCCCCACACGCGATACCGTTGACCACTTTCAGCTCAGTTTTACGCGAATTGCGATCATAACCATAAGCCAGAGTAGGGGAGAAATGATGTCTCTATGTTGGAAAATTATTCTATTTCCGTGTACAAAGAGTCTATATTGACTTGATAAATTTTTCGATAGTCATACTTCCACAATCTGAGATTCAAGAATAGTAGCAGCATTGTTGTTAAGAGCTCCCTCAACGTCTAAGAAGGACGATAGGCTGTTTTCTTTGTACCTAGGTAGGAACTTTTTATACTGTCTATACATACTACCTTGTTGAGAGCTGTTTCCGGAGGGTTGTGTGAACAGGTCATTGACGACCTTAAGGCAGATATTTGCTCCGAAATTATCCATTTACCGTTCGAGAAAGGCTTGAAAACACAGCAAAAATAGCTCGTTTTACTTTGGTCAATATAATTATTAATGATGTACCTACTCGTCCTCAAAAACAAGTCCAAATAAATTGGGGATAAATTAAATGAAAATTCCTTAAAATCTATGGAAATCGGTTGATTTGTCTTAAGTTATTCAGTACTCACGTACCGACATGAAAAATGGCGCACCCAATATTAGTGTCTTTTCGCCAGATTTTGTTACATGCCTATCTTCTATTGGTCGATTACACGTTACTCAGTCGTGATTTCCAATCTTTTACTAATTTGTAAGTATCTACGCCGATCTTTCTTTACAGCTGACGAGGTTTGTCGCAAAATTTTAACTTTGAAACAAAATATTTTCAAAATTCGTCTTAAAACGCTCATATAAAGCAAGATTAAAGTCAGGTTTGCCTTCCTTGGGTGAACCTGCCTTAGTTTGGGCTACGATTTTTAAATTCTTGTCCCAGTTTTTAACCTTGTGTAAGTACTAGTCTTACCAACGATCACTAGTGCAATGATCACTTGGTCGAATAGTAAGTTTTTCGAAAGTGGGGAATATCTTGCAGAACTCGTACCTACTCATGTCCTATTCCTTTATACTTATAGGGGTTTACCCACTTGACAGTTTATATACTGCTTGTTGTTGCAAGACTTGCCTGACTTAAAGCTGATCGATGCGAATAAAATCCGTGATTAGAAATATTCTGGCGCCATGGAGGGTCTATTGCCTCAATCTAAAAATTTTATGGAGACATTATGCAATAACGCTTCCCCTTTGAACTACAGGTCAGTAAAATTCTAGGTGTCCCACATTTTTAAAAACGTGAGCCTTGCTCATCATCTATCCCAAAATTTCCCAATAATCTCATCGTTTGACAATGTTTCCCTACCCTATACCCATACAATTGAGATTTCGAAACCAAAAACCCACCAATCGAATCACGTGTCCTGCCACGAAATTTGAAAATTACGCAAAGGCAGGCTCATCAAGTTCGATTTGGTATTGCACAGATATCAGCTGGGTAGCTGCCTCTCTCATCCCTACTTTACATAACCCGATCAACGGGAACGGAAAGTAAAAAAAAAAAATCCCTATAACCCTTCGCAATGGGTATAGAAGACTATAGCCAGGCTCTCTGCCTCTCTGTGCACAACAACTCAATTCAAGGGAAGGGATCACTGACTGTGTGTACACAGTTTCCGGGAATCAATTGTTGCATGTGCTCCGGTTTATGAGTGTGTTTGCACGAAAATCGATAATCAAACACAGAAGGATTTTATTTTGTGTTTGACCGAAAGGATTGTGCTCTGCTTGTGTGTGGTACGTGTGCCTTGGATAGGGAGGGGATAAATCTTAACAGGCCACGTGCTGTTCTTGAAATTCACCAGATTAACTTTGAATCGTGAACCAATAACAAGTGCATTAGTGAAGCTGTCTGTCGTGCTTTAAACCATTTATCGTTCTCCAGTGTAAAATAGTGTTGTTTGCTAACAAAATGAATGGTACACCGGCAATGTGGAACTGGACACAAATCGCTTTGCTTCCAGGTTGCATGGCATTCCTTATTTCTTTCTTCTTACTGTCATCACCTCTCAGCCACTGTGTTATCCCTTTTACTGATGTAATTTTTTTCTTCTCGTTGCTTGTGTCTAGGTTTAGCATTGAACACCTCTTCGCTGACAGCCCGGCGGGACTCCTTCGATCGTAATACGTCGGCGTACAGCCCATCGATGGACTACACAACAAGCACAGTGGCCGCAACAGCAGTCTCGTCGTCAGTGGCAGCGGCTGCCGCACAAGCCCGCAAATGGCCCATCAGCGGCTACGGTAATCTGGGCTCGGTGGGAAATGCTTCGGCCAGTCCCATCGGAGCCCCCATAACTCCACCACCGGAATCGTGCCTGGTCACCAATCGGGCCCCTGGTGCTGAGACAAAGTATCGTAACCAAATCTTGGTCGGCATCGCGGGACAAAATATGTTCGGCTCGAATAGTTCGCTGTTCTCAAAACACTTGGGCATTCCGGGCGCTACAGCTGTGGCGGCTGCCACAAACGCAGCGGCCGCTGTCCGACAGACCGCGGTTGCAGCAGCTGCTGCTGCGGCTGCAGGAGCCGCGGCCGCTGCCGCCGCCGGAGGTGCCAACGGCGAACGTGTACCTGGCCGGTCAAAACTACTCGAAGACTTCCGTAATCAGCGCTACCCGAATCTACAGCTGCGCGAGCTGACAAATCACATTGTAGAGTTCTCGCAGGATCAGCACGGCTCGCGATTCATTCAGCAAAAGTTGGAGCGTGCCACCGCTGCCGAGAAACAAATGGTTTTCAATGAAATTCTGGGCGCCGCCTATAGCCTTATGACGGACGTGTTTGGCAACTATGTCATACAGAAGTTCTTCGAGTTTGGCACCCCCGAACAGAAGAACACACTGGGCATGCAGGTGAAGGGGCATGTTCTGCCTCTGGCGCTGCAGATGTACGGATGTCGTGTGATACAGAAGGCACTCGAAAGCATTACACCCGAACAACAGCAGGAGATCGTACGCGAGCTGGACGGACATGTGTTGAAGTGTGTCAAGGATCAGAATGGCAACCATGTCGTACAGAAGTGCATCGAGTGTGTTGAGCCGAGTGCGTTGCAGTTTATCATAAACGCCTTCAAGTCTCAGGTATTTTCGTTGAGCACACATCCCTATGGGTGTCGAGTGATCCAGCGTATACTGGAGCATTGTACACCGGAACAGACGGCACCAATACTGGAGGAGTTGCACGAACATACGGAGAATCTGATACAGGATCAGTATGGCAATTATGTCATTCAGCATGTACTAGGTGAGTTATTTTTTTCATTTAAGTACAAAATTATAGGATCATATTTTAAGCCTTTAGGGCGTTTATTTTTAAGACAGACAGACACTTTTTGTCGCAGGACTTTATTAATTTTTTCCTGGCGATTATTTATTAAAAAATCTTAGGGAGGAAGCTCAATCGGTCAATTTTCTTACTTAATCGTTTGCCGCAAGCTCTAACTACGTGCGACCACACGGCGGATACAGAATCCAAATCCTTCTTCAAGTTCGGCGAAATGGAGCCATGTGCTGCGAGGATTTTATAGACGTTATTAAAACTTTCCCTAGAGACTAGAAATTTCTTTTTCAACATATAAAAAGATGCTCTCTGGCGATCAAGATCATAGCTTTTTGCATGATCGTTTCATTTTTATTTTTAATTTGTAATTCATGGCCTGGATTCTTTATGGACACCTTTTTAAGTTGCGAATTTGCCTGACACACGTACCTCAGTCTGTCCGTTTTTAAGCAGTTCTCATCTGACGCGATCGTAAGCAGCAACGCGATCAACAGCGAATAAAAGTCTAAATTTTTTTGAACCAAATGCTCAGGTTTGCAGTTCAACTCACTTAAGTCCAACATACTTAGGAGCCTTGCTGGAGGACGGCAATATTTGCCAATGAAAAAATTAACCACTTGATGAATGACTCGATGCTTAATATTGATTGGACGCCATCCAGAATAGTTGTTCCATCCCATGTTTTTAGCAGGCAGCATCTGGTGATTGCACGCCATCCAGAATAGTTTTTCATCCCACGTTTTGAGTAGGAAGCATCTGGTAATTGCACTAACTCGCAAGCACTAGCTTGGGTCCTTCTTTAAATAACAACGAAAGTTATTAAGCATTAAGAACCGAGTCTGATCTACTATTAAAAGCCTCCCAAACTGTTCAAGATGACTGCGAAATAGTACTGCATTAGTCGGGATTGTATTAGAAGCTCAAAGCATAAGTTGAGCCCTAGTTTAAAGGGGATCAAATGATAAAAGCCTATTCCTAATGAAGCCGTCGGTGTTGCCAAATGCTTATTGCTTTTTGAAAACGTGTACAGTCTGTACAGTTTTAGAGTTAAGAAGATTTTCCCTGAATCCCTTTTTCCGAATGTTTTCAAAATGACAAGCCAAGTGCTGTCATCATTCGATCATGCCGTGTCCTAGGTACCTAAGGTCATTGTTTTAGTTAATCTTTGGTTCTTTACGCGGTACATTTCAGACCCCCAGCTCTGAATGACCAAATTTCAAGTTTATGAATTTTCAGATTTCTCAAACTTTAGGGTTATATAAATTTAGCAAAAGTATCGTGGCTACAGACGAGACAGGTTCCGGTAAATCACTCCATATCCGAGACGACGCTGCACGCTGCCAGAGAAGCTCTGCTATTAACAAGGAAATGTTGATTTCTAGCTTGCGTTTGCCTTCCAGCTCGAAGGACCAAATCTTAGCATTCAAATTATAATCTTTAGCAACCCGCTTCTTGGACACTGACGACATCAGTTCTTGGTTAATCACTCCCAATCCGATGCAAGGTTATTGTGTTATAGAATTTTTAGTTACTAGGCGTTCGTGGTACGTTCAGCTCGAAGGACCACTTCTTGGTCACCAATAAGATCACTTCCCGGTATTTTACTCTTTATCTGAGGCGAGGTAAATGTTTCACTAGATTTGTTTTAACTAAAAGGTTTGTGAGTCCCACGTACAATCTCCAGCTCGAAGAACCAAGTCTTAGTACTCATAGTTTTTCCTGCTTAGCATTTAAGTTGCAAGTTTAGCAAGCAACTACCTTGACAGTGACAAAATCAATCCCTGGAAATCAGCTCCTTATCCGGGGCGAGTTTACAGGGTCATTGTTTTTTTTCTTACGTGAAATGCTTGTTAGCCCCACTCTCAAGCCTTAGCTCGAAGGACCAAGCTTAAGTTATTCCTGTTTGCGGTTTAGCAAGCCTATTCTTCGATATGAACGACTCCTTATATAAGGCGAAATTACTTTTTATCCAAGGAGAGGTGACTGTGCCATAGTTATTCTAGGAGCCTCAGGCCTAAGGAAAACATTCTAGGTTATTCCTATTTCTTCTTGCCTAGCACTCGATGTAAGGAACTTACCAAGTCAGTTATTCGATTGGAACTAGACTTCCGATGAAAAAACTCCTTTTTCAAGGCGTGTTAACCGGGATCACCCCGTTCGCTAGAACGACAGAAATCTCGATACACAAAACCACAGAGAAAGGTTTAAAATCTTGAAAGCTATAAAATCTATCTTGATCGCGGATAAAATATAGAAAACAATATTTTCTTGGAGACATTTAATAATAGAAATTTTACTGGGAATTTTTTTTATATACCCGAAGTTAGACTCCACAAAAATTCTTTCGTGTGGCCCGGACGGGGGTTGCAGGTGGGCCCGATATCCTCCCTTAACATATTCAACTAGGCAAAATAGAACTTTTCTACATAATCAGGATAGAGAGTGATTATTTGGCTGATTGGCGCCCAACGTGGTGCATGCCAACTTACCTACAACAAATCAATATTAATTTTGTATGGCTTCGCCATAGAGGCCGCTCCTCAATATAAGCAATGATACGTTCGGTTAAATTTTTAATTGAATCTGTCTTAAGTTGGTAAAACGGTGCTTCGTTAATAGGTTTTATTTTCCAATCATTGAGCTTTCTGGCGTCCAACGTGGGTTCCTACTTACCGGCAAGTATTCCAATTTAAGGTGGCTTAAAAACTTTCATAGTGCCTACGTTGCTTTATTTATGTGTCTGCAGCTTTTTTATATTTGTCTTGTAAGCTGTTTGCCTTTCAATGGGACTACTTAAACTTCGTATCCTTGACATATTTTTTTTAACGCCTGATTGTTCTTACAGAATCCATCTTCGGAGCAGGCTTATAGGATAGTGGTTGCTTTGATCGTGTCTCCCTAATTGGGAAGTCATCATGCGGGTCAAAGCTGCTCAAAACTTTTTGCAAGTCGGGCCAAATAGGCGATTCAAACATTTTTGGTTGCCACTAAAGGTTTAAAGGAATATTTGTGTATTAGAACAAGAAAAAAGGGTTTGTCCAAAAGCCAAATGACGAAACCTTTTGAAATTTGCCCAACAACCACACTGTCCCGCGGGCCTGAGGTTGAGCCATCTTTGTGAAGGTCCCCCGCCGGTGTTCCGGTCTTCCAAAAATGCTTTTCGGTTGCCACTAAAGGTTTCAAGGAATATTTGTGTATTAGAACAAGAAAAAAGGGTTTGTCCAAAAGCCAAATGACGAAATCTTTTAAAATTCGCCCAACAACCACACTGTCCCGCGGGCCTGAGGTTGAGCTGCCTTTATGAAGGTCCCCCACCGGTGTTGCGGTCTTCCCAAAATGCTGTATCATTATGTACCTCCCCTTATGGTCTTAGTGTGTCCCTGCTGAGCGGTGACAGCCACCCAACCTAACCTCTGTGAGGCCCAAGCGAAAGCCTAAGCTCGAAGGACCAAGTTTTAATAACTCCTATTTCCCTTTCGCTCGACATATAGAATCACATTAAAATAGGAATCTGGTTTACTCCGTACAGTCACGTCTTATTTCAATAGTTCCTTTTTTAGAAAATTTGGGGTGAATAAAGGCTTCCTTGGAAAAAATTGTGTAATGTCAGCCTTTTGGCAGAAAGCTCCCCAAATAAGATGTCATGTAATAAAAGAATGCAATGAAGCGAGAACCTAACTAAACAACAACTTTTCTCTGTTTTATTTTCAGAGCACGGCAAACCCGAGGACAAATCGATTCTCATCAACAGTGTCCGAGGTAAAGTCTTGGTACTGTCACAGCATAAGTTCGCCTCGAATGTTGTCGAAAAGTGTGTTACGCATGCCACACGTTCCGAGAGGACCGGTCTCATCGACGAAGTTTGTACCTTCAATGATAAGTAAGTCCTTCGAAACCTTGTAGTCTCCACAGCAACTTCTCTTTCTAACGCCATTCTCTTTGTAGCGCCCTACATGTCATGATGAAGGATCAATACGCCAACTATGTGGTTCAGAAGATGATTGACGTATCTGAGCCGACCCAACTCAAGAAACTGATGAACAAAATCCGACCCCACATGGCCGCACTCCGGAAATACACCTACGGCAAGCACATCAATGCCAAACTAGAGAAATTCTTCATGAAGTCATCGAATCCCATACAACCGGCTACGGCGGTAGTAACAACATCTGCTGCGGTCGCCTCAAATGCCATGATCACCGAAAATGGCATTGCCCCCATAGCGGTAACAGCCAATTCCTCGTCAACTCCATCGGTGGTGTCGTCCGTAATGTCATCGTCGGCCTCATCCACCCCATCATCGGTGTCGGTAGCTGTTGTTGCATCAAACGGAGCTGGCGGTCTGGGCCCAATTGGACCACCAACTGTTGCCACCGCAAATGGTGTCATGTAAAAAGGACAAACAAATCGACACCCAATCATACATTTTCTCAACAAAAAAAAAAAAACTTCGTAGTCTCTTTTTGTTTTTTTAATAGAATAGACACACACACACACAAACAAAAATATTTAAGGACACACAAGGAACGCAGGAGCATGAAGTATTTTTTTTTTAATTTCATTCTTACTTTTAACATCATCCAATTTTCGTTTTTATTTAAATAACTTTTGTGTAAATTTAGTTTTTAAGAAAAAGGAAAAAAGAAAATGCATGAAAACAATGTATCTACTTGATGATGATTTTTTCTTTTAAATAATTAGTTAAATAATCAAACAAACTTTATGTATAATGTAAAAACAACAACAAAAAAATTATGAAAATGTCTGACTATGTAGAACGTAGCTTTTAAGTTTTATCTTGTCTTGTTATTAATAGTGTTTTTATTTGTTTTTGTGCCAATTTAAAAAGAAAAAAAAACAATTCATAGACTTTTTCGTGTACAATTATGTATTTTTTAAAATAATTATTTTGTAATACAAAAAAAAAACTACGAAACACAAAAACTAAATATAAATGATTAAAAACGCAAAAAGTGTTTTGTCGTTGGTTTTTTTTTTTAAGAAAATATAAATGAATGTTTGTTTTTGTTTAGGTCTTAAGGAACATAATTTTTTAGACTAAAATAAAATCATCATTGTGTGTTGCTTCTGCATCTCTATATATCTCTCTTTCCACACACACACACACACTTATCATTCATCATTAGCTTCTTCAAATAAATCACAAAACAAAAAATATGTAAATTAGTATTATTTAATTATGAAAATCACCCGTTTCTTTGGAGATCAAATACAAAACTATTTTTTTATAAATATTTCAAAATGTAAAAGTGCATGCATGCAAGCTGTAATATTATATTTTCTATTCGTTCTTTAATTGTTTTCTCAACAACCAATTGGTAAAAAGAAATTAAGAGAATTAGAACAAAAACTTTTTATGTAAATTAGTGTAATTTTTGTAAAAAAAAAAAACAAATCAAGTAAAATAAAAAAAATATATGAAAAAACAAGAAACAAAACTGCCTTTTAAGAAATTTAACAATAAATGAAGAAAAACACATTTTGTAAAAAAAAGAGAATCCTGTAAACATTTTGTAAAAAAAAAACACGGAAATAAATTGTTTTTTGTTTTTGCTTTTAGATTTTACTTCTGCAAAAGTATTAATAAAATTATGATATACCATTTAAACATACACACACACACACACAAGCTAAGTTTCTGGGGCTCCTTGTTAATAAAACACTCATTTATTTCATAATGTAAATGTTATGTACAAAAAAAAAATTAAACTCGATAAAGATCATTTTAGTTTGTTTTTTCCTTGTTTTGAAGAACTTTCTAAGCATTTTTTTTCATTTTCTCATTGTAGATAAATTAAATTACAAGAACGTATGTGTAAAGAAGAAATTAAATTCCATCGTCCCCTGTGACAAGAAAGGAAAAATTGTGTAGTAATTCATTTTATAATTATTTTTTTGTTTATTTGCTTCAATTGTACAAAGCAAGGTGTTGTCTTTTTTAAAAAAAAAATAAGCTTTTTCCTATTTTACTAATGCATTTTTGTTTTAATGTGTAAATTTTAAATTTATTTTGTTTTTATAGATAATTTTTTTTATGTAAAATATTGTACAGAAGAAAAAAACAACGCATTCATCATTCATCAAATCCTTAAAAATAACAAACACACACACGACGAATGGTTTTGAGTGAGATTAGAAGAGTGGAAATAGCTTCGAAATTCGGGCAGAAGTTTTTTTTTTTTACTAAATTTCACTTTGTTTGAGTTTCCTTAAATATCCCAGCAGAAAAGTGTCATGAAAAGTCGCTTTTACGCCTAAACCCCTTAGCATTTAAGGACTCCACTAGAGTCTAGGACTAACCTAGAAAGGGCTGTAAGGCACATCAGCCTGAATCTCTTGTTTTGTTTCCAAATTTGTTCACTGCTGGGTGCCCAACGTGGGGTACATGGTCCTAACGGGAAATTACATATTTCGATTTTAGTTGGCTTAAAAAGCTGGCAAACCTTGGGCGGCTTAGTTTGTGAGTTTTGTTTTGTAATCTTTGAGCTGTTTGGCGCCCAACGTGTGGCATATGCCCAATTTCCGGCAAGAATTCTAATTTTTATTGTTTCAAAAATAAGTTGGTTTACCTAGATTGTTGGATTTATGATTTTTTCTTCCAGCGTTTTACCTGTTTGGCGTTCAACGTGGGGCATACGTCTTTTTGCCAGCAAGTATTCTTGTGGGGTTGTTTCTATTTGGGTTGTGAAAAGAAACTACGTAGTATAAAGACATCTTTCTAAATTCTTTTTACAATCTCTGTGCTATTTGGCACCCAACGTGGAGTATATGCCCAACTACCGGCAAAAGCATTTCGATTCGAGTTGTCTGTAAAAGTCGGTGGTGCTTAGGTCTTTCGGCTTATGATTTTTTTCCAAACATCAAACTTTTGGGTGCCCAACGTGGGGCATATTCCTTATTCCAGAAAGTGTACCGATTTGAATTGGCAAAAAAAATACGTAGCATAAAAGTGTCTTTATGAATTTAAATTGGTGTCTTGTCGATTTAAGGCAGTTTTCCTACTTCATTTTGACGAGTATTTCGGTTCGATTTGTCTAAAAAAAATTCTGTAGCGTATCTCGATTATTGATTTTTTTCCAAGCTTTATGCCTTCCTATCAACAAGCATTCCGATTAGAATTGGCTTTAAAAATAATTGGTAGTATAAAGGTGCCTTTGTGTATGAATTGAAATTCCAGTCTTTGAGATATTTGACGCACAACGTGTCTCATATGCTCAAATTTAGCAAAAATTCTGATTTGAATTGTTTTAAAAAAAAGTTAGTAGTGCCTAGGTATTTCGGTTTATGACTTTTTCCCAACCGCAATGTTGTGTGGCGCCCAATGTGGGGCATATGCCTTCTTACCAGTATGTATGTCGACCTGATTTGTTGAAAGGCGTCTCACTTTATCAATTTTATTTCCAATCTAGTAGCTGTTTGGCGCCCAACTTGCAGCATGTGCCCAATTTCTAGCAAGTATTCCAATTTGAGATGTGTTAGCGCTTATGTCTTTCAGTTTATGATTTTTTTTTCCAACCTTTTTGTGTTGTTTGGCGCCCAACTTGGTGCACATGCCTTCCTACCAGCAAGTGGATCGATTTGTTTTAGCTTAAAAAAAACTCGGTGAAGCCTACAAATCCCTATGCTTTTCCATTGTTTAAGCGGTTTGCCTCAAAGCCAAAAAAGTCTGTTGAAGTTCTTTAAAATTTGGCACCCAACGTGGGCAGAATTACGTCTTGCACTCCGAGTTGTGTAGGTTTACAACGACTGCGTACTGAAATCGGCTGAAAATTATATTTCCGCATAGTATTGCCTGCCAGATTATGCCACAAAATGCTCCATAACTCTTGGCTTATCCTTGCAGGTGAAATTTGATCCCCCATACTCGCCGAAGTAACGCAGCTCATGTTAAATTCTCACAAGAAACACAAAGTCACAACCTATCCTCGCCTATTTGTCAAAGAGTTTCTCTTATGTGCGGCGAGGTGCGAGTTTATTTTCCTAATCGGAAGAGCGAACCAGCTTTAACTTAAATTCATGCAGACGATGGCGGCTAAAACTGAAGTTAACAAAATTTAAAGACAATTTAATCGGTTGTTTTTCAAATAAAGACTCTGGACTATTTCCAACCCTTCGACGTTCTCCTCAAAACCAAGTAGCCCCGACACGTAGCGTCGACAAAATGTATCTATATTATATATATTTAAATATTTATCTTTTTATACTAGAACTAGATTTTAATGATAAACAAAAACAAGAAACAACATCAATTATTCCATCCCGTGCCCAATCCATGTCCCGTGTAGCTCCCCAAAACCGATTCGCCTTTAATTCTCTCCATTTAAACATTTTGTACAAACAATTGAGATAAATAATTTTTTGTCCTTAAAAAAAAAACGAATACGAATTTAGAAAAATTAAAAACACACGCAAAACAAAAGTAACCGAAACCATACAATTGTAAATTCCTGTAAAATTATGTAAAAAAAAGTAAACTTTGTGATTCTTTTCAACGATAACGGTTATCTGTTGGATTTTAATTATTTAAAAAAAATATATATCTAATTATACATCGCGAACATCATATTTGAGCCCCAAGAAGAGAGAGAGAGAGTAACAAAAGAAAACATAAATATTTTGCAGAAGTAAATCTATTAGCGAATCAATTTTATTAATATTATTGCATTAAAAATTGCGAATAACGTAGTGTAAAAAAATGCTTTTACAAGAAAACAATATTTTCTTTTTATTTTTAAGTAAAAAAAAAACAAATAAACAACCTACAACCAACCTATACATAACAACGTTGTTAATTTTAAATTTCTGTGTGTCTATATTTTAATTTTTTTACTGCTTCTATCAAGCATGCACTGATAATGTAACGAAACATAGTTTTTCTTTTTGTTTACTATTTAGCTTTTATTTTTTTTTTTAATTATATTTAAATAATTAAGCTTTCGCTACTCTGTCTTTGATTTTTGTTTCTTATAAGAAAATGCATCTTTCAGCACATTTTTTTTTTTGTATGAGATCAAACATTTTTTAGATGCAGTGAAAAATCTTTCCTATAATTTATTTATGGTAAATGAAAGAAGAAAAAAATGTGCTAAACAATTTATATAGTAATTTCTTTAATTATAACAATAAACTTATAAATATATATATCATAAAAGAAAAACAAAAAAGAACGTTACTAAAATATTATACACACACATTATACATATAAACATTAAACAAAAATAATTTAGTGTAAAGTCTTATAAATATTTGTAATAAATGTAGAATATACAGAATAAGGAAAATGAAAAACTTATTGTTTTTGGAACAGAAATTGCTGATTTTTTTTTGTCTATTTTGAATAAGTGAAAGTCTTTCATGTAATAAAAACAGAAAAACAAGAGTAAATCGAAAAAAGGAAATAAAATAAAAAGGGAATTTAAATGCAGCATAGTTGCGCGTGTAGAATCAAATTTAAAACAAAAAAATTTATATATACCGTGTATTAATTGTAAATGTATGTATATGTAATAAAAGGAACACTCAACGTTTTATATAGCAAACAGATGAAAAACAAAAAAATTAATAATTTATGTGTAACAAAACCAAAACTCTGGCACGTGAAAATATATTATAAAAAATAAAACAATTCAAATTTAAATGGAAAAAAGAAAAACATAATAATTGTACTAAAATATTTAGCGAACACGTTTACACGTTCAACACAAAAACACAGAAGAAGTTGAAAGAATACACTTGTTTCATCATTTATATACATTTTTATAAATATATCTCACATTAAACATGAAACATGAAAGAAAAACATTGTTTCACTTATTATTAGTTTAATGTGTAAGTTTTTTCCTTTTTGATTTAATTTTTACTTTGCTGCATCTCATAACAATGGATTTTCATTCATTTAGGAATTATATCAATGAACTATAGTATCCTCGGGAGATAAAAAACTCGAGGTGAATAAGTAAAAGAAAATCACTGAAATGTTTTTTATTAATTAATTTTATTATTTTACTACATTATTCTTCTTATACATAATTATTATGATAGTTTTTAAATTGCATTATACTTTTTTGATTATGAATAATTTTACATTTTTTATTATTATTAAATTACAATAATTATTATTATTATCTATTATCATTAAAAAAATTTTGTCGTCTCTTAGATTTTATGTTTTTATCATTTATACATATATACATAAATAAAATATTATACAACAAACTGAAAATAAGGAAAAACAAAATATATAAATAAATTAATAAATGAACAATGGATGAAACTGAAAAATTTCAATAAACAATTTTAATTAAAATGTAGCAAAAACAGCATCGTTTTATTTTGTTCGTTAATTTTGGTTTTTGAACAAATTGGTTGGCTCTTATTTCACATATTTTTTGTTTTCAGAATTGATTTGTATTTAATTTGTCGCACACATTTTGCTTTTTCATATGAATTGGAATTTTCGGCGCCGTGGCTTTTGGTGTTTTTTCAGTTGCTTAGTTGGTGTACTGGTAAACTAATTAATTCGAAATTGAAAAAGCAAATGACGACGAGAAAAACATGGCAGCTCTCAAGTTTAATCTAGTCCTTCCGCAAGATTTTTTGAAAACTTCAGCTGTTACGGCGCTTTGGTCTTGTCTGGCAAGGGCTTTTATTTTATTTTTTAGCTAAACTATATACCTGGGTAGGCTCCATGAAATTATGCTAAAGGAGTAAGGAAAAGCCAAAATATTTACATCTCCAATCTGGTAGTCATTATGCATTATTTAAAGTTTTTTGAAATGTGAAATAAGGTGAAAGCGTGAGACGACTTTAGAAATGGGCACAAAGAAAAGGACACAATTGGAATTAAAGTCGATTCGACCTTATTGTAAAAGCCTCGGTAGCGCGGGGCAGTCCTTCCGGCTTCAGATGAATGCGACCGCGATTTTCTGCATAGCCCAAAGTAAACTCATCCGCCCCTTAAAATTAGTCCTCAGCTACTTTTGAGAAAAAAAGGAAAATCGTTTTTTGGGCGTAGTTCCACGCGTCGGTTATTAGACCAACATTTTTTTCACTATTTTTCAAAAGTCAAAAAGATGTTTTTTTTTGTGCGTAATTTCACGGAGCCACCTAGGTACAGTTACAGTAGCGACTTGAAAAAGTAGTTTAAGTAAAGAAGAAAAAATTTTAAATATCTTCAAACATGCTAAGAAAGTTCCAACATGCTAAGTACACGTTTGTTTTCGAACAAATCTTCACCTTTAAATGTGTTGGAGCACGTAAGAACGCGTTTGAACAAAATAAAACTTGTTTGAGCATGACTTAACTTGTTTGAACACGTATAAACTTGTGGAAACACGTCTGATCATGTTTGAACATGTTTTTACATGATCAAACATGTTTCAACAAGATCGACATGACATGTTACACGCTTAGATATGATCAAACGTGTTTAAACAAATCTAATCATGTAAAAACATGTGTGAACAAGTTCACGCAAGTATTGTCAAAACATTATTAACAAGTTCAAAGAAGTTAAGTCATGTTCAAACATGTTTCAGCGTACTCCAACAACAACACTTTTGAACTTATGTAAACATGTTGTAACATTTTTGTTATTGTTTAAACACGTCTGTACTTGATCGCGCATTAACGAATACACATTTAAACTTGTTTAAACATGTTGGAACATCATTGAACTTGTTTAAACACGTCTGTTCCGGTGTCAACTGGTTTGAACATGTTTGTACATGATCAGACATGTTTCATAAACATTAAACTTGACATGTTATACGTTTGATCATGTCTTAACACGTTTAAACATGTTGGAACTTGTTCAAACACGTTTGTTTATGTTCAAACATGTTCCAAAGTACTGCAACCAGTACATTCAAACGTGTTTGAACTCGTCGGAGCATGTTTAAACACGATTGAACATGTTTGAAAACGTTTGAACATATTTGAACATGATCAAACATGTTTAAACACGACGAACATAACCCGTATCATCACTTTTAAATGTGTTTCAACATGTTGAAACGTGTTTAAACCAACTTAATGTTGTTTGAATATGTTTAAACACGTTTAAACGTGTTTCTACGTTTTTAACTATGATCGTACAAGTTAAAACATGTTCGAAAATGAATAAACTTGTTTTAACAAGTTGCAACACGCTTGAAAATTTTCGCGCATGCTTAAACACGTTTGAACATGATGAAGCATGTTCAAAAATGTTTTAAAGTACTGCAACTAATACATTTAAACATGTTTGAACACGTCGGAGCATGTTTAAACACAATTGATCATGTTTGAAAACGTTTGAACATGTTTGAACATGATCAAACATGTTTGAACATGTTTGATCATGAATAAACTTGTTTTAACATGTTGCAATACGCTTGAAAATTTTCGCGCATGCTTAAACACGCTTGAACATGATGAAACATGTTCAAACATGCTTTAAAGTACTGCAAATAATACATTTCAACATGTTTGAACTCGTCGGGGCATGTTTAAACACGATTGATCATGTTTGAAAACGTTTGAACATGTTTGAACATGATCAAACATGTTTAAACCTGACGAACATAACCCGTAACATCACTTTTAAATGTGTTTCAACATGTTAAAACGTGTTTAAACAAGCTCAATGTTGTTTGAATATGTTTAAACACGTTTAAACTTGTTTCTGCGTTTTCAACTATGATCGTACAAGTTAAAACATGTTCAAAAATGAATAAACTTGTTTTAACATGTTGCAACACGCTTGAAAATTTTCGCGCATGCTTAAACACGTTTGAGCATGATGAAACATGTTCAAACATGTTTTAAAGTACTGCAAATAATACATTTAAACATGTTTGAACTCGTCGGAGCATGTTTAAACACGATTGATCATGTTTGAAAACGTTTGAACATGTTTGAACATGATCAAACATGTTTGAACATGATCAAACATGTTTGAACATGATCAAACATGTTTGAACATGTTTGATCATGAATAAACTTGTTTTAACATGTTGCAACACGCTTGAAAATTTTCGCGCATGCTTAAACACGTTTGAACATGATGAAACATGTTCAAACATGCTTTAAAGTACTGCAAATAATACATTTCAACATGTTTGAACTCGTCGGGGCATGTTTAAACACGATTGATCATGTTTGAAAACGTTTGAACATGTTTGAACATGATCAAACATGTTTGAAACACGACGAACATAACCCGTATCATCACTTTTCAATGTGTTTCAACATGTTAAAACGTGTTTAAACAAACTTAATGTTGTTTGAATATGTTTAAACACGTTTAAACGTGTTTCTTCGTTTTCAATCATGATCGTACAAGTTAAAACATGTTCGAAAATGAATAAACTTGTTTTAACACGTTGCAACACGTTTGAAAATTTTTGCGCATTCTTTAACACGGCTAAACATGTTTGAACATGCTTGTACATGATCAAACATGCTTAGATACGTTTAAACGTGTTTAAACAGGTTAAATCATGATAAGACAAGTTTAAGCAAGTTTAGTCATGTTCAAACATTATGTAAAAAGTTTAAACAAGTCTGGTTACACCTTTTAAAATATGCTGTTACGCACTCCAGCGAATAGGAGTGCTCCAAAACATCATTGAATTATGTCGAAACATTTTTGAATATGTCTGAGCATGTTTGAAAACGTTTAAACATTTTTCGATGCGATTAAAAATGTTGGTACACATTAAAACATATTTGGACACGTTCAAACATGTTGGAAAAGGTCTGAAGATGTTTAAACATGTTTGAACACGTTTTTTCGAACAGGTTAAACTGTTTAAAAACTTTTTGAATTAATGGCGTTTATTAATATGTAAAAAAAACAGTGGCACTATGGAATATGGCAATCATTATTGTGTCGTTTGTTGAAACAGGTAAGGGTTCAACGTTTACTTGATGCCGTTGTAAAAAATTCGCTTTATAGCTAAATAAATAGAACGTATTTAGTTTTTTCACTGTGTGCTTAACCTAGCTGACCTCTGTAAAGTCAAGGAAGGGACCTTAGCAAAGTGTTTTCTAATGTTTGAAACCTCAAGCTAGACAACTGCTTTGAGTTGCTGCTAAAGATTTTCACTTTTTTGTGACCAAAACGATGCCGAAGTCTTTTAATTTTTACGTTTCCAACTCATTATTATGGTGATTACTCTTATTTTCTTACCCAAAATGCATGTTCTAAAACATTCAAGACACATTTATATAAACATAATTACATTAACTTTAACCACTTATGGAAATTAAGAAATAAAATTTATAATCTTAAGAAGTAGTTATCCTATATTAAAAATAAATATAAAGGTTTAAAAGAATTTGTAGCAACAACCTTCTCTCTCTTGTAAAAGTTGTAAAGTTTTTCATTTCTCTATCTTATTATCCAATGTTTATAACAAACTTATAATCAAAATATAAACCAACATAATTAAAACAGAATTAAGAAGATTTTTTTACGCAAATGAGAATATTTTGTACGTGCGAAAATTACACTTGAAAAAAAAATTAAAGGTAATTATGTAATGTAGAATCTTGTGAAATTTACAAGTTTTGTTGTAAAAAAAATAAATTAATTAACAATTATACATATGTATATCCAAGAAAATAGAATTATATTATATTACTCACAACAGAATTCATTTATTTTTTTATATGCGAAATTTTTGAAGGAAAAAAAACTTTACTAAATTCTACTGCTCTAAATCAAATGTTAAATTTGAGAAAAGAAAAGGCAAAATGCTGGAAAAAAAAATGTTTAATCAGTTTCTGATTATTGTAGAAACGAACGATATTTATTTTTCGAAATTATCCCTAAGAAAATAGAAAAAAAAACCTAAAAATAATATTTAACTGGTTATATTCCCTCAAAATATTGTGTATTTACACTATATACACTTTGCTATTCATTCAAATGGCATTAAGAAAATGTAGATTAAAAATAAAGAAAACCATTGTAGATTTTTGTGTAAACTATTGTATTTATATGTAAACATAATAGAAAAAAAAATAAAACAAAAAAACCTTAACTTAAACATTATATATTTAGAAAACTAAATATTCGTTAATTTTTAATATTTTATTCGTATTAAAAAAAAAACACAATTCTTTAAAGAAAAATATATTTAGTAAGAAAACCATTTCTCTTGAATATAATTTTGAACGTATGTTTAGTAAGCAAAATCTTTATACAGAACTTTTTTAAGAGAAACCAAAATACAATTGTATAAAAACACATAATATTCACATAAGAATTAAGAAATAGAAAAACAAAAAATTATAATAGAAAAAAAGGTAAAGATTTTAACATTTTTAAGACTTTTACAAAAGACAGAAAATAACATGTTATTAAAGAATTTGTACACACAAAAAATAATTACATACAATTTGAAATAGTAGTTATACAACTACACAAGCAAAACAAGAAAACTAAACATTTACTGTATTTACTAAAAATAAACAAAATTAAGACCAAAAAAAAAAAAATAATAATAAACCCAAATAATTCTTAAAAATTTCTCGAACGCTGAAATAGTCAGCCATAGGAAACAAAATAAAATAAAATCAACAATTTACCACAATTGTCGGTGTAATAGTTAAATTTGCGATGAAAAATTAAATGAATAAAAAATAAAATTAAAACATTACACTTTTTTAGACGACGCAAAGAGATAAAACAAAAGCAAAACTAATTAGATTTGCAAGTAAATTTTTTTATTAGAATGAAAAAAACAAAACTTAAAAAGAATCTAAAGTAAAAGGTAAATGAAAACAAATTTGGGCTTTTTTGAACACAAAATTTTTAATCAAATTTGTTGAAAATTAATACGAGAAAAACAAAACGAATTCACACAAATGCTACTAAGTTCACATGAGAACATAATTTTAGTTAAAAAAATTGTATTTTATTTCAATCTTGTGAATATTTGTATTAAGTTGAGATTTTGTGTCTTGCAAGCTTCTTTTGTAAAAAAGATAATATTTTATTGTAACTAGAAAAAAAACACTGTTCTTAATAATTAATTTCACAGCATACCCTAAATTCGACAAAATTTGTGTCTTACCTTATAACAAAAAAAAAACGCATACAGCATTGAATTTGAAAATAAAATTGTAATGAGAACACAACATTATTTCTTATATAACAAAAACAACATTTATAACAAAAACAGAATAATAATAAAACAAGTACAGTTTACATAAGCTCTTTTAGTATAAAATAATGAAATTAATAAAACAAATTATTATAAATAAAACATGAAAAAATATTAGAATATAATTTTGTTTGTTTTGTTTCAATTAAATAAGAGAAGAAAATCAACATTCAGCTGGCAGGTAAATATTTGACCGATCCTAACCGGGATAAAAGGCGTCAACAACGAAGACACTCGTTTGAGTACACATATATTTCTCACGCATTAAATTCCAACACGCAAATGGACTGGATTTGCAATAACCAGGAATAGGTCTCAAAAGCCTATAGGTGAAAGGCCAATAGGCGAATGCTTAGGTTGCCTGCTCCCTTGGTTTTGCCAAATAAAGGGTCCGCCAAATAACTTTTTTTTGAAAAATGCTATAAAAAAACTACTGCTTTTTTTCAAATTTATTTTTTTATTTGAAAGTATTTCCAATCCTTCCGGTTAATAATGGAAAATAATTTCATTCAAATGGCTGTCTCGGCTGGCTATGCAGTAGCTTACACGATCGGTCCAATTTTCAAGCACATTATCGGTTGTGTGCAGCTGTATTTCACCAATGGCTTCACGAATATTGTCCCGTAAAGCGTAAATTGTGTCTGGCTTGTCGGCGTAAAACTTATCTTTTACGGCACCCCACAAATAATAATTCTTACTTACTTAAGGTAGCGCTACAGTTTCGCCAGCCAGCTCTGTCTCGAGCTAGCCGTCTCCAGTTTCGCACGCGAAGTTGGCTGAGGTCCCCTTCCACTTGCGTGCGCCACCTGAGTCTCGGTGCTC
This sequence comes from Neoascia interrupta, assembly GCA_947623515.1. Taxonomy (NCBI): domain Eukaryota; kingdom Metazoa; phylum Arthropoda; class Insecta; order Diptera; family Syrphidae; genus Neoascia; species Neoascia interrupta. Next base: position 111,330,531 of record OX392464.1, read on the forward strand.
CTCTACCGCGCCGTCCCTGCGGTGTGGATTCGAAGATTTTCCGAGCCGGGCGTTGGTGTCCATCCGCTCTAGATGACCCAGCCATCGTAGACGTTGTGTTTTGACTCTTTTGGCTAGGTCGGTATCGCTGTACAGCCCGTACAGTTCGATGTTATATCTCCTCCTCCACTCTCCGTCTATGCAGACGGGACCGTAAATCGTCCGAAAAATTTTCCTCTCGAAGCAGCCTAAAGTGTTTTCATCCGCCTTTGACAGGGTCCATGCTTCTGCACCGTAAAGCAGGACTGGGATGATGAGGGTCTTATACATGGACACTTTAGTTGCTCGAGAGAGGGCTTTGCTACTCAATTGCCTTCTTAGCCCAAAGAAACAGCGATTGGCAAGAGTTATCCTTCGTTTGATTTCAGCGCTGGTGTCATTGTCTGAATTGATAGCGGAACCCAGGTAGACAAAGTCCCTATCCGCCTCAAAGTTATAGCTGTCGATGGTGATGTTTTGTCCGAGACGTCGGTGTTGGGTGTCTTTTCTTGATGACAGCATATACTTGGTTTTGCCCTCATTGACTGCTTAACCCATATTCGCCGCTTCCGTCTTCCAATACTCACGAAGGCTTCACTGACATCACGCTTTGTTCTACCGATTATGTCAATGTCGTCTGCGTATGCAAGTAGTTGAACGGACTTTTGAAAGATTGTACCTCTGGTGTTGGCGCGAGAGTTCTGCACAATTCTCTCAAGTATGATGTTAAAGAAGTCGCATGACAGCGCGTCGCCTTGTCTAAATATTTTTTTGACATCAAAGAGTCGGTGAGGTCTTTGCCGACCTTGACGGAACAGCGTGAGTTTTCCATCGTCATCCTACATAGACTGACGAGTTTGGCAGGGATGCCAAAACTAGACATTGCGCTATATAGCTCGTCTCTATAGATGCTGTCATACGCGGCCTTGAAATCGATGAAGAGGTGGTGTGTATCGATTTGGAATTCCTGGGTTTTCTCCAAGATCTGCCGCAGTGTGAATATTTGATCGATGGTGGACTTTCCTGGCCTAAAGCCACACTGATATATGCCTATCAGATTGTTGACAAACGGCTTCAGGCGTTCACATAGTACAGCAGAAAAGATCTTGTATGCGATGTTAAGAAGACTTATGCCTCTATAGTTGGCACAACTCAGAGGGTCTCCTTTCTTCAGGATCGGTCCTTACAGGCCCCAGTTCGAAGTTTATACCCTTGGCAGGACCTTTTGATCCTTTGGTAAAACCTTCTAACCTCATTCCTGTTGTAACATCTCTCTATCTCTTCAACTGCGCGCTTCTCGTGCTCTCTCTTTTTCCTTCGGAGAAGCCGGTGTTCCTCTCTCCTCCTCTGCTTGTAGAGCTCGCGAGCAGCTCTAGTCCTTCTGTGCAGCAGAACAAATGCTGCACAGAAGGACTAGAGCTGCAAATAATAATCCAACGGTGTCAAATCGCAGCTCCGAGGTGGCCAAACGACATCAGCTCTGTGGCTGATAATGCGATCTTCAAAAACAGAGCGCAAAACATCGAGTGTAGCTTCGGCTGTGTGGCACGTAGCGCCGTCCTGAAAAGAAATGTTAGATGGCGGACCCTTTAGTAATCGGAATAGGTAAGCTTGAATTACAAGATGACATTAAAATGGTCATACAACGTTTTTTGGTAAATTTTTTATTAATGCAGAGCTGTCGACACTCGATGGCTCTTAAACTATCTAAAGGCCGGTTTTTCAGTGCGTGATCATCCGACTACCCGAGTTATACTGGGTTTAACCCCAGAAATGAGTTTTTCAGTCAACTTAGATCTCGGATTAATCTCGGCTTAACTCGCCACATTTGGTGAGTTAACTTTGGATCAACTCTGTGACAACAGTGTGAGCTTCTTTGAACGATTTTTCTCTGTGGAATGGCAGAGTTTCTGTGAAAATTGACATCTGAGAATAACTCCATTTTCTTTTCCTGTGTTTTTCTATGTGAAGTGAGAATCAATAATTTCGAGAGCCGATAATTTTGATAACTTTTTTGTCGGAGTTAGCCCTGCACTGAAAAACTGCTTGCTGGTGTAATTCCAGATTCATTTTGTTAAGGTATTAAAAAATCTTGGCTTAAGGTGGGCTTAGAGGTAGGTAGGTAGGTAGAATAGTGGCTTATTAAATGCACTTAGGCCAAAAAGTAGGCCCATTGTACCGCCACGTGGGTATATGATCAAGGGAGCAGGTTGGCGTGAATTCTATGACAGCCAGTCTTTTCAATGAATTTTAGTAGCTTTTTGACCGGTGTGTCACTAAGATCGCTTAGGCAGTCGTAGAAGTAGGAGCCTAGTGTGGATTTCCTGTACGACGCGAGTGTCGGGCAGCAACAGAGAAAGTGTCGTACTCCTCGTAATTTAAGGAGATCAAGCTATCTGATCTTTTTGGATCGAAGCGAGGCCAGATTTGCTTGGAGGTTAAACAAGTGGTGCCTGTCCTCCATCTGGCGTTAGTTTCTTGTATGCTGTGATTTTTGAGCTGTAATTTAAAGGTAGCTAGGGGAGTACCTATATATTAAAGGAGATTTCATCTTCTGCCAGTCTAGTGACGTCCTTACCGAGCTTATCAGCCTTACAGTTTCCCATTAGTTGTTGAAACTATTCGGACATCTCAACATCTAATTTAGAGTTTATAGAGATCGATGTCAGGGATTTGATGGCAGCCTGGCTATCCGTAAAGATACAGATATCGGCGGCGGATATCACGTTCCACATTAGCCAGGACAGGGCTACACTAATTAACATTATTTCTGCATGGAAAACGCTGCATTGGTTGGGTAGGCGAAGGGACTTATATAAGTTAAGGCACTCAGAGAACACACCACTTCCTACGCCGTCTTCCGTCTTGGATCCGTCTGTGTAAAAGTGTATGGCGTTACCAAAAGGTATATTACCGCCGTACCACAGGTCTCTGTTCGAAATCCGGGTTTTGAAGCTTTTCTCTTGGAAGTATGAATGCGAAGTATAATCCAAAGGTGGGCTTAGCTCAGCACTGAAAAACCGGCTCTGAGTGTACCAAATATCTTGTTTTCATTCTTGATTGAACTTATCTTGGATCTACAGATCTCAGATTCAAGACAGCGCAGCGTTTACAGCCTTGTTTGTTACCGAATTTGAGGGAAAATTGATTCTTTTTCTTAAATAACACACTCGATTTACCTATGACTTAAGGGAAGGGAAATGATTGAAAATTGTATTTTCACAATGGTTTCTCCACTTTAGATTTTCCATTTAGCTACCTTATACTATGTTTCCACCAGCAATAATATGAGGATTAGCGGGAGACGATTAAAAATAGATCTCAAAGCGGTTCCACCAGACAAATACAGGATTAATTTGACATGAGCACTCTTTTTCTGTCATTTTGTCTCTCAAAAGAGAGCGGCGATGTCGTTTTCCACGACCGAAAAAAGATTTCCTCTGTTAACAACCCAAAAGAAATTGTAATTCTGACAGATCTGTCATACGTGGACAGTTTCAGTGCCCTTTTTCGATTCTCAAACTGTTAAGATGGTGTTGAAAGTGGGTTGAAAGCGGTTCGTGAAAAGGGTGAATGAGATTAATAACGGGATTTATTTTTAATCGCTTGCCGAGAGGATTTAAATTTGTATTGTTAATCGCGTAATTTGGGGAGGATTTAATAAAGATTTATATTAATCGCGGATTAGTGCCCGATGGAAACATGGCATTACAATCGTGGAAAGTGACTGGGAAACCTTTCGAAGGAGAACACTTTGTTGATAGGGGATAGGGGATTGAATAGGGGATCGAAGACGGCAGCAACCAACAGTGCAGTATAAAAATTAATTAAAGACTAGCAAGGGTACTGGAGCAAGTGTTTTCTGGAAGAGACTGACACTGGCACCTTCCAAAAGAAAGGGAGAAGAACTATGGCGGAAGCTCATAGTGTGTTTCCACCTCAAAAGTTAGTCCCAACTTGACGTATGCTTTCGTTTTTGACATTTCTCAATGACATCACTTCATTTACGCATCGGGAAGTTCTTTTACCTCTCGGGCAACCCAGACGTAGAAATAGGTGACGTGAAATAACGCCGATAGAAAAAAAGCCAAAAATGAAAAATTAGGCCTTAATTCGTTTTAAAAATGGAAATAACGCCAAATTTCCGATTTGGGTTTATTTCGGTTTAGAAAACGAAATAAGACCAATTTGGCTTTATTTCGTTTTCCACAGCAAACAGTAAAATGTGTATGCAACACCCCTGCCTGTTTTTTTCTTTAACTGTCTTCACTTTTCGTTGTAAGGGCGTATATAAAAAATTTGGTCTTCTTTCTAGTTTTCTTTTGGATTTATTTCGGCGTTATTTCGTTTTTGAAAACGAAATAAGACCAAATTTGAGATTTAGTGTTATTTCGTTTGGCGTTATTTCACGTCTGACATCAATTCTGTTGATTGCGATTTTGGTCCACTAAGTTGAGAGCTAACCAACTTGATCAACATCAACCAGCAGTACCAACCAACATTAACATCCATCATTATTTTGCACACATTATTGCATTTAACTTTTTTGGCAGGAGCAACCTCATTCACACCAACGGCAACATCAGCCGTTCTGCGCATCCTTTACAAGAAACACTGCTGCGTTGGTGATACCCATGAATGAAAGAATATAGAGATTACGGCACGCGTTTGACATTTCTTTGACAGACCTAACTGTAAATCTGACGTCATGGGATGGAACTGTCACTTTGCGTGCATGTAAAAAAAGCCCGTTTGTTTACACAACAATCTGTGCTGGCTAATCACATATCAGCAATTTGTTTTGCTTGACATCCAATGACGATCGACGCAGTAGGTGTACTGTTTTTTTTTCTCAATATGGCATAATCTTGTGCTCTTTGATTTGTGGGTGATAGCCAGCTGTTAATAAGAGGTATGTTTGCTTTGTTTTGTTAGAAAACGCACAGAACACGATAAATTTTGTTGGGTTTGACTTTAGAATTCTTGCGTTGAAGAGATTGATTGGGCGATTAATTTTTTATCTCATCGTGAAGAGATTAATATTCGTATGGCAAATCTCGTGATTAAGAGGGGATTCGAGGATTATTTGTCTTAATCGCGGATTAGTGTCCGGTGGAAACACCATATAACATTGAAGAACAAACGATTTCAATGTTTCCTAACACAATGTACATAGCTTCGACTTCAACGTTACGTTTGGCAATCGTAAAGAGAACACGTAATGTGGCTAAAAAGCGAAGCTTTAGTTTAAATATGCCGAAAACTTGATTGGTCTGAGAGCTCAACAACTGAAAAAATCAAATCAAAATAAAATTAAAATAAAATTAATATTAGGTAGAGTAACTTCTTCTTGGTCGACCGGACTTCACTGTTCTTGTATTGTTTCTTCTCTTTCTTATGCCTCTTCAACTCATTCTAAATACTTAATGCCTGAAACAGCGCCTTAGTTAAGCACACCGAAAAAAAGAAACTTCGTTAAGGCCTATATTTTAAGAACAAATACCAGTCACTGTAATGTGTCAAAATAAATTTGATGTGTCTAAGTTAAAACTTCTATTTGTTTTAAGCTCCACAGGATTTCAAAAGAAATGAACAAACCTTACACGTATTTTTCAGACCCTCGATGAGCGGCCTGTCACAAATATTTTTTGTTTCAATGGAATTTGAAAACGTTTTTTTTTTGCTTCTTTAATGTCATTTTGAATGGTCTCTTTTGGGAGCCTAAGTGACTCAACTTTTTATTGATTTAGAAATTTAATTTAATTTATTTTAGCATTATTTATTTTCATTATTTTATTTGTTTCATTTATTTTATTAATTTTACTTATTTTATTTATATTATTTACTTTATTTATTTTATTTACTTAATTTATTTCATCTATTTTATATTATTTGTTTATTTTACCTTTTTTATTTGTTTTATATATTTTATTTCTTTCATTGATTTTATTTATTTTATATATTTTATATTTTATTTATTTGATTCATTACATTTTTTTATTAATTTTATTTATATTATTTAATCTATTTCAATTTATTTTATTTATGATTTTATTTATTGTATTTATTGAATGTATATATTTTATTTACCTATTTTTAATCTTCTTTGACCAATCTGCGTTTTATTACCTGTGGAACATAACAAAATATTTTAGATGGATTCGAAAATGCGGATGAAGATGTAAATACAAGTCTGCTGATAGCTTTTGAAATTAATATTCTCGCAAAATTTATGTTTTTGTTTATTTTCCAATATTCAGCTCTGCATTTTTCACAGCTCTTTCTAACAGTGATCTCAAAAAGAGCTTCGTTTTTCACTTCAAGTAAATCTCATCTCATTCCTTAGTTAACTAATAAAATCGAGTTGAATTTTGCAATTGTTTCAAACATGTTTTTTCTTATATATTAGCCCATGTGAGGTTATAATTTAACTTTTATCTTAAAATAATACTTATAATATTTAGCACAATATTTACAAAAAAAAATATATGTAATGAAATACCCAGATGAATGCTTGCATGCTCGACTGACTGACGGTGAAGTGTTTGATAAACATGAATCTTTCTAGAATGTATCTTGTTTCGTTCACGTACGAGAGTATCACAACAGTCAATCGTTGGCAAAAGATGAACGAAGGCCCTATGTTGTCTAATCGATGTAGAATTTCTCCCTTGGCACGTTCTTCAGCAGTTGATTGGCCAACTTTCCGAATTCATGAGCCAGTTTCTTCTGCAACTGAGGCTGCATAGCCTCCACCACTAACATGCCATTATCACGAAGGAAGAGGTTTGTTGCTTCAGCTGGAAAAGATTCAGAGACATAAGTATACTTGGAAGCCCATTGTGATCTCCATATCTATACTCACTTAAGATACGATTGTTGTTGAACGCCCTCGAGATACTCATATCGATCTTCTTAACGTCAAGTTCAATGTTGAGTGCATCGACATGCAGATAGGTGCCGTCCTCCTTCTCGTGTGTCGATACTTTTCCGGTGAGCCCAGCAATGACGCCATCTAAAGGTGAGACAACATAAACATAAAACTTAAATTCCATTGAGCCATGACAAAGCCATTCATTCAACTTACTGAACACAGCATGGAAGTCACCACCACCCGAAGCCGGAATAATGAGCAGCACACCGGAACTCGTGTACTTGGCTTCGATCCTCAGCTTTGGCATGGCGATCTTTGCCTCGAACGGGCTACCATTCTCACTAAGCTTCATTGACTTGACCTGGAAATCGCTGGCACCGAAAACTTCCATATTTTTCAGGGTGATCTTGTATCCCTGTGGCCCATCAGTCAGTTGCAGGGACAGTGAGTCCATTTTGAACGGCTCCACAGACGGTAGCTGCAATTAGGTAAAGTTATTATCTTTTTAGTCGACTTCAAGACTCTTGACCATGAACTGGTCGCTTATTTTATGACAAGGCCAATCTGATTATAGTTTGGTTGGTAATCACTTTTGAGTCTTTTGGTTAGTCTCATTGAATGGGACCGAGTGTAGACGCTTGTCATTCTCTTGAGGTATCGTTGGTTCTTGAGTAAAAAATTTCGTGTTAATTGTAAGTATTTACAATGATCATGGGACAACTACAATGGAAACTTGTTTTGTGGTTGCTCATTCTTACGCAATTAGCTAAGGGAGAACGACGACGACGACGACGACCAAATAAACACGAAATGCATTTCGAACAGTCGTGAAGGCTATGCGATTAAGTTTAATGATTGGATTGGTCATTATTCGCGGTTTGGAAGACATTTTATTTTTTTTTCGTCTGGTTATTTATCCGTCCGGATCAAAGTTGAGGTGTTCGGTAATATTTTAAGGCACTAAGGTTCACTTGATGCGGCTAGACGGCTTTTATTGGCTTTTGGGGGGAGTGCTTACTTACCAGGGCTTAATTAGATTTTTTCGTGAGGTAAGCTCTAAGTATTGGGTGTCAGTCTTAATGTCAGGAGGGCATACAAATGGATCAATTAATTACATTTTGATTGCATTTACAGTTTTTTTTTCAAATTTCCTTTTGATGAACGTAAGTTTGGAGGAGCAGCAATCAATTCATTTTTGGACATCTGGTTGAGACCAGTTGCTGACACATGTCTATATCTACCCATACCATGCAGCAGGTGATTTGCCTTAAGTCAAGTCAAAACGTGGTTAAATCGTGTGCATTTTGGCTTGATCTGCACCTAGACTATTCGTACCATGATGAGTTTATAGACACTAATGGCCTAAAGTTGTTTGCGAAGTTCAGCTGTTTGCCAACATTTCAAGTCAACGTTTTTGTCGTAGAAGAATTAAGGTAATGTTAAGCTAACCTCATCGACCTTCATATACGTGAGTCAACGATGTCAAAAAGCTCTTAGTACCGATAGATATTCACTGACCCATGTCGTTTAAATTCATACTTGGATGGAAAGTGAAGAAACATAGCATTGGAACAGTGCTTATAGAGTCATGGAATTCTGCACAGAAGTTTGAAGGATTTTTATAATCTTCTAACCGCTTTTCCATTAATAGGATAATGGGACACTCGCGCGCTACCGCCTTTTCAGATTGTGAAACTTTAACACCTTGGCATTTACTTACTTACTTACTTAAGGTGGCGCTACAGTCCGGGGTGGACCTGGGCCTCAGCCAACAAGCTTCGCCAGCCAGCTCTGTCTCTAGCTAGCCGTCTCCAGTTTCGCACGCGAAGTTGGCTGAGGTCCCCTTCCACTTGCGTGCGCCACCTGAGTCTCGGTGTTCCTCTACCGCGTCGTCCCTGCGGTGTGGATTCGAAGATTTTCCGGGCCGGGGCGTTGGTGTCCATCCGCTCTAGATGACCCAGCCATCGTAGACGTTGTGTTTTGACTTTTTTGGCTAGGTCGGTATCGCTGTACAGCCCGTACAGTTCGATGTTATATCTCCTCCTCCACTCTCCGTCTATGCAGACGGGACCGTAAATCGTCCGAAGAATTTTCCTCTCGAAGCAGCCTAAAGTGTTTCCATCCACCTTTGACAGGGTCCATGCTTCTGCACCGTAAAGCAGAACTGGGATGATGAGGGTCTTATACATGGCCACTTTAGTTGCTCGAGAGAGGGCTTTGCTACTCAATTGCCTTCTTAGCCCAAAGAAACAGCTATCGGCAAGAGTTATCCTTCGTTTGATTTCAGCGCTGGTGTAATTGTCTGAATTGATAGCGGAACCCAGGTAGACAAAGTCCCTAACTACCTCAAAGTTATAGCTGTCGATGGTGGTGTTTTGTCCGAGACGTCGGTGTTGGGTGTCTTTTCTTGATGACAGCATATACTTGGTTTTGCCCTCATTGACTGCTAAACCCATATTCGCCGCTTCCGTCCCAATACTCACGAAGGCTTCACTGACATCACGCTTTGTTCTACCGATTATGTCAATGTCGTCTACGTATGCAAGTAGTTGAACGGACTTTTGAAAGATTGTACCTCTGGTGTTGGCGCGAGAGTTCTGCACAATTCTCTCAAGTATGATGTTAAAGAAGTCGCATGACAGCGCGTCGCCTTGTCTAAATCCTTTTTTGACATCAAAGGGGTCGGTGAGGTCTTTGCCGACCTTGACGGAACAGCGTGAGTTTTCCATCGCCATCCTGCACAGACTGACGAGTTTGGCAGGGATGCCAAAACTAGACATTGCGCTATATAGCTCGTCTCTATAGATGCTGTCATACGCGGCCTTGAAATCGATGAAGAGGTGGTGTGTATCGATTTGGAATTCCTGGGTTTTCTCCAAGATCTGCCGCAGTGTGAATATTTGATCGATGGTGGACTTTCCTGGCCTAAGGCCACACTGATATGTGCCGATTAGATTGTTGACAAACGGCTTCAGGCGTTCACACAGTACAGCAGAAAAGATCTTGTATGCGATGTTAAGAAGACTTATGCCCCTGTAGTTGGCACAACTCAGAGGGTCTCCTTTCTTCAGGATCGGGCAAACCTTGGGCAAACCTCCCAACCATTTACTCTAGCTGAATGTGAACATGGGAACACAATTTTCGAGATGGCTACTAAAGAGTGGAAAAATGATCAGGAAACTCGAATTTCATGAAAAACCCTCCGCACTGTCAGTAGAGTATGAATAACGATTAATAACTTGACAGGCGGCGCGGCGGCGGAAGTATTGTGTAGGGCCTTCGAACGAACTTCAATTACCCAAGAAATACTTTCCAGAAGAATTAATTCACAACCTGGATTCTTCTCATTGGAAAAGTTTGGAAAAGGGATCAAGTGCTAGAAAAAGCGAAAACAGTTGGGAGATATCACTGTTTTCGGGAAAAATTGGAGGCTTTAGGTCCAGATGGCTCATGATTTTCGTCTACAAAGTAATGAGTGAGTTGTAATTCTATGCCAAGTCAACATAGTGTGACAGGAACCATTATATAAGTTGATGTCTATGGTAAACTTCAAGAGGGTGCACGAAAGTCGATTGCCAAAAATTACACACAATCAAATTAAATGAAGGTTGAGTGAGCGCCTTTGCTAGCGTGTAGCAGGTAGCTTCACCGCTTCTGATGCAATTATCCTTAAAATATCTGCATATAGTAAAGAATCATTTTGAAAAAGAGCTGAAATTTAGTACTACGAAAATCAGGTGTGGGCGCCGCTTAAGAAAAAGATGCCTTTGAGAAGTCTACTGAAGAGCTTAAACTGACGAGCCCCCAAAGTATTTTAGCTTTTATTTTTCCCTGTGACGATGGAGTCACGAGGAACGATAGAATGTCCGTTCAACGAGCCTTTAAAGTTTTAGTGTATTTGTTGGGATGGGTATCTGTGTTTGCTTAATACAGAAAAAGTAGCGTGATGCCCATTTTCTCACCGACTCGGGCCGATTTATGACACTTGATCTGTCAAAAATTTCTAAATCAAATTAACCCGGTTTTTTTTGGGTGATTCGACACTATGAAAGATAACCCAAAAAGTTGAACTAGCTCTCGCTTATTAATTATACTACATATTATTTATATTGAATTAAAACCTTAAATATAAGTTCTATGTTTTCGAAAATTGGCGTTATGTCCTGTGTGGATTGTGGACTTAAAATTGAGTGCAAAAGGCTGCAGTGGGACCAGCATGCTCCCCCTGACACGTGTCACTGTTTGAACATAGCCAAACAACTTTTTCGGGTGATTTTACGTACATATGTCTAATTACCCAAAAATTCCAATGTCAAATTGACCAAAAATGTTTTTGGGCAACTTTACCTTTTTCATGGCCCTTTCACATTCAGCACGTAAACGTCAAATCAGAGCGGCAGCGACAACACGACACCAGAGAAATCGTTTGTTAATACACAGCGAGAGCGAGAAACCGCGACGACAGTTTTGACTGAACAGTGACAAAACATATTTCCAAAATTTGTTTTGCACTTTATTGCACATAAATAGTTTATATTTCACAAGTATTAGTTTCGAGAAAAAAATGTCTATTCATTAGCGTGTCATAACTCACAACAGCGAATGACAGAACAATGCTAAGTTTCGACTTGTCGATTTGCAATTGACAAACGACGTATTTTTAGGTTATATTGAGAAATTGGCAAGTAGAAATAGAGTGTCTTTAAATAGACATATGAATTGACTTACGCTTTGCCAATTGTGTCTTTGATTGACAAAGGGGAGAACTGTCAAAGTTCGTCAATAAATCGGCAAGTGGAAACTTAGCAGAATCGTCAACCTCGGCGAGGGTTTTTCAATTATTCGAAAAGCCCGGCGAGCGAGACAGCGATCACGCTGGTATTGTGAACCACCCCATACATTGCCATTGATTGAAATTCATTTGACAGCACGCCCGAGGCCCTCGCTCGCTCTCTCGCTGGCTTGCTCTTTATGTTGTGAAACAGCCATCAGTGTTCGGTTATTTGACACTTAGCCAATCAAATTATACATAAATGTACAAGAGCAAAGCAAACTGTTTAATTCGGGAAGTTTGCGATCTACCGGTTTAGGGCTCAGTTATACCGATACGGGAAAAGGATACGAAAAACGAGAAACAGTAGAAAAATGGGATTTTTTTCTGTAAAGCGTTTACAGCAATCAGAAAAAACAACCGAACAACCAAACAGCCCACTTCGGGTTTTTGGTTAGGGTTGAACCGAAAAACATTTTCTGACAGCCGGAACAGTAAAAAAATATGGAACAATTCAGTGGAATGAATGGGTTTCATTTTTTATCAGTTGTTCGGGAAAAGTGATTCTGATACGAAAAATTATAAAACTACTTTTCTGAGAAAAATTAACTTTTATCAATACATATTATCGTGTGAATTGGTTAAGTAAATCAGTGGCAACATTTTAAATCCAAATTTCCAAATCCATAATCGCATGAGTGAAAGTACAATTAAAATGAGAAAGAAAATTTTTCCGTATCGTTTTTTCGTTTCGTTATAAGCGAGCCCTTATTCAGAGATTTTAATTTTTCATTTCATTTATTTAAACTATTAAATTGACAATAAAACACGAGACCTAAATCGTTTAGAGTTTTTAAAAACTAAAATTTGATTACATAAATAACACAGATGACATAAGATTATAATCAGCGATTTTCTCAAGAAAGGAGATTCGCTGAATGCGCCAACAGAATGATTTTGCTGTTCTATGCCTTATAAGTCGTTTGTCAACAGCCTGACATGTCGGCATCAATGTGGCATTAGTTAAGGTAAGCCCACCATCGCCTAAAATCAAGGCCGCGTATGACAGAATCTATAGAGACGAGCTATGTAGGGCAATCAGTAGTTCTGCCATACTTGTCAGTGCTGGAAAGTGAGATGACTCACGCTGTTCCGTCTAGATCGGTAAAGAGCTAACCAAAGTCTCTCATGTTCAGAAGAACTTAGCCAAGGCAACGAGCTGTCATGTGACATCTTTAAGATCATACTTGAGAGAATTGTGCAGCGCCAACATCAGAGGCAATGTCTTTCGAAAGTCCGCACAATTTCTCATATATGTATGCAGACGACATCGACATAATCGAAAAAACACAGCGTGAAGTCAGTGACCCTATTCAGCAACTGCTGGAACTTCGAATAGCAGCTTTAAGTCTTTAACGTTCAACCCCGCGCTTCGGGGTTTTGTAGTCCGTTCATAAATGAAAAGGACAAGACTTCTTTTCGCATTTAAAAGTCAACATTTCAAAATCTTTCTGCATACTACATGGAATGGAATTTTATAGGAATCAAGAATGAAACATTATATAGGAATTTTCACCTGAGACCAAACTGCCATTTAGAGCCAATTTCCCAGAGCGAGATCATCCAAGATTCCGAGTTAAGCCGCGTTGTCACAAGCAACGTAAAACAGGAACAGAAACAAAATCCCATACAGAAAAATGAAACCTAAATTCGCTCAATGCTTTTTGCGTTGCTGATGTATGAAATTTTTTTTCTGTTTCTGTTCCTTGTGACACCGCGTCTTTAAACTGAGATTAGCCCCAGAAATGAGTTTTTCAGTTAATCTAGTTTCCGGGGTTAATCTCGGCTTAACGGCTTAAATTTGGTGAGTTAATCTCGGATAAACTCTGGTAAACAGAACATGAACTTCTTTGAATGTTTTTTTCTGTGTAGAACGACAGTTAATTTGTGTATTTCTATGAAAAATGACATCTAAGAACAACTCGAACTTCTTTTCCTGTATAATTCTATGTGAATTGAGAGTTGGGAGAGTCAATAATTTCGAGAGTCGAAGATTTTGACAACTTTGCTGATGGAATTAACTCTGCACTGATAAACTGCTTGCTTGGTTAACTCCAGATTGGCTTTGTTACGGGTTTAACAGATCTTGGTTTAAGCTGAGCTTAACTCAGTACTGAAAAACGGGGCCAAAGAAAAATAGTCTTTAAATCACCCCAAAATTTGTCATTTACTATGCGAATTTTAATGTATTCACATTCCATAATAAATCCTTGAATGAACTCTCTAATCAAACCGTGACATTTGTGCTCTGTTATGGCCTTTTCAGTTGCCGATCCGGAATTAGGGCGTTCTTCTCCTGCATTGGGGTATTAAATTACATCTGAAGAGCCAAACACGTTCTGCTTGATTTTGAAGTTTATCTGGCGTTGTTTTTGTAAAGCAAAAGCTATGCTCAATGAATAAGGAGACAAAGAAGCAGTGTTCTGAAAGAAAAGTGAAGCATCTGTTTCAGTTTTGTGAGTGGGGACTATATGTATATGTTTTCCACCAGGCATGTCATGAGAGACGGCTCGAGGTATATAAGTTTCTGGAAGCTGTCTCTACTTTTGCTTAACATTCTTGAGTTAAAGTGACATTAGTAGGAACCCCACTCGTGACGCATAAACTCACAAGCCGATACCAATGAATAAAGAGACAAGGAAGTGGTGTTTTGGGAGAAAAGTGAAGTATCTGTTAAAGTTGTTTGAGTCAGGACTACCTACCCCCGTTGACAGTTAATTAGATCCGATTCTGAGTTTATATAAGAAATTGGTTTTCTTAGTCAACTATTAAAATGGTAACTATTACTTGTTATGCTCAAAAAAATTAAGTTTTCCTTTGAAAACATCAGAGCTTTTTTCTCAATTTTAATAGAAGCGTTATGGTTTTTAACATTTTTTTTATACTTAAACCTCTGATTTGGCTAAAAAAGTATCATTCATCATCGCATCGCCAATAGTGCAAAAATAAAATCGTTTCTAATTAGTTATCAACGGCTGTATGTGTTCCACCAGGCTTTTCGTGAGAGATGGCCCGAGGTTCATACGTTTCGGGGAACTGGCTATACTTTTGTTTAACGCTCCTGAGTTAAAGTGACATTAGAACCCAGATTCGTGATGCACAACTCACATGTCGATAGTCGATACCCGATTTCAGGGGATTAATGTCAAAATAAATGCTTCACTCACACGCACTGTATATGCGAAAAAGAGCTTTCCCTTGTCTCTTTATTCATGTGGCTATGCCACATACAAGGGATAAATGACATTTTTGCAACAAGACTCAGGTGTTATATGATTGTGTGTGTGCGTGCTTATGGTTTTGATTCAATCTGAATTTTGCAAATATCTCTTTTATTCAGAAGAGGAACTGTCAAACGAGTGCCAAGAAAACAGTTTCAGCAGAGTCCAAAATGCTCATGGACGCTTCCGGGCGACCAACCGAAAATGGCGAAAAAAATCAAGCAAACCTTTTATTGACAGCAGGTGTGAACGACAAATCAAAGAATATAGAGATTACGTTATGTTGAGTTAAGGATAGTTGAAAAATGGTTCATGTTATGGTGAAGCGGTTGGACCTGTCAAAAAGTTAAATGCATTGAGCTGTCCACACTGCCATACAACGTTGGATGATTGATTTTTCTACTGCTTATTTATGTTCATGAAGTTAGTTGGTCTTCTTTCAACTATGTGGATTGATATCCCATATCTAACAATTTATTTTCCTCTTTTTATTTTATTATGTTTCGTAGAATCTAAGATGTCATCGAGTTACTGATCAACATCAACTTCAACATTAACATAAACTTCATCAGCCATTTTGAGCAAGGCATAAATGCTGTTTGCTGATTTGCTAAATTAAGTCGAATCGAGCATAAGTCAAAATAATCTTCTTTTTTGCGGTGGAAACACTTTGCGATTAATTTTAAATAGCCCCAAACTCTATTTTATGGGCGGTCGATAAGGTTTCAACAAGCACAACAGGATTTTGAACATCTTCGGAACTTATTGCAAAGCGGCAGTTAAATCTGAATCGGACGAAGGCTAAGAGACAGGTATGTGATTTTGATAACTGCCAGATTTTTTCGTATATTCTAGGCATAAATATTAGCAAATAACACAGTCACTGAAAAGGCAAGCGGACTGCAAACTTCGCCATAGATATATTCTGACAGAAAAACGCTGGGCTTATACACCTACTAAAAAATGTAGAGGCAAAATTTCATCTGGTAGGCACCCAATGTTCAAGGCACCTTGGTGCAGAACTATACAAACCTCCAGACGAAGTATTTGCTGCTGGTTAACAAGAGGCGTGGTTGCTTTTCTATCTGACTGCACCAAAACTTGAATTAAAACTTCTCATAGGTTTTCCTACCGGGGCTCAGTTTGGAAGGAAGGCTTTTAGTAAAGGGCTTCAACACAAAAATTCTACTCTGACGGTTCAAAGTGCCAAATCCCGGCATTGGGTATTATTGTAGAATCGCCGAACCGCCCGCCAGGATTATGCCTATACCTAAATTAACTTCATGTCTTACGAATGACTTCAAGGAACGAGTCTCTTTGCAGAAACAACGATCGGGTTAAGGTCAAACCTTTTAAGCCACTGATTTTCGAATTTCTAAAAAAATTATATTGACGTCCACCGAACGTGATCCGCAATGCAAATCGACTTGTGCGCGCACCAATGTAATTTTTACGACGCTTCTTCGGCAAACCGTGTCATTTTCATGGCTTATAAATTTTATCAGTTGCGGGCTACAAAAAATGTCTACTGACGTCATTTGAGCTCCAATTCTTCTAATCTTGGGAAAAAAATTTCGAACACGAACATTTTATGCGTTAAAAGACATCCAAATTGCAATGAAGAAAGGCACGATTTTTATTTTTTTTTTTTTGCTACACTCTTTGAATTACAAATTGAAATGAACATTAAAGTAGTGAGCAACAGACATTATGTACCTTGACGGGATGATTTATTATGGAGGCTAAAGGATAAGGTACTTAGTTCTTGGATATTTAGATCTCAGATTTTATTTCAGGGGCGATGGGATGAAAGAAACACCTAAAAGGATGCAAAAACCAGCTTCAATTTGCGGTGAGATAAACCATTAAACTTCTTGTTTCCAATTGATTATGAAAGTCGCAGTGTTCATTAAGAGGCTTTAAGCTAAGAAGGTAGCTTTAAGCTAATTAAGCTAAGAAGGAAGAGACGCTTATACAAGTGACCGGTCGGTAGCAGATCGCAGAATTAGGAGTCTCCGGGACGGACTGAGGAGATGATTTCACACGACATCTACTGGACCGAAGCCTCGATTCCTTGTTTACAACTTACTTGTAGAGCATAGCCATTCAGGTATACCTAAGCCACCGCAAACTTACAGTACCAACCTGACGAAACTTTTATAAGATTATAAATCTTCTAGGAAGCCAGCCTAATGAACAAATGTGCACGTACCAACTTGGCTTGGGCATTTAACTATTATTACCCTTCCATTAAAGCTTTCCTGTTTCAAAGGAAACCTTTTGTGAAAATCCATAAATCCATAAACAACTATAAGTCAAGTCAATCGATCCATAAATTTTATCTTCCATTGAGAAAAAAAAACTCAACAAAAAGCTTCAATCAACTTTTGAATTAACATCTCATCAGAAGGAGCAAGTTTTTTCTTATCTTCTGGCCGGTTCTCTCTACATACTGAGACTATCCGCGTCTTTTAACTTTCCGTCGACGCGTCGTCGTTGCTGGCGGAAATTATGTAAGCCCCAGAGCAAGTCACGTCAAATGCGAAAGCCCCTTCTACACCCAACAAGACTCACTTCTGTGGGCATCCCCGTCGCTTCGCCGCCGCGCCGTTTAAAGATTTCATTCACACTTTCGTTGCACATTTTCTCGCAAATCTCTGACAGCTCGTGCTTGCAACGATTGCATTTACTCGCGACGACGACGTTTAACAGAATTGGAATACTCGTATACACCTGTGAGATTTTGCAAGATTTAGCTTTTTGCAATCCATCGATTCGAAAAGGTGTTACGAGATCGATGCGTGCCGGTCAGTTGTTTTGCAACTTTAGGAGTGGTTGCAACTTTACTCAGACTTCGACTTCGATAGTTGTCCCTTTGAACTTACCTCGATTTCAGGAATTCCATTCGCTAGATACGGCCTCAGATGATGCAGTGAACCCTTGAAGCATTCCGTGATCTCGGGGTCATTGCGTTTACACGGTTTGATGTATTCAGCTGCAATTAAAAAAAAAAAAAAAATAAAAAATTTATTCACCATGTTTAACTTTTTTTTGGTTGTTACAAAATCACTCCAATTTTTTTCTTTTCTGTCTTGATTGCAGGGGACAACAAAGTCAAGACAAGACCCAAAATCGACATGCGATGCCATCGTACCCAAATGCCTGACCTTAAACTTGAGCCGGATAGTATAACGCTGTTGACAAGGTCGTTAAAAGACGACTCATTTCTTTTTGGGTTATGATCGCAGATCTTGTGGGTATGAAAACCTTTATTGTAAATTGTTTTTTATTTTGGAATTATGGTAAATTGGTGATCTTGACCTTCGATAGGTTTGACTTAATAGTGCTGGTGGCTTTGTGTGCATTCGGTTGTGGTTATCTGTTTTGCATAAAGGTGCTAATTAGATTTACGCTCGTTGGTAGAAGGCGTTTCCCTCGGTTTAAAGTGGAATGTCTTTTGGGTTTCAAATGGAGGTGCTAACGATTTTTTGGTACCTACTTTGTGTTAGTGACGAAAAAACATATTCGAATATCCTCATTGTTCATGATAATGACTATGCGGAAGCTTAAGAGTTGTTTATATAAAAAATCCCATCATTTTAGTACCAAGCTTTTAGTTAGTGAGCCAGTTGCGAAACACGACATGTTAGGAAATCCCCTTAGACAAGATCTACTTTGGAAGAGTTTGGCAGTCGAAGAGGGAGGCTGTCAAACATTTTTCAAAGCAAAAAGCTAGGGGAAGCATAAACCTCTTACCACGGCTGTCAAAGTTTGACGTCTTTCACAGTTTTCGACGGCGGGATGCCAAGCAAATCACGTTTTTATATAAAAAAATTCAAAAGTTTTTGTAGAAGTGCGAATTATTAATAAACAACTCAACCTAGAGTGTGCCGACAAGGAAAGAAGTTATCGTGTTTATTCCGTTCTTTAAATTGACCCAAAACTTTTTTGAATAAAATCAGTGGAAATTATCAAAAAGCGTTCCGAAGATGTGATCTCCTTGAATCCAAGTACGCTTTTGTGGTCGTTATACTGTTTCTACAACACTTTTCTAATCCTTTCCGTGTTAACAAGGAAGGCTGATCAAGTCTACAACTTTCCCGTTCATCGAAACACAGGGTTGTATTTTTCAAATAGTTATTTACGTTTACGTTTTCCATATAAAAAGGGACTTTGTTTGTCATTCCGCACTCGAAAATACCAGTAGACGTACCTAGAGTACCTAGACGTACCCTAGACGTCAAACTGTTAAAAGCTTTATTATGAAAACAGATGACACATTGAAGGTTTTTTGACATTTTGCTGGTAGTGCTACAGTTTAGGGCGAACTTTGGCTCAACCAGCTTTTGCTCCACTAAGGGCCGGTTTTTCAGTGCCGAGTTGGGCCCAGCTTAAACCAAGATCTGCTAATCCCCTGAACAAAAAGGATCTAGAGTTAACTCAGCGAGCACTTTTTCAGTGCAGAGTTAACTCCGTCAGTAAAGTTGTCAAAATCTTCCACTCTCGAAATGATTGACTTGTTGCAGCTCTCACTTCACATAGAAAAATGTAGAAAAAGAAGTTCGAGTCATTTTCAGGTTTCATATTTCACAGAAACACGTATGCCACGCAACTGCCATTTCAAACAGAAAAAACACTCAAAGATGTTCAGACAGTTCACCAGAGTTTATCCGGGATTGACTTACCAAGTTAACCGAGTTAAGCCGGGATTGATCCCGGATCAATATTAACTGCAAAATAGATTTCTGGGGGGTTATTCTTAGTTTATCTCTAGACGAATGGATCAAAAACAAATGATGGGGTAGATGGGTGTGTATTCTCTCTCTTTCCGTCTTCCGGATCATTGTTTTCCAAGCTGAAATCATGGCGATTAAGGAAGCCTTAACCTGGCTTAAGAATAACGTTATATTCGCCGAGGATATACGTATTTTTTCTGACAGCCAGGCGGCCATCAAGTGCCTGGAATCGGTTTCTATAAATTTTAAAGTAGCCTTAGACTGCCGTTTGTCTCTAAAGGAGATGTCAGAGCAGTTCAACATTCTCCTGTGCTGGGTGCCAGGGCCTAGTGACATTCCAGGCAACTGTAAGGCTGACGAACTCGCCAAACTTGGAACTACTCTCTCAATTTCGCCTGATAAAGGCTCCTTAGACATTCAAATTTCGACATGCAAACTCATGATAAAACTGGATGCAATAGAAAGAACAAATCTCAGATGGACAAGTGGTAGTACCTGTCTAGTAACAAAACAGATTTGACCTAAGCTAGATCTTAAACGCTCTAGGAGTTTGATAGCTCTTTATAGATCGCATATGAGTGCTACAATCGGTGTTATTACAGGACACTGTCTGCTAGGCAAGCACGCGACAAGGCTTGGTGTCTTTTCTAACGATTTTTGCAGGAGCTGCATGGATGAGGAGGAAGAAGAGACCACTCTCCACCTTCTCTGCACATGCCCCGCGCTCTCTAAGAACCGAAATCCTCACCTTGGAGCTTTCTTCTATAATGATCTTAGTGATCTTAGCACGACTGTACCAAAACGACTCTTACGCCTCATTAGTAGCTCAAAATGGTTCAAGGAGTAGGCATTTTTTCCAGATCCACGTAGTATCGCAATGGACCTACATACATAGGTCTAAGTGAGTTGAGTTCTTCGAACCCGACAGCCACTTCAACCTAACCTAACCTAGTCTTAGATTAACTGAGAAACTCGGATAATCTCGCACTGAAAAACTTGCCCTAAGTCTGGTCCCTTGCTTATTCTTTCGAGTTTAGCACTCCTGTGCTGTTAGGTTTACCTCCCATACTTGTACGCGACAATAAAAGAGTATCCACTGTCGCACATTGTCTCTTCGGGTTGGTTTCTAAGAATCAGTGGGAACAAATGCAGATTTTAATAAATGTAGATTTTGTTTGTGTCAATATTTTTTCTATCTTCCGAGCAGTTTTTACAGTTTTCTGACATGACCGAGTTCGCTATCGAACGCTCCTGGGGTTCGTTGTTAAATTGTTGCTTGCAATCGTTGTTAATAAAATTATACAGTTACAGGACGAAAATTGTTTAATCAATATTTCGCCTTATGTTTAACTATTTTTTTTAAAGGTCTTAAGGTCTTATGTAATTTTATAACCGTGTTAACAATTATCCGGTGAATTTAATGTGAATTTAATTACCCCGCTGGATGTAGGGTATAAAGACAACTAAGTTACCGTAACTGAGACAAAAGTCAGTACAAAGTGTGTTCTCACACTTGTCTCACACTTGTGTTGTCGGTAATATCCCAACACCCGTTGTTTTAAGAATTACAGAATTATTATTACATTCAAGTCAAGTGTCAGGTCGTGATACGTCAACAAGTAACAACAGCCATAGACAATATAATTTATCACTTTAAGTCGCTACCTTATAGAGAGCTTGTGTTTTAGCTAAAATTAAACTTAGCTCAGAATCCGTTAATTAGAAAATGCCTGTAAGAAATTTACCAGACTCGTTAAATTAATTATTGAGTACACTAAGACTCCATTCATGTTCACTGAATAAAGACTAAAAATAGCTTTTTGTTTTAAGAAAATTCACTTAATGATGTGTTGTTATTCGGCTGTTCTGTACAGAACAGCCATAGATTACACCAACTCGTCAAGACAGTTACAAGAATATTCACTTGAATTAACAAAATCTAAATCCTTTTTTAAAATATTTAATCAATTTTTAATTATATTATTATATATTATTATTATATGTTTTCTATATTATATTATATTATATTATATTATATTATATTATATTAATATATATAATTGTATTATAGAAAACAAAGTCTTGAATTTTACTTGAACAAAGATTAAAATGATAAGCCTGGCGTCTGAAACTATCAGAAACGTGTTCATGCTACGACGAAGATTGATTTTTGTAATAGAAGGACGCATTTGAAATAGAAGAATACCATGACTACACCAACTCCAGAAGAAATTTATGCGATATATGATCGGCATAGAGGCGAGTACCTTTCTCCAACGAGCTACGGGCTACAATTTTTTACTCTATATTGGAAAACCACGATGAAGTGCACTTAAAAAACAGAACAAGACTGCCGATAAAACCAAAAGCATGTAGTAGATTTCTTCTCAGAAGGAGCAGGACGTCTTTTACAGAGTCGCCTTGGTACCTTAGGGAAATATCGTCACCTTGATGGCAGACATCAACTTTAAGTTAGTGTTTCACAACGAGGAAAGGCTAAAATAAGTTATGGGAAAGCATAGACTCGGCTACCGGAATGCCAATCGCTGTGTCATAGCTCGCATCATGTTTAAGCATAAGGCTTGTCACAAAATCAGAAGTAACCTTTAACGAATTCAGACTATTTTACCGTAAGCCCCCAACCTTTTTAGGAGTAGACTTTTGGATGTGCAGAGGAGCGAACATTGCTTTGGTATGAGATCACGGTCCCAAAGGTGAAAGTTTTAAGAACTGTTTAGTACCAGTTTTAACAACTGGGTTGCCATTTTTGCAAATAAATTGTTGGCCGAACCATCGTTCGAGAATGTGTCTGACAAAAGACACATATGACAATGGAAAGACCATCGATGAGGACTCCAAGCGCACATAACAGATCTGTGAAGGCAGGGTTAAAGAAGAACAGCGCCAGTATAGCATGCGACATGACAAGCCTAGTCCCAGTCAAAGCAATGTGCTTGGACCAGCTCAGCAAGTGAATTGAGCATTTCATGACTTTGAATCACGTTTTTTTCAAGTATGTAATGTGATCCCAAGGAAGATATAATATCTGGGATTCCAATCCAACAGTTAAAACGGGTGTACACCACGCTGGAATTGTCGCGAACGCCGAGTTTTAACTATTTGACAGCTCGGTGTGGCAGTTCGGTGTTCAAAAGAATACGCGATTAAACAATGACACCAGCCCTGAAATCAAACCAAGTTTTACTTTTGCCAATCGCCGCTGCTTTATTCTAAGAATGCAGTGGAGTATAGCAATTGCTCGCTCTTACTTGTAAGTTGTAGTTTTTTTTTTAAGTAAAGACCGTGTGATACTTCTTTATTTCTCCATTTTTTTTCCGCATTAAATGGGCCAATGTGTCAGCCTGATAAGATGATTAACGTTAGATTTTTCCAGACAAGGACAGAGTTAGTCTGAGAATTCTTTTAACCTGTCAAAAATTATGAAATTTTCATTTGCCGTCCATATAATACTTTTGTTCCGGGATTACATTTGTTTTAAATAAATTTAATTGATTGTCAAAAATCTGGAGTTGCTGGTGGCCTGAATGACCACGGATGCAAAACAACTTTGGATGTATATTGCTGATAAATGCTGATGTAAAAGCAGCTTAAAGGACACATAAATTTGGGTTCCATTCAGCATAACTTCCAGAATCACTCCTTGATTACTTTCCTAGATTTTTTTGTTTAAAAGTTTTGAAGTGCACAATTATAAAAAAAAATCGTTAATTCGACTCCAAAGTCGAAGGGACAAACTTAAGATTAGCTTGATGCAAGCCCGAGCATCATTTTGTTGTCACTATGGCTCTCAAAAGGGAGTGAAGATGAAAAGAGTATCAATAGAAAAGGTCTTTGTGGCAGATCTGTCATACATGGACAGTTTATATCTCATTTTTTGAGTATTTAACTGTTATAAATGTGTGCAAAAAGAGAGTTTAAACTGTCATTAAGGAGGTTTGTGAAAAGGGTTAATGAAATTTACGAGGAAACTTATATTCGATTACTTGTCGAAAGGATTTTAATTTGTATGTTAAATTTCGTGATTTAAAGAAAATTAGTCGAAGATTTATATGAATTATTTGTATTCTAATACATTGCAAATCTATTATTGTACTATAAGATAATAACAGCATATATTACTAAGAAGTTTGCCCTTTGTTCACCCCGAGCTGTTGCGCAACTCTGTATATTTTTGTTGATGTTTTATGTTAATCGCGGATTAATTTCTGGTGGAGACATAGTTTAAGTTAATGCGAAAGTTAAGTTTATTGCAAACCTTTAGGTGTTAGTAAACATTGTTCAATTAAAAGCTAGAAACTTTCAGCATTCTTAAGTGGGTATGCGAAAAAAGCTATTTGCTTCTTGAAACGTAATTTAATATTTAACTAAAATTTAGTTTCAAAATTTACGACTTTTCTTAGAATTCTCTGTCGTATGACATATTCCGCCTTGTTTTTAGGATTCCGCAAAAAAAAAAATAATTATCTCTTTTTATACCCCATCCCATAGGATAGGAGGTATATTAAGTTTGTCACATAGTTTGTAACACGGTAAAATTATAATGATAGACCCCCAAGACCTTAAGGACATATGGTCGAGACCGAGTTCTGAATCGAATAAGCCATGTCCGTCCGTCCGTCTGTATGTCACATGTTTTTAGGCCTTAAATTTTGAGCTAGGGTGCTGAAATTTCGTACGTAATTCACGTCATGCGAAGCAGTGCAAGTGTAAAAATTTTTAAAATCCGCCCAAAGACACGCCCACAATCGGACTTAATGTTCAACTACCTCCAGAGATTCAAAAACTGTAAGACGTTCTAAAAGGCTGAAATTTGACTTTAAGCATCTCCTAATGAATGTTACAAACAAAAAAGAAAAAATTAATTAGTGAACCTCCTCCAGTGGGCGTAGCATCTATTTTAAGGGTAAATTTTCAATTGCAGTTTACTCAATATTTTTGCTCGAAATTGAAAAAATTTTGCCTAACATTTTATGTAGGAAACGCTTAGTTACACATTTTGTTTATACATGACTTTGGCCCCGCCTACATTTAGAGGCAGAATTTAAGAAAAACAAAATTTTCCAGAAAAACGTAATTTCGTCTGGCCTTGAGCCTAATTTAGGAAAGCGAGGAAACGAGACTTCGTTCCAGATTTTGTTTATATAAATTTGTTAGCCACACCCCCTTTTAGAGGTCGATTTTTCAAAAATATTGAATTTGAACCAAAAAATTGCTTTTTTACGTACACTTGAGCGTAACTGATAGTTTGTACTTAGGGGCAGTTGGACCGCGCCCCTTTTCGAAGCTTGCATTACTTATAAAATGTCAAAAAATAACAATGCCATCAGCTTTTTACAATGTGGGATAGGATGGGGTATTGAACGGTCCGTTTTACGGACTGTAACTTCTGCGTACACACTGTAGCACTAACTCACTGGTTTTCTTTAGTTTTATTTATTTTTCATTAGTTCAAGTTTTGGATTGAAAAGTTCATTCGAGTTTTTGCATTTATGAAGCCAAGTAATTTTTACTCCTTTGATATTTAATTTGTGTTGTATTGAGGTCAAAAATCCAACTAAAATAATTTTCCCCAGACCCGTGAACACTGTACAATTTTAATCTGAATCTGTCAAAAGAGGCTGATAAATGTAAAACTTTTGTTCAACAACACCAACTCGAGCTCAAACAAAGATGGCTGAACGATCGGCAGGCACACTCTAAAGCTCCACAATCTTGGCGGCATAGTGCCTATTGATAGTGGAACCGAACATGACATTTCCAACCAGACTAAGAAAGCCAAGGTAGCGTTGCGTTTGGTGTTATGTCCAAACTGTGAAGAAACAAGGGAATCAGGCTCAAAACTAAGCTGCAAATGCTCCGCTTGAAGTTCGAGACTTTACATGGGTGCAGCACCTAGAAGAAGACTAAGTACGACATATACGTAATATTTTAAGTTATTTCAAATTTATAATCGTTTTTCAAACGCTGAAATAAATTGGACACGGACCGCGAGGGCCTTAGTGAAGGTGGGTTGGCAAGAAGTAACATCTCCAAACCCTGAATTCAACCCTGAAAAAATGGCAAACTTCTCAGCCATGTATGCTGCGTTTGCTGTACTCTTCCCCTGCAAGGGAACTACCATTTTTAGCTGAGTCCAAAAGGCACTTTTGAGAAGTTTTTCGTGGCAAATGTTGGTCTCGGAGGGTTTTGTCAGACCCTCGCTTTGATCCACCCATTAAAAGCAATAATTTTGTCGAGAGCCTACATTTTTCTATTCCAGGGACCAGGTGGTGTTGACAATTGCCACCCATCTCTTTTACTACGGTCGGGGCATGGGTACTGAAATCCCCTTAATTCGTTCATGACAAAAGAAACACTGTTAGGGTTCTTTTTCAGAATACCTTAGCAAGCTGAGTGCTAAACGAGTGTGACTGCCGCTGACGACGCACGGTATGAATTGTGCTACCTTTATTATTGAACGGGTATCGGAAAAGACTGGCCCTGCGTTGTGCCTAACTCAGGAAAGAGAAGCAGCTGTTCGATGGGCAGGGCAAAAAAGCTTTCTTGGCTAAATGCGCAAGGTCAGGCGATGGCTTCTCTGGCCTGCAAGAGGCAGCTGTCTTTTTTTTAATTGTAAATTTTACGCTTGTAGATGAAGGCAGGATCAATAACTGAATAAACTTTTGCGATTTGAGGGTCAGCCGGGCTTTGAGGGAATATGGATGCCTGCTCTCAAAGGCGTATTAAATTCCTTTGTAAGAATGCGCACTGTTTCAAACGAAACAATGCAGGGAACATTTGAAGTCTTAAACAAAGTTCAAAACTTCAAAAAGTTATGTGCCCATATAATTTTTCTTTGGTATGGTGCTTAGTTCCCAAAGGTTCTGCTGCACTTTAAATAAACTAAATTTAGATCCCTCTCATAGTTTTCTGGGCGTCTGATGCTAAGGATAGCAAAATAGTGATTATAAGCGAGGAAAACTAGGGCTTTGTATATAAAACATCCTTCCCCACCAAAATAAGGGAAAGAGGATACGGCCTTAGATGTAAGCTGTTCCACCTTTCGGAGCTGGGGCAATGAGGTTTATATGCGAATGTTTGAGGGCTAAGTGTCTCGCTAGGTATTCAACTGGGCTTAGCCCAAATCAATGATGAGCGCTACCACAAAATGTGAAGCTTTACCTTACGCAGGACGAAGTCATTAAAATGGTGATATACAAACTTCAATTATTTTAAAAGCAACTCTTTAAAGGAACGCCTTGCACAATTTCTACAATTAATGTCTAAAAGTTGTAGTAAAAAATTGTTTATTCAAATTTATGCGACTTAAATTAAAATAATTTTAGTACATTGTAAAAATTAAGCTAAAAAAGTCACTACATCATAACCAGACACTCAGGTAGGTACCTTCTACACCGAAAGGTAAACAACAAATTTTGTGATTTTAAGTGAGTTCCCTTGTAGGTAATTGAAAGTGATTGTAAACAGGCCCTCATGCTCTTTATATTTTCCTTTATTGACGTAAAAATAAAGATAATCATTCATTCGACCTTAAGTCGACGAAAAAACAAAATATACGAGATTTTTTTTTTGAAAATATTTTAAGCGAAGCAGCGCGTTTAGTTGGTCGTTAATAATATCAGCCTCAACTATACTCTGGAGCTGTATCGTTAACTCATTAACACCATCATAATTATGGCTTGTTTAAACGTCATTCACTCGATGTGCACAAAATTTTTATACGATTTCCCAATTTCGAATAAATAATAATAAATGTCAAGGAAACTGAAAAATTTATTAATACCTCAAGAGTGAAAAGAGAGAGGTTCACCACCAGCACCACAGCAACCAGCTGAACCGTGTCGTCGCTTCGTAAAGTATATTCATGAATGCAATCACTAATATCTGAGGCAAAATAAGTCATTGCCATCGCAAGTGCCAAAAAGTGCAATATCCAGCACCAACAACAGCGACCAACATAATAATTGTTCGGTCAACATCCAAAGTTCAAGGTGTGTTCGATTTGTAAAATATTTAAACACACCCGCCCCCCATTGGCGAAAGACACATAAAATTGTTTTTCGTTTTGTGTCACACTTGCCCGAATACGATAAGTTTTTAATTAGACCATTCATCACTCAATTGAGCGGTGCCCACATGCGGTGACCATCTACTGAATTGGAGTTACCCGTACCCGAGGCGACTTTTACCGGAAGCTGCATGTACATAGTTAAGGGACACTTTAGGCCTACAGAAGCACTCACAACCAGCACGATATTTATTTCAATTGAGAGCGAAAGTAACTGGAACAAAAATCCACAAGCCACTCTGGAACAAAATACAAGGGGAACTTACGGATATCGTTGTTGGCCGCAAGAATCACTTGGAACACTGTTAACACTATAATGGACTTCCACATTTTAAATAGGTTTTGTTGGAGCTACCTTAATTTTCTTCCGTGGAGTCTGACGATGCGCGCACAAAGATCACTGACTTAAGAGGCAATCTCGATGCTGCACCACTATTTATCTGAAAGATACACACTCGTCACGAGATTATAGTGGAAAAATCACAGACTCACACTAGAGATCTTTTTGCAGCTTTTTTTAAGAGCTTTTACTACCTCACAGACTATACGTATAGGCTCGTGGTGCGTGCAGTCGAAATTGAAGCTGGCAGCACTGTTGAAATTGTAGTTAAAGAGGCTGGAGGAAGTACTTCTGCTACGGTTCGCGGATGGAGTTTGAAAAAGCTGTATAAGCATTGTAAGCCTGCTTCAGGCAGATGTAAAGCTTGGTCATAGCCACTTTGGAGACAAGTATTGATCATAAGCCACAGCCACTTGAAAGACAAGTATTATGACGGGTACTTTTTGTATTTAGTTACGGATGATTTGAGGGCTTGACTTGCTTTGAAGATGTATAATGTTTGACTGTAATTACTTTTTCATGGCTGAGGGAATATTAATGACAAACTTGTATTTTCGACCACGTTTTTACAAATGTATAGAGACAAGCCTGTTTTCTTACTTCTTTGTTTTTCTTGGGATATTGCTTTTTACTGCAAGTTGTATTTAGGTGCTGTTTAGAATAAAGAAAAACCGGGTAAATGCTTAATAATGTCTTTCTTCAGTAATATACCTAGCCGGCGACCATAAAGCTAAGATTAGGTCCCATTCGACAGGGTTCTTTGAGCGTTTTGCTTGACTAAAGAGATTCCTGCTCTTCCGTTGAAACATTCTTATTTCGGTTTTCCATCGCGGGGGCTTACCTGCATTTTAGTGTCTGCTGAGGCCTTACAAATAACTAGGTTCATTGCCTCTGTTAACCTGCTCACCATGTGGTCTAACCCCGACGATGATTGCGGCTGGAGGAAAATTGTCGAGATGACATGTTTACTTTGTGCTGTAGGAGCTCCAGTCAATTCTTCTTAGGTTTCCGAAGACAAATATGAAAAAGTCTTTTCTTTGCAGGAACAAAGGTCCTAAGCTTACTTGGTACTTTAGCGAAGAAAGGCTCACAACCTATTGTCATTGCCTAATCCAGTTATGGGGTTATCATCAAGGACTTAAGGCTCCTGAATGAGGGTGATATCTTCTCTACCTTCTGGGAGGGGAAGCAAAAGGTTAGCAGACTGTAGAGTAATCTGTACCAGCCGAAGTAATATGGCTTGTTGGCACAGACACCTCTACAACTGTGTAATCAGATGATTGCTCACCATCACCTTTTTCTAATGGCGTATTTTTTTGAACACAGAACTGCCACACCGAGCTGTCAAATAATACTCGGTGTTTGCGACAATCCCAGTGTGGTGTGCACTCGGTTTCAATATATAGAGAACGACAAATACTGCACCGGTGCAGTTATTATGTTTAAGTGTAAAATTGTTTTGACTCCCAATTTGTTTACGTTTTTGCAGTTCGTGGCGTGGTTTTGTTGTCGTTGTTTTTTGTACATTTTACTTAAAATGAATTTTGATAGCTTCGAGTTTGAGATATTTAGTTATTTCTTATCGATTGCATACAATTTCAGTGGCGTTGTAAAAAATTACGAATGAAAATTTAGTGAGAAAGGTTACTTCACAAACACAATCAAAGCTAAACTCTACCGTCGAAAAAGACGGTGGAGAAATTTGCGTTCGGTGTCGACACCTAACTAAATTGGGGTTCAAAAGAACATTTACACTAGCACGATTCCGTTCAGGTGTACGTAAAAAGAACATTTTTTCTGTATTCCACACCAGTTTCACGATTCGGTGTTGAAAATAATACGCCATAAGAAAGCTTTGCCTGGGACAGATAAGCTGATATCTCGTCTTAACTAGAAACCGATTTAGAGTCATTTTCCTAGACCTTCACCGGTGTTCACTGGTAGTGAAACTAATCACCCGGCATCAGTTGGCTTCTCTTTTATAATAGCATTTCAATTTTTTCGTCGAAAGGCCAGGATTCTGCACTTCTGTTAAACCGAGAACGTATTTCGAGTCGCTAAGACCCAGGGTATCCAGTCTTTGGCACTCAGCTTGACTGGTATCTCGACTTTCTGTAGAGCTTTTAGTTTCGCTGTATGGCTCAGCGCCGACGCCTGAGACTGCCGATTTGATATAGTCAACTGAGACCTCGTTACGTACCAAGAGCTTGGCACCCGTGCAATGACAGCCCCCATCCATTAAGGTCTGTGGTGTGTGTAGCATGGGATTGGGCAGGCAGTGCTGTAATATGAATAACTGGGCCTTTCTAAGCCTCCAGTTATCCGAGCTGATCCGACCTTCCTCGTCACCCTAGTCCATGATGCCGAGGATCAGATTGTCCTTCGCAACCTCGCTTGAAAACTCAGCTACCGTTGAGGCTGGTTTGGCCTTCTTCGGGGTTCTGGAGGACTCGTTTTCAAACCCGGATCTCTTGAACGAGCACATTTCTCCTTAACCTGTCATGGCTTTCTTCGGGGTGTTTAAGGGGTGTTTTAAGACCTTGATCTCTTGGACGTCGGCTTCGAGGTTAAAGGCTTCGTAGTGGGCTTTCTCGAGACGAGTTTACTCCCCTGCCTCATGCTCTTCCGAATTGAATTGCCAGAATTTGCCTCTCCAGGCTCATTTGCTGAGCTCCAGTCAGATTGCCTATGGAGAGTAGGTTCACAACTGCCGATGAGTGCTCTTGCCAGAACTGCGGACTCTCGGTCACTCGCACTCCAATTGGCTTCTCTTCTTTTCAAAAGACGCTTCTGAGTGTAGTCCGCGAATCTACAGTTTTTGTAAACGTGAATACTGGGAGGTGGGACTCAGCTATTTCAGGGCTTCCCTGCCACAGGTCACACCGATGGAGCGGGTTGTTAGGTGGTAGATTGCATCACTGAGGCAGCCTCCGAAACAGATGACGCCCTCGAATTCAAAGGAGGCACCTTCATCAATGCTCAGCCCAGCCTGGTAAAGCTGTTTTTTCACTCTCCTGTTTTCATATCTTGTCCATTGTGCGTTACTGTTACACCCATTTACGAGCGACGAATAGCTTCAATAGTGTTTTCGTATGATATTTTTTCGAATTATTCATGTTTTTTGGGTCACACGAGTAAGTCACACCGGTTTTGTTTGGCTAAGACACTATCACTACAAAGCTTAGAAAGGGCACTTGAAAGAGCTCGTTAGAGTCAGATTGAACTCATCCTTCGGCACAATTAGCTACATGCTCACATCAATGCTGCGGAATGCAGCCAACAGAAGCCGGTTAAGTCGTTGCCACTTTAAATTTTTCTGTTGTTTCCCTTGCATGTTTTTCATTTAAAAAAAAATAAATAAATAGAGTGGCGCAATAGCTCGAGGTGAACCAGGGCCAACTCAACCATGTATGCTGATGTGTGTGTTAATTTTTTCACATACAAGGGCACCTACAATTTTTTGCCGAATCTGAACGGCACTTTGAGAAGTTTTTTCAAGAAAAATGATACTCTCGGAGGGCTTGTCAGACACTCGCGGAGGTGAGGACCGTGAAAAAGAACAAGTATTTTTTTCAGGTGACGATGGCAGGATTCGAACCCAGACCTCGGGCCTGGTAAGCACACTCACTATAGCCACTACGCCACGGCACCCGCCATGTTTTTCATTTAGCTTTTTAATAAAACAGGTAACATTAAAAAGACCTTTTTGTTCCGGGATGAGTCACAAATCTTTTTTATTTTTCGGCAAAAGAAATGCCATAACGCTCATTATTTCTCCTGGCTCTAGGAAACTGGGAAACCTTTTGGGACCCTAGAACCTTCTACGTGTTAAAAGAACTTCCTGTTCTTCTTTCTTAGCATTGCAGATGTTCTTTTATTTTAAAACCTTTTACATCTTCAATAGATAGATGGTTTCTAGTGCTAGAGCAATCGGGGCTTATCGCATGTTCTCATCACATATTGTCAGGATCGAATACTTAACAAGAGTAACCTCAAAGTAGGAAGATTTATGGGCTCTGCCTTCTTCAGTTTTAAAGGATGAAAGGTCTGAGCAGATACAAGATACGAGGGCCCTTAGCGGCATCCTATGGAGACAAACTAGAAAAAAAGTTAACGTAAGAGCTCTGGCTGAAAAGAAACTAAGCCCAGCCGGAGTCTCGGCTTACTTACTTAAGGTGGCGCTACAGTCCGGGGTGGACCTGGGCCTCAGCCAACAAGCTAGCCAGCTCTGTCTCTAGCTAGCCGTCTCAAGTTTCGCACGCGAAGTTGGCTGAGGTCCCCTTCCACTTGCGTGCGCCACCTGAGTCTCGGTGCTCCTCTACCGCACCGTCTCTGCGGTGTGGATTCGAAGATTTTCCGGGCCGGGGCGTTGGTGTCCATCCGCTCTAGATGACCCAGCCATCGTAGACGTTGTGTTTTGACTCTTTTGGCTAGGTCGGTATCGCTGTACAGCCCGTACAGTTCGATGTTATATCTCCTCCACTCTCCGTCTATGCAGATGGGACAGTAAATCGTCCGAAGAATTTTCCTCTCGAAGCAGCCTAAAGTGTTTTCATCCGCCTTTGGGAGTCTTTGCTAATCTTCACGATATTTACCACCGGTAAAGTTACAATCTCATTCAGCTCCTCAAAGAAGAATTGGCCGTGAAGTTTAAAACGTAATCTGCTGCCACTTGGATATTGGCAGAGGAGGGGTGTTTTACATCTTATTCCGCTTCGGGGTCATGACACCTCCTGCAAACGTAGTTGGTATTAATGATTCTGCAGGAGTTCAGTCAGTCTTCTGTTTATAAAGATACCGAGCCCAGGACTTTCTCATGATTTAGAATCGTCTGCATAGATTGCTACCTCGGCCTTGGGTATAACGTGAATAAAGTAGTCAAGATAAAGTGTAATGTGGTGTGTGATTCCTACACGCAGCAACCTAGTGTGAGTAGGACTGAACTGTGTCCTGTGGATGTTGTACTCCAATTGCCTGTACCATTGTAGGCTTATTGCGCTTTTTGCAGCTCTATTCGATTTAGGGCCGGTTTCTCAGAACTGAGTTAAGCTCAACTTAAACCAAGATCTTTTAATCCCGTAACAAAGCCAATCTGGAGTTAGCCCAGCGAGCAGTTTCTAAGTGCAGTGTTAATTCCATCAGCAAAGTTGTCAAAATCTTCGACTCTCGAAATTATTGACTCTCCTAACTCTCAATTCACACAGAAATACACAGGAAAAGAAGTTCGAGTTGTTCTCAGATGTAATTTTACATAAAAATACAAAAAATACCTGCCATTCTACATAGAAAAAACATTCAAAGAAGTTCATACCGTTCACCTGAGTTTATCCGGCATTAACTCGCCAAATTTGGCGAGTTAAGTCGAGATTAACCCCGGATCTAGGTTAACTGAAAAACTCATTTCTGGGGTTAATCTCAGCTTAACTCGGAAACTCGGATGATCTCGCTCTGAAAAATTGGCCCTTATAGGCGTAAAATTAAGAATTGTTAAGAGTAGAAAGCACTCCACCTTGCAGGACTCCTCTGGTAATATATATTCTTTTTATACAGTCACCTAGTTTAGATGATGATACTATTCGGCCTCTTAGCCTGGCGACTATAAAGTCACATGCCACTTTTATGGCTCCAGTATCCTTGAGCCCATTCGGTTGATGACTTCGGTGGATACACTGTTAAATGTACCCTCGATGTTAAAGAACGCTGCAAGGGTGTATTCTTCTTTCACGTCGTGTAACGCTGTCTCTACCGACTTGCCTTTCAGGTAAGCGAGCTGTTTTGCGGACATATTGATTGGTTTAATTTTGCTGCGTATGTAGATGTCGAGGATTCGCTCTAGAGTTTTCAGCGGAAAGGATGATAGTCTCTTGTTTCTGACAGGAGTATAAGAGAGTTTATATTAAAAGTTTGTCCTGGTAGCTGCGTAGAAATAAATATTCTCAAAGAGGCAATTCCAAAGGCAATCTGTTTAGTGTCGATCCAAGGGCATTTTTAGTTTACAATGGTAAAATACCTTCAAGAGGAGACTACAGTAAATATTTTCTGAAATAATTTTCTCTAACAAATTATAAGCTAAAAAAAATTCCAAATTTCGGGTTTGATGATGTTCAAAGCTTCACCCAAAGCCCTGAATGCTTCACCCGATTATACTTAATACACATGTTGCGTGTCACTATAAGTTTTCAATGTGCAGCTCTTATAATTGTTACCAATTAATTAAAAAGTTCGCAAATAATATATTTGACAAAAAAATTATAATTTTAAGATTAACTAATTATATACAACTTGTGATTCCAGATTGTATAACATGTTTGATTGTTATGTCAAATTTGCATCTTCTTCTATATAGAAAGAACAAGAATTAAAAAAAAATCTGGTTTTTTGCAGATGCTCTATGCAAAACATCTGTGTTTCTCAGTAGGTTAAATGTTTTTTACTTCCTCATTTATTTATATAACTTTAAACTTTTGACTTTAACTTCAGCACTTGGACCATTGGAGATTACCAATGCGAAAAATACAAATTTGAATTTACTTAAATCTCTCATAGGAATTGCGCAATTGACTAAAAAAATTAACGATTAAAAAGGGTAAAGTGAATATGACTGAATTTTTTATTTTGCAAAACATACAAAGATGTGTTTAACCAATGTTGTAGGCACCTTTAAATGTGCCCGTTAAGTCTGTCGGGTGGAATAATGACATGAGTAAATATTATTCCGCTGGTTTCTTGTGAATCGAAGCTTTGTTTTATTGTTTAATGAAGGCGGTAATTATTGGTATGTAAAGGTGCAAATAAAAGCTTAAAGTTAAAAGGGCACCTCGTAGCTTTACTTAAAAAATCGCATATTGTTTTAACTGCTGTAAAAATGTAAGGTCTAAAGAGGTCTACAAACGGCGAGTTGGCAATGAGGTCTAATGACGAACTATAGTATAGCGACACCGACTTAGTCCGGAAGAGTTAAAATCTAAGGAATACCGTGGTGGTTGGTTCCCTCAGGGTTGAGGAACTTTAATGCTCCAGTCTGGAAGATTTTATCTGTTCCGAAGCAGTAGACAAAGTCCAAGACTGGAAAGAATGAAATCGCAACCAACTTCGCGTGGGAAACCAGAAACACGAGCTTGTTAAACGAGCTTGTTGCCTTAAACCTAGTTGCTTTAACGGACTGTATTGCCAAAGAATATGTATGAATACCAGGCGGAGCTCTGCTGAAAAATATTTCCGTCTCCCTAAACAAAAGTTAGTAGGAGTGGCAAATTCCAGAATCCAGGCTAACCTTGTTTTCTCATGTCTCATTCATGAAGTAAGGTCTTTCGGGGTTGCTTCTTGTACTAATTGTCTTAAGTGCTTAAGGTTTCAAGGCTTACGACTTTAATGTATAACAAATATATGACAAGTAACCATCAAGCTTCAGTTGTAAATTATAATCTTATTAAAATATAAAATTATTTTAAGTAGCCTCTAAAAGACTCAATAAAATTCAATCAGAAGGGCCTAATAATAATTTATTTCCAATACCCTAAGATACTACCTTAAGTAATTAGACTGTTCAATGCAATCAAGAAACCCTCGAAATTTTTTTTAACCTCACATAATTGCATCACATTGTTATATTCATTGTCCAAGGTCTTATTTCTGGTATATTGTGAGAAGTGCTCTTCTTCTACTTAATTCGAACTTGGTTGCATTTGTAAAGCTTCAGATGGGCCTTGGATGTGCATTCTTTGGGTGAACTTGAACTTGTCTTACGATACAAGCTGATTAATAACATTTCTTGAAAAAACAAAACCGGTACGGATGCTGTATCTACTTCATCTTGTTGAATGCGTACCAATTAAGTTTTGACACAACCCATACATTTTAGTCATCATATAAGTTATTATTCCCATAAATATATTCTGACACTTTGTCATACATGATTGTCATTCATTCAATGACAGTCATCCCGAAAGGGAACACTTCCTTGTGCTCTAAGTGTGGTCTGTGTCTGAGCATTGACCTTAAACCATTGCGAATGTGTTTTGTTCATAAAAACAAATTGTAATTTTTTTTCTGCAATTGTTGCATTGGACAAAAGAATGAATAATATAATTTTATTGTTGTTGGGTGTATTTTTCAAATCACAATCATATAATTGATTCTTAGCACGTAGTTTCTGCTTTTGACAAGAGAAATTATTGTTCTGTTCGTTGGAAAAAAAAACCTCCTTGTAATTGTTTAAAAAGCTGAAGAATAAAAAAAACAGTTTTGTATTATTGTTTTGTTCAAAATCTTCAAAGAGTTATACCGCATTTTTAAAAGCACCATTTGCAAGTGATTCAACAATATTAAAATCTCAACTAAATTTGCAAATGCAGCATGTTTGGAAAAATCATAAACAACACCAAAAGAACGTTGCCCTTAGATGACGTGTAGTGAATATCAATTGACAGCACAGGTGATGAGTGGATGGTATGATGGTTGTCAAAAGTTGCCTGTCATTGGAATGACAGGTGTGATGTCAAAATTTCATTATCTTGTTACAAATTTATGGATTCTTTGCATATGGCCTTTTCGGTTGGTCGTCCGGTAGCATTCTGGACTCTCCTGAAACTGCTTTCTTGGACTCGTTTGACAGTTCCTCTCCTGGATATAAGAGAAACACTGACACAATCATACAACGCATGCAATAATGGGAAATCG
The DNA here is from genome assembly GCA_947623515.1 of Neoascia interrupta. Classification (NCBI taxonomy): domain Eukaryota; kingdom Metazoa; phylum Arthropoda; class Insecta; order Diptera; family Syrphidae; genus Neoascia; species Neoascia interrupta. Next base: position 111,367,319 of record OX392464.1, read on the forward strand.
CGTGTCATCGTGGGTATTACAGTGGAATTCTTTAAGGCGATGGAATGGAGCTGGAAAAATCCTTACAAAAGAAACGACAAAACAAGGAAAGATGGAATGCATTGACACCTGTCTGTATTACCGCTCCTTTTTGAATCCTATAGCGTGTGCAAGGTGTAAAATGGCTTTTAATGCACCTAATGTAAAGTTACACTTAAGATCGATTGAATACTTTGTAAAAGCAAGCCAGATCAGAGGGCTTAAAATATATAAAAAAAAATTAAAAACTTCACCACTTCAAAGCATTCATTTAATTCATTTTCGACATGATTTTATCAAGGATAGCAGCCTTACCGAGAAAATGCCGAGCTGTTTACAGAAAAAGGAAGTGCTTGTATTTCGGGATGAGCTTGAGCAAAGGATGCAACCATTTACTCTAAAGGATTCCAGTAGAATAGGGCGGACAAAAAATCTAACTCGCCGTAATTTTTTTATTTTGAATGAACAATATTTGGAGCTCAGCACCAAAGCGTTCGTGTTTCTATTTCACTGATTCGTTAAATCACTGATCCTGAGTTAAAAGCAAGACTCCTATCATTGACTTACGGAAGACTTGTAGGTGGTTTTTGTCCTAACTAAAGATATTATATAATGACAAAAATGTTGAGTAGAATTACTGAAATTTCGTGCCTTGAAACTCTTCATTTAAACCGGTCGCTTATCAGTTCCATGTCTTCTTGTTGCAGAACGAGTATACTTTGGAACTCACTACCAGAAAACATAGTTTTTTGATACATATTAACTTAAAGTTGTTAAATATATTGCAAGAAAATACCTTCAACATTTTGGAGCCCCTTTTTAGTGTAAGCAAGTCCCGCACGTTTCCAGAAAGCAGCAATTAAAAAACTGTTGTACAAACTCTTGATACAACATTTGCAATTAGCAGACTGCCTATGGAGAAGCTGGTTCTAAGCTAATTACAGCTTAAAGATCATAAAAGCTTCGCGTTTAGAGGAGGCTGGTCCCCAAGTGGCGAATAAGGGAACGCTCACCAAATATTGTGGGTGACCGGGACAGACATAATCCCGGGATAATGGGACTCAGGGCATACTAAATCCAATAATAAGAAAATTCAGATGGGTCTGCTTTTGTCATGCAGGTTAGGTTCGATGATAAACAGCCTGAACAGCCAAATATTGTAACCGATAAATCAAGCTGATTATTTTACATACCATCATCATTGCTTTCATCATCATTGCTTTTACGAGGCAAAGGCATAACACTTAAAGGTGGTCATTTTGGAACTAAAGCAGCAGAGGTTCAATAGGAATTTTCCTTTTTGCAAAGCTGCGTTTGGTTTCTTATCTCTCTATTTCCCCCTTTTCTATTTCTTTTGATTATTTCTGTTCGCAATATGTTGACACATTTTAAGAAGTCAAATACGGAACGGTCCGTCGGCCTTTGTTGAAAGTAAAGCCTTCAGCCCAATGAATCCGTTGCATCCGTTACGTCGAAGTGTCACAACTGACAACTCAGTGAAATACTCACGCTCTTATGAGAAGCGACGTACGTCAAGAATGCCGCTTCCCATAAGAAAGTGTAAACTAAACTCAGTTGTCAATTGTGTACTTTGACGTGACGGATGCAACGGATTCATTGGGCTGAAGGCTTAAGGCCAATTTTTATGCCTTCAACCCGTTGAATCCATTACATCCGTCACGTTGAAGTACACAACTGACAACTAAGTTAAATACACACGTTCTTATGGGATGCGGCCCATAGCAAAAGTGCGTGACGTACGTCGCTTCCCACAAGAACGTGTGGATTTCAGTGAGTTGTTAGGTGTGTACTTCGACGTGACGGACGCAACGGATTCATTGGGCTGAAGGCATTGTTCTTGCAATTTGTGTAAAATACTAAAATTGATAAAAGAGGCATACTATACTTTTTTATCTTTTTTAAATTTCAAATCCACAAAACTACTAAAATTTTTTTTTTTCATTTTAGCTACATAGATATTTGCGATAGTTTTTCATAAATTGTGCGAGAACAGGTTTTCGAGAACACGGCACAGCATGACAGCTATTTTCCTTATAGGTACGCTCTTCACACTGAAACAAAAACTTAGTTTTAGGCAAAAAGTTTTCGAAAACTCGTTTAGCCATTCACACTCTTCCTAAACGCCGCGCCGAATACCTAGAATTTGTTTTCGTTTTTCATTTACTTATCAGTTGTCAAATTTTAGCCCATATCTATTTTTCAACGTGCTTTAAAAGATCCATAGAAGATGGGAACAAATCAATACTTTACGCTGACCTCAAAACTACAAGCTGATTTCAGATAGGACATTCGGTTTCGGAGATATTAACATCCAAAGTTGGGACAAAAGTGACATTCTTTGCAAATCTGATTTATAATTCTCAAGGCAATTTGATATTCGTGACTGGCAAAGTGACTGGCTGGGTCATCTAGAGCGGATGGACACCAACGCCCCGGCCCGGAAAATCTTCGAATCCACACCGCAGGGACGACGCGGTAGAGGAGCACCGAGACTCAGGTGGCGCACGCAAGTGGAAGGGGACCTCAGCCAACTTCGCGTGCGAAACTGGAGACGGCTAGCTAGAGACAGAGCTGGCTGGCGAAGCTTGTTGGCTGAGGCCCAGGTCCACCCCGGACTGTAGCGCCACCTTAAGTAAGTAAGTAAGTAAGTAAGACTGGCAAAGTGATTTTGAATGAAAACTACTAAAAAACTGGGGTTTCGAAAACAGAAAATTTACAAAAATGTATGCGAAAACTAATGTTTTCGCAGAAGTTTTCGCGTGTTTTCACGAAAACACAGTTTTGAGTTCGGTGTGTAGAGAGCATTAAAGTTCCAAAAGAGCTTTGTTTTTTAAATAGGCTTCGAAAAACTAAGATCGAGAACGAAAATTTCGAAATACTCAGATAGCTTGCTTTTCTTGTAAACGTTTTATACAAAATCTAGTTTTCAACTAGATCGTTGACGTCGTTCCCGTTAAGAAGCGTTTAAAAAATTTGTTTTGAAAAAGCTTTTTCATTTTCTAGTCAAATCTCGGAAGTTTTTCAAGCTTCAAGGCTTAGTACATGTATTTTTTTACTGATTTTGAAAAATGGTCTATGCTCATTATCATTACTTATTCTACCAGTGAGAACTTGCTACAGTGTGTACGCAGAAGTTACAGTCCGTAGAACGGACCGTTGAATACCCCATCCTATTCCACATTGTAAAATGTTGATGTTATTGAAAAGAAGCGTGATCCAACCCTTATTACAAACTTTCAATATTAACACAGTTATTTCCAAGTTGCGCTTAACGCAGTACGTAAAAATTCAATTTTTTGGTTTAAATTTAATACTTTTGAAAAATCGACCCCTGTAGGGGGCGTGGTTAAAAACTTTGTGTGAAAGAAATCTAGAATGAAGTATCGTTTACCTTACCTGCTAATTCTTATACGCCATCCCATAGAATAGGAGGTATATTAAGTTTGATTCATAGTTTGTAATAGAGAAATATTCACCGTAGACCCCCAAGACCTTGAGGGCATATGATCGAGACCGAATTGTTAGTCGAGTGAGCCATGTCAGTCCGTCCGTCCGGTAGTTTTTAGGCCTTAAATTTTGAGCTACGAACTTGAAACTTAATATCTGTTCTTTCTAGGTCCCGAAGCAGAGCAAGTGTAAAAAAAATTTAAATCCGGCCACTGACACGCCCACTTTACTTGTTAGCATTAAAAATCAAAGTTGTCTTAGGAAGCTGAAATTTGGTATGCGTTATCCTCGCTTAAGTGTGTTGTGATTGGCATTTCACAAAAAAGCAAAAACTGCCCCCATGTGGGCGTGGTCATATTAAATTTGCATTCTAAAAAACGGTTTTTATTCGATATATTTTCTTTAAATCCAAAAAGCTTGCATCATAAAATTTTCAGATATGTGTGAAAGCTATCAACTGAAATGAATAAATTTTTTCCACGCCCATCTTTGGGGGCGTTTTTAAGTATAAACCAAATTTTTAATATGAAAATGTTATCAACACTTCTGATAAAATAATATGAACAAAAAACGATGTTATTGAAAAGGTGTTGATGTCACGCCCTTTCTTAACACAATTAAAGTCAATAGAAATTTAACAACTAAGATTTATGACGCAAATCGGAGCTTGACAGTGGTCAATTGGGATGGGGTATCCAACGATTTGCCTAAGCGGATTCTAACCCTCCCACTAGTTTATTTCAAAAGAACGACTACGTTCGCTATTTATTGCAAATTTTTACCTCGTCTACCGTTTCGAAAATAGAGGGAAGGACATATATTTATTTGACATTTTTACAATTTTTGAATTTAACAAACCATAAAACAGCAATAAATTTTTTTTATACCCGACCCAGGGTATATTAAGTTTGATGTATGGTTTGTAACGCAGTGAAATAATCACCTTACCGACAGGAGAATCGATTAAGCCATGTCCGTCCATCCGTCTGTCCGTATGTAAACAACTTTTAGGCCTTAAATTTTAAGATAGAGAGCTGAAATTTGGTGGGTTGGCTGGGAGTCCATTGCACCAGATCAAATTTGAAAATTAGCTGAATCCTGTTTGTGCGACCATCTGTAATTAAAAAAAAATATTTTTCTAAATTTTAGCTATGTTATTCATTTTTGGTATATAACATTGCCCTGTAATTGTCTTTGAAGTACCCAAAAAAGTTGGGCCTTTTCATCGACCACGTCCACCTTTTTAAGGTATTTTAGCTAAAAATGACGGTTCTTCAACACCTATGAAATTTGACTAAAAATTATATAACAAAAGTTGTAGATGCCAGCATTTTTTAACTTTTCTGTACATGTAGTATGTGCCCCCGCCCACTTTTGTGGGCGTGGCGTTAAAAAAGTGATTTTTTTTAGTTAAAAAGGAGGAGTTTTAGGCCAAAATGTATGCAACAACCTAGTATAAAGCATTCCAGAGTTATATTTTTATATCCCGTCCACTTTTTGGAGGCGTGGCAGTTTTATTTTGGTATGGTCTGGTATTTTGCAATCCATCGTAGATTGCTTTTGCACACGCACTGTTGCACTTTCCCACTTGTTTTCAATTGCCGATAGCATTTTTTTAATTTTGTAACATTGAACGCAGTGTTCCATTGGCCAGTATTTTGAAATTCTACGGACATAGATTTCTGAGAAAACGATAAAACACGTTGTTTTCTATTTCTTTTGTTTAAATAGGTTTCGTTTATTTTAAGTTGGCAAGCGCAGTATTGAAACTATTTAAGTTTAAAAAACTATTTAGTTTTTAAAACTTCGAAGTTTGCTTTGGCCTTACATGAAATCTCAAAAGATGAATTATGCCCGTTATTTATTTCAAAGCTATACTTTATACCGTTTGGGAGCTAGAGGGGGAGACATACCTCCTTTTGACCTTTTTTAAAATTTTTTTTAAATTTTAAATCCATAAAACACTATTTTGAATCTTTTTTCAGTTCCTCTAGACTTTTTTCCAATTGCGATTTTTTCATTTTTCATGAATTTTTGCGATTTTTTTTTTCGAATATGCGTTCAAACGGCAGTACTAAAACTTTTTCTGAAAAATACGACTTTGGCACTTAAAATTGTGGGTAAATTTGTGTTGCTTAACAAGTGTGTTCAATAATGGCTTTGTGTGTACTAAACCGTTGAAAAGTTATTGCCTCAAGCACTTTGGAAAACGTCACCCATTTTCAACTCTTCTTTTCTCAAAAACTTTTCAATATTTTCAAAATGTTGAGTTTTTTTCATGAAATTTCAGTATCTACTTAAACTAAACTCGCTTTTTTTGTTCTGGCCTGCCTAACTTCTAAAAAAAAAAGTATTGCAAAGCCTTTAATCCATTTGTCTATGAAATTTTAAATTGTAATTTTAACCGTTATTTCTTAAATTTCATTTTGTCTTTCTACGACTTACCGTTCAGAAGTTATAACGCGATTAGACGGACGGACGGACAATGTAACGGTACCATAATAGGTCCTTTTTCCATTTTCGGACGGACTGCTAAAAATCTTAATATTGTTTGATATTCAACAAAAAGTTTTTTGTTCATGAAAAGCGTAGGGGTTACCGTAATCATCATGTTGATAACAACAATCTGTGGGGGACGAGTTGATAGCCCTGTGCGCTACGATTTTTCCAACCACTTATTTTCTTACCGCCTAATATCAAGCGTGTTGCATGCTATTAAGCCAAACGCAAACTTGAGCAAAGTGAACTTACGCATGTTAACGAAATAAGGGAAGATTGCAGTACACACAAAAGCCTGACACGCCTTAAAACGACTGCAACCAATTGACAATGAAAAACATTTAAGCCATTACTTACGTGAAGGCAAAAAAAAAACGTCGCGCGCGCGGTCTTACTATTTCTACCCTCGACTGTGCTGATCTCCGTCCTAAAACTATGCAGCAGTTTTATGCACAACATCAAATTAGTCACTTACCCACTGAGCACCCAAACAATAGCCACACGTACTACAGTCATCTCATAATTGTCATAATGAATCTTTCCCTTAATCGCACCCAAGACGTTGACTTTCTTTGTTGTCCCAGGGGCTTATAAAGAACTGCTCACAGCCATCACTTTTTCCAATTGCCATCTGCATGCCTGAACGACGGTGTTAATTATCCACCTCACATTCATAGGTGAACAATGGCTTAGTAACAAGGAACAACTGTGTTGCGTCCCGACCGCATAAAGAACTGTGCGCCAGATCTTCAAGGAATTAATAACTCTTCGTGCGCTGGATTCTATGAAGAAAAAATAAAAAAAAGAATTATTATTCCGGACACTTAGCCAAAGGTGAGCTCATTTAAATTCCAAGCACACGGGATGACAGCGGAGCAAATGCAAATTGAAGAGCCGCATGTTCAGCACTCGCCTCCTTCTCGACGAGCTGCAGCATGTCATTGTGTTTAATGCGGACGAAACTAATCGAGAAAAGTCAGTCCACCATTCTACTGGTGTTACAGAAGTGCTGCTCTTCTGCCCAGGAGGTGCGGTTCTGGTGGGGGTAGAACAATTGCCAGATTAACCATCGTTCTCAAGAGTCTATACTTCAGAAAGAGGGACAAACCTCTCATGCTCGGAATGTGTCGTGTGCTTGGCCATACCTTTCTGCTCTGCTCTGTTCTGATTCTGGTTTTGCACCTCTGTGCGTCCTACCTTGTTCTTTGTCGTCGGTTGTCGTTCGTGGTATAGTGCTGCAGTGTTTGCTCTCCATACCACGTCCAGAGCTGGGGCCAAAAAGCAGAAGAAAGAATAATCCCAGCCGCGCGCACAAAGGTACGCCACACATAGGCAGTGTGTCGGTCGCCTCCTCCTCCTCTTAGCCCCACACCGCGATGGTAGGTACCTTCTTGGAGTGGACACGCACCTTCAGCTTAAAACGGTAAAACGAAGACGGTTTTCAGTTCATTTGTGACCTAGACCTCGTGAAAGTTGCTCGCCGAAAAGATAGTATTCGTCGGTTCTTCCACTCTGTCCGTCGTCGTCAATCTGTGGCACGGTTTATTTCAATTTCAAGTGACGTACTTTGAGATACTTTTGGTAGGTACTGCCACTGGTAGGAAGCCTATTGTAAACTTGCCATCTGTTTTCCGTATCGCCAGTTGTATGAGGTGACGGATAGTCGATAATTAGGCGTGTTTAGAGGTTTAGTTTCGCGAAATATTTGTCCAAGAAATACCTTGACGGCAGACGGTAGTGGTGTCCGCGCGCAACCATCAACAGAAAAGAAAACAAAAAAAAAAATAAATAAAAGCCGAACGAGAAATAAGTAAATTGTACTTTCGCTCCCGGAAGACGTAGTGTTAATTTTGAAAAGTGAAACGGATTTTAGTTTTTTCAAACAGCTCAAGGAAAATCCAATTTTTCCACACATTAAGAAGACGAAGCCCATAAGTCAATCAATACGAAATGAATAAGTTGGGGCTATTTGTAGTTTGTGCATTGATATGCGGAATACTGGCGGAACAACGTAAGTAAGATTAAACTTAAGATGGTTTGAGGTGAGATTTTAAGAGGTGAATTTGAGGAAATTCCCTGCTATGGGTAGTCTTTTTTAAGATCGCCAATTAATGGCAGACGTTAAGCCGTCATTACTCAAAAGAAATTTTTTTTTACTCATTATTCGTTTCCTAAGAAAAACACCCAACATTTTGCGTCCTTTCCAGGTGGTTTCACTTTTGATTGGTTTTAAATTTTAAGGTTCCCTTGAAAGGAAAATGTTAGGGAGAGTCTTAAGGCAAATCTAAGAAATGCCATAAAAAAGGAGTCCAAACAGAGTAATTTTAGAACCATTAAACCACCGGAATATTCCGTAATTGTAAGATTTAACAAAAAAGAAGACTATCGATCTTGACTTCACTAAAACAGATAATTACACGAACAAATTGAAATCTGAAATTTACAATCTTATAGAAAAAAATCTTAAATTTTAAATTAAAATTAAATTAAATTTCTAGCTGCTGAACTTAACGAATTATTTGGCAAATTGAACTTCAAAATGTGTGCATTTAAAACCCATGAATCTCCTTTCACGATGATCCTTCAATTTAAAAGAGTCCTTCTTCAAGGGCTAAAAATATCTGCAATATGTCATAACAGAACTGGAGTTCCACAGGGCTCCACTTTGTCTCTTATTTTCTTCCTCATATTCGGTAATATAATCAGCTTCCTATAAAAAAAATAAAAAAAAAATCTTTGAAAGTTGGCGAATTGAAAAGCGGCGTTTTGAAAAGTTGGCGAACTACGTTTCAGAAGAGAATTTGAGAGAAACTGTTCAAGGCAGGTCTTACTCAAGACAGAGCCGACAGATTAATATTCGAGCCTCTTGGCACCGATTCATACCCTTAAGGAAGACCTAAGAACGTCAGAACGCAATATGGCCGTTCAATCGACTATGCAAAAGGGTTCTTGTCCTATGAACAAGGGTTCTGATCCAACCTTTGGTTACCTAGACGACCTGCTTCCTATCCAAGAGAATCTTTTTCGTATAGGATTATTTTAAGTGTCTATATTTATAGATCGGTTTAACTTTCGAAGAGTCCAAGGAGTTGGAACACCAGTTTTCTGTTCAAGGACACAAGGTTCAATTCCCGAAACCGTCTGTGAACCAAAATTAGCCCGTTGGCCCACTAATAGAGTACAATTAAACCATTATCAAGGTCAAATATACTACCTCTTCCCCAAAATATCTACAGAAGCGGTACTTCCTGGACCGTCGGGAAGATTACGAAACACATAAATAACTTTGGAACTGAGTTGAAAGTTCCAGATGCCCCAAGAATTAGCCTGATTTAAACTTGTATTCCATTTGCATTAAAATAGTGAATCCAACAACCTTTGCCCTGTTCAAAATGTGTGGTGATGCCAGCCTAACGACACTACGACTTTAGAAACTGACTAGGACAGGCGATGCCTACGGCATGTCATACCGAAGCAGGCAATGCTTCGAATTTTCTAGAGCTTATTTAGGTCAAAATTTTACTTTCAATTTTTTTTTTTTTAAATTCGTTTTAAAATTTTTAGCCACGCCTCCTTTAAGGCTCGAATCCACTAAAATATAGAATTTAAACAAAAAATTTACATTTTTACATTCTTACATTTAAGGTAAACTTGGAGATACCTTACGCTAATGTTGATAGTTTGTAATAAGGACGGTTAGACCACGCCCGTTTTTAAAGTATAAGATAAGAATTTACAATGTTTGATAGGATTCAACGATCCGTTAACGGACTGTTACATTTGCGTACACGCTTTGCAGCACTTACTCACTGGTTGTTTTAAGGTCAAACCGAACAGTAAGCTTTCCTTCTCCCTACATGCCAACTATTTGACTGGATCAATTTGGCCTCATAAAAAACATTGTTAAATCCTTGCGTTAACCACTTTTTTTGTGGTGGGTATTTTGTGTGGGGTTTTTAATTGAATATTTGGTTCTATTCTAATATTTCTATTAATTATAAGTGATATTTTAAAATTGGGATCAGCATTTTTTTTTAAAGGTGGGAGGAGTTAACTGTTATAATTAGGTCAAAGAAATCAATTGGATTTCCTTCTTCCTACATGCGACTACATACGACTTCGTACATACGACTTCGTACATACGACTTCCTACATACGGCTTGCCCTTGACTGGATTTCCTTCTTCCTACATGCGACTACATACGACTTCCTACGTACGACTTCCTACATACGACTTGCCCTAAGGTAAGAGGAGTTAATAACTTTGTTTTTTGTAAAAAGAGTATTGCTTTGTAAGCTTCTTTAATGGCGACCTCAGTTTGAGTGGATCAAGTACGTTGCATGCCTTTTGAAAGGCGTTTTTGAATGTTCATTTTAAGGTTTTTTTTATGTGAAAGGAGTAAATTTTCTTAAGGATTCCAATCTTTCTACAAGAGATTGCTTAACACTACTTTTCATATCCCGGAAAAGTTTATTAACGAAAAACTCAGCGTTTTTTTTTTTCAAATTCTGCTTTTTAAGATTCTGACTTAAGCAATAGAATTCTGATTATTCTGCTTTTTTATTTTTTTAAGTAAACTTTTGACATTTTTAAAGAAAAGCAAAGGTTAAAAAAGAAAGAGGCAGGGGTTGCAGGTGGGCACAAGGTCCACGTACATATTTCACTGTGTTGCTTTGTGACTATTGGATTTCCACAATTTTGTAAAACAGAATTTTGAAAATAAAAATTTTGTAAAAAGAATTTCGAACCTGGCAGAATCTTAATCCAATTTCCTTATTAAGTTGTCAATTTTAGAAATTTTGGCCACCAGATGAATGCCACCTTTGTGTAGACTCCAAGTTTTGCCAAGAACGCGTATACTGGGTCGGATGACCTCAATAACTCCAATAGCTCCACGGCGGACTTATTCGAGTTCCATCTGAGCCGTTGGAAATAGTTAATTGCAGGTGGTTACTGTTTTTTTTTTTGACAGAGAAACGTTGAGCTTTATTTTTTAAACAGGTGATATCTGATGGAGCATTAAAATGGCCCATCGCCCATGTCCGTTGTACGACAATGCTTATACCTTACTTTTTTTTATAATAAAATCGCGAACAAGGGACTATAGGCTACCCTTTAAATGTTACGCATCGAGACTTTTACACATCAAATTCAAGACTTTCCTTAAAGCTTCAGTATGAAGAGATAACATGTTCGGCACTCGCCACATCAGCCCCAGAAACTCACTTCTTCATGCTTGTCGGTTGAGCAGAAGAGGAAGTTGTGCCCGATGAAAAGGACTAGCTTGTACATTAGTTGATGAGACCTCCAACAACCCGTCCCATTTCCAAAAGACCGCCGAAGAGTGGACCGGAGTGCTTGCCCTTCTGCCAGTGTAAAGCTTCTTTGCGCCGTCAATCAATCAGCCGCATTCTTTATCCTCACCTGCATGCTCAACACAAGAGAGCTTGCTTAACAATAAAGGTTATGCGAGTCGTGCAGTCGGTAGCAGGGCATAAAGCCGGAGACCAATTCATAATCGGTTTGGTGAGCTAGTCGAACAAAGGGTCACAAAGTAGCTTGTTTCTTTTTTCATAAATCACTGTTGGTGGATCATCCAGAACCCATGCCCCGGCCGTTGTCAAAGAGCCTCTATATGGGCTTTAGCAATTGCTAATGCCTGTTGGAGTAGAAGATTCGCTCGCCATTCATTCATGGTTTTGATTGCGTAGGGGAACTCGAGAAAAGGGTTGAGTTTGGGATTGTATCCCGAAAACAAGTTAAAGTCCACGTAATCATCACTCCCATCACCTAAGTAAAGCGGCTTTGCCGGCCACGGTTACGCTTTCAACATACAATTATTGCCAGGTCATCAGCAAAGACGAAGGTGGCATGCTCATATATCTGTAAAAGAAAAGAGAAAGCCCCGCTTTGAGAGAATCCAGGGTTGAGGGACCTAGCTCTTCTGTGGTATTAGGCTATAATCGCAATGTTGCGTTTCTGCGTGCGTACGCTAATGGCCTTTGCCATGCGTTGTTAAAACTTTACGATACTTTACGTCAAACTACGCACGCAGCAAATTTGCAAAACGGTGTAGGAAATTGTAAAGTATCACCTCAAACACATTCAATTTCTGTTGAAAGATATTTGCAAAAGAACGAGCAGAAAATATGCTTTTTAAAAACGAACCAAGTTGCCCAGCAAAGAAAATAAAATTATTTCTGTTTATTCCATCACAAATATGTCCAAGGTGGTGCACTCGTATCTTTGTGCATGCTAAAAACCAACAACTTGCAAGTTATCGCGACAAACTGAAATAATACCGAAAAACATCACATTCCCTACTCAAACCTCTCTACTCTACTCTACGCAAACCTGTTTTTTTATTCTGACAAGAAACAGAAACAAACCTTTTTCGTCCCTACAACCTACTGACGACAAGAGAACTATACTCACTCACCACACAATGAATGAGCATGAGGTTGTTCAACGGACACAAAAGTAGAAAGTAGATCTACTTTTGCGTTGTAGATACGTCTACGATATTTACGGTCAAACGTGGGGTGAAGTTTCGAAGTAACATTTCGTTTTGCCCCATATGCGCCCGTTGTTTTTTACTCTGCTTGTCATCGAACGCACGCAGCAACGCAACATTGCGTTTTGGACTTTAAATATCAATTGGACGCGTCAACAGGTAGCAACGGGAACGCTTACCAAATATGGCAGGTCCGGACTTGGAAATTATTTGTGCGTACAAAAACTTTTCTTTGTATACTTATATCTTAAAAGCACCAGAAGATGCTAAATGTTAAATTTCAGCCTTTTACGACGTCTTACAGTTGTGAGAGCACTGGAGTTAGTTGCACATTTACAACTGCTACTGTAGGCGGATTTAAAAAAATTTAACTCTTGTATTGCTTCGGATAACAAGGAGCTTAAGCACAAAATTTCAACTTCCTAGCTCAAAACTTAAGGCCTAAAAACATGAAACTTGTGACATACCGACGAATGGACGGACTTGGCTAATTCGATTCAGAATTCGATCTGGATGACATTCCTTTGAAGTCGTGGAGGTCAAACATTATTATTTAATAGTGTTACAAACTGACAGACTTTATTTAGGTACATACTCCCATGTGATGGGGTCTAATAAGAAGGATCTAGGAGCGTTTGTATCAAAATGGGCGGTCTTCTAGTAGGCATCTGTTATCCATAGACAGGGACTATAAGATGGAGATTCTCATTTTTTCTCTTTCACCTCACAGCAAGGAAATGAGCTGTTACTGAAAATTCTGATGGTAAATGTCAGGGCGGACCATTTCGCCAGGAGTTCTGTCTTCTGTGCTTCGACCTCTTTCAGCAGCGTTTATTGTTGCATGAGCACTTCATTCGCCCTTTTTTTCTCTCTTTTTTCTTTGTTGTTGGCCAATATCCAAACAAGTTGCTTTCGATTTTTTGCAAGAAGATAAGTTTGAACAAATAAGGAGTACACTAAGGGCCGGTTTTTGAGTTAAAGATCATCCGAGTTTCCGAGTAAAACTGAGATCAACTCCAGAAATGGGTTTTTCAGTGAGCTTAGATTAGGGGTTAGTCTCTCGTAAATGCTGCTGCTGATATGATAACTGAGCCCATTCTCCTTCGTATGAGATCTTTTATTCTTTACAGGATTAAGAGTATCAAACCAAAGGTGAACTCGTGGTATGACTCGAGCTGTAAAGAGGTCATTAGGTTGAAGGAGTAATGTTTTCGGTCCTACAAGGCCAATCCATCTCAGGTAAACCGAAAAAAGTTTAAACAAGCCAGAAATGATTGTAATTAATCATTTCTGGCTTTAATAAAAATAAAAATAAATTTTAATAAAATTTCAAAAGCAAAAGTTTGGCACCAAGCTCTTTTGTCGAAAATGCGTGCATTTGGAATCGACGAATCTCTTATTCAATGGATTGGTAATTACCTTTCGAACCGTTCAATTCAAGTTGTTTTGGATGGCTTCAAGTCCGCAGTTCATAAAATAAACGCTGGGGTTCCCCAGGGCTCCGACACTCTTCCTCATTTTCATTAATGATCTTCTGTCTGCTACAACTAATCCAATCCACTCCTTTGCCGATGACAGTAACCTCAGTTTCTCATCTTCGTTCTCGGTTCCCCACCCTGCGCTTTGGATGTAGAACTAGAACGGCAGCGTATGTCAAACTCATTAAACTCTGATCTTAACAACATTGTATCATGGGGATCTCAAAATAGAGAAGAGTTTAATGCTTCTTAAACTCAATGCTGTCTTCTGTCATTGAAGCAAAACCGAAACACCCAGCCATTATCCATGAATGGCACTTGCATCCATGAAATCGAAACGCTTTCCATTCTCGGTATGTGTGTCAATAACAACCTTAGTTGGAATGAACACGCTGCGAAATGCCTATAGGTTTCCTTAAAAGATGCAAGAAATATTTCACCCCCTCTGATTTGCCTATTTCATATAAGGGTGCTCCAAAGACAGCATTGCACTTGTTAGACAGGATACAAAAACGCGCGATAAGACTCATTGGAGACAGAAATATTGCGAAGTCAATTGACTCATTGGAACATCGACGCAAAGTCTCTTGCCTTTCACTGTTCTATCGCTTTTTCTACAAACAATGTTCCATCGAAATAGCCAATTGCATTCCACCCCTTAAGACGTTCAACCGTAATACCCGGCATAGATCGAATGCACATCAGTTTACCCTTGAGCCCACTTTCGGACGCACAGTTAAGTTTAGAGGTTCTTTCATAAGCCGTACAACGCTAATGTGGAATGTCCTCCCACGATCAGTCTTTCCTACACAATTCAATCTGCAGCTGTTTAAAACAAGAGTGCACCGGTACCTCTCATCCTTTCATTCTTTTTCTAATCCTTTCCGCTCGTGAGATGTGAAACAACATTAAAAGGGTAGCCAATCCCTTAATTCGCGAGTGAATTATAAAAATAAGAAAAATCTCTGTTTAGCTCGCCAAATTTAATGAGTTAAGCTCGGATCAACTCTGGAGAACAGTATGAGCTTCTTTGAATGTTTTTTCTGTATGCAACAGCTGTTGCCTTGCGTGTTTCTGTAAAAAATGACAACTGAGAACAACTCAAACTTCTTTACCTCTGGTTTTTTTTTTTATTAGAAAGAAGAGTTTGGAGAGTCAATAATTTCGAGAGCCGAAGATTTTGACAACTTTGTTGACGGAGTTAACTCTACACTGGAAAACAGCTCAACTGTTAACTAACTCCAGATACGTTTCGTTACAGGATTAACAGGCCTTGGTTTGAGCTGGGCTTAACTCAGCACTGAAAAACCGTCCCTAAAGTGTACAGGTGCTGTGTACCCAGCAACGTTACTTGTGTATTCCGGCCAAAATTGCGACCTTACCTAACCAAAAAGTACCGTCCTCAATATTTCTAATGAACACTTAAGCCGGGGTGCCACAAGGAACAGGAACAGCAACAGAAACAGAAACAGAATTTCATACATTAGCAACGCAAAAAGCATTGAGCGAATTTAGGTTTCAGTTGCTTATGTATGGGATTCTGTTTCTGTTCCTGTTTTACGTTGCTTGTGACAACGCGGCTTAACATATAAATTCTGTTGATTCCGCACTTAGTCGCCAGTCCACGTAGTTTAAATTGGCATCGCTGCTTGTTATTTATAGGGTAAATTGTTTTAGTGCGGTAGTACAGCATCAGGCTCTGGAGCCTCTACTCTAAACCGGCTCTTTTAGCTCGATGCCTGGAATATATTGACCTCGTCGCCAGCAATATATGCAAGAACACTGAATTTGCTTTTCGGTAGGATTAGATCTTTCGCCTTAAAGTCACTTACACCACTTTGAGAGATGGTTCTCATAAATCCTCTTTGGATGAATAAGCTCAGCTTTAGAAAACCCAGTAGCTTGTTTTTGACTCTTCTTTCTTCCAGCCATATCTGTGTATAAAGGCACTGCTTTTTTAAAAAGATTTTCTGGCTATAATTGTTAGTATTGCTGCCCTCAAAAGTTTTTGAACTACTTGGAACATGGTTGCTGATCGGATCGATGGTGTAAAGCCTTCAGCCCAATGAATCCGTTGCATCCGTTACGTCGAAGTACACAACTGACAACTCATTGAAATACACACGCTTTTATGGGAAGCGACGCACTTCACGGTCACGCACATCTTCTTTGCGCCGCTTTCCATAAGAAGGTGTGCATTCAACTTAGTTGTCAGTTTCAACGTGACGGACGCAACAGATTCATTGGGCTGAAGGCATAACTGGTCCAGCTGCGACTAAAAAAAAAAAAAAAATCGGCAGTGATTTCTGTTTCCGAACAACCCGCCACACTAACGACGGGACATTGTCAGTTTGTTGTTCTTTGTCAAAATTTTGTTAACTGGTCCAGGGACATCAGCTTGTTTTGGCCGTTTTCGAAATGTGAGCTTATTTATTCCTTGTTTCTGATAAAGCTTTTCATTGAGGCTTTATAGATTGCCATCAGGAGCCTTGAGATGTCCACCTAGCATACTCTTGAAAGCAGTTATGTGGGTACAATCTTCAATGAAATGAACACAACTCAAAGGAGCTCCTTTCTTCAGTAACGCCACTTTCAGTCCACACTCTTAGCTCTTATCATATCAGACATCAATAAATTTCATATTTATTAAATAATTTAAGCTTAATTAAATTAAAGTAATAGATGAATCTTTAATATATTAATGACGACGCAATTCGAAGAAAAACCAGTGATTAAGTGCTACAGTGTGTACGCAGTGTGTACCCCATCCTATCCCACATTGTAAAATGCTGATGGCATAGTTATTTTTTGACATTTTATAAGTAATGCAAATTTTGAAAAGGGCGTGGTCCAACCGCCCCTAATTACAAACTATTAATTATAAGATATTTCCACAGATATTTCCAAATTACACCTAATTGTGCGTAAAAATGCAATTTTTTGGTTCAAATTCAATATTTTTGAAAAATCGACCCCTAAAAGGGGGCGTGGCTAAAAACTTTATATAAACGAAATCTGGACGGAAGTATTGTTTACCTTACCTGCTACTTTTTTTGTTTCATGCTTTCCTAAATTAGGATCAAGGGCAGTCGAAATTAAGTTTTTTGGGAAAATTTTAGGTTTTTCTTCAATTCTGCCTCCAAATGTGGGCGGGGCCCAAAGTCTTGTATGAACAAAATGTAGAACTAAGCGTTTTCTACATAAAATATTAGGCAACTTTTTTTTAATTTTGAGTAAAAATATTGAGTAAACTGCATTTGAAAATTTATTTACCCTTAAAATAGATGCCACGCCCACTAGAGGAGGTTTACCAATTAAATTTGTCTTTTTTGTGTCTTATTTTCACTAAGAGATGCTAAATGTCAAATTTCAGTCTTTTAGAACGTCTTACAGTTTTGAAAAATCTGGAGGTAGTTGCATATTTAGACCGATTGTGGGCGTGTCTTTGGGCGGATTTCAAAAATTTTTACACTTGTATTGCTTCGCATGACCTGCACCTGACGTACGAAGTTTCAGCACCCTAGCTCAAAATTTAAGGCCTAGACATACAGACGGACGGACGGACGGACGGACGGACGGACGGACATGGCTCATTCGATTCAGAATTCGGTCTCGATCATATGCCCTTAAGGTCTTGGGGGTCTACCATTATTATTTCACCGTGTTACAAACTATGTGAAACAAAAAATCGCATCCATCGAGGAATGATGCTCTCTGCATGCAAAATCAAATCGAGGTTTGAAGTATGGGCCAAATATATTGGGTGAAAATTTGTGAAATTCTAAAAATCCGGAAAGCTGTACCTTTTTTGTAACCGAGGCCTGACCTCTGAGGTTTATGCATACTGTGGGATTTTTTTTGTTATAGGTGACACATGGAGAAGATCTACAATTTTTGGGACTTCAACCCATTTAGCTTTGGAGAAATCAAATACGTTTTCTTAGGTCTTCCAAAAAAGCTAGTAAAGAAGTTGTTTTCATCACTTGAACATGACGTCATTTTCAGAATTTTCAGAAACCATCCTAGAATGCTTCTCAACTAAGAACAGCACCAACTTATCCATCTTAAGCAACTTGACATTTTTTTTCTTCCCACGGACACTCAAGGCAGCATTTAAAGACCTACCGCAGCGATTTGACGTTTCATTGTACAATTTTGATAAGCTTAAAATACTACTTTATTAATACACTCATCACATTTTGCTGCTATCATATTACAAAACAGGGAGAAAAAATATAAAAAATTAAGAATCCAATCACAGTACAAATGCGGGCGGTATAGTCGCCTGATTCATTCATCAGACACAAGCATGATTGAGTTGAATATTGCGTGCCTGCCTCGATTAAACAGACGACATGTAACAAGACTGCTCAAAGCCACATTTAACCACACAAAATGACTGATAATGATTATAGAAAACTGCTATCTATTAAAATTATCGTAATCTTTTCTTTTAACTATAAAATTTCTCTCAACTTTCAGCCTATTACCTGCAACAATGTCCCAGAGATGAAGAAGTCGTTAATCAGTGTTTACGCGACAGTGGAAACAGATTGGTACACTTCCTGCGGCAAGGCGTACCAGAATTGGACATGTATGAGGTAAAAAAAAACAATTTCCAAATTAAATAATTGACCCAGAAAAAAATGGAATGAGATTGCGGAAAGGTTCTATACACAATAATCGATTTGAAAACCTGTTTCGTATCACTTTTACGACAAACTTAATTGGGCCAGATCTTTTTTTTTTTTTTGCTCAAATCTTAAGCCAAAGAAGTTCATTGAACTGAACCAGGTAGACGACAATGTGACACTTTTTTGAGCACAGTGGCGATCTTTACAGCACCAATTTAAGTGGTGTATTATAAAATCTGAGGTAGGGAACACAAGTTTAATGTTGAAAGCTAATTCAATGGTTTGTGCAATGACACCTGCAGTGCAGTCGTGAGATATAGCTAATTAATTGGTTTTTATAGCCGATGTTTAATTTTAATTAATTAGAAAAACACATGTTTGCTCCAGGTTTACATGAACAATCGTAATAGCTAAGCTAGACAGACAACGTTTTGTATTTGTATGGAAGAATTGTAGAATCGCGTGCCAAAATAAAATATTCTCACAATAAAAGTAGCTTATTGCTACTTTGGGAGGGCCTTGAACATGAAAAAATAGGAATGATCTGCCGACCCAATCCTTAAAATCCTTTTGGGAACTGAGAGACAAGTCCTCTCAACTCCGGCTGTAGTTTAGAAAAATTTTGAAGGTGTGGGTTTCAATATTTTTTATATAAATAAAAAAAGATTAATTATCTATCTCTACCTTCTAATAAAGGCCCATCTCAGTGACAATAATTAAAAAAGATTAGGGCAGGCGTATGTCTCTGTCCTCAATAAACATCACCAAAAATGTAAAATCCTTTACGACGAGAAAGTCAATAGGCCCCCCTTGATCAAAAGCAATGAAATTACCAAAGGAATTATTTGACACCTCCGCTTTGATATAACCTTTCAAAAACTCTGTTCACAAAAGCTTAGGAAGGCTCAATTTCTATGTTTCAATAATATCGGCTTTGCTGAATTTGTTTTAGTTGCCTTCGCCTATTTGGAATTGAGTATCAGAGCAGAGAATAGAAAGACTGCCAACTTGACGGGTTCATTTGGGTTCTCTCTCATAACTGTATGCAGTTACTCGCAGCAACAGGATGCAACAGTTCTTAAGTCTCGAAGTAATTAAGGTTTTTGATATTGTTCCTCCCCCGATATCACGGTCAATGCGATTCCAAAGACCGGACCATTTGAAATCTTTTTAAAAGGCCCGGAAACTGGGATAGTATTTTCGTAGCCTGTCGAATAGAATGCTGTGGCGTAGTCGTGATGTTGCTACTTTTAAGGAGGTATGGGTTCGTTTCTCCTGTGAAAAAATCTCCTCAGTTGTTCTTTTTCATAGCTCTCGCTTCTGTGAGGTTCTGATAAAATCTCTGCGAGTAAAATCTGTCTTGATTTTCTTTAAAATCCTCTTGGCAGAGGTCCCCTGACGAATACAAAGCTCCTCTCACAAAAGACAAAGTGTATATAAGACCTGCAAAACCCTTTGATAGCCAGTTCTGCTTTATGGTGCCAATGAGCAGAAAAGGAGAAATTATGATCGGTTTTTTCGATATAAAAATTCTATGACGAACTTATGGTCCTGTGTGCGAGGAGGGCGAATAAAAAGGAAGCTACATCCGCGAACTCTATGCAACTCTATGCCCCAAGATGTGGATATAGTTAAAAAAGCCAAAAGACAAAGATTACATTGGCTCGGTCACATTGAGTGGATGGACAGCAACGCGCCAGTCAAGAGGGTATTCAAATTTAAGCCCCCAAGCTCGAAACGACGCTCAGTAAGATCGCACCTCCGTTTTAAGGACCGAGCCATCGCGGATGCCAGAGCGATTGGTGTGGACAATTGGTAGACGATGAAAGGCCGCTGTGACCCAAGACGAGATTCTCCATGCGTCGGAAGCCCTACAAGTAAATTAGTAGATCCACTGACATAAATAATAATAATTCTATGCAGAAATAATTTCTGCATAATATTTTTATTGACAGTAGCATGGCGCCTTTTTTAAAGATTTCCACTGAAAAATCTTGGATTCGCTGAGCTAAAAGATGCCCGTGTCAATCTCAACACACAGTCACTTATTTTTTTCGTCGATTAAAGTCTCTATTTTCGTTCAATTTTCCATGCCAGTCTGCTTGTTCTTTCATAAGAGATGCTCCAAAAGTACTTTCGGTAATCTTCGCATTATGGTAATTGATTGGTGATCGGATTTGACACATTATGCCATAAGTAAAAGGAAAAAACAAGATGTCCAAAGCTTATACCCACCGAATTCGACGAGCTGACTTACTTACTTAAGGTGGCGCTACAGTCCGGGGTGGACCTGGGCCTCAGCCAACAAGCTTCGCCAGCCAGCTTTGTCTCTAGCTAGCCGTCTCCAGTTTCGCACGCGAAGTTGGCTGAGGTCCCTTTCCACTTGCGTGCGCCACCTGAGTCTCGGTGCTCCTCTACCGCGTCGTCCCTGCGGTGTGGATTCGAAGATTTTCCGGGCCGGGGCGTTGGTGTCCATCCGTTCTAGATGACCCAGCCATCGTAGACGTTGTGTTTTGACTCTTTTGGCTAGGTCGGTATCGCTGTACAGCCCGTACAGTTCGATGTTATATCTCCTCCTCCACTCTCCGTCTATTTAGACGGGACCGTAAATCGTCCGAAGAATTTTCCTCTCGAAGCAGCCTAAAGTGTTTCCATCCGCCTTTGACAGGGTCCATGCTTCTGCACCGTAAAGCAGGACTGGGATGATGAGGGTCTCATACATGGACACTTTGGTTGCTCGAGAGAGGGCTTTGCTACTCAATTGCCTTCTTAGCCCAAAGAAACAGCGATCGGCAAGAGTTATCCTTCGTTTGATTTCAGCGCTGGTGTCATTGTCTGAATAGACAAAGTCCCTAATTACCTCAAAGTTATAGCTGTCGATGGTGATGTTTTGTTCGAGGCGTCGGTGTTGGGTGTCTTTTCTTGATGACAGCATATACTTGGTTTTGCCCTCATTGATTGCTAAACCCATATTCGCCGCTTCCGTCCCAATACTCACGAAGGCTTCACTGACATCACGCTTTGTTCTACCGATTATGTCAATGTCGTCTGCGTATGCGAGTAGTTGAACGGACTTTTGAAAGATTGTACCTCAGGTGCTGGCGCGAGAGTTCTGCACAACTCTCTCAAATATGATGTTAAAGAAGTCGCATGACAGCGCGTCGCCTTGTCTAAATCCTTTTTTGACATCAAAGGGGTCGGTGAGGTTTTTGTCGACCTTGACGGAACAGCGTGAGTTTTCCATCGTCATCCTGCACAGACTGACGACTTTGGCAGGTATGCTAAAACTAGACATTGCGCTGTATAACTCGTCTCTATAGATGCTGTCATACGCGGCCTTGAAATCGATAAAGAGGTGGTGTGTATCGATTTTGAATTCCTGGGTTTTCTCCAAGATCTGCCGCAGTGTGAATATTTGATCGATGGTGGACTTTACTGGCCTAAAGCCACACTGATATGTGCCTATCAGATTGTTGACAAACGGCTTCAGGCGTTCACACAGTACAGCAGAAAAGATCTTGTATGCGAAATTAAGAAGACTTATGCCTCTGTAGTTGGCACAACTCAGAGGGTCTCCTTTCTTCAGGATCGGGCAAACAATGCTGAGGTTCCATTCGTCGGGCATGCTTTCCTCCGACCATATCTTGCAGATGAGCTGGTGAATGCTCCTAACCAGCGGTTTCAAAAAGTTCGGCAGCTAGACCGTCTGCTCCGGCTGCTTTGTTGCACTTGAGCTTAGACACAGCTACTTTCACCTCCTCCAGGTCGGGTGGGCGGTATCGTTTGTATGCTTCGTCGGTAACGTCTTCGCCCGGGTTGAATGGTTCGTTCTGCCTGACAGCGGTATTTGGTTCGTCCTAGCCGTTATACAGTCTGCACAAGTGGTCTTTCCAAAGCCTCAGCACCGACTGCGATTCTACAACGATGTTCCCTTGATGGTCCTTACAGGCTTCAGTTCGAAGTTTATACCCTTGGCAGGACCTTTTGATCCTTTGGTAAAACTTTCTAACCTCATTCCTGTTGTAACATCTCTCTATCTCTTCAACCGCGCGCTTCTCGTGCTCTCTCTTTTTTCCTTCGGAGAAGCCGGTGTTCCTCTCTCCTCCTCTGCTCGTAGAGCTCGCGAGCAGCTCTAGTCCTTCTGTGCAGCGCCGCTTTGTATGCTTCCTGTTTAGCTGCATGTGCTTGCCGACATTCATCGTCAAACCGGGGGTTTCGTTGTGGTGGCCGTGTGAAACCCAGCACTTCAGAGGCGGCGTCTCTGATTGCATTTTGGCAATGTTGCCACTGGCTATCAATACTTGATGCTGGCTGCATAGGACTTCGTAGAAGGCTTTGAGAGACTCGGTTGGAGAAGGACCCGGCGATCTCTTGCGATTGTAGTGGGCCGACGTCAAACTTCCTCACAATATTTCCATTACCTGGCGCTGGTCGCGATATCCGCAGCTGTACCTTGGCTACAACAAGGTAGTGATCCGAGTCAATGTTGGCCCCTCGGAAATTTCGAGCATCCGTGATACTGAAGGAGTGGTCAGTCGCAATGTGGTCAATCTGGTTGACGGTTGATTGATCGGGAGATCTCCATGTCCCTTTGTGGATAATGAGATGCGGGATCTGTGTACAAGCTACGACAACGTGTTGCCCCGCAGCAAAGTCGATCAGCCTGAATCCGTTGTCGGAGGTCGTGTCGTGCAGGCTATGCTTTCCGACAGTACGACCAAAGATGCCCTCCCTTCCTAGCTTGGCATTAAAATCGCCTAGGACAATCTTAATGTCGTAGCTAGGGCACTGCTCACAAGTTTTGTCCAGGAGCTCGTAAAAAATATCTTTGGTCTCGTCATCTTTCTCCTCTGTGGGGGCATGCGCGCATATGAGGCTAATGTTGTCGAATTTAGCCTTGATGCGGATCGTCGCGAGGCGCTCGCTTACAGGGTTGAAGGTCAAGACTTTTTGACTAAAACTGCCTCCAACAACGAAACCACATCCAAATAGTCGCTGTTTTTGATGCCGATAGCAGTCGCCGTAGTAGAGGTCGCAGTTTTTCATCCTTCTTTTGCCCGTCCCGTCCCACCGCATTTCTTGGATGGCAGTAATGTCTGCCTTTTAGTCGTTAAGGGCTAGTTCCTCGGCTGCACGTGGTCTGTTAAGGGACCTAACATTCCACGTGCAGATCCGGAGCTCGTTGTCCTTTTCCCGTTTGCATTGGTCGTCAACAGTAGATCCGTTCGAATCCGAGGCTTGTTTCTGCTTCGTGGCTGGTGTTTCGTTACGTGGCCGGGAAGTCACCCCGACGGCACGACCTCCAACCTGGAGGACCAGGTCCTTTGCTTAGCTCTAAGGACGGAGAGCCGGATATCCCGCTCCTTATAGGCCTGAGCTTCGAGTATGTCGTAGTAGCCCATATAAGGTGTTCACTAAGTAGTTCGGCCTGACTGGAACTATGGACGCCATCTGTTGAATTCCTCCACTGCCGTCCGGATGCAAGAAGGAGTGCCTTAGTGGGAACACTTCTCCCCCCCTCTCTCGTCTGCTACCCCCAACAACCTTCCAAAGGGGTTGGAACCCAATCTCCAGTTGAGGTACTAGGCACCCGGTGTTCACCACGGAGAGGTGAGAGTAGGAGTTGATAGACAGAGGTGGGTTTAGAAAACCTGTGGATGCTTGTATCCTCTTGAGTGCACATGTCTATCCCTTGACCACCTGCCAAAAAATGAAAAAAAAAAATGAAAGAGCCATTTTCCACAAGTTGTGTGAAAAAAGCTTGCAAATGTATAGGTTATTTTAAAGCGATCGATCACTTTAGAACGTTACCGAATGTTCGCGAGCTTTGCGTCTGACACTTAACATGATGCATTTATTCGGTCGCAAATACTCGCGTATTTAAACTGACAATTAGGTTGAAGTTTTATCAAATTGTTTTCGGGTGGCTTGTGGAACGAAGCAAAATTTTGTGGGTTGAGAACTAAACAATCGTGCCAAAAAGTATTAAATTCGAAGTATTTTTTTCTTTTAAAACTATTTTGCATGCAGTTCTTGAATTTTCGTTGATTTATTCTTAACTCTGATTGGATCACAAATGATTGGAGCTGATTGGAGCACAATTGAGCAATTAGTTCATGTGAACAGTCCTTTAGACTAGTGGTTTCTGCAAATCTTTTAAATTCTTTTAGATAATTATTTTTGTTCAGTTTTGTAAATAATTAACAAATTACTGATCTTTGCAGATTGAGCCAGTGATCATTGATGAAATCGGCATCGTCTTGGGTAGTGGCCCAGATGGCTATCGTGCCGTCTTCCGAAACATTCAAGCATATGGAGTTGGTAACATCACAGTTACGAATGTGAGGTAAGTTCACCCACGAATAATCTTAAGGAGTAGTCATTGTTTGTTGGGGTGTAGTTTAAAGCTACGCAAGTTCGGAAGGTATAATTGCCTTACTTGCCTTACTGCAATGCTTCACTGATTCAACGATTCACGTCATGCCTTGTTAATTCGGAACTACCTAGTCAGGTCATTTAAAAAAAGGCCACCAAGTGCCCATCCTTAGTTTCAGCTTACTCATATGTGATTCTTAAGTAAGAAGCCCACCCAAGTTTAGACATTAGTCTTATTATATCTAAGCATGCAATTGTACTCATTCCATACGAAAACTCTGCCAACCGTTTATCTATTTATTTCATTAAAACGCATTCGGAAATCTCACGACGGCCATTAATTTCAGTCACATTGTCGTGTGCCAATGTCTTGAATACGGCCAAACGGTTTGCTTAAAAGCCTCACGTTGCCAAAGTTAAATGACTGAATATGCACTGAGGCTTGCTGCATGGATACATGGTTGCAGGTGTATCTATTAGAAAAACTAGGCTCACTGATCATGACCATGATTCCAGTGTTGCAAAACGACAGTTACATAATGGTAGGTCATTGTATTTTTGAAAGATTTACAAATTCATTGAAGGCAGCTTGCACTTTTTCTCAACCTTCTATAAATTAGCATGAATGAAGATGCATTTGTAATTGCCCATATGACGTTTTAAGTCGTCATTATTCTAGAAAAGAAATCTGTAGATTACTTTTTACACACTTAGGTTAGTTTAGTTAGTTAAGTTTTTGCACACTTTAGGTATTTTGAGCATTAAAGTCCGCCTACAAGCTTTGTCTGACAGGATATTTTGGATTCAAAATGGCAACTGCAGTCCACATAACCTAGAAATGGTCTCAAAAAAAAAACTAAACCTATAAAATTGGCCTCTAGAGACTGCAGAATTACCAAGCGAACGTTCCTCTTTTGAGTACTGGGGTACTCAGCAGCAGTTAAAAATTGACTCTGCCGAAAACAGCTTCATTAAATTTTGACATAACGAGCATAATCTAAATAAATAGACAAAATAAATCATAAGCGATCAATCATTGTTCACAACTTTGACAGCTTCAGCGCATTTCCATCAACTTAAAATCCCCAGGTGTCAAACATTTTATAACACCTCGTTTATGGAGCTACATTATGCATGTTGATTTATTGATCGTGATGATGACAAGCTCTAAACCTCATTACACTGACACATTAATGTTTATTTAAGAACAAAGCTGACATTTCATTTCATTTGACAGCTTATGAAATGCTAATTTTCTCTGACGTTTTCAGATCGGATATCGAAACCATGCAATTCCAGTTGACTTGTGAAATCCCACGGATCAAAGTCAAAGCACAATACCGTTCGACAGGTGTTTTAATTTTGGTCAGAGCCTCCGGTGCCGGCGATTACTGGGGAGAATACGGTTAGTAACGGTTAACAACAAATTATGAGTGCTTAATTGTTTCCGATTGATATATCTGTGCGATAATTTCTTTACAGAGGGTGTCAAGGCAAAGATCTACTTCAAAGCTGTTCCAAATGCCGCTGAAGATGGTAAGAGCTACCTGAGTGTGGATCAAGTGAAAATGGACTTTAATGTTAAGAGCATTCAGATGGGTGTTGACAACATCGCTAATGGAAATACCGTTATACGTGAGTTATTGAGATTTTTTTTGACATTTCATTGACTTTTGATTTGAGTTTGTTTTTTGGATTTACAGAAGCGGCTTTGAATTTATTCATCAACTCGAATTCCCAGGAACTGTTGAAGGAGATGAAACCTGCGCTAAGGACCAAGTTGACTTTGGTCATACGCAACTTTATGGATCGGTTGTTTTCCCGAATTCCATTGGAACAGTGGTTGGCTAAGGATGATAACTTGTAGAGCGCGCGTGTCGTTGGCGAATAAGGTGATGTGACATGAACGGTTGCATTTGTGAATTATTTATTGAAATTAAATCAGTTTTTTGAGATTTTTTTTTTTAAAAACATTATTTTTATCTTGTAGTAGTTTTAAGGTTGATCATTGTATTTAATATAGGAGAAAATAAAGTTTTATTTAATAGAGAGACTCTGTTACGCATTTTTTCTGTAGACTTTTTGAAAAATGTGTTTTGGAATGAAAAACATTTTTTAAAAACCACCAAGTCTCAACATCTTACTTAAAGCCGGTCGCCTGGTTTAAGAAGAAGTTTTAGAAAATATTATCATATTGGGAGCTGAGAGAGAAATTATTCTGAACACATTTGCTAAAGCAACTAGTTCGCAGAAGAACATGCGACTGCCTTGAGTATCTAACAACATCTCATCGAAATCATAAGCCCACAGTTCTAAAACGTAAGCCTCGATTTAATCTTAAAATCAGTTGCTGAAATCATATAGTTTTCTAGGCCGCTTATTACGCAAGGACACTAAATAGGTAGTGACTTTAAATACCTCTTCCGAGAACCCTGCGAATGGGAGGTTATGAGAGATAAGATCAAATCCATGGTTACGATAGAAGCACGCAAGCGAGGTTTAGAAACTTTGTCGATATACAAAGAAAGATAAATTCTCAATGAAATAGCGAGTGAAACTCGGACTGACTACAACTGTAGTTTTCTGTAAATTACTAGAATTATCTGACTGGTCACAATAATAGAGTCAAGCGCTAAACATTTGCGCAATGGACTTGCATGTGACTGACGAACCTGTGACACTTGCGCAATTTTATAGTCAAAATCATATCTAACGCAGACGGCACGTTGCCCTATTGTGCCCCAGTTGCGTCAGAGAAAAAGTTCGTACTCAGTGTCTGAAATTATACACAAATGATGAAAGCTTGTAATGCACTGAAGACCGAGAATTAGACGTAATGAGTTGATGTTAAGACAGGTGGAAATCCCAGCTCAATTTATTGGTTAAGAAGTCAAGCTAAGTCAGTGGTTATTAAAATTGTAGAACCACAATTTAATGAAGTTCTGAGGCGATGAGCTCTTTATAAATGAAGATTAAGGTGATAAGGTCTGTATGTATGTAAATGCAAGTTGATATGAAAAAACCCAAATACCCTTAAGGTTCTTGTTAATCATGAGGCAGCACAAGTAAAGTTCGAGTGGTTTCGTCATATATGAGTTCATTTTGAGCTATATGGCATTGCTGAGGTCTTGACACGCAGAGTTGCCATAAGGTTCTATAAATGTTAGGGTCTTTCTTCACCAAGGACAGAACTTTTCTGTTATCGCGTCCAGGTATATTGCGTCTACATCTGGCGCTCCCATAAGATGCAATTTAATTTCTTTTTATCTGAACTGTAGACGCTGGCAGCTTTACGGCGAGAGAGGGCCCTAAAGTTATTTTTTATTGAATACGCTCAACGATCAAGCTTTATTCTGGCCTAACACGAGCGAAAGAACGGTTTTGTCATCGAGGCAGGTATATTCCAATGTAGTAGTCCAGGTACAATCCAATCAGAAGGTTATAGGTAAGGTGTACGCATGATACCGACCGGAATACTCGCACCGAGAACCTATATGACGTCTTTCAGATTTGGGCAAAAAGGTCAAAACAACCAGCCTCGGTGTAAGTCTGTTCTGAAGTAGATTAGATAAAGAACTACCCGAAAAAGATATAGTTATCAAGGCATAGGTAATAGTTTCGGTGTGAACACTTAATAGAAGGATGGTGGAGGACATTGAGAGACTAACTAAAAAGAGAAGATCAAGTGGGCTAATGGAACCCAGGTAAGAATTTGTCTTGAATATGAGAGTGGTATAGGGCTGGTCAGGTGTGGTAAAGATCAGTGCCAAAGGGGACGAACTGAGAACGGGGCCAAACGCTTTTTGGGAGTTAGCCAAGAATGTAATGAAGGCCAGTGAGCAGCTCTTTTAAATGAGAAGCCAAGGCAGGGAAACCGGTTTCGTGGTATGCCCGTACCTTATAAGACTCAAGTTAGTGTTACAGCGGGAATGTGGAAGACAGAGGTAACCAGTCACTGTACGAACGACTGCGACGTGCCGGAGGGAGTACATTTAATGTGGGTCCAACCGGTCAAAATTATGTTTTGAACATTGAGGAACATCCTTAAGCGACAAACTAAGGGTAACCATTTTTGATGTTAACCCGTACTTCAAGCGACTCAGATGAGAATCTAAATCAGAAATGGAAGAGGTAGGGGTCAACAGTTGTGGTATAAACCTCCAGCGGAGGGAATTTATGTCAGTGCTTCCGTATAGTGTGAAGAGGTGAGGACAATCATATTCGATGATCAAAAATTATTAATGGTCCCATCTGCATAGACGGAGAGTGGATTAGCAGAAGGCGATATAAGATCGAGCTATACGGGCTGTACAGAAACACTGACTGAACCAAAAGGGTCAGAAAAGAACGACTGCGATGGCTGGGTCATTTGGAGCGGAGTTTCCACTGCGCCCGGAAAATTTTCGAATCCATTCTGCCGAGACTGAGAAGTAGAGGAGCACCGATACTCAAGTGACGTACGCAAGTGAAAGGGGACCTCAGCCAACGTCGCGTGCAAAACTGGAGACGGCTAGCTGGAGGCAGAGCAGGCTGGCGAAGCTTGCTGGCTGAAAGAAGGTGGCAAGGGAAGCCGGATCTTGTCAAAAGCCATGTTGATGGCGTGTGTGATCTGCCATTTAACCTCTTAACTAATTCAACATGGATAAAAATTTCATTATATTCTTTAAGTGGAGTCTGTTGTCTGTCAAGATAGTCTATTGATCTTACAGGAATTATTCTTCTAGAGTTTTCCTTCTCAGGTTTATATGGACTGGACAGTTATCTACATAGAAGATGAACCATGGCTTCTTCCTTCTATTCGCTTATGCAACTTCTGAAGAAATCGTTTAAGGGAGCACAAGTCTTCTGGCATGTCCTCCAACCAGACAATAGCTGGTGAGAGCCCCAACTATCTGCCTAAGATTCAATCTTCTACAAGAAATAAGTCTACCTATTTTCCTGTAATCGAGCTTTGGCCAGGTTTTTTTGTTTTGGAAAAAAGACACGTCCTGATGTTGTTCCACCTGCTATATGCCATTAAAGATGGCTTTGATGAATGAATGAACAATGGTATTGTAATAGGCGTTTATTTTTACTCAAAGGTATTTTAAGTCCCCTCGCAGCTAGAATCTGAACCAGGAATGTCTCTTTCGCAATAGACCGCTATAAAAACTACTGCATTTCGGCACCGTTCACTTCATTTCTGCGGTAGGAATTTTAAGGACACTGAGAGAAAAACGAAAAAACTAACTGGCACTTGAAGTTCAGAAAATCCGTCACCTGACAACCTCTCATATCCATACTTGACATGCGCGTCACAGGTCTTCTTATACACACGTTAAGAAGGGAGTTTTTGTTTACAATTATAAACGATTCCAAAGGTCTCTCATGGCAAATGATGCGGAGTTGGGACCTGGGACGGTGAACAAAACTTTTACTGCCCTCGTTCGGGATTCGAACCCCTGACCTTGTGCTCTGTAGTTTGACACACTAACCGCTGTACCACGGCACTCACTGAGAAGCTCATAATTGAAAGAATCGCATACGCCCAAGAACTAAGATGCCTGTTTCACATCAAGAGCGAGAGAGTGAGTGAAAGTCTCGGGCAAGCTGTCAACTGAATTTTAACCAATGGCAGTGTATGGAATGTTTCATAATACCGAGGTTATCGCTGTGTCGCTCGCCGACCTTTCCGAAAAATTTAAAAACCCTCGCCGAGGTAAACGATTATCCTGTGAATCAATGTTGTGAGTTTTGACACGCTTTAATACTTGTTGGGAAAAATATATCTAAACCATTCATGTGCAATAAAGCCGTCACTGTTCATTGAAAACAGTCGGCGCGGTTTCTCGCTTTCATTGGGTAGTAACAAACGATATCTCTGGTCTCGCGTTGTCGCTGCCGCTCTTGTTTGAAGTTCTCCTGCTAATTTTAAAACAGCTAAGATGCATATGAGCGAAATACGAAACACAAATGAGTAAAGAAAAAATGTTTATTATTTTGGTGCATCCATCTGTCCTGACTAAACACTCTGGTATCCACGATAACTTGGTACCTTAAATGCAGGTTCGGTCTTCCTGATCGTCTCAAAGTTGAACCGTCGATGCAAAGACCCTCGTGGCAGGAGCGTAGTTGTCCATCCGCTCGATGTGACCAAGTCAGTGTTTTGCTCGTGTTTTGTATTTTAAACTACAGTCAATAGTGAGGCAGCGCATAAAATTGGCAGTTATATTATCTTTCCCCTGTTTTGGCCTTCGCGCGCAGAAAACGTTTCGCGCGCGAAGGCCAAAGAGAGCGTAAGAGAGCGAGAGTCCCGGTCGAGTTGTCAAATGAATTTCGTTCAATGAAATATGGGGCGAATCGCAATTCGACGTTATCGCCATTTCCCACGCGCGCACCGAGCATTTCGTCGCTGATGTCGACGATTATTTTGACATTCGCTATTGTGAGTTGTGTTGCGATGAATAGACTTTTCATTAAAGGTTACACTTGCTGTGAAGGTAAAACCATACGTAAGAAATGTAAGAAAGCCGAAAATTTTTACGAATATGTTATGGGTTGTCACAGTCAAAATAGTCGCTGCGGTTTTTCGCTTACATGGCTGTTTCACAACAAGAGCGAGAGACCGAGTATGAGTCTTGGACGAGTTGTCAAATGAATTTCAATCAATGGCTATGTATAGGGTGGTTCACAGAACTGGGGTTTTGCACGCCGGACTTTTCGTAAAATTGAAAAATCCTCGCGAAGGTCGACTTTTATACTGTCATTCTGCGTTCTAAGTTGTGAGAGACAGTGGAATAGAATTAGCTTCTTTCGAAGCTAATAATTTTTGTAAAATATTTTTTAATAAAATCGACAAATTTTACAAATTTGTTTTGTTGTGTCACATTCCGATATAATTACAAGCGATTTTTCTATAGTCTCGCGTTGACTCTGCCGCTTTGGTTTGTTTGACGCCAACGCGCTTGTTGTAAAACAACCTTAAGCCTTCAGCCCAATGAATGCGTTGCGTTCGTCACGTTGAAGTACACAACTGACAACTGAGTTAAATATACACGTTCTTATGGGAAGCGTCCCATAGAACAATTTCGTGACGTACGTGGCGCTTGGCATAAGAAGAGTGTATTTCACTGAGTTGTCAGTTGTGTACTTCGACGTAATGGATGCAACGGATTCATTGGGCTGAAGACTTTAAACAGGCATCAGTCTTCCTCTAATGAGCCGAAATGTACTCAAAGGTCTTCCGGACCGAGGCATAGGTGTCAATCAGCTCTAGATGACTCAGCCATTCGAGACGTTTTTTTTTTTACTTTTCTTACTTTGTCGGTGTCGCTGATAGCACGTAGGTAAAATTCGGTGTTGTTGTCCTCCGGTTTTTGGGGACGGAAGCTCAAATAACTCCAATAGACTTTAGAGCGTTTTTATCCCACCTCTGGCAAAATCCGTGCTTCTGCAACATAAATGAGGACCGGGAAGATAAGGGTCTTTTAATCGACACTTCGGTTGTTCGTAAAAGGGCTTCGCGATTCAATTGCCTTCTTGCCCAAATAAGCAGTTCTTTTTCGTTTGATCTGCGTGTAAGTGCTTCTCTAGTGTCGTTGTTTAAGTTTAAAGCGGGGCCTAGGTAGACATAAGTTCCCCTTAGTTGATAGAACAAGGTATTTTGTCCAAGACATCGGTGTTAGTTGTCATTGCTTGATGATAGCATGTAAGAGCTTAAATTTAGGCTTCTTAGGGCCGGTTTTTCAGTGCTGAGTTAAGCTCAGCTTAAACCAAGATCTATTAATCCCGTAACAAAACGAATCTGGAGTTAACTCATCGAGCTGCTTTTCAGTGCAGAGTTAACTCCGTCAACAAAGTTGTCAAAATCTTCCACTCTCGAAATTATTGACTCTCCCACCTTTCACTTAACATAGAAAAACACGTGAAAAGAAGTTCGAGTTATTTTCAAATGTTATTTTTCACAGCAACGCGCAAACCAACTGACATTCCACGCAGAAAAAACATTCAAAGAAGTTCATACTGTTCTCCAGAAATTATTCGAGATTAACTCACCATATTTGGTGAGTTAAGCCAAGATTAACCCCAGATCTTAGTTCACTGAAAAACTCATTTCAGGGGCTGATCTCAGTTTAACTCGGAAAGCCGGACGATCTCGCACTGAAAAACCAGCCGTTAGTCAAAAGTTGGGTATAGATGAATTGATTGATGCTTAATTGCATTAAAATGCTCCTGATGAGCCCTTTGAGCGGAGGGTATTGTCAATTCATAACGATTATTCTAATTTTAAGAGGAATTTTTGCGATATGGGAGCAATATAATGGCTGGGTTATGGGCTCATTAGCGGGTGGTAAAGGTGATAAAAGTCAGGCGCCTGGATGGGAGGGTGGGCGCGTTAATTTTTTTTGAACTTGCAATGTGGGACCGCTGATAGCAGCAAACGCACCCATTTGGGGTCTAATATCCTGGCATTCGCACGAGCCTTCCAGCATCTGGAAAAGAGGTATCCAAATCTTCGCCATTATACAGTTTTATGCACCTTCGGAGATGTTCTTCTGCGAATGCAGAGTCCCCGCATCAGCAGTTGTAAAGTTTAAAAATTATCCAAAATTCCAACAAGGCATTTTTTTCTCATTCTCCTCCTACATAAACTTGAAAATTGTAAGCTTCTCTCGTAACTACATGGAATCTCACACCTGTGTCTAATGCGGATCCGGATGACAATGTCCATGATTAATTTTAAAGACTTTTCGTTGAATTTGCACCGACGTGATACGGCCTATTTAAAAACTGTGTATTGGGCGTCAGTAAAGGCAATTCTAAAGTTTTTGACTGCCTCAGACGAACACAAGTAAAGAGTGATTTCAACCAGCCAAGAGATCTCGTGTCTAGGTGAAGCAACACATTTATTTTGTCCGAATTCAATCCAATAGGAACTCCAATTACTGTGAAAAATCTCACAATTTTTTTTTTTTGGTTCAGTAAAACTGAGAGACTTTTATTAAAAATGAATACAACCGTCTTGAGCATGCAAGGTTGCAAGGAGCTAGGACAAAGCTCTACTCGCTTTTAAATCTGCCAAACAAAAATATTTGCTAGAAACTTAAATTAGCTAATTATTATAAGATTATAACATTGCATCTTGTTATTTCCCGCCAGGATATAGACTGGTGGAAGACGATCTTGATCGTATGTATGACTTCATTGGGTCCAATTTTATCATTGGGGGTGACTTTAACGCGAAGCATACTTTTTGGGGCTCACGATGCAATTCAACAAGAGGCAGATTACTGTACAAAAATAGTATGAAGCGTGGGGTGGACTTTTTCTCCACGGGTAAGCCAACATATTGGCCAACCGATAGGAATAAAAAGCCTGACCTTGTCGATTTTTTCATCGCTAAAGGGTACCCCAAATACCTAACGCGAATTGAAGAGTGTTATGATCTTTGCTCAGACCACTCAGGAGTTATCTTGAAGATGGGTGGAAGACTGGCGAAAATAGAAAGAGCTCCTAGATTAGCTAGCAAAAACATGAACTGGGACGCTTTCAGAAAGGACTGTAAGGAGGGTGTTGGCTTGAATGTGCCATTGAAAACTCCTTTCGAGTTAGAAACCGCAGTTGACAAATTCATTGAAGCAATTCAGAGCGCTGCTTGGAACAACAATTCGTCCCAAAAGAACGCAGTTAGCACCGACGGGCATGTACGTAAAACATATCCGCTCGAAATCGAAGAATTGATTCGTGAAAAGAGAAGAGCGCGTAGGAGATGGCAAGGCACGAGGGCCCCCCCAGACAAAACCCTATTGAACCACCTCTCTAACAAACTGAAAGGAATGTTGCTAGATCTTAAAAATCGTGAGACCACTGAATACCTTGAAGGCTTGTCGGCGGATAGGAGCTCAAACTACTCGCTGTGGAAAGCAGTTAAGTATATCAAGAAACCTATAATCCACTTGGCACCAATAAAAAAAGCTAACGGCGAATGGGCAAGAGAAGACAAAGAGAAAGCGAATTTGTTTGCTGAACATTTAGAAGAAACATTCAAGCCTTTCGACGGTACGCCGTTGGCTGACGTTCTAAACAACAACGGGGAACCTGGTAGCTTTAGAATGAAAAAAGTTTCGTTAGTTGAACTCCGACAGACAATTAGCAAACTTAAAAATAATAAGGCCCCGGGTTACGACCTGATCACTGGCGAAATATTAAAAGAGCTACCAAAAAAGGCATTAGTCAAGCTACTTTATATGATAAACGCTTCTCTTAGACTTCTATACGTTCCAAGACAATGGAAAGTTGCTGAAGTCATTATGGTTCCTAAACCGGGGAAATGCGCAAATGATAAAAAATCTTAAAGGCCCATATCGCTTCTGCCGATAATATCGAAAGTATTTGAGAAACTTCTGCTGAAGCGATTACAACCAATAATTGCAGAAAGACGCTTGATCCCGGATCATCAATTCCGTTTCAGACCTAACCATTCCACAATAGATCAAGTCTACAGAATAACGCATGAAATTGAAAAAGCCTTAGAAGGGAAAAAATATGTTCAAGTGCTTTCCTGGACGTATCGCAAGCCTTCGACAAGGTATGGCACGAGGGCTTGAAATATAAGCTACGGCAAAACTTGCCGGAAGACATGTTTAAAATATTGGAAAATTATCTTGAAAGCAGACTCTTTCGTGTTAGGTGTAGTAGTGAATACTCGAGTTTCAAGCAAATTCGGGCTGGCGTACCCCAGGGAAGCGTCCTCGGTCCGACCCTGTTCCTGCTCTACACAAGAGACATACCTCTAGATGACGAGACAGTCGTGGCCACGTTTGCGGACGATACGGCCATCCTGGAAACAGGTGAATCAGTCGAGTCATCAACGAGAAACCTCCAACGAGCATTGGACAGAATTTGTGTCTGGACGAAGACTTGGCGAATCGCTCTTAACGAGAACAAGTCTACGCATGTGAATTTCACTTACAGAAGGGTTAACAATTTGCCTCTGTTCATAAATTCTGCACAAATACCTTATACAAATGAAGCGAAGTATCTAGGGATGACACTGGACGCTAAACTAAGGTGGAAACCACACGTAAAGAAGAAGCGTGACGAGCTCGAGATTAGGCTCAGGGAAATGTATTGGCTTATCGGAAGATTTTCGAAATTAAGCACATATAACAAACTGCTCTTGTACAGACAGGTGTTAAAGCCGTCCTGGACATACGGTATACAACTTTGGGGTTGTACCAAGCCGAGCAACATGTCCATGTTGCAGACTTTCCAAAACAAAACCCTGAGAGCAATTGTGAATGCTCCATGGTATATTAGGAATAGTGATATTCACAGAGATTTAGGAAAAGCTACCGTGAGCGAAGAAGTAACAAACTTTGCTCGAAAGCTAAATGCTCGCCTTCATGTTCATCGCAACAATGAAATGATCCGTACTCTAAACGAGACTCTTTACGTTGTTAACAACGAGCGACGACTACAAAGAACAAGACCCTTCGATCTAGCGACGTAGGGTGAAGCCGCATGCATGAACGGCTGCATTCACTGGAAAGCAACCTATCCAATGCGATTAACACTATGGAAGCGTAAACTACTTGTTAAGTTAACTTAGTTGTAGTCAAGAAGTATTATGAGAGAGCGAAAATTTACTACTATGAAGTGCGTTCTGGCAGTTTCATAGTGTCTCTCATAAATGGGTGGTTTTTTAGCACGTGGAAATCGGGCATAACCAATATTGGCTACTTCGGTATTATGTACCTGCTATAGTGGGCGTATTGGTATCTTTGAAAGATTTTGGAGTTTTAGTCTCCGTCCATCCTAGTATTCAAAAAAAAAAAAAAAAAAAAAAAAAAAAAAAAATTAGCTAAAGCAGCTCTTTTTGCCTGCCAAGGTTTAACTAGGCTTCGAGTTAGATATTTTAATTAACGACACAATCGGCGGTTTTAATATTAACTTTTCACACATAGCTAAGATTGTTCTGGAACATAAAATTTATCGCATATATACATTCTTGTTTAGCAATAATTTTGTACATGACGACCAGCCAGCGTTAGGAAAAGTGAATGCCTTTTTTTAGTTTTCTTTAGGCCCATTGAATTTTGATATCATTCTCATTCAGTAATCAAAAGTCATTGCACTTGCGTGATAAGCTAAACTTAAACAGCCTCGTATTAACTTTTTATTCTGCTGG
The DNA here is from genome assembly GCA_947623515.1 of Neoascia interrupta. NCBI lineage: Eukaryota > Metazoa > Arthropoda > Insecta > Diptera > Syrphidae > Neoascia > Neoascia interrupta. Next base: position 111,404,475 of record OX392464.1, read on the forward strand.
TGCCATGAGGAAGTGTTGCCTCCCACTTAGTATAGTGCGTGTGGTTTAGGCATTCAAAAAAGCAACTTGGTATTCAACGATTTAAACTGATATGCCTATGCCCATCAGAGTTTAAGAATGGCGTTCCGACAGATATAGGAAACTGTCTAGTCTCAAGCGTATTTAAAACTAAGTGTCAATTCTCACTCGCCATAACCTTGATCATTGTACAAAATATGTCTATCACCGTTTCAAAAAAAAAAAGTTTACTAAAAAAACACAGAGCCTTTAAAATTATTTGTAAATCTGATAAATGGCATTTCCTTACCCACATTTGGCTGTCATATTTTGACAACTATCTAATTGCAATAATAACAATGTCGCCGGCCAAGAAAGCCTCACCAAATTGCTCATCGCGACAACACAACAATGGACGACGGGCTCACATGCAATCCATACAAATTACCTGTTAAACAGCCGATGAACACACTGCACGAATCGTTAGTAGCTACTTAAGGTGAAATAAATAATAAAACAAAAAGAAAAAAAAAACTCTTCGAAATAGTTAAAGTATTTTTTTTTCCTTCTTTTAGCCAAAGATAAGTCCAGTGGTAAATAAATAATATTTTTGCCAATACATATACACTTAACTATAGGCACCTGATATCGATATTTATCTTTGGTTTGTTTACCTGAAATTTTCGCAAAAAATTTATGTTTAGACAAAATTTTAGAGGTAATTTGCTTTGTCTTACTGCGTCAGCATAGAAAAATAATTTTTTGCTTTTACCAGGGTGTGATTAACTTCATGCAAGAGGGGTTAAGTTCAAGCCGTAAGCACTATTTGCTCTTAAGTCTGAACGTCGTATCGCGTCGTTTAAGGTAATTCGAGAAAAAAAGTTACGAATTAACCTCATAGTCGAGAACTGTTAAGTTTTTAAACAATTTTGTTTTTCTGTAGTTTTTAAAAAGCACATGAATGTATTTAATTATACACGGAGCTGTAAGTTTATCATTTAGATGTATTATGTTGTCATTAAATTAGAATAATGTGGTGTTTAACATTTAGAGTGTTTAAGTGAAATTTGAACGACCTGGATTTTGGAGAACAATTCCTGAATCTGGCATCTTAGATTGTGGGTTATGAGCGTTAAATAATAAGAAAATAAACGAAAATGAATTTTTTAATGTAATAAAACTGAAACTCTATACGTATTGGATGAGCAATGAACTAATAAAGTTTTTCCACCGGGCACTTATCCGTATATCTGACAAATTTTGTTCAGTCCCCCCTTAATCTCGAGATTTACCATACGAACTTTAACCTCTTCAGGAAGGAACTAAAAATTTATCTCGTATTAAATATTAATCTTGAAAAAAAAAATCCCTTCCACGCATGAAATCTCAAATCAAACCGTACTTACAGAATTTTACGTGTTCTGTTCGTGGTCTGACGAAATAAATCAAACAAACCTTTCGAAAGAATGTAAGAATATAACCGTGGGACCACAATGCCCGTAGCGGTAGTATGTAGCAGTAGTACGTAGTACAGCCGCGGAGCTATGTGGCGTAGTACGGAAAAAAATTGAACACAATGGTGTAGCGCGGCTATGTCAAACAAAAACCTCGTTTATAAACAATGGCCGATACTCTAAGTTAATTTGAACTAGATTTAATATTTTTGTACAACGGATGACACAAATTCCATAAAATTTCTTTAGATTTAACCATCTCAATAAACTTTTCGACGTCCTTTTCCTCCATTGTTTAGTTAACTTGTATTGAACTGTCCACCGTGTAGCGCTGTCAACCGTGTAGCGCTACGAAAGTTAAAAGTTGGCCAACTCTTGCTACCGCCACAGCTACGCGCTACCGCCACAGACACACATTGTGTGCGCAATACACTGAAGACATGTGTTTTAACTTTTGACAGCTCTTACTACCGCTACTACTACCGCCACAGCTACATCACTGTGGTTCTACGGTAAAGATTACGCCACCGCCACGTCACCCGTTTGTTATGACATTTGTTTGACAGACCTGAAATGAAACTGTCATTTTGTACTCGTTTGAAAAAAGCTCGTTTGTTTACACAACAATCCGTGCTGGCCAATCATAGATCAGCTGTTTTGCTTTGCATCCAATAATGAGGCGAGGCTGATTCGTGAATGGGCCATGTTTTTTCGCAAGTTTTGTAATCTTGTGTTTTGTCATTTGTGCCTGGGTATTATGAACTCAGCTATGTATATGTTTATTGCATGGCGTTGGTGTCGCTGGACCTGTCAAAAAGTTGAACACATCAACATAACGCGTTTTATATCTATTTTTTGGCTTATTTCGTTTCGTAGAAGAAAGAATTTGGCGGAATTAAATACTAATATTATTTCTGGACCTGATAAATTAGTGGAGTTGCCCGGAAGCAAAAAAAAGCTCACGCTTAGAAGGAGAAGTGCAGAGGATCTGAGGACCAGACATCGCCATTTGACACTACTGTAAAAGTGAGAAATTTCAAAAATGAAAGCATCCGTCAAGAGAATCTCTCTTTCTCCGGTAGAAACACTTTGGGATTAATTTTGATCTTCCTGCAACAGTCTCTGTTTATGATTATGCGGTGGAAACACTCTTTTATGCAATGAAATGAAAACCATGAGCTTAAGGTGTAAGAAAAGTCGATAGAACTTAAGCGAATAAATAAATGTGATGTTTGCTGCACTTTAGCCTTCGCAAACGCATCGTATTTCCACTCTAGAGTGCTCGACGTTTCCGACGTAAGGCCTTCAGCCCAATGAATAACGTTGCATCCGTTACGTCGAAGTACGCAACTGACAACTCAGTAAAGTACATACGTTCTTATGGGAAGCGACGTACGTGATGCGCTTCTTCTATGGGCCGCTGCCCATAAGAACGCATGTATTAAGCTAAGTTGTCAGTTGTGTACTTCGATGTGACGGACGCAACGGATTCATTGAGCTGAAGGCTTAAGTCGGCGTCAAAAATAGTGCTTAACCTCTGTGTGTATGAAAATTAGCTAAAAAATTTTCTGCCACAATTTCATTTGCGGCTTTTCCAACCTGTATGACCTGAAATTTTTGACCTTTTTTGGAACAAGTTTATTGTAGGTCCAAGTGGAATTTCTTTGTTATTTTTAGGCTTACACACTTAAGTTTTCTGATAAAGAAGTGACACCCAAATCCATATACAGGGTCCGCCATCTAACGTTTTCTTTTCAACTAGTGCTTATTTCGTGAACGGTAACACTTAGCTCTGATTTGACAGATAGTTAGTTTTATCCTTCCGCTCAACGAATATGGTTGTGTGAACAATGCTGGGAAATATTGCGACATTACTTTGAAAATCATGGTAATGTTGCAGAATGTGCTGCAGAAAAAAACATCTTTTTAGATGAAGCTCATTTTGATTTTGGCGGGTATGTAAACAAGCGAAATCGTCGCATTTGGGGCACAGAAAACCCGCACGCATACATTGAAAAGCCGATACACCCAAAACGAGCCACTGTTTGGTGCGGATTTTGGGCCAGAGGCAGGACCATTTTTATTCGAAAATGAGCAAGGAGTGGCCGTTACAGTCAATGGCGATCGTTATCGGGCCATGTTGAACGAATTTTTGTTCACAAAAATTTAAGAAGAGGTTTCAACAGGTCATGGTTTTAACAGGACGGCGCTACGTGCCACACAGCCGAAGCTACACTCGATGTTTTGCGCCCTGTTTTTGAAGATCGCTTTATCAGCCGAGTTTGGCCACCTCGGAGCTGCGATTTGACACCGTTGGACTATTATTTGTGGGGTGCCGTTACGCCGACAAGCCAGAGACAATTGCCGCTTTAAAGGACAATATTCGTGAAGCCATTGGTAAAATACAGCTGCTGGTACTGTATTTTACCAGCAGCTGTATTTTACCAATGGCTGCACACAATCTATAATGCGCTTAAAAATTGGACCGATCGTGTAGGCTACTACTGCATGGCCAGCCGAGGCAGTCATTTGAATGAAATTTTTTTTTCAAATTTCCAATATTAACCGGAAGTACGGAATTGTTTTTTCAAATAAAAAAAAAATTCAGAAAATATTCGGTAGTTTTATTTTTATAGCATTTTCAAAAAAAAGTTATTCAGCGGACCCTTTATAAGATCAAACATAACGTGAATGGAAAGAATCAAAGAGAGGAGGGAACTGGTGTACTTTAGCTTTGAACTGTCGATGACTGTAGTTAAGAATATAAGCTGGATTCGATGTGGCAGAGAAGAGATTATTTTAAAAGTGTTGGGAATAGCACTGAACCCTGAGGAACACCAGGCCTTATAAGATGGTTTCAGCCTTGAAACCGTCCAAAATCACTTGGATTGGTTGAAAACTGCTTTAGTCCAGTGAATAAAAGATCTTATCAATGAAAGCAAGCAAACAAAGCTTCGATTCCAATTGCATACATTTTTGACTGGAGAGACTGATGCCAGACTATGTCAAAGGCTTTTGAAATATCGAGCGCAACAACCTTGCTTGCAGCATTAAGGTGCCAGGAGCGTTTCCTTATCTTAACCTTCAAATATTTTTTGTTTTTCTTAAAGAAAAAAAAAAAACGAAGTAAAAAGTGTTGTGATGTTCGAGTTTTCAGGGGAGCTGAGTTGTCAACTGATCACCACTTAGTGTTGTGTAAATTGTGTTTCAGTGACAGTATTCCTTTGCCACCCAGGCGAAAACCAAGACTGGTGACCCGCATACGGTGGGAAAGGTTGCAGGATGCTGACTTTGATTTCAGAGAGCGTTTTGCACAGCATGTTTCGGAGAAGTTTGAACAAATTCCAACTGACCTTTTGAATGTAGAGGAGGAATGGCAGCTGTTTTTATCGGCAGTCATTGCCTCTGCAGGAAATGTTTGTGGAGTGAAGCGGCTTGGGGTAGCGGCTGGTGGTGAGAAAAGAACTGCTTGGTTTAAAACGCCTGGAGTTCAAGAAGCCATCAGAGAGAAGAAGAGAGCCTACATTGCGTGAATCCAATGTAGAAACTCAACTTCTCGAGCCCGGTACAGTGAGGCGCGAAGGACTTCCAATCTGGCAGTCAGAACAGCCAAGGAACAGTCATGGAAAAAGTTCGGCGAGAAGTTGGAGCACGATTACAGATCTGCAAACAAGATATTTTGGCAGCCATTCGCCGGCTCAGAGGAAGGAAGTTAAATATCATCCAAGGGGTTAAATCCAAGGACGGTACACTTCTTTCAAGTGAGAGCGATGTCTTGCGCAGATGGAGAGAGCACTTTTCGGAGTTGCTCAACCCCCAACAGGGCACTGAAGATGGCATTCCCACTGCTGACGAGATAAGGGCGGAGAATAGTCCCACAGTAGACGAAGTCACTGAAGCGATTAAATCGCTAAAAGTTGGCAAGTCTGCTGGATTGATGAAATCCGGCCAGAAATGCTCAAGGCAATGGGTGAAGAGGGTGTTAAATGGCTAAAACGTGTCATTAAGGTGGCCTGGGATAGCGGGAAGAGGCACATAGCGATTGGCAAACGGGAGTTATAGTGCCCATTTTCAAAAAAAGGGAACAGGAGAGATTGCGCCAACTATAGGGGCATATCTCTCTTGAGTCTTCCGGGAAAAGTATTCGCGAAGGTGTTGGAAACGCGTTCCAGAGCTGTAATCGAGCCTTTGTTACGGGAAGAAAAGTGCGGCTTTCGGCCTGGCAGAGGCACAACCGACCAGCTTTTTACTCTGAAGGTTATTCTTGAGAAGGCCTGGGAATATGCCAAACCGGTCTATGCGTGTTTTGAAGATCTGGAAAAGGCGTAACACCGAGTCCCTCGGGATACACTGTGGAGAGCTTTGCAGGACTATGCGCTGAGTGGGCCTCTTCTGAGAGCCATTCAGTCTTTGTATGGAAACTACAGAAGCTGTGTACGGATAAATGGCGTCAAATCCCGTCCTTTTGATGTGCGCGTTGGACTTTTCCAGGGCTGTGTTCTGTCGCCGCTCCTTTTCATAGCATCTATGGACTGGATGGTGAGGCACAGTCTTGGCAAGCAATGTTTCGAATTGGCTGGCATCAGGATGAGCCATTTGCTTTTCGCAGATGATTTGGCCATCCTTGCATCATCTAAAGAGGAACTTCAACGAGCACTGGATAGGTTTGCAGCCATCTGTGGTGATGCTGGGATGAAAGTAAACGTGAACAAATCGGAAGTGATGGTTGTTTCCCGAACTCCTGTACAATGTACCCTGTACATAAATGGAGTTTCATTAAAACAGGTGGAGAAGTTTAAGTATCTCGGGGTCTTTTTCACGAAAGTTGGGAGGAGTGATACTGAGTTGTCCTGTAGAATTGGCCAAGCTGGAGCAATAGTAAAGGAACTGCGCCGGCCGGTCATCAGGAAAGCTGAGCTTGAAGTGAAAGCAAAGATCTCAGTTCTTAAATCAGTGTTCGCTCCGACCCTCATCTATGGCCATGAAATTTGGGTAATGACCGTAAGAATTAGATCGCGGGTAAAAGCTGCCGAAATGAGATTCCTGAGGTCCGTAGCTGGTGTTACTCTAAGGGACAGAGTGAGAAACGTCAGTATTCGTAGGAATCTTAATGTTGAGCAGCTACTTCTCTGAGTGGAGCGATCGATTCTTCGATGGTTTGGACACGTTGTTCGCATGCCCCCTGACAGACTTCCTAGACAGGTCATGCTAGCCGAGATGCGAGCGCGTCGCCTCCCCTGGTAGGCCAAGAAACAGGTAGTGGGATCAGGTAAAGAACCTCTCCGAGTCCCGCCTGGGGATTGCGCCGGAGTCTCTTGAGTTGGTGGCGGAGGATCGAGAAAGATGGAAGGACCATTTAGCCACCCTCGCTCCGCGACCCTTTTAAAGGATAGGCGGCATTCGAAAATGATGGTGATGATGATGATGTTTCGTTTCGTCACCTATAACACAATTAACAAAATTTTGAAAAGCAGAATTATGAAATCAGAATTTAAAAAAAAAAAATTGACCCCGGCAGAATTTTGACCAAAAACCATTAAGAACAAAACCCCCGCAATTATCATGAAGCTTAACATGGATGGAAAGTTCTCGAAAATGCAGATAAACCTTAGAAAATATTTTGTGCTAAAAATATATAAGCACTCCAAAGGCCGTTAATGGGTGTAGGTTGCAAAACAGATAAGAGGACAAATTTTGTCGGGTAAGCGAATAGAGCAACAGTTTACCCTGAAGTTTAGTAAGTAGCAAATAGAAAAGTTGTAAAAAACGAACAACTTGCTTTTCACTTTTCGCTCACTGCATACAGAACATAGCTGCTAAGATCACCCAAAAAACAGTTTTAACGCGAAGAATACAAAATTGGAATTTGCAAATCCGCCCATTTTAATGAACGTTTACTGGAGGCACTTACAAAAAAAAATGAGGGAAAAACTAGATTCCGAAATGTCCGTCAAAGGTCAATATCAGTTTCCAATAATTCCCACCCAATAAATCAAAACTGCCAAAGTGCACCGCACACCATAGTATTTAACACCCTTTTCCAGCTTCTTATCATGCGGCGCGGCGGCGATTCATCCGAAGTCTCTGCGAAAATTTCAGGAAAACGCTTACATGCTCATTAATATTTAAATTAATAAAAATAATGGTCGCACCGCATGACATCGTGTGTGCAAACTATACGAATAGACATACATACAAGCGGCCGGTAAAACACCTGTTGGCAGCGTGCCGCCACCAATAATTGGAAACGCTTTGTGTGCGGTGTGAGTTCTCAGTTCTCGCAGTAAACATTTCGTAGATTCTATAAAACGGGATGACAAAAGCTCGGCTAGATTCAGTTCTAATCAGTGTGAAGTTTGGCCAAGTCAACCCTACCTTAAGAAAAAGCTGTTAAGTTAAAAGTGTAGACCGGCAGTGTAGCTGGTGCTTAAAATTCACCTCCTTTTGGATATATAAACCTTTTGGATTAAACACTTTTAGAAAATTGTAAGGAAGTTAAAAAAAACTTATTTATGTAACTTTTGTTCATTATTGCTGGTGTTCTAAATGTGTGTCGGTAATTTCGTGGTTTTTAATGACCTTTTTGCGTTTGGATTTATTTTACTTGCACTTGAGTAGTTTTCCACAAAACGATTGATTTTGTAAACCTTTTCAAGTAATTTAAAAAATTTGTATTCAAAACATACGATTCAATGTTATAGTGACTCAAACTGTGGCTTATATTAAAGTCGTGCCTAATTTTTCAAATTTTCGTGTTCATTGAAACTCGATAAGAAAAGCTGCGATAAATTACTTTGCATTGTGACTTGTGGGCTTGTGACTTTGGAGGCCTACGGGTGCTTGAACCAACAAGATTTACAAAAATCATATCGACCCTCACAAGATTTTGTGATGACAGAAAAGTGATATTAAAGGATAAAGGCTATTCGAAATATTTTTGAAGGAATATCAACGCGATCTTTTTTCGGTGGAAACATTTTTGTCTGTTTTCATAGTGGGGCAATTTGATACGTTTGCACAACTATCCGTGAGCAAGTTTGTGAATTTTTTTTATGTCTTGTGAGGACTTTTCGTGCAGCCCTACTTTTTGTTCATCGTAGGGGATTCTAATCGATCTCATGATCGCTGATCGCTACATAGGTCACGGGTGATCAACCTTAAAGGACTTTAAAGACTTTTTGACACATGGTTCGTATAAGGCGAACATTTTCAATAGAAGTACTTAAGGCCTGCACAAATGTGAAACTACTTTAAGGGCACCTGGATGGTTACTTTTAAGCCGCTTTTATATCGTTATCAAATCATAATGATTTCAGATAGCTTCGGCCCAGATACGAAGGAACCTAGGATGGCCTGAAAAAATGAATGATTCATGAAAAAATCCCTTCAGAGGATCATGAGAGCGGGACTTATGAAATCCTTTTAGAATGTGATTAATTTTGAATATTTAGTACAGACGTTAAAAACTTAAACAAAGCCTAAGTCAAGCTTTACCCAAGTCGTTACATCAGGCCCTGCACTCCGATGATAATCACAAAATACATTAAAACTTTAAGGTCCCCAAGGTTCAGTTGTATATCTCAAACTATTTTTGATATTTCCATCAATTATTCCTTGTCGTTCATAACCATTTTACACATTTTATTTTCCTTATTAGTGACGGAACTCAGCCTTCGAACACTGAAATTAGTCAGTTTTGGGTGAAGCCCATCTAAATTCTTACCCTAACAGAAATTTAAGAATAAACGAAGGGTAAGGCCAATTTTTGGTGAAACTGTTTTAAAACTTCAGTTTTGACGTATTTTCGAAAAACGAAATCGGAAAAATGTATGACAAAAAACTTTCTTTGACGCTACAAAGCAAGCGTTATTACCTCGCGCACTACACTGTTTCAAAATTCTTTCTTCTATAGAACAAGTATACATTGGAATTCACTACCCGAATACATATTTCAAAACAAATATCTCCTAAGATCTCCGGGTTTTTCTCGGGTTTCAGTGTTATAGGTTCGCTTTTCCTGAGAGAAAAAATTAAAAAGAAATAATAATTTGTATTAAATATGACAAAAATTAAAAATTATTTAGAATTTTCGAAAATAAAATATGTGTAATATAATATTAGTCAAAAAAAAAAATACTTTTAATAATTTAAAATCTAAAAATCGGGCAAATAGTCAAAGTTAATTTTTTTATCATTAATAAAAAATGGTATTGATTTATTGTTCATACACTATTTTTATTTTATGAGAAATAGATAATAATTTTATTTGAATACATGATTTATTTTTTACACTAAATTGAAAACATTGAAAAAAATTGAAAAAAAAAACCGTCGAGGTTTGAAATCATACACAGAGCGGTTCGTCGCCTTTTGTTGAAGGAGTTTTATAAGTACCATGATTAGTGCCTCGTTTGTATCAAAAGTTATTAAAAACATTTGCGACTGTATGTTTTTCTATTCTTCTACTGACAAATCCCGACTGTCGAGGCATATATTAACTTCAATAATTTTCGTGAATTTTATACTATGTCTTCACCGGGCACAAAACCGCGGTTTAGATAAATTTTTATCAAATCCTCTGCAAATCACGCGATTTATCGTACAAATTTAAATACTTCCGGCAAGCGATTAGGAATAAATCCTCTCATAAATCCCATTCACCCTATACAAAAACCTATTTTCTGCACCTTTATAACAGTTTGAGAATCAAAAAAGGGAACTTAAAATGTCCCTGTATGACAAATCTGTCATCAGGAAACCGTTTTTCGCTCTTGCTAAATGACATCGCCAGGCCCAAGAGAAGAGAGAAGTTGGCCCTGGTTCGCCTCGAGCTGTTGCGCTACTCTATTTATTTATTTCTTTCAAATGACATCGCCACTCTCTTTTAAGAGCCAAAGAGACAGAAACAGAGTGTTTGTGTCAAATTAATCCTATATTTGTCCGGTGGAACCATATTGGGATTTATTTCTAATCGTCTCCCGCTTTCTTTCAATCTTTTAATTGCCAGTGGAGACATAGTATTAAGGTACTGTTATATATTTTTTTTGTTATTTCAAGTCTACTATTTTTCTTTCAAAAACTAAAGCTAACTGGCACATACCATGTCTCCACGGTTTATATAAATGTCTGTTTAAATGTCTGTTAAAATTTAAAAATGTTTTTATAAATGTCTCCACGGATTTATAAAATCCGGATAAAATGAATCCTCTCATAAATCACATTCACCCTATTCACAAACCTATTTTCTGAACCTTTGTAATAGTTTGAGAATCAAAAAAGGAAAGTGAAACAGTCCCTGTACGACAGGTCTGTCACAAGTATGTTTTCTATTTATTTTGATTTTTACAGTGGAAATCCTTTTTCGGTCCTGGAAAATGTCATCGCCACTCTCTTTTGCGAGCCAAATTGTAAGAAACATATTCGTGTTAAATTAATCCTATATTTGTCCGGTGGAAACACTTGGCATTTATTTTGAATCGTCTCCCGCTAATCCCCTTTCAAATTGCCGGTGGGCACATGGTATTACAATTTTTACAACACAAAAGGGTCCTACAATTTTTTTTTACCGATTCCGAACGACGAATCGAGAGGCAGAGGTGGGACACCGTAGAAAAATCCCGGTCAAGATTCGAACCTGGGACCACATGCACAGTTGTCCTACACACTTACTGTTGTCCTACACACTGCGTCCCGGTGCCCACAAATTTTTATTCCAGGTTAATTTAGGAACTTGTGGGGTGCCGTGGCGTAGTGGTTAGTGTGTGTGCTTACTACGCCGGAGGCCTGGGTTCGAATCCTGCCATCGTCACCTGAAAAAAAAAGACTTGTTCTTTTTCACGGTCCCCACCTCCGCGAGGGTCTGACAAGCCCTTCGAGAGTATCATTTGTCTTGAAAAACTTCTCAAAGTGCCGTTCGGATTCGGCAAAAAAATTGTAGGTCCCTTTGTATGTAAAAAGAAATTAACACACCAGCATACATTGTTGAGAAGTTGGCCCTGGTTCACCTCGAGCTGTTGCGCTACTCTATTTATTTTTTTTATGTAGGCGATGTGGTGGCGGCTTTTGTTAGTGCCTTGCCTTCTATTCGCTTAAGAATACCTTTAACGAGCCCAACCTGCATTCTCGCTAGGAGTCACCTGTGAAGCTTATACGTTTTTGTTGGAGGCTGCTACTATCCGATGGAGCATACAGACACAACAACTGGTCCATTGTACTATCATGCAGAAACCTTACATTAATGTATTTAGTTTACCCGTCTTTCGAAGAAAAATGAGAAGGAGCTTCAGTGATGAAGAGCTTAGGTGTTCGGCACTCACCACGTCAGCCCCAAAGATCCGCCACCTGATGCGAGCAAAGGCAGGGCAACTACAAAGAAAGTGTTCCGCTGTATCGTCGTCCTCTCCACAGGCAGGACATGTGGTGGTTTCGCTAAGCCTAGAGTAACACATTCAAGTGTCTTAGCAAAAGCTTGGTGGCCGGTTAGGACGCCTACAAGAAGTTTGCAATCGATTCTCCTAAGAGAAGAAGCAAAGAAGTTAAGTCTGTCTGCACCCATTGCAGTCACGCCAGGGAGCTCTTAGCTCTTACGAGAAACCCAAGTATCAATGGCAGACGTAACAACAGATACAGGCCATAGGCTTGGCAGCTTCAGGTCCTGAGAAAACCTCTTCAGAGCCTAGCCTGGCAAGCTCATCAGAGATCTCATTTCACTGGATACCAGTGTGTCCTGGAACCCAAACAAGATTCACTGCATTTAGCCTTCCGACTAAGTTCAACTAATTCTTAAGTTCGAGCACTATCTTGGACGAGGTAAGAGGGTTGAGCAACGCATTTAGAGCGGCTTGGCTGTCACTGCAAATGCATATGCTTCTCGCCTTCCACCTGTTTGTCACAATATAGCGCATAGCCATTAGGATTGCGAAAATCTCCGCTTGGAAGACAGACGCATATTTAACTAAGGGGTAGTGGAGTCTAAGGGTCTAATCATAGCTATCATCGGATGGCATCATTGGAACAAATCAGTGGAACAATATTTTCGGTTTTCTGACAAGTCGTTTACAGCAATCATTAAAAATTTCTGTCAGTGCCAACAAACAGCTACAGGCGTTTGAGGTTGGAGTTGATCAGTGAAATAAAAACTGACAGTTGAGAATAGAAAGAGAATGGAATGCTCTTCAGTGGAACGATTTTATCGCAAAAACACAAATCAAAATCAGCTGTTCTTTGAAATCGATTTCTGTCAGTGAAATAGTAAAAGCGAGTTTACATAAAAATTTTAACGCAATTTATGTATTTTTGTTACGGAAAAAATTCTGCAACTCATAAGCTTCATTTTGATACCAATAACAGCCAACATCGTTTGCTCAAACGTCTAAACAAATGAAAACAAATTTTTCAATGATGCAATCCGATGATGTTTCGCTTTCCACAAAGACTCCGGCACCAGACCCCTGTCCGGTTTTGGAGCCATCCCTGAAAATACGGTGGCATTCTTTCCCTGGCTCATAGTCTGGCCGAATCCATTCCATTACCTGAGGAAAGTTGACTTGGTAGTTTTGTCGCAAAAGGATTTCTGGGGTCATTGCGTCAGAGGGCATGTCCATAAGACAGGGGTCGAAGAACAATTCTCGAACAAGTTCTTCAAAATTCCAATGCGTTTGGTACCAAAAACCGCCTCTCTTCAAGCGGAAGATGGTTTTCAGCGTACACCCCATGATAAATATATCAAGGGGGGGGGGGGGGGAGGTTCATCAAAGCATCTAGAGCAGAGCCCGGCGTGCTAGGGAAGGCCCCTGTGCAGCCAAGACAAGCCTTTCTTTGGAGTTTGGCAAAAGTGGCAGTAACACGTTTCCGCGAAAGCCTGTTCCACCAAACAACCGATGCGTATGAGAGGAGTGGTCTATACATGGCCGTATAGATCCAGAGGACCCCTTTCGGAGATAAGCCCCATGCCTTGCCAAAAGCGCTTCTGCATTGCCAGAAGGTGGACAATGCTTTTTCGGTTTTGGATTCAACTTGCTAAGAATCCAAAGAAGTTTTCCATCAAGGATTACTCCCCAAAATTTGACTTCATCGGATATCGGAGTAGTGACACCTTTGAGCACGAGTTGAGTCAGAACAGTGACATTCCTCCTTCTCGCAAAGAGAGCAACCGTAGTTTTAAGAGGATTCACTGAAGGCCCATTCCTAGAGCACGATCAAGTCATCGATCAAGTCATCAATCAAGTCTAGGGATCTCTGCGCCTGAGAGCAAACAGTCCCGGGGTTTGAGCCGATAGAAAGAACGACTACATCATCCGCGTAGGCTTGTGTGTAGGTTCCAGGAAGGTTGAGAGCCGATGGGAGAGAGTCTACCACCATGCACCATAAAAGGGGAGACAGAACGCCACCTTGCGGGCAGCCCTTGTTTACCCCAGTTATGATGCACTTGCCACAACCTGCTTCGGTTATCAGCGTCCTGTTCACCTGTGAAGCTTGCTAGCGTCCTAAATAAAGTTTTAACTGCATTAGAAAAACATAGGGTTCAGGAAACATACATTTTCATTTAGGCGCGAGGTTATGATCTGAAGTCATGTATCATAACCCTCCCACTCTACTGCATTTCTAATGGTCCGCTTGTGGGGTACGCATAGGGACACTGACAAAGTTTTAGCACCCCTGTTATGAAAGCCCCCAGTAAATCGCTATTATGAAACTAGCAGTGAGATTTGCAATGAAAAAATTGTTTATGTCCGGAAATACATTGACGTTTTATAGACTTTTTATTAGGAGTCAAAGCCCCCATAAATCTTTGACCCACTATAGACTAAGATAATGATTTCATCTCTATTGCTAAACGACTGGAGTATAAATCATTTTCGAATATTCATTGAGCTTGAATTCTAGTACTTGAGTCGTTAATATTTTTAATTTAAATGTGCTCATTTACCTGCTTAAATAAAACTAATTTTATGTCTATATTCCACAATAGTCTCGTCTAATAAAAATTTATCAAAAATATGAATATGAATTGCGAAATATGAATAACTAGAAACATCAAAGAATTGAAAAAATAGATGAAAAAAAAACTAGTCTCCTCACATGGAATTCGGCAATAACAATTCTTTATTGATTTATGACCAAATCAATAAATTAATTTGCGATTTTTTTTATAATTTTTCTTTAATAGCACTTTGCGCACCATTTAGCAAAAAGATTTAAAAAAAAAAAACACATCTTAATTTGAATTCCTCACCTTACACGATAGTTGGTTATAGTCGGTTGTACTTACATGGATTGAATTGAAATTGCAACGTTCATGTGTTGAATTTGTAATTAGATTAATTTTATTCAAGTCGAAAATTTATAAGGCCGACTTAGCCCGCGTGTCGGTCATGGGCATAATTTGTTTGATGTGGGTGGCATTAGATTTGCGTATAGTTCCGGCTTTATCTTTGTTTTGTTTTTATTTTTTTTTTTAACCGCTAAATCAAGTTTTGTTTCAGTTCAAAAACTCCTTGAAGTTATTGTTGGCTGTAGAATTTTCCAGAAGATGGACAAAAGTGTAGGAAAGTTTTTACAACTTAGCAAACTAGTGGAACAAGGTTCCTAATCAAGGAGCTCGCAATAATTTGATTTCCCTGCGAGTGAGTGAAACTCCATCAAATCACTTGTTGTAAGAACGGACTTATCTGATATCGCTAAATCAATGACACGAGCAGAGGATATATCCATAGGTACTCCAAGCCCCTCCTACTCAAAACTATGCAAGCTCTGTGTTTGACAGGTCCTTGAGTATCAGATCCATGCAACTGGCATCTCCTCAACTAAGTGGAAGGGTTCTGCAACCAAAGACTTCGATGATGGGTGGAAGCTCTTCTGGTCTGGCGTCCCAAATCACATGTCTGCACAGGCGGGTGTGGGGATACTCACAAGCCCCCGGTTGTCAGAAAATGAATTCAAAGTCATTCCGTTAGGGGGAAGGATTCTGATCTTAAGGCTTAAGCTTGAACGATCGACTCTGGCTCTGGTTCAGGTTTATGCACCAAATCGAGAGTCAGAGTATGAGTCCTTCTTGAACGAAGTTGATGCTGCCCTGGACAGAGTGGCAGAAATGGACTTCTTTCTCCTGACGGGTGACTTCAATGCACATGTGGGTACGGACGACAGTACTTGGAGGAGTGTGATCGGGAGGCACGGTGACCCGGATCAGCTCAGGAACGGAGGGAAGTTGTTGGACTTTGGCTGTCAAGTCCAACAAATCAGAGGTCACTGATTGATTTCTTTGTTGTACCATCGTGTGTTCAAAGAATGATTTGTGATGTTCGAGTTTTCAGGGGAGCTGAGTTGTCAACTGATCTGTGTAAATTGTTTTTCAGTGACAGTATTCCCTTGCCACCCAGGCGAAACCCAAGACTGGTGACCCGCATACGGTGGGAAAGGTTGCAGGATGCTGACTCTGATTTCAGAGAGCGCTTTGCACAGCATTTTTCGGAGAAGTTTGAACAAATTCCAACTGATCTTTTGAATGTAGAGGAGGAATGGCAGCTGTTTTTATCGGCAGTCATTGCCTCTGCAGGAAATGTTTGTGGAGTGAAGCGGCTTGGGGTAGCGGCTGGTGGTGAGAAAAGAACTGCTTGGTTTAAAACGCCCGGAGTTCAAGAAGCCATCAAAGAGAAGAAGAGAGCCTACATTGCGTGGATCCAATGTAGAAACTCAACTTCTCGAGCCCGGTACAATGAGGCGCGAAGGACTTCCAATCTGGCAGTCAGAACAGCCAAGGAACAGTCATGGAAAAAGTTCGGCGAGAAGTTGGAGCACGATTACAGATCTGCAAACAAGATATTTTGGCAGACCATTCGCCGGCTCAGAGTAAGAAAGTTGAATATCATCCAAGGGGTTAAATCCAATTACGGTACACTTCTTTCAAGTGAGAGCGATGTCTTGCGCAGATGGAGAGAGCACTTTTCGGAGTTGCTCAACCCCCAACAGGGCACTGAAGATGGCATTCCCACTGCTGACGAGATAAGGGCGAAGAATAGTCCCACAGTAGACGAAGTCACTGAAGCGATTAAATCGCTAAAAGTTGGCAAGTCTGGTGGATTGATGAAATCCGGCCAGAAATGCTCAAGGCAATGGGTGAAGAGGGTGTTAAATGGCTAACACGTGTCATTAAGGTGGCCTGGGATAGCGGGAAGGCACCTAGCCATTGGCAAACGGGAGTTATAGTGCCCATTTTCAAAAAAAGGGAACAGGAGAGATTGCGCCAACTATAGGGGCATATCTGTCTTGAGTCTTCCGGGAAAAGTATTCGCGAAGGTGTTGGAAACGCGTTCCAGAGCTGTAATCGAGTCTTTGTTACGGGAAGAACAGTGCAGCTTTCGGCCTGGCAGAGGCACAACCGACCAGCTTTTTACTCTGAAGGTTATTCTTGAGAAGGCCTGGGAATATGACAAACCGGTCTTTGCGTGTTTTGTAGATCTGGGAAAGGCGTATGACTGAGTTCCTCGGGATACACCTTGGTGAATTTTGCAGGACTATGCGCAGAGTGGGCCTCTTCTGAGAGCCATCCGCAGTCTTTGTACGGAAACTGTAGAAGCTGTGTACGGATAAATGGCGTCAAATCCCGTCCTTTTGATGTGCGCGTTGGACTTCGCCAGGGCTGTGTTCTGTCGCCGCTCCTTTTCATATCATATATGGACTGGATGGTGAAGCGCAGACTTCGCGAGCAATGTTTCGAATTGGCTGGCATACGAATGAGCCATCTGCGTTTCGCAGATGATTTGGCCATTCTTGCATCATCCAAAGAGGAACTTCAACGAGCACTGGATAGGTTCACAGCCGTCTGTGGTGATGCTGGGATGAAAGTCAACGTGAGCGAATCGGAAGTGATGGTTGTTTCCCGCCCTGCACATAGTGGAGAAGTTTAAGTATCTCGGGGTCTTTTTCACAAAAGATGGGAGAAGTGACACTGAGTTGTCCTGTAGAATTGGCCAAGCTGGAGCAATAGTAAAGGAACTGCGCCGGCCGGTCATCAGGAAAGCTGAGCTTGGAGTAAAAGCAAAGATCTCAGTTTTTAATTCAGTGTTCGTTCCGACCCTCATCTATGGTCATGAAATCTGGGTAATGACCGAAAGAATTAGATCGCGGGTACAAGTTGCCGAAATGAGATTCCTGAGGTGCGTTGACAACATTAAGATTCAACATTAAGATTCCCACGAATACTGACGTTTCTCACTCTATTCCTTAGGGTAAAGCCTTCAGCCCAATGGATCCGTTGCGTCCGTCACGTCGAAGTACACAACTGACAACTCAGTGAAATGCACACGTTCTTATGGGAAGCAACGTACGTCACGAAGTTCGTCTATGGGCCGCTTCCCATAAGTACGTGTGTATTGAACTCAGTTGTCAGTTGTGTACTTCAACGTGACGGATGCAACGGATTCATTGGGTTGCAGGCTTTACCCTAAGGTATAGAGTGAGAAACGTCAGTATTCGTGGGAATCGTTGAGTAGCTACTTCTCCGAGTGTAGCGATCGATTCTTCGATGGTTTGGACACGTTGTTCGCACGCCCCTGACAGACTTCCTAGACAGGTCATGCTAGCCGAGATGCGAGCGCGTCGCCCCCCTGGTAGGCCAAGAAACAGGTGGTGGGATCAGGTAAAGAACCTCTCTGAGTCCCGCTTGGGGATCGCGCCGGACTCTTGAGTTGGTGACGGATGATCGAGAACGATGGAAAGACCATTTAGCCACCCACGCTCCGCAACCCTTTTAAAGGATAAGCGGCATTCGAAAATGATGATGATGATGAAGGTTCCTAGATAACTTTCGGCAGGGACTTAATTTAATGACATTACTGGAGTCAAGTTGGATTTTACCAAACTAACCCAGTGTTACCCCTTTTTCTTTGCAGATAAACTAATCATCTAATCATGGCCTGCAAACTTCTCATAACGTTTGCTGTGTTTTTTGCAGCGTTTCAAAGCTCCCTAACCGAGTCACCAAAACTTCGTGAGTCGATAGAAAACCTTGAGTCCAGTCAACAATCTTAAATTCTCTTTTTTTTCTCCTACTTTAGCTGACTACATTCACATATGCCACAGGAATGACCCCAAGATCAACGAGTGCATTCGAAATACGGTGCACGACATGAGGCCCTATTTGGGTGACGGCATCAAGGAGCTCAATGTGCCTCCCCTAGAGCCGCTATTCATTGGCGATCTCAACATTTTGGACGGTGGCCGTGGAGGAATCACCGTGAAGACAAAGAATCTCAACATTTGGGGAGCAGCAAACTTCGAAATCAAAAGATTGGCGTAAGTTCGAAACAAAACAAAGTTTATTTTAAAGTTTTAACTTAACGATAATATTAAACTTGTATTTGTTTTTTTGTTCACAACTTTAGTGCTCTGGATAAGGGCAAGCGCATAGACTTTGAGATTTTGCTGCCCAGGCTTCATGGCGAAGGTACCTACGATGTAAGCGGACAACTCTTAGCTCTACCCCTTAAGGGCAATGGAAGGTTTAGTGGAAATTTCAGTAAGTCCTGGAAATCATGTCATATCTTTTGTGAATTTGATTCTCTATTTTCGTGTTCCTTTTTTTGTTACAGCAAACTTTACAGCCTTTGTCCGGGTGCAGTTTGATGTTATGAAAGAGAACGACGTCGATCGGGTTGGCATCAAGTCCTTAGATGTTAAAATCAAAATGGGCAAAGGACGAGTTCGTTTGTACAATTTGTTTAACGGTGACAAGACCCTGGGAGACATCATCAACGACACAATCAATCAGAACTTTGAGACCTTCACTCTGGAACTGATTCCACCGATTGAACGGGCTTTGGAGAAGAAGTTCATATCGATTGCGGGTAAAATTATGGAGACGTTTACCTATGATGATCTGTTTCCGGTGTAAGAGTATTAGAGGTCGAGAGGCGAAGTCTCATGATGTCATAGCTTTAAGTCAGTAGGAGATAAAATTTTTTTTTGTTTTGTTTTTAAATTTAAGTCATTTTATTATTTTTTATTATTTTTATTTTTAACGATGGAATAAAAAAAAATTAAAGTCGAGATTTTGCTATGTGTCCTTTTCTAGGTATGGGAAAATTGTAAACAATTCCCTGTAGACTCAAGCCTTAACCGCTTTTCTTCCCAGCTTGATCGCTGACCGGTGTCTATAGCGGGTCCTAGCTAGAAAAGAAAAGGGTATCACCTAGCTTTACTGCTATGTGAAAAGGGTATTACGAAGCATTGTAAACTTAAAGAGAATCTGAGGAAACCTAGGCTTGTCTTGGGAAGGTCTCTGCAGATTATACGACGAGACCGATGGTATTCCAGCTATTATTGCAGTTTTTGGTCATTCTTAATAGTTTTTAGTCTAAAATCAAAGAAACGTTTATGCATGAATCACAAATACGCTTCTTCTTTTCGCTTGACACTTACGAGTTTATCCCTATGATTGTAACATTTCTCGATTGACAATTGCAAAAGTCAGAATGCGATGCCTGGCGGTTAGATTTGGAATATTTGACGACCTAACCTAACCTTCAGCTGTCCAACGGTGAAAAGCTATCAATTGTACAAAAGTTTGATTTGCCTTCGATGAATAAATTCGCGTACTTCTCTGCTAACAATTACAAATATTTGTGAATAAAATAGTTTATCCTTTTACCAAAATTTAAATAAAAAGGGAAATATCATTCGTAAACGAATACATAATTTTCATACTCGCTTGACAAGTGAATTGACAACTAAGACCAGCCGTTGACGTGCCATCCGTCGCGAAACAAAAATTTGATTTTATGGCCTTTTTGGTTAGCGATACCGCATCTGGGCGTTCTTCTCCCGGATTGGGGCTGTTGTACATCCGAACAGCCAAACACGTTTTTCTGTATTTTAAAGTTTGCGTTGTATTATTGAAGCAAAAGCTTCAAATGACATTTATTTATTTTGACACGTGCGTTGTGTGATTATGTGCGTGCTTCTGGTTTTGATTCTGGATTCTCGGCCAGAAGCAAATTTCTCTTCCTTTCAGGAGGAGAATTGTCAAACGAGTGCCAAGAAAACAGCTTCAGGAGAGTACAAAATGCTCCCCGACAGTTCTAGACAACCAATCGAAAAGCCCATAGTTCTGTCGTTTAATGATATCTACAGGATTTGCACGACATTTAAGGTCAAACTCTCAAAGACCGATTACTGAAATACTGAAAAAAAAAATTCATTTTTACGTGCTAATTTTTTTGTTTTAAAATACTTCCAACACAATTTTCGCTAATTAAATTAAGATCAATAAATTATGTTGATCACGGAACAAAATGAATCTGGAGCTAAACCAGCGAGCAATTTTTCAGTGCAAAGTTAACTCCGTCAGTAAAGCTGTCAAAATCTTGTACTCTCGAAATTATTGACTCTCCCAGCTCTCACTTCCCATAGAATAAAACATAAAAAGAAGTTCGAGTTGTTCTCAGATGTCAGTTTTCACAGAAATACGCAAAGACAACTGTAATTTTACATGGAAAAATATTCAAAGAAGTTCGTACTCTTCTCCAGAATCGATCCGGAATTAATTCACCAAATTCGGTGAGTTAAGACGAGATTAACCCCAGATCTATATACACTGAGAAACTCATTTTTCGGGTTTATCTCAGTTTAACCCTGAAACTCGGATAATCTCACACTGGAAAACCGGCCTTTAATCCTCAACAAAACCAATCTAGAGTTAACCCAGCGAGCAGTTTTTCCGTGCAGGCTTAGCTCCGTCAGTAAAGTTGTCAAAATCGTCGACTCTCGAAATAATTAACTCTTTCAACTCTCACTTTACATAGAAAACACAGAAAAAGAAGTTCGAGCTATTCTCAGTTGTCACTTTCATTCAACACAGAAAAAATATTCAAAGAAGTTCATTCTGTTCTCCAGAGTTGATTCGAGATTAACTTACCGAATTTGGCAAGTTAAGTCGCAAGTATCTCCAGTGCTCATGTCAAATTAATCTTTTACCATGTCTTCAACGGGCACTCAACCGCGATGAATATAAATATTATTTTGAATCGTCTATAAATGACGCGATTTACCATACAAATTTATATCTCCTCGGCAAAGGATTAAAAATAAATCCTCTTATAAATCCCATTCACCCAATTCACAAACCTATTTTATGCACTTTTGTAACAGTTTAAGAATCAAATAAGGAAACTAAAACTGTCCCTGTACGACAGATCTGTCACAAAGATATTCTATTGTGATTTTTACAGCAAAAATCGTGTTTTGCTTCTGGAAAATGACATCGCCACTCTCTGTTGAGAACCCAAATAACAAGAACAGAGTGTTCGTGTAAAATTAATCCTATATTTGGCCGGTGGAGTCACTTTGGGATTTATTTTTTATCGTCTCCGTTAATCCTCCTTTTATTGCCGGTGGAGACGTAGTATTAGCGTTTTTTATTAAATCTTGGAAGAATCGCTCTCAAAAAAGAGAACTTTCTATGCTCCAAAATTTCATTGGGGCTGGAAGTTCAACGCTGTAAGAGTTTGAAGTATCAGTTATTTTGTCAGCTGTGCATGCAGTGTTATTTCAAACTTTACCATTCCGTTGTGCCGTTTTTCGTTCGATTAATTTTCAGGATTTCTACGAGTTTTTGACAACCAGGTGATCACACTGAAAAGTGCGAATGGTCGAGTGAACCTACACTGGAAACAAATAAAATTGCTTCGATTGGACGGTTGGAAGTGGAGATGCTTCGAAGGGTGTGCAAGTGTGAGCTAAGATTAAGTCTCAATCATTATCATTTTCGAATGCCGCTTATCCTTTAAAAGGGTTGCGGTGCGTCGTTCTCGATTCTCCGCCACCAACTCAAGAGACTCCGGCGCAATCCCCAGGCGGGACTCAGAGACGTTCTTTACCTGATCCCACCACCAGTTTCTTGGCCTACCAGGAGGTAGCATGACCTGTCTAGGAAGTCTGTGAACAACGTTTCCAAACGATAGAAGAATCGATCGCTCCACTCGGAGAAGTAGCTACTCAACATTAAGATTCCCGCGAATACTGACGTTTCTCACTCTATTCCTTAGAGTAAAGCCTGCAACCCAATGAATCCGTTGCATCCGTCAGGTTGAAGTACACAACTGGCAACTAAGTTCAATACACACGTTCTTATGGGAAGCGGCCCATAGACGAACTTCGTGACGTACGTCGCTTCCCATAAGAACGTGTGCATTTCACTGAGTTGTCAGTTGTGTACTTCGACGTGACGGATGCAACGGATACATTGGGCTGAAGGCATAACACCAGCAACGCACCTCAGGAATCTAATTTCGGCAGCTTGTACCCGCGATCTAATTCTTTCGGTCATTACCTAAATTTCATGACCATAGATGACGGTCGGAACGAACACTGAATTAAAACCTGAGATCTTTGCTTTTACTCCAAGCTCAGCTTTCCCGATGACCGGCCGGCGCAGTTCCTTTACTATTGCTCCAGCTTGGCCAATTCTACAGGACAACTCAGTATCACTTCTCCCATATCTTTCGTGAAAAAGACCTCGAGATACTTAAACTTTTTATTAGAAAAGAATTAAATCTCATTTCTCAAAATCGGGGGAGCGCATCTTGGTAGCGCATGTTGGGAATTAATATAAAATTGTTTCTTTATTTTTCAAGTAAAACATGCAAAATAGAAAATTATCAAATCTTTTGACAAAATAAGAAAGTATTTTCTTCAAACGCTATCATGTTTGCCCGGTGGAAACACTTCGGAATTCACGTTTAATTGTCTCCTGCTCATCACAGTTTTATGGCCAGTAGAGACACAGTATAAGCCAGACTAATACCATGTTTCCACCGGGCACTCATCCGCGATTGATATAAATATTTTTTTAAATCCTCTACAAACGCGATTAGCCATACAAAATTAAATCCTCTCTGCAAACGATTAAAAATAAATCTCAATTACCCTTTTCACGAACCACTTTCAACAACTCTTTTCGAACACCTTTTTAACAGTTTGGGAATATAAATAGGGATGCTGAAAATGTCCACATATGACAGATCTGTCAGAACTGTAATTTCAATTGGGATGTTTACAACGGAGATCTTTGTCCGCCCCTGGAAGATGACATCGCAACTCTCTTTTGAGAGCCAAAATGATAGAAAAAGAGTGCTTACGTCAAATTAATCCTATATTTGTCTTGTGGAACAACTTTCGGATTTATTATTAATCGCCTCCCGCTAATCCTCGTATAATTAACGGTGTTAACACAGCATGAAAACATTTTGATTTTTGACAAAAAAAAAAAAAAAAAACGGAAAGGATTGGAAAAGTGTTGGTTATGTTAGTAGAATAGTTAATGACCGACCGCAAATGGGAACCAGATTTCAAGGATTATTAATTTTATTGATTTATTCTCATTTCTACAGAAACTGATCGTTATTTTTCATATTGAAGCGCGATTAGCTTGAATTATCATTTAGTGGAGCAATATTCTGTTGTGTCCGCAATTTGTAACATCTGCATCGACAAAATTGGTTGCAATCACATGTTCACATGTAACACATCAGCATCAACAATGAAAGCATATACATCAGGCTTCTCTTTTTTTACGGTGGAAACACTTGTACTTTTTAACTTCTAGTGTTCCTACGTAAATCTCTGTTTTCTGTTTTTCGCAAACGCCGGATCTGATACATGCCGGATCAAAAACCGTGTTTTCGCAAAAAATTCCTCGAAAATTGGAGTTTTCCCATACATTTCCCTGTTTTCGTAATCTCGAGTTTTTGGTAGTTTTTGATGAGTTTTCCTTGCAATCGTTTCATAATCAAACAAACCTTTTCACCCGTTCAGCAACACAGCTGATTCTTTCTGTCAAAACAAAATTGAGTTCATATATGTTTCTCGAGGACGGTAAAAAGAAAAAAGCGCTATTTAATTTTTGTTATGTAGTTTATGGCATTTTGTGTGAAAATCAAAACAAAAAATAAAATGCCCCTTTTTTAATAGGCATGGATGAAGCTGAGAAAAAGAAAAAAATTGCATATCTGTGCATAGAAGTCTTCTTTTGAAGTCTAAGCTGTTCTAATATTCGTTTGCAAGGTTTTCTTTAGTAGAGACTAGCATTGCTAGTCAAAATAGTTATAAATGTTTTCAGGTTAGTTTTTTTCATTAAAAATTATTGTTTTTAAAACATTCGGGTTCATTGTTTTTCTTTGTTTACAAACGCCAGTTAACAATTTCGCGATTAGTTTTAATGTGACTGAAATGTCAACCAAATCTTTGTTCAGTGTGAATGACTCAATGAGTTTTCGTAAACTTTTCCCCGAAAACTCAGTTTTCGATGGGGTGTGAAAGGAGCATAATACGCTCTTCGCACTGAATCAAAAACTGATTTTGGCAAAAAAGTGCTCAAAAACTCGTTTAGCCATTCACAATTTCTAAACGTTGACTAGAATTTATTTTTCGTTTTTCATTTGTTCATCAAGTGTCAAATTTTAACCAAATTTTATTTCTAATTTAAAACTTAAGATTTTAAAATTTTAAATTTGAATTTAATTTATTTTTTGAGGTGCTTTAAAATATCTATAAAAGATGGGAACATATCAAGAATTTTACGCTGACCTCAAAACTACAAGCTGGTTTCAGATGGGACATTCAGTTTCTCAGATATTTACATCCAAAGTTGAGACAAAAGTGACATTCTTTGCAATCTTAATTAAAAATTCTCAAGGCGATTTGATATCCGTGACTTTCACAATGATTTTAAACGAAAACTACTAGAAAGCTGGGGTTTCGAAAACAGAAAATTTACAAAAATCCATGGGAGAACTTATATTTTGAAGAAGTTTTCGTGTGATTTAACGAAAACACAGGTTTGGGTTCAGTGTGTAGATGGCATTATTGTGTTTCAGATTCTCAAAAGATTCACGTTTTTATGGCTGGTTGCGGATGTAGGAAAATGGGGAGCAACTAGCGGAGGCCCTTAACGACTGCAAGGCAGACATTACTGCCATCCAAGAAATGCGGTGGGACGGGCCGGGCAAAAGAAGGATGAAAAACTGCGACATCTACTACGGCGACTGCTATCGGCATCAAAGACAGCGCCTATTTGGATGTGGTTTCGTTGTTGGAGGCAGACTTAGGCAAAAAGTCTTGAGCTTCAACCCTGTAAGCGAGCGCCTCGCGACGATCCGCATCAAGGCTAAATTCGCCAACATTAGCCTGATATGCGCACATGCCCCCACAGAGGAGAAAGATGACGAGACCAAAGATATGTTCTACGAGCTCCTGGACAAAACTTATGAGCAGTGCCCTAGCTACGACATTAAAATTGTCCTAGGCGATTTTAATGCCAAGCTAGGAAGGGAGGGCATCTTTGGTCGTACTGTCGGAAAGTATAGCCTGCACGACACGACCTCCGATAACGGATTCAGGCTGATCGACTTTGCTGCGGGGCAACACGTTGTGGTAGCTAGTACACAGTTCCCGCATCTCAATATCCACAAAGGGACATGGAGATCTCCCGATCAATCAACCGTCAACCAGATTGACCATATTGCGATCGACGCAAGGCACTCCTCCAGTATCATGGATGTCCGAACTTTCCGAGGGGCCAACATTGACTCGGATCACTACCTTGTTGTAGCCAAGGTACGGCTGCGGATATCCCGACCAGCGCCAAGTAATGGAAATACTGTGAGGAAGTTTGACGTCGGCCGACTACAATCGCAAGAGATCGCCAGGTCCTTCTCCAACCGAGTCTCTCAAAACCTTCTACGAA
The DNA here is from genome assembly GCA_947623515.1 of Neoascia interrupta. Lineage (NCBI taxonomy): Eukaryota > Metazoa > Arthropoda > Insecta > Diptera > Syrphidae > Neoascia > Neoascia interrupta. Next base: position 111,430,668 of record OX392464.1, read on the forward strand.
GTCCTATGCAACCAGCATCAAGTATTGATAGCCAGTGGCAACATTGCCAAAATGCCATCAGAGACGCCGCCTCTGAAGTGCTGGGTTTCACACGGCGACCACAACGAAACCCCTGGTTTGACGATGAATGCCGGCAAGCACATGCAGCTAAACAGGAAGCATACAAAGCGGCGCTGCACAGAAGGACTAGAGCTGCTCGCGAGCTCTACGAGCAGAGGAGGAGAGAGGAGCACCGGCTTCTCCGAAGGAAAAAGAGAGAGCACGAGAAGCGCGCGGTTGAAGAGATAGAGAGATGTTACAACAGGAATGAGGTTAGAAAGTTTTACCAAAGGATCAAAAGGTCCTGCCAAGGGTATAAACTTCGAACTGAAGCCTGTAAGGACCATCAAGGGAACATCGTTGTAGAATCGCAGTCGGTGCTGAGGATTTGGAAAGACCACTTCTGCAGACTGTATAACGGCGAGGAAGAACCAAATACCGCTGTCAGGCAGAACGAACCATTCAACCCGGGCGAAGACGTTACCGACGAAGCATACGAACGATACCGCCCACCCGACCTGGAGGAGGTGAAAGTAGCTGTGTCTAAGCTCAAGTGCAACAAAGCAGCCGGAGCAGACGGCCTAGCTGCCGAACTTTTTAAATCCGCTGGCGATGAGCTGGTTAGGAGCATGCACCAGCTCATCTGCAAGATATGGTCGGAAGAAAGCATGCCCGACGAATGGAACCTTAGCATTGTTTGCCCGATCCTGAAGAAAGGAGACCCTCTGAGTTGTGCCAACTACAGAGGCATAAGTCTTCTTAACATCGCATACAAGATCTTTTCTGCTGTACTGTGTGAACGCCTGAAGCCGTTTGTCAACAATCTGATAGGCACATATCAGTGTGGCTTTAGGCCAGGAAAGTCCACCATCGATCAAATATTCACACTGCGGCAGATCTTGGAGAAAACCCAGGAATTCCAAATCGATACACACCACCTCTTCATCGATTTCAAGGCCGCGTATGACAGCATCTATAGAGACGAGCTATATAGCGCAATGTCTAGTTTTGGCATCCCTGCCAAACTCGTCAGTCTGTGCAGGATGACGATGGAAAACTCACGCTGTTCCGTCAAGGTCGGCAAAGACCTCACCGACCCCTTTGATGTCAAAAAAGGATTTAGACAAGGCGACGCGCTGTCATGCGACTTCTTTAACATCATACTTGAGAGAATTGTGCAGAACTCTCGCGCCAACACCAGAGGTACAATCTTTCAAAAGTCCGTTCAACTACTTGCATACGCAGACGACATTGACATAATCGGTAGAACAAAGCGTGATGTCAGTGAAGCCTTCGTGAGTATTGGGACGGAAGCGGCGAATATGGGTTTAGCAGTCAATGAGGGCAAAACCAAGTATATGCTGTCATCAAGAAAAGACACCCAACACCGACGTCTTGGACAAAACATCACCATCGACAGCTATAACTTTGAGGTAGTTAGGGACTTTGTCTACCTTGGTTCCGCTATCAATTCAGACAATGACACCAGCGCTGAAATCAAACGAAGGATAACTCTTGCCGATCGCTGTTTCTTTGGGCTAAGAAGGCAGGAGCAACTAAAGTGTCCATGTATAAGACCCTCATCATCCCAGTCCTGCTTTACGGTGCAGAAGCATGGACTCTGTCAAAGGCGGATGAAAACACTTTAGGCTGCTTCGAGAGGAAAATTCTTCGGACGATTTACGGTCCCGTCTGCATAGACGGAGAGTGGAGGAGGAGATATAACATCGAACTGTACGGGCTGTACAGCGATACCGACCTAGCCAAAAGAGTCAAAACACAACGTCTACGATGACTGGGTCATCTAGAGCGGATAGACACCAACGCCCCGGCCCGAAAAATCTTCGAATCCACACCGCAGGGACGACGCGGTAGAGGAGCACCGAGACTCAGGTGGCGCACGCAAGTGGAAGGGGACCTCAGCCAACTTCGCGTGCGAAACTGGAGACGGCTAGCTAGAGACAGAGCTGGCTGGCGAAGCTTGTTGGCCGAGGCCCAGGTCCACCCCGGACTGTAGCGCCACCTTAAGTAAGTAAGGATGTAGGAAAATCTCAATTTTGGGTGATTAAAAAAAAACACTCAATTGTTATATCCGGAATATTCCGATGAATATAAATGAATTCCAATACCATATGATAAGAAACAATTTGTTTAAGCACCCATCTACACAACAGGTTACCTTACCGTACACAACTCTACTACATTTTTTTATCCCAAACGAAATTTCAACGAACAAACAGCTCCAAGATCCAAATCCAACGTCAATAGCCGCTTGTCAAACAAGTCGCTTCGCTGTCATCGTCGCGTCAAGTTGTGCTGCTCGCGGTCCGATTTCATCTGCGTCAGCTGGAATTCGTTTCGTATGGAAGGTTTTTGTTTAATTTTGATCCCTAGTAACAAGTGTTCGCCAAACAAAGCAAATTGTTCAGTTTTTATGTAAACTTCTCAACAATACCCGATTTTGTTTGTCTCGTCTGCAAAATGGACATCGATAATCCAACAATAGACTGGAAGGAGATGAGAACTCTCGGTAAAGGAGCCTATGGACAGGTCTCGCTTTGGACCAACACGACATCCGGACAATCAGTAGGTAAATAAACAAATGGAACTAAAAATAAACATAGGCTGGTGTTAGAATTCGAAGAACGGATTCCGGCAAACATTGTTGCTCGCCGCCCGTATCTGTTCCGAGTGGCAACAATGTACAAATGTCTCTTGTTTTTGCACTGCTTCCAAGCAGAAGTCACGTAGTCCAGTTGATTTCCTAGAATTTTACTCTACATTGTTAGTCATTCTCATTCATATTCTAGGCGCGTGTTTAATAATTCGTTTTCATTTTCTGCGAAAAACTCGGGCGCCGCTCGTGTCTTTTCTGGATCTAGACCATTTGCTAGATTGGTCTGCAAATTTCTGCAATTTATTGGCAATTCAAAATTTTTACGAAATTTGTTTCGTTTTTTTTTTTTTGCGTTTTACGTTTGGCCCTGAATGAAGGGTCCCTTGGAACTCTGATGATAGCAAACATTTCCCAAAGATTAGGAAGTTTCACGTGAAGCTATCGATCGTTGAAGGTCGTTAATCAAATTTTCAAATTCTTGCCGACAGTCAACTAGATTAGAAGCAAACACACGGCTTCAGCAAAATGTGTCGATGCGCACTAGTTGGGAGCAGCAGCAGTTAGCTTTGTGGATATTTGCATTCGTTTCACATCGAGTGAGTTTGAATTCATCTGGTCGCCTAAGGAAGGTTAATTACTTCCAGGAAAACGTTTTCTTCTCTCATATCTCTAACGAATGCTGTTTATGAATTGATATTTTATGCGAAATAATCTCGATAGGTGTGAACCGTCCAGTCGTAAAATGGAGTTTAGGAACCGATTGTGTAAAACAATCGAAGTGGTTACCGGAAATCCTGTAACGTTGATGGACACATCCCAATTACATGCCGTGGTTGTACGTTGTGCAGCAGGTGTTTGCTGCCGATTGGGTTTTCGGTTATTACATCCACAAATGAAGAGATTGTTTAATATTGGTACAGCTCCAATAGTTGCCCCAGACACTAAGGGGCCGTTGGCCTTATCGTTTGTGTAAAGGGGTAATAATAAAGTACATATTGAAGGTGAATATGTGCTGACACACCTTTTTTGTTGGTCGAATTTCAAACTATTTCGTGCGAATTATCAACAAGAGCAAAGCATACTATTGGGCGGCTGCCCATTCGGCAAAGTTGAACACTGGAAATATGTAGTAAAAGTTATCCTTGCTAAATTAAATATAGAGGTCTTGATTGCACTTTGATTGTCACAAAAAATTTCAATTGGCTCTTGATTGCTTTCCAATAATTCTGCTAAAAGCTGTCGTATCCAAGTGGCTTCTTGAGTAGCCGCTGAAAGAGCCATGTATTCAGCCTCAGCGCTAGAAAGAGCAACAGTTGGTTGTTTCTTGCTTGCCCATGAAATTGCACAGTTTTCGAATTTAAAAATGTATCCAGTACATGATTTTCTATCGTCCGAGTCCGATGCCCAGTCAGCATCACAATATCCATGAAGTTTTGAGGTTTCACTGTTTAAAGATTTAAAAGTTAGCTTGTAATCCTTGGTCTTCTTCAAGTATCGGAAAACTCTCTTGACTGCATTCCAATGTGGCCGCCCCGGTTTACTATTAAATCTGCTTAAATTTCCAATCGCATAGGTCAAGTCCGGTCTTGTACATTGTGATAAATACAAAATACTTCCCACTGCTTCTTGATAAGCAACATTTTCCATATCCTTTTCTTCGTCTGGAGTCTTCGCTGACATGTCCTTTGTCAATTTACTGTTTGGATCAATTGGTGAATCTATTGGATGACAGTCAGTCATTCCAAATCGTTCCAAAATTTGCTCTGTATATTTTTTTTGGTCCAAAGAAATCGTACCTGTCTTGGGATTTCTCGTTATTCGCATCCCAATGCAGCATCCAGCTTCACCAAAATCCTTCATGCTAAAATTTTTCTTCAGATTTGCTTTTAGCTGATTTTTCCATGCCATGTTGTTTGAAAAAATAAGTAAATCATCTACATAAACTGCAACAAATACCATATCATTTTTTTCCCGCCGATAGTATATACACGGATCTGTTTTGGAACGAACGTATCCAGATTTAACTAATACATCATTCAATTTTGTGTTCCATTGACGACTAGCTTGCTTCAATCCATAGATGGCTTTCTTAAGCAAACAAACACGTCCACTGCCATCATCAAAACAGTCAGGTTGTCTCATATACACTTTTTCTTTAACATCACCTTGTAAAAATGCTGTTATTGCATCCATTTGATCGATAGCGAGTTTAAATTTTGAAGCAAGTGCCACAAGAAGACGAATTGACGAATATTTAACCACTGGTGAAAAAGTTTCTTCATAATCAATTACAGGACGTTGATTACATCCCTTGGCTACAAGTCTTGCCTTATAACAGACTATTTCCCCATTGGAATCGGTTTTTACTTTAAATACCCATTTTGAATTTATAGTCTTTCTGTCTTTTGGCAAATCAACGAGCTCCCAAGTGCGATTGTCTAATAAAGACTTAAATTCTTCATTCATTGCAAGCTTCCATTCATCGCACTTTGAACTACTCAATGCCTCTTCTACAGTTGATGGTTCTTCAACATTAATGCATGCAAGATACGATATGAAGTCTAGAAACCTTTTCTTCTTTGGCTCTCTTGATGACCTACGTGATTCTGATAGTTCGACATCGTCACTATCTGTTCGAATTTCACTGGTTGGAGCATCAGTTTCTTGAACGCCATTTATTGTTTCTTCAGGTTGATTCGTTGAGCCATGGTTTATCGAACTCTCGTCCGTCGCCTGAATTGATTTCCGATCATTATCTTCCATAATTTCATCTTCAGACTCAGAAACGTCGCTAAAAACATGTATTGTTGAATCATCTGACGAATTATTTTTTTCCAAGAAAACGACATCTCTACTGTTTATGACACGGTTGGTTTTCGGATCATACACTCGATATCCCTTCGTGCTCTCACAGTATCCAATGAAAATCAATTCTTTCGATTTTGCATACAACTTCTTTCGCTTTGCATCAGGAACATGCACCATGGCACGCGATCCGAAAATCCGCAAATGACTCAGATTGGGTTTTGAACCAGTCCAAATTTCAATTGGAGTCTTGTCTTTTAAAACGCGAGATACAGAATGGTTTTTCAAATACGCAGCTGTTGACATTGCCTCTGCCACGCACGCTATGTCAAAGTTCTTATCGTTCGCTCAGCAAGCCCATTTTGCTGTGGTGTATATGGAGTTGACGTTTGCCGCTCTATGCCACAGACCTTAAATAACTTACTGAACTGTTGATTACAGAATTCAGTTCCATTGTCAGTTCTGAATTTCTTAATCGGTTTTCCAGTTTGTTTCTCAACAAAAGATTTAAATTCACAGAACCTGGAAAAAGTCTCCTCTTTCGATTTAAGAAAATAAGTAAAGGTTTTCCTGCTAAAGTCATCAACAAGCACAAATGCATAGCGAGCTCCACCAATTGAAATATTTTCCATTGGTCCTGCTAAGTCAGCATGCACAATCTCTAAAAGTTCAAGCGCTCTTGAACTGGATTTCTTGAAGGGTAGTCTAGAATGTTTTCCTTTTATGCAAGTAACACAAACATGTCGCCGATTGTCCTCTCGAAATGAAATACCCTCAACAGCACCTGACCTCATCTTCTTTAAGTCTTGATAATTTAAATGACCCGAACGTCTATGCCAAGTTTCAGAACATTTAGCTGATGCAACTGCAAGGTAACCACATTGTTTCAAATTATTGAGCCGGTATAAACCATCATTCATCGAAGCTGTTGCCAAAATGTTATTCTGTTGATCTCGAATTTCACATCGAGATCTGTAAAGAACTCGACAATATGCCCATGTTTTGTTATTTGACTTACAGAAAGAAGATTCGCTGTTAATTCTGGAATACACAAAACATTCTTAACTTCAATTTCTTTTGGCTGTCCATTGTAATCAGCTATTAATTTTACTGAACCACATGTCTCAACCTTCATTTTCGTGTTGTTGGCTGCAGTAATGTAAGCAATCGCTGGTTTCTTTTCATTGAAAATCCAACTTTGGTTCGTGGTAAGATGCTGGGTAGCTCCAGAATCAATGTACCAATCACCTCGATTAAAATTTCCAGAACAAAAACACTGCACTAAACGATGTTCCAGCCTTATTTTTTTCCAGGTTGACCTTTTTTGATTTCTTAATGGGACAATCAGGAGATTTGTGTCCAATTTTGTTACAACTATAGCAACGTATACCTTTTTTCTTTTGCACATTTTTTTTATTGCTATTGTTTCCACTAAAAAAGGCACCTTCCCCACTTACTGATGGAACCTCTTGCAACAATTTAGTTTTGATTGCATCACTTGATAGCCTTGTATCGATATTGTCCAAGGCCATTACCATGGGTGTGAACTGATCTGACAAACCGCACATTAAAAACATAGCCAACCATTCATCGTCTACGTTAAATCCTATAGCATTCAAACGTTGAGCCGCCGTAATGATTGTAGACACGTATGTGTCCATTGAGTTGCAGCTGTCCAGTTTCGTACCTGTTAATTGTCTTACCAATGTGATTCGGCGTGCACGACCTTTGTCTTCAAAAGTCGATTCCAATTTTTCCCAGACTTCCTTTGCTGTGGAAGCACTCTGAATATGGACATAATTGCTTGGATCGACGCTCAAAATGATCGCTGCTCTAGCTTTGGTTTGTTTGCTTGCATCTTCTTCTGTACCAAGAACAGCTTTCCAAATGTCATTGTATTCTAAGTACGTCTGCATTGCAAACTTCCACGTTGCATAGTTCTCGCGACCCTTAAACCTTTCAATCGAAGCCATGAAACTTGATATTTTCTCGTTTCCCATAATATCCACACGTAATCACTTATTCTTAACAGCACCCAAACAGAAATCGTAAATTGTTTAAACAAATATTCTGGAATGTCCTGGGCCCATAACCTGTGGTAAAAGTTATCCTTTCTAAATTAAATATAGAGGTCTTATTAGTTTGAACAATTTTAATGAAGTGAAAAAACATTATTTTTAAATAAATATTTCAATATGATATGAATACATAGTTATTAAATTGATTATATGAGTACAGTATTGAACCAGTACAGTATTTCAACAAATTACATAGAATTCAGGATCAGCAGCAGCAACGATACCAACGACAGCATTCAGGAGAGAATCATGGCTGCAAACAGATGTTTTTACGGGCAAAACTTGGCGTGTGCGAGTAGACTATTAGACCCGTGCTATGATATGGAGATGAATCATGGACTCTGTCATCGACAGAAGTGCGCCAACTAAGAGTTTTTGTTAGATTTTATGGGCCTATGCACTTGGCAAACGTAGAGCTCAGATGGCACACAAACGAGAAACTTGTGCAGATATGCAATGGCGAAGATGTGGTCAAATAAAATAATAAATACAAAAGTTATTACCGCTGTGATTCTGGCGACGTCAGGGAAGGTTCTGTTGAGTAGGTCTTTTGTTCTATTTTTATTATATATAGGCCATGTCTGTCTGAATATGGCGCAATTATTCAGCCCCACCCCCCCCCCACATTGGGAGTTTGCCTCTTCGAGGAGAAATGAGTTTATTTGCTCCTTCACTGTTCCTAGCGGAATGGGGAGCGTTGTCGCGTGAGGCGTACAGAGCTGAGCCCTGCCTGGTTTTCTCTTATGTCACTATGCCCTGGAACCCACAGAAGTGTGAAACGTTCGCCCAGACGGACAAGCTCGTGACGAATCAAAAGCTTTGATGCCAGCTCGACTGTCTATAAAGATGGCAATATTTCGTTTGTGCGTTGTGTCACGCTGAAGTAGCAGTGATTCCTCCTGGAAAACGCTGGCAAATTCCGGCAAGCGATGTTGTTGAGCAGAGCGAATATTTTTGGTACAAAGCGTAGTTGGAAATAAAAGTTACTTCTCGAAGGAACGTAAACGGAATGAATTTATTGAAATAATATTTCATAAAATAGAAATCACTATGATACAGTGATTATTAAAAACATATAATAACAAAGTGTGTTATTAAGAAATAAACACAGTGCATGAATAATATTTCTCAACACCCTCACTCATTGAAATGATAAGTTAAAACTAGATTTTCAATGAAAAAACTATTTGAGATAGTTGAGCAGCAGATTAGTTTGAACCAGAATTTATTCTTTAGCCCAGCCACTGCCTTCGTTAAACTATCTGCGACCATGTTGTCTGTTGCCACGTAGTTGAGCTTGACTGTTTTGTTTTCAATCTTCTCACGAATGTAATGATGTCAAATGTCAATATGCTTGGACCTTGCTCGATATCTATCACTTTCAGACAAAGCCAAGGCGCTTTGGTTGTCGCACCTGATTTGAATTACCTCTTCTTTAATGCCTGGTTCAAGCTCTTGACCAAACTGCTTTAGCCACAATGCTTCTTCTATACTCGGCTTCTGTGCTTGATAAAGCCAAAGTGTGCTGACGTTTACTGGCCCAAGACACGGCTCCATTGGACATAATAAACACATATCCAGTACAAGAACGTCTTTTGTCCACATCAGAAGCCCAGTCCGCATCAGAATACCCCATTAACGATACGTCACCATCTCGCGAATACCTTATTTTGTAATCAGTAGTTCCTTTTAGGTACCGGAAAATTCGTTTAACTGCTGTCCAGTGAGCCTTGCCAAAATGAGTATTGAATCGACTCACGTCGTTAACTGCATACGCCAAATCAGGCCTGGTACCTTGCACCAAATATAGTAGGCTGCCCACAGCTTCCTGGTATGGAACATTTTTAAGGTCATTTTTTTTCATCCTCACTGTTTGTACACATACTGGTTGACAATTTTTGACAGGGATCACTTGGTGTAACTGATGGTTTGCAATTAGTCAAGTTAAACTTTTCGATTATTTCCTTCGCATATTTGCTTTGATCGATGCTAATGCCATTGTCATCGTAGGTTATTGATAGCCCGATGGTGCTCAAAGTCTTCTTAAGGGCATCCTTCTTTTCACTGTTTGAACAAAATATAAGAATATCATCGACATATACGGCTACTATCAACTCTTTATCAGCAGAATAAAAAACACAAGGATCGGTTTGTGACTGATGAAGACCAAATAGTTTAAGACTTCCTACGAGCTTTTTGTTCCACTCTCTGCCACTTTGCTTCAGACCATAGATTGCTTTCTTGAGGCGACAAACTTTTTTGCTACCGTCGCTTGCACCATCAGGTTGTTCCATGAAAATTTCTTCTGATAAATCTCCCTGTAAAAAAGCCGTAACTGCGTCCATTTGATCAATTTGCAAATTTGATTTGACTGCCAGAGCTATAAGGTATCGTATCGATGTATAGCGTACAACTGGAGAAAACGTTTCGTTGCAGTCTAATCCATACTTTTGGGAACATCCCTTGGCTACAAGTCTGGCTTTATGCTTTATTACTTTTCCGTTGGAATCAGTTTTTGTTTTGAATACCCACATGGATTTGATAGCTTTCCTGCCAAGTGGTAAGTCGACCAGATCCCAAGTTGAGTTTTCTTTCAAAGAACCAAGTTCATCACTCATCGCTGACCTCCATTTTTCACAGTCATCTCGTTGTAATGCATCTTTTAATGAGACCGGGTCCGAGCTTGGACTTCCAAAAGCCGCATACGTTATATAGCCATCTCTTGGCTGGGCGGACGCAATGACCGTCGTACTTCTGATGAAACCGAAGGTTGTTCATTTTCTGACTCTGAACCAAAACATGATTCGAACGAATCGTTCACAAGAGTGTCATCGCCATCAGTACTTGATAGATTGATGAATTCAATATCTATATGTCCGAAATTTTCCGGAACTTCATCCCTCACTGAAGTTAAGTCATCGTCAATGCACACAGCCTTCGACGATATTGAATTACTTTCAAGAAACTTGACATCTCGGCTTGTTATCACCTTCTTTGTTATTGGATCAATGCATCTATACCCCTTCGTGTTGCAACCATACCCAATAAATAGCATTTTTGAAGATTTGGCATCCCATTTAAGACGTTTTTGCTTCGGAATATGTACCATGACTGGAGTACCAAAAATCTTCAAATTTGACACATCGACTTTTTTACTAGTCCACATCCCTTCAGGTGATAAACTAGTCAATACAGAACTAATGCATCTATTTATCACATATACAGCCGTGCTAACGGCTTCAGCCCAATATTGCTTGTCTAATTTAGCGTCAAACAGCAGGCACTTGGCACGTTCCACAATGGTGCGATTCATTCTTTCTGCCACTCCGTTCTGTTGCGGTGCGTACGTATTCGAAGTTTGATGCTGGATACCTTGACTACGACAAAAGTCTTCGAAATCGTTTAAGCAAAATGAACCCCTATTGTCAGAACGTATGATTTTGATTTTACGCTCAGAAAGATTTTCGACCAGGTTTTTGAACTGTTTGAACGTGTTAAGGACTTCGGACTTCATCTTCAAAAAATAAACAAATGTTTTTCGTGAAAAGTCGTCGATGAAAGATAAAATATACCGAGCGCCCCCAATCGATTTTGTCTCCATTGGTCCACATAGATCGGCATGAATCAAGTCAAATTTGTTTTTGGATCGACTTTCGGAACATCGGAATGGTTGTCTGGCTTGTTTTCCCCTCATGCATACTTCACAGAATCGTATTTTTTTGGCATTACCAGTGAAGACTATGCCTTTCACTGCTCCATCCCGCATTTTGCATAGATCGCCATGATTCACATGTCCAAGCCTTCGGTGCCATTCCATAGCCTTTCCAGCTTGTGCGGCTGACAATAAACATTTTGTCTCTTCGCCTCGCACACAGTAGACTCCACCAATTGGCTTAACGTTTAATATGCAATTGGATTTCGGTCCGAAAATTGAGCAACCTTTATCGTCAAACACGACCGTGTTACCGTTTTTGACCATTTCGTTCACCGACAGCAAATTAGTTGATAGTTTGGGAACACAGAGAATCAAATCTTTGTTGACATCGACTTCTTTCCCACTGAGCATGAGGGTGGTCTTTCCACAGCCGGTTACAATCATCTTTTGATTGCTCGCCGTCGCAATTTCGCCAATTGGAGGTGGTCCTATTTCAGCCAACCTTTCTTCACAATGCGTCATGTGTTGGGATGCTCCACGATCAATGAACCATTCATCTTTGTTTAACACAAGGTCATTCGAAAGTAATACTGCACTAAGCGCACTTTTGCCTTCTTGTTTAGCGGTTGTAGACGTTGTGTTGAATTTGCTCTTCGATTTTTTATTCTTGCTTCGGCATTCATTGGAGAGATGCCCCTTCTTTCCACAGTTGTAGCAAGTTTTCCCACGGATGCTTGAATTCGGAAATTTAGCATTAATTTTACTGACAAATGCGTTACCTGTTTCCTTTTTGTATGCGTTATCTATCAATTTTGACTTCACAACCTCAGCAGTCGTTTTAATCCCAGCACCTTCAAAACCCATTGTCATCGCTTTAAAATCGTCGGTTAGTCCGGCTAACATGATGGCTCCAACCAACTCGTCATCAATGCGTAGACCCAATCCGTCTAACTTGTTTGCTGCTCCTGTAATTTGACTTACATAATCAGTCATAGAATCACAGTTCTCCAAACGAACGTTGATTAATTTCTGGATTAACCCGATCTTATGTGTGGCGCCTGTATTACGAAACAAATTTTCCAGCGCAATCCACATCTCCGACGCGTTTTTAGCGCTTTCCACGTGTACATAAAGCGACTCATCAATGCTAAGAAGAATGCGCCCCTTGGCCTTTTTCTGTTTATCTGCATCTGCAGCAGAAACCTTACCAACTTCAATGCATTTCTCCAAACTGTGCAATTCAAGCATAGCTTTTATAGCCATTGCCCCAGTATGATAATTTTCGGATCCTTTCAATTTAGTAATTGACGACCAAGATTCGTTGTTAGACGCCATCACTTTTATTTTCTACGAGAATGTTCGACAGCTTTTTTCCGTACGATATTTTATTTTGCAACGAATGCAAAGATTCCGTAGGTTTTACAAAATACGTTCAGTCGAAAAAAAATGCAACAAATGCTGTTTGAAAGTCGTCTTTTTCATTAGCTTCTGGTTATCTGGGCCCATAAAGCGTAGTTGGAAATAAAAGTTACTTCTCGAAGGAACGAAAACGGAAAGAATTTATTGAAATAATATTTCATAAAATAGAAATCACTATGATACAGTGATTATTAAAAACATATAAAAACAACATACTTAAACAACCCCTGGGTCTAAGCACAAAGGGTAGATCCTGGTTCTGCATTTCTGCAAGCTTTAGTGTGGCTGTATCATTCGGACCCGGAGGGTATCATTCATACATCAGGCCAGACCTCTCCTAGGTTGCAGATGCAATGAGTTAGAAAGTCATTTGGCTCTCTGTTGCTGCAGCTTACGACTCTTACTCCTTTCCGCCATCCGGCTTCTGCGAATTTGTACTACTGTTTTCGCCTTATGCCACTCATGGTTTCCATGATTTTGTCCTCGACCTTCAGCCACTTGTCCATGGTAAGTTTTCGATCCGGATCACTTTTATCTATGACGGCCAGGGTAAGCTCCTCATTGTTGTGTTGCTTTGTTCTTTTTGCAATATTCTTAGTGACCTATTCAGCTAAGCGTTATCTAAATTCTTACAAAATTATTATCTTTCATAAAATGTCTAATGAATCTAAGCGTTGTCTCTTGGCGGCAGTTTTGGCCTGTCCCCTCTCATCGGTCTTGGAACTCGATGGCTTTGTGAACGCTGGAAATTTCGCGTTGGGCGGGGCCTTCGATGTTGAGGCACACATTGTCTCTACGTGGGGCAGAGCTTCTTGTCTTTTGTGACATCTTGGCCTCTTACAGTCTTCTGAGTGGATGGGTAGTCTGCCTATGTTGTCGTAGAATTGAAAATAGTCTTTTTTCCAAAGCGTCTCTCATATATCTTGACTACTGTGGCGTGCTTTTTGATCAGATGCCTATCGCTGTCCGTCAGCGTAGCTGGATCTCTCTCCCACAACCTTGCCAAGAATTTGCCAGAGCTCTTTTTACCTATTTGGCTTTTTGTTCGGCTGCTGTTTTTTTTTTTAAATCTTAGGTGCAACCAGCGTCTCCTCCAGAAGTCTGTCCTCTGTCACGGAGTCTATTGTCGAGACGTTACTGGACTGTGAGGAAATAGCTTCCCCCGTAGCAGTTGCGGTTTTGTCTAACAGGGGACTCTCCGACTGAGTGGTGACTTCTGTCGCTTCGCTGCTTGTCCTTTGTCTTTCAGGCTTCTTTCTGTTCTGTTTTGCTCTCATCAAGTAACTCTCTGCCTTCACACCCCTGACTATCTGTGCGTGATCTTCGCCTGGGTCCTCCAGAATCCGTGACCCCGCCGCTTCTGAAGAAACGAGTAGCTAGTAAGTGTTCCACCTGGAACTACTGTTTCCATGTCGTTGTCCTTCCATGTTGGTCTTGGTTGTTCGTATTAGTTAGTTATACGTTCTAGAAAGAACTGTTTGCTGCTGCCGCACGCAGGTATAACCAACCACTGGAGTGATCAGATTAGAATCTCCACACCTAGAAGACTTTCAACTCCTCCGACCACTCCCCAGCAACCAACTCTTGATGACCGAAATGGATGACCGAACATTTTGTCTAAAGCAGATGTTTTTCAATCGATATAAAAGCTTCTACAATCGCACAGAAACAGGGGCAACAATGTCGATCACGTCCGCTTTCCCCAGCATTTGCAATGAACTAATGAAGATAGTACCGTTCGTGTTCACACCTGACCTACGTAATATCACCTCCGTGGTTAAATAAAAAAAAAAAAATGCGCACAAAAACGCATCTCTTTGCCGAGATTTGATGCATGTTAGTACCAAAGTGCTGCTCCCAAGCTTCCTCAAAGCAAGCACGTTCTACCTGATACTTTTTAAGCTGCTGCTGAAAATGCTGCTTACTTACTTTTCTCAGCTAAGTTTTTGGCTATTTTGGAGAGCCGTTCTAGTTCTAAAACAGAAGTCAGCACCCCTCTGACAGAGTGATTTCAGAGCAAACTCCGTGTGCGCTCGAAATCATCCCCCATTTGCTTCAGATGAAGCAAAAGTTCAGCACATTTGAACTCGGGCCTCGTTTCGGAGCGCCCCATTAAGTAGCCTCACGTTTTCTCTATGAAACTTTGAAGCCGAGCTTCATTATGATAGGAAACACTGAAATCGTATAACTGAACTCGTAAACGCCAGGCCGAGGCGAAGCCAAGGCTGCTTTGTGATTCCCGCTTTACTTTTAACTGTCCTTAATTCATTCATTAAACTGACTTGACTTCCGGCTTTAAGCCGAATGAATCCGTTGCGTCGTTCACGTCGAAGTACACAACTGACAACTCAATTAAGGCTATGTTACAAAGCTGCGTTGCGCCAACGTTGATTTGACAACTGAAATTCAAACACATTAAATTTAATTTGAGCTACGACAACGTTACTTCGACCATCCGTCGTTACGTTTTTTTTTTTACGTAAGAAAGCTTTGAGAAAGCAGAAAAATTCAACACGATGAAATTTTGTGAGCGTTTTGACGTGTCTGTGAACCTGGAATTGTTGGTTTTCGCAGTGGTTTGTGTTCTTGTTGGTTTGTTGGCATTTTCTATGACTTTTAATCGTTTTTCGAATGGTATATTTTCAACGGAGGAGTGTTCCCACTAAGGCACTTCTCCCTGCAGCCGAACGGAAGCGGAGGAATTCCCCAGATGGAATCAACGTTGGCGTCCACAGTTCCAGTCAGGCCGAACTACTTAGTGAACATTTTATATGGGCTACTACGACGTATTCGGAGCTGAGGCCTATAAGGAGCGGGTTATCCGGCTCTCCGTCCTTAGAGCTAAACAAAAGATCTGGTCCTCCAGGTTGGGGGTCGTGCCGTCGTAAAGAAACACCAGTTACGAAGCAGAAACAAGCCTCGGATTCGGACGGATTTACTGCTGACGACCAATGCAAAGTCCCGGCTGCATAGGCGGGGAGTGGAGGAGGAGATATAACATCGAACTGTACGGACTGTACAGCGGTACCGACCTAGCCAAAAGAATCAAAACACAACGTCTACGATGGCTGGGTTATCAAAAGCGGATGGACACCAACGCCCCGGCCCGGAAAACCTTCGAATCCACACCGCAGGGACGGTGCGGTAAGGGAGCACTGAGACTCAGGTGGCGCACGCAAGTGGAAGGGGACCTCAGCCAACTTCGCGTGCGAAACTGGAGACGGCTAGCTAGAGACAGAGCTGGCTGGCGAAGCTTGTTGGCTGAGGCCCAGGAGGCCCACCCCGGACTGTAGCGCCACCTTAAGTAAGGAAGTAATTATATTTTCAACGCGGTTGTAAAGCGTTGAAAATATACCATCCCGAACGTAACGGGGCAAAGCAAAAAACAACGCAGCTTATAACCTTTAAATACACACGTTCTTATTGGAAGCGACTTACGTGACGCACTTCTTCTAGGGGCCGCTAAGTTTCCTTGGCTATTTTGAAGAGGCTGCCTTCCAGTTCTAAAGCAGAAGTCAGTGGTCGTTTAATTAAATTAACGGGTCTTGTCGATCTCTAGTTAAGAGACTGCTTACTGATGGCCTTTTCTGTTGGTCAACTGCTTGCTTGAGCTCGTTTGACAGTTCATCATCTCATAATCATACAACGTATGTGTCAAGTTGGATAAATGTTATTTGTCCCTGTAGAATAACTTGTGCTTCACAAACACAACGCCAGACAAACTTCAAAATCAAGAAAAACGGTTGGGGGCTGTTTGGATGTACAGCCCCAATCCGGTAGAAGAACGCCCTGTTCCGGGATCGCCAACCGAAAAGGCCTTAATGTCCTCTTTTTGTCTTATTGTCCATATATTTTTCTTTAGTTGCTACTCTCAGGTAAGGCGAATCTATACCTGTAACACCCCAGTTCCGGCGGCTATCGGTAACCGCAGTCCTTTTACTCTGACAGCTCCTTCCTTCCTCTGTAAATTCTGTGAATGATGACCGGTTGCCATTATCTGCATTTTCGAGACTTGGTTTGAACACAATAAGGTGTGTCCCCAACGTTTTTGATTCAGTGGAGGGTTGCATGGCTCATCGCTCGGACAGGAGTGGTCCAAAAACTTCGCGCAGTTATCATGCTACTCGTAAATATCATCAACTATTCAATAAAATGTCTTCATGTCTTTTTAATTTTAGCAATAAAAACATGCTCCGTGGAACTAAATAAACTAGCCGCAGACGAGAGGCACAAATTAGTGCAACGATGGGGAAAGGAACTCCAGTGCATGATACAATTAAACATCGAGAATATTGTGCGTGCATGCCCTGATTTGTGCCCCGAATTGTCTGCTAAATTAAATCTCCCAGGCTTGCTACCAGTCATCGTTATGGAGTACTGTGATGGCGGAAATCTGAGAACAAAATTACAAGACTTGGCGAACATTAATGGACTCGGCGAAAGTGAGGTCCGTCAAGTGCTTAGTGCGCTGGGAAATGCCATATCGTACCTGCACAATCACCACGAGATCACCCACCGCGACATAAAGCCCGACAATATCGTTATCAAGACTGGTAGTGATGGCAAACCAATTTACAAGGTAAGTGCAACATTTTGTCGCTACCAGACACTGTTAAATGGATTATTTTAGTTGACAGATATGGGCTACGCTCGGAACATCGATCAAAACACAGTCGCGGCTAGCATGGTTGGCTCACGAAATTATTTTGCCCCTGAAATCATTGAAACGGGGGAATACAAAAACAGCGTCGACTATTGGTCGATGGGTATTGTGGCATTTGAAATCATTTGTGGGGTATATCCATTTCTTCCCGATGGATCTATGTTTGAGATTCATCAAAGTATTAAGCAGAAGCCCTCCGAATGTGTCGCAATCACAAAGTCGAATGACAACAAGCTGTGCCACCACACCGAGTTGTTTCCCGAAAACCTCCTGAGCACTGTCTTTCGCACGAAAATCAATCCGTGGCTGAGACTTGCCTTGGAAACAGATTTCCGAAAGCGCGGCTACAAAACCACAGCACCTGATGACGTTCAAAGACTGAGCCAAACGCAACTTGTATTTTTCGCAGAGTTGGAAATGGCCCTAAAAACAAAAGTTTTCACTGTCTTCTTTTTGAATAGGCAACAATTCTTGGCTTACGATATCGATCAGCAGTCAACAACAACGACAAGCATCATTAGTCAAATTTTGAAAGATACCGAAACAACGGAATTGGGACAACTACACTTTGTCTTTCCGGCGGGACATAAATTGAGCTCGTTCACAGAGGATGTTCAACCGTGGCAATTCTATGAGGAGAAATTTGCCTGTGAAGACAAACCAATGTGTTATCTAATCAAATTAGATAATTCACAAAAAGGCGAGAAGATCTGCGGCGATGCGAAACAATTCATATCAGAGAGTGTGCTCTCTCTGTTCAATGGAGGTAAACAGTTGGAGAAAAGAATACTGAAGCAGTGTCTTCGAAATGCTTTGTTTGTTCACCGCAACGTACAACGAGCAGTGACCGAGTTTGCCAATGGCTTACATGAATACGCCATGATTTTGGAAACTGATATTATGGCCAAAGAGCGTTGGTGCGAGCTATCAGATGACAGGGTTAAAGAACTGCAAGGACGTGCTGCTCAGCACCAAGCGATGATGGCATTGGGAAAGCAGTTACTGAATGAACGACAGGCAAGAACTAAATTTTACTTGCATTTGTTTGTATTAAAGATAAGCTTGTAGTTCCTGTTGGGTCCTCTTGTGATCACAAGAGATTCAAGCTTGACCATCTTTTTAACAACCTTTTTTAGTCCCATTTTAATAAGACTTGCAGTTGCCTAACGATTTGGGTCATTTCAGATTCCCTCCGAAAATCTATGCAACAATGAATGGGTTGTTGCTCACCCTGCAAACGGCTCAAGCATCAAGTGCCAACAAAATCTCCTTAGCGCCATCCGAGAATATATAAAGTATTCTCAACTTTCGACATATCTGGAACCAGTCAAAAGTCATGTGTAAGGCAAACAATTAACAATTTTACGATTTGCTATTATTCTTCTTTTATCCTTAGCGAACAATTTGAGAGAGCCTTTGAAGAATTTTGGACTGGACGACGCACAATTACTGAAGAATATATTCGTTCGAGTACTGGAACATTGTTGAAACTGCGTTATGAATTTTTTAAGGACACCAAGATTCAAACGGGAGTCAATGCTCTTGTTGAGATTCACACAGGATACATCAATATGGTTCAAAACTTGAAAACATGTGAAAGCCTTTGCCTTGATTACCAGAAGAGATTGGAACTTGGAACGAGAGCGTTTCTGCTGAGCTTCGCAGAAATGCTTTCCAAGCGTTTACCCATCGACATTTTGACCGAAGATATGGACACTTTGGATATTGAAGGCAATTCAGTACAACAAGCAAACGAGTTAAGAAAATTGCTAGACTGGTAGGTACATATTTATTTTCATAGTTTTCTAAGCTGAGTTATTAACTGTCGCACATCTATTGATGAGATGTCCGAACAGTTCCACATCCGCCTGTGCTGGGTGCCAGGTCATGGGTCATCATGGGAAACTGTGAGGCTGATAAACTTGCTAAGAACGCCACTAGACTGCCAGAAGATGAAATCTCCTAGCAAGGTACTCCCCTAGCTACCTTCAAATTACTTACTTACTTACTTAAGGTGGCGCTACAGTCCGGGGTGGACCTGGGCCTCAGCCAACAAGCTTCGCCAGCCAGCTCTGTCTCTAGCTAGCCGTCTCCAGTTTCGCACGCGAAGTTGGCTGAGGTCCCCTTCCACTTGCGTGCGCCACCTGAGTCTCGGTGCTCCTCTACCGCGCCGTCCCTGCGGTGTGGATTCGAAGATTTTCCGAGCCGGGCGTTGGTGTCCATCCGCTCTAGATGACCCAGCCATCGTAGACGTTGTGTTTTGACTCTTTTGGCTAGGTCGGTATCGCTGTACAGCCCGTACAATTCGATGTTATATCTCCTCCTCCACTCTCCGTCTATGCAGACGGGACCGTAAATCGTCCGAAGAATTTTCCTCTCGAAGCAGCCTAAAGTGTTTTCATCCGCCTTTGACAGGGTCCATGCTTCTGCACCGTAAAGCAGGACTGGGATGATGAGGGTCTTATACATGGACCTTCAAATTACAGCTCAAAAATCACAGCATACAAGAAACTAACGCCAGATTAGAAAGATTAGATAGCTTGATCTCCTTAAAGAAATCCAAAACCAACACTGCAGTGGGAATTATCACCGGACACTGCCTATTAAGTCGTCACGCAAAAAGACTAGATCTATTCTCAAACGACTTCTGTAGAAGCTGCCTAGATAAGGAAGAAGAAGAGAGCGTACAACACTTTCTCTGTTGCTGCCCGACACTCGCGTCGTACAGGAAATCCATACTAGGCTCCTACTTCAACGACTGCCTAAGCGATCTTAGTGAAACACCGGTCAAAAAGCTTCTAAAATTTATTAAAAAGACTGGCTGGCTGTCATAGAATTCACGCCAACCTACTCCATATACCCACGTGGCGGTAAAATGGGCCTACTTTTTGGCCTAAGTGCATTTAATAAGCCACTATTCTACCTACCTTCCTAAGCTATGAGAGCTACCTACTTTGGCTGTTTAGGTTTGTTTCTCAGAAAGGTTTGAAAGACCGATTTTAAGAGACGTCATCCAATTGCCTCATTTTGTTGTGGGTCGTCAACCTGGAAGCCCGACATCCATGGCCCATTCAAGAACTTTTACAGGAGGCATGTGGAAAATAAGGTTAAAAGTCGAAGCAAATGCAGCTCGATTTGGTGGCCTAAATCCTTAAATGATGATAACCCCGTGAATCCTGGTGGTTCTTAAGAGCGACGAATATTCACCCTGCGACGAATATTCACCACCTGCACAGCAAACAAAATTGCTGTGCGATTCTAAACCTAGTAGAGATAGAGAGGAAGCTCAACCCTAAAGAACATAACTGATAGAAAAGCATAGTTACGAAAGAGGAAGAAGCCCAAGGACCTTTGCCTGTACTAGCAGCGAAAAGATTGAGGATGTATGGCCACGAAACCACCCTAAACTATTTAATGTAGTTACCTAAAACTCACGCTTTTAACTAAGGAACACATGAGCCGATCTCCCACTTATGTTACTACCGTAGAACCAAGGGGGTAGTAAGAACCAAATTAACAATAAACCTACCCCTAGCCTTAGTGTTAAACTTGCCACCTGGCTGAACTTACTACATTAAGAGCATCGGGAGGATTAAACTAAAACTCCTACCTCGTCCTCAACAATGCCTCAGCACGATGGCTCGCTTGTAAATCTGAATGTGCCAGTTGTTGTTGCACAATTTGGTCTGCCCACCTTTCTTGTGTCGACTGACACAGCCAATTGCCAACCTTCTGAGAGTCGACATTTCGACCCTTCGACTACTCCATCTTAGGGCAACATTTTTTTTTATAAAAAATTCAGTTATATGAAATCCAAAATCTCTCTTTTTTCCGTTACTGTCCTTTTCCTTAGACAAAAAGGGCGGGGAGTTGAAATCGACCTCAAACATTAGTTTACAAACATAACGTCTTTTGTGAGCTCCTCCGTATGGACTCGACATCTTTTCCTTTCCAATCCTTTCCGTAAATTTGAATGTCGAAGGCCTGCATCTTCAGCCAACATTTGGCCACAGGACTGGGTGGAAGTCATCTTCTGAGATATGAATGCTATATGAACGCTATATGAACAAGAGGCCCTTGTTGTTGACGCATCACACTGAATGTAAAAGCTCCTGGGAAGGTCGGGAACTGTCAAGATCGGTGCGGACACGAGAGCAGACTTCAGTTTGTTGAAGGGCTCGTTTGCCTCCTCAGACATTGTAAAGGTTTTTTTTCTTTCTTCAGACAGTCGAGTCATGGGGGTTGTTATAGACGAGAAATTTGAAACGAATCGCCTATTTCATGCCGAGGAACCTGCGAAGCTGTTTCGGGGCTGTGGGGACAGGAAAATCCTCGACCGCCGGCACTTTTGCTTTGTCCATTCGAAGAAACCCACACCGCCATTTTCCATCGGCATCAGTTTCAGGACGACATGAGCTTTGTTGCGCCATTTTTTAGAGTTGGAGCATCGAGCGCACGGCAAACCCTGGCAGTAGCAGAGTTAAGCCAAACCAATAAAGAACCAACCAAGTCCCAATGAGGAAATCAGGCTCTTCTACGGTATAAGAAGACAAATATTTACAACCGTAAGATCATACCTCAGCACACAGAATAGCTAATATACAGAACCACTCAAGGTTGTAATGATTCTCTGGGCGGCATTATACAGTCCAAAAAAACAAACAACACAACGGTGTACTGATATAATGGTTGCGTATTCTCTTGACCACCTTTCCATCGGAATTTGCTAAAAGGTTTCGTTGAGTTCGACGCTTCTTATCCACTTCGTGTCTTGCAACTTGCTAAGGAGGCCCCGGCATTAGGAAGCGGATATGCGCACTTCTTAGTCCCGCCATTAACCTTGCGAGAATCCAGACACATCCTGTTCTTTCTGGGTCTGCTCACGAGAACAACTGGAGAGCACCAAGCACTGTTGATCTCCTCGATTACTCTCAGCGCCAGGAGCTTTTACACTACCTGAGAGACTGGGTAATGTCTCTGTTTGATGGGAATTTAGTCGTCCTTGAAATGAACCTCATAGACATATTTAACTTCCTTCTCCTGTGACATCTTTCTGCTGCAAATCGGCTGTTGAAAGGCTTTTTTTCATATCTGTTTTCGTGCCCCCCCACCCACAACCTCATCACTTCAAATTTGCAGACTTATCCGCACAAGCTTTAAAATCACAATCTAACCTCATGATGGCGCAAACTAATGTACTTTTTGACAGAGGCTTGAGGATATTCCCGATCCTATCAGATGGGTTTTTGATTCAGTTCAAGCTCAGTAAAATCGTCGCCGTTGACGCGTACCAGCAGCTTCAACGGCACTTCACCTTCTAATGCCATCTATCCCCTTGTGAAGCGCAGGGTTTCTATAATGCCTGGCTGCCCTCGGATCGAACAGTCCTCCTGCCTCCTTTTTTTGTTCTCTACCGAACGGCTTCCTACCCACCTGGAGTGTTGCCCCAATATGGGGTCAGCAATAGGTCCTTAACGAATGAAAACCGAAAACTGGTCTTCAATCCGCTTCATCTTTACCTGCACAGAGGTGTATGCAAGCATACATTTGGGAGTTACAGCGGGTAGAATTAGGAGTCGATATAGATAAATTGTAATTTATGGCCTTTACTGCATCGTTAATAATTTAAATACTTTTCTCTCTTTCCAGTTTCAAAGCTGACTTCTTTCAAAAATGATGACTGCTAGTCTGACCTACGTGTAAATGTTTGTTTTTTAATATGTAGTGTAGTTTTATTTTAGTGTACTAAGAGTGCAATCCCTTACGTAATTAAGGCCCTTTGCTACAAATATTTTTTTATACATTCACGTCAGTTATTATAACTTATTAAGGAAATGACAATTCAGCAATTTACGCCGCGCACACCTGTTACTGAACAGTTTGCGCTCTTGTTAGTTTTTTAAGAGTTTTCCTGAATCAGCATGAAATAAATTTACACACAAGTTTACTTGCGAACCATGTGTGTCGACAGTAGCCACAGTCCGTGGTTGTCATCGCTGCACTTAGTATGTCTGAAGTCAAAGTTTTACTCATATTCGGCATTTTAATATGCTGCCTGTTGTCGGGACTATTTGCTGCTGTGCTGCGTAAGTTTAAATCGAGGAGAGAGTTTTTTGTTCGTAATTTTGTTTTATTTCCTCCTAAAAAGCTGCCCACTTGGGAATTTGTCGTCGCTCCGATCCGAATCTGAATGAATGCATTAAGAAAAGCGTGGAAGAACTACGGGCAGAAATGCCCGCGGGTATTCCACAGTTGTACATACCTCCGCTTGAGCCGCTTCTAGTGCCGGAAGTGAAACTTGACCAGAACTCTGGAGCTGTGTACCTTCATTCCACGTACCGCAACATTGAGGTGCGTGGTCTTTCCCGATTCGACATCGAAGAGGTTAACGCCAACACAATGAATAACACACTTATGATGAAGCTACGTTTCCCCAGCTTGGGCATGACATCGAATTATTCCCTGAAAGGCAAAATCATGATGATGCCACTCCTAGGAGATGGCATTTGCATGGCCAATTTGTGTAAGTAAATTCGTTTCGATTCGTAAAGCGCTAGTTTTTTTCAAATCCTCCTCTCTTCCATCAGCTGACGTTGCGGTCCATGCTAACGTATGCGGCAATCGTTACTCCAAAAACGGTGTGGAGCACATGAAAATCGACGATGTCAAGATCACCTACAACATCGGTGACATCAAGGTGAGATTGGAGAACCTCTTTAATGGCGACAATGCCCTTGGCGAACGAATGAATGTGTTTTTGAACGAGAATTGGCGAGCCGTATCGGAGGAGATTCGACCCATTATGGAGGATGCAATGGCCGAAGTACTGCGACAGACTACTGAGAAACTGTTTGAAATTTACTCTTATGATCAATTGTTGCCAGAGTAGTTAAGTATTTTTTTGTTTGTTTTATAAAACGCTGCATGAATTGGATAAAACATGAATTTTGACAAAGTCGCCGACTTCGATAAGGTTTTCTTTTCGTAAAACTCTTGTGGATAAAAGAATATTCTGGAAAACTATTGAATTCGTTGTGATAAACGTAGTTATTAAAAAAAAGTGTTATCTATATTTTGTACCGAAATATACTAAGGTTACCAAAATTTTAACTAACTGTAATTTAATTAAGCAATACTTATTTGCATGTAGTTTCGTCGTTGGAGGCGGACTTTGGCAGAAAGTCTTGAGCTTCAATTACGTAGGCGATGCGCATCAGGACTAGAATCACCAGCATTAGCCTCATTTGGGCGCTTGCCCGCACAGAGAAAAAAGAAGACGACACGGACACCAAAGATGTTTTTCGAGCACTTGGACAAAAGATATGAGCAATGCCCAAACTATGACATCAATATTCTCCGAGGCGATTTTAATGCCATGCTAGGAAGGGAGGGCATCTTTAGTTGCACGATCGAAAAATACAACCTGCACGACACTACCTCCTAGAAAGGATTCAGGCTGATCGACTTGCTCAAGGGCTCATTGGGCGACACGTTGTGGTGGCTGTGGTAGCTCAACATCCACAAAGGGATATGGAGATGTTCCGATCAATCAACCGTCAACCAAATAGATCATATTGCGATTGACGCAAGGCACTCTTCTAGTATGATGAACTTTCCGAGGGGGCTATATTGCCACGGACGACAACCTTGTTGTAGGCAAGTCACAACTGCGGATATCCCGACCAATACAAAATACTGTGAGGAAGTTTGACGCCAGCTGGCTACAATCGCAATAAACCGCCAGGTCCTTCTCCTATTGTGTCTCTTTAAACCTACGAAGTCCTATGCAGTCGGCATCAAGTGTTAATAGCCAGTTGCAACATTGCCAAAATGCCATCATATATGCCTCCTCTGTTGTACTGACTTTCATACGGCCACACAACGAAACCCCTGGCTTAACAATGAATGCCAGCATACACAATAAGCTAAACAGGGAGCATATAAAGCGGCTCTACGCAGAAGGGCTATAGCTGCTCACTAGCTTTTCGAGCAGAGCAGAAGAGAGGAACACCTGCATAACTAAGCCGAAGGTAGAAGACAGAACGAAACGGGCGCAGTTAAAAAGATAAAGAGATGCTACAACAGATAGAACCTTCTACCAAAGGAAAAACGTCCTGCCAAGGGTATAAGGTTTGAACTGAGGCCAGTAAAGACGATCAAAGGAACATCGTAGTGAAAAAAAAAAAAACACTTTCGCAGACTGTATAACGGCGAAGGCGTTCGGTCTTATCGCCCAAAACCACAACGCCAAAATTCTAAAATGTCATGACACCCAAAAAGTTTCTTAACAATTCGTTGTTGCTAAAAAAAATTTCAATTTGGGCCATACGACATTTCATTTGGGCTTTGTGACGCTTTACATCTGGAGATTTGGGCGATATGTCGCTTTTTTGGGCGTTATGGTGTTGGGCTATAAGACCTAACGCCATAGCTTCTAGCTGCCGAACTTGTCAAATCCGCTGGCGATGATCTAGTAAGGTTAAAGAGCAAGCATCAGCTCATCACATCGCCAACAAGATCTTCTCAACTGTACTGTGTGACAACCTAAAGTCGTTTGGCAACCATCTGGCCAGGTTCATATGGTTGCATAGCGTGGCTTTAAGCCAGGAAAGTTCCACCATCGATCATATTTTGAGGAATTCCAAATCGATATTTTTTTTCCAATTATTCCTGACTCGCGTATTACGAAATATGGCACTTCGACCTAAAGCGATAATTTTGTGTCGTGAGCATCAGGACAGTTAGGCTACGATGTTATCTACTGTCCGTACGAATTAAGTGCGAAATAAGTGCCGTCTAATACCGTTTAGGGCTGGACAGTCACATAAGATAAGTTCTACTTTCCACTTTCTACTTTATGCAGCACTTTCGGCTTCTTAAGACGAAGACTATTTTGATGTTAAAATCATACCTCTTCAGATTTAGTCAACTTTTCGCATATCCGGTGAAGGGCTGTACGGCCCGTTTGGCATTTCTTAGGCCTGGGGTATCCACCCAATATGATGTGCATCTAGCATGCTCCCAATTCTTTATTATTTTGTTTATCGCCGATTTGGGAGGTTCAGGTCCCTGAAAAGAGGTTTCCCAGCCTTTTCTGGCTAGTTCGTCGGCTTTCTCATTGCCATTAATACCAACGTGATCAGGAACCCACCACTGTTTCGCTTTGTTCCTTGAGTTAAGATTCTTTAGGCGTAGGGTATTGAAGCAGTACATGACTGATTTTGAGTCCATGATGTGCGACCTAAGGGCTTTTATAGCCGCTTGACTGTCCGTGTATATATAGATGTTTGTACCTTTGATACCAGAGATGTAGACTTGGTTGGCACATTCTCGAATGGCGTGAAGCTATGCCTGAAACACACTGGGGTTTTTTTCCATCGCGATCGTGGTTTTCAGGCTCGGCCGGCTTCCACTCCCGACCCCATTTTAGAACCATCCGTATAACACTTGAAGTCGCATTGGCTCTTTGGTGAATTAGTGCTAACCCGTGCTTCTCTAGTAGTAATCTCCGTAGAGAACCTTTTGTTGAAGCATAAAGTTTTTTGAGTACGGTCTGTGACTGTGTTGTGCTTTTCGAGTTACGAAAGTTCAGAGAAAAGTGAAACCATGTCTGGGTGGTCGCTTAGACTTAACTCTTTCACTTGTAGTTGACATGCTCTGTATTGCCATATTTTTTAAAAAAATGTGCAGGGGTGTAAGCCCAATTAAAGCTTCTATAGCTGCTATGCGAGCACGTCGGCATAGCTCCCGTTGCACCCATCAGGCATGCAAGACGCTGTACCTTCTTAAGTTTTAGGATGGCGGTTTGTTTGGGGGGTCTTAGTCCACCATACTTTGAAAGTGTATGCTCCAAATCAATATACCCACCGCTTTTTTTTTATCTATGGAGACGAGGTATTTAGCCGAATCCCTGTTGAACTCGTCAGTTTGTGTAGAATGACAATAGGAAACCCACGGTATTCTCATATCTCATACCTGAACTCCCGCGCCAACACAAGCGGGAGAATCTTGCAAACGCTCGCGTACATAGATGACATTGTCAGTAAAGCCTGTGTGAGTATTGGGACGGAACACCGAAATGTATACGGGATCTACAGCCAGCCCAACCTAGCCATAGAAGACTAGTGCCATACAACGACACTAACGTCCCGGCCCGGAAAATCATCGAATCCACACAGCAGGGGCAAGGCAGACTAGAGGAGTACCGAGACTTACATATGCTGCGCGGGCGCACGTAAGTGGAAAGGAACTTCAACCAAATTCGCGTGCAAAACTGGAGACAGATATCTAGTAACAGAGCTGGCTGGCGTAGCTTGTTGGTCAAGGTCCAGGTCCAGCCCCAGACTGTAGCGCTACCTATGGTAAATTCAGTAAGTGCTTAAGACGCAGCTCTTTAGAAAACTCGACAGACAATCACAAGTCCGACTGTCAAATCACAAGATCTTGGTGGCCAGTGTTTTTATGCCCGGCCGAGGGTATATTAATTTTAATGCATAGTTTGTAACACAGTGAAACAATCACCGTAGACCCTTAAGACCTTTTAGAGATATGATCGAGACCGACAGGTGAATCGATTTAGCCATGTCTGTCCGTCCGTTCGTCTGTATGTGTGAAGGTTTTAGGTCTTCAAAATCAAGCTAGAGAGCGGAAACTTGGTTCACGACTTGCATCTTCTGCTGCACAGACAAAATGTGAAATTTGGCTTAGTCGGTCAACGGCCACGCCCACTACTGGCTTCAATGTGAGACAACCTCTAGTTCACATTTTCTTTCAAAATGCCTTTTGGTCAAGAAGTTAGAAAAGTCGTAGGAACTTAAATTTTGGGACTGAGCAATATTGGCCCAAGACCTTTAACAAGCCGAAAATTGGACCGCCCATAATATCGACCATGCCCACTTTTAACATGTTCGATCTTTAAAAACCCGATATCTTGGAAAGTAGACTCCAAATCGAAAAAAAATATATGACAAATATTAAAGATGTTACCATTTACAAAGTTTGGTCCATACAAAGTTTTGAGCTCCGCCCACTTTTAGGGGCGTTTTTACGAAATTTTTTTTTCCGAAATAATTTCCGGACCCACTTTTTGGGGCGTGACCTTTACAAATTATATATGAATTCGGGACAAAAAATTTTAAGATTTGGTGTTACACGGTATACAGGTTCGGGTATTTAGAAGTTTGTCACAGACGAACTCTTGCACTTACTCACTTGTTTGTAATCAAAAACTTAAATCATGCGACCCCTGAACTCCACACAAAAGGGTCTATCGTTACACATGATGTGTGACAGTTCCCATCTTGCTGAAACCTTTATAAATAATATAAATAAGTAGAGTGGCGCAACAGCTCGAGGTGAACCAGGGCCAACTATATTTTTGCCGAATCCGAACGGCGCTTTGAGAAGTTTTTCAAGACAAGTGTTACTCTTACGCACACACTGACAACTGTGCCATGGCATCCCACTGCTGAGACCTTTATGTTTTGCTTAAAAGCATGTTTTTCGAATTTGGGGTTTGGTAGTTCTGAGTAGTAATATTTTGTTTTTTAACTAGCTGAACATCACAACGGACTCAGGTCTAAAGCCTTCAGCCCAATAAATCCACTGAGTCCGTCGCGCTTAAGTACACAACTGACAACTGAGTTAAATATGTATGCACGTTCTTATGGGAAGCGGCCCATAGAAGAACTTCGTGGCGTACGTCGCTTCCCATCAGAAAGTTGTGTATTCCACTGAGTTGTCAGTTGTGTACTTCGACGCAAGGAATGCAACGGATTCATTGGGTTGAAGGCTTAAGTGCGTTAGTACCGGGCAAAACCCTTGATCAATTATTTTTTAAGTCCATCATAGCTTCTTTGCTCAGTGGGTTGATCTTATGACTCTATCATCGAAGAACATTCCTTTCATCCCGTGTTAATGAAAAATAATTGGCTTATAGAATTATGTTGGTAAATTCCCTAATATTTACGTTACATTTTTCAAATCTATGATCTCGGAACCGATGAAACAGTAATTTAAATTAGCCTATATTTGAAAACGTCACGCAATGATTGACAGTCACTTCAATCTAAAAACTGTTTCAACAGAAGATTACGCCATGCTCCCCAATTAGCCTCTCATACAAAACCATTAAAGATAGTTTCTCCATTTAAATTGAATCACAATGAAGTCGCAATTTATTGTATTCAGCTTCATTTGACGACCAGCACACCCCTTGAGGACATGGCTCGTTTGGCAAAATTCAAATCCAACATATCATCGCTACTAAATCGAGCACTTTCACTCACTTTGCCTCCTCCTGTTATGTGTGTGTTGTAGGCTCGGTGCAGTGCACTAGAGCGGCGACCTGCAAACTCAGTCGACCATATCTAACAGGTTGACTTTTAATGTGACTCTCTAATCGTATACAAATGCCATGGCTAATGAAACGACTTTCATGCAATTTAATTGTGTGAAGTTTATCAAAACTAATTGTTGGCAACAGTGCAACAGTGGCTAGCAAGTCTGACACCACTTCCGGTGGTGGTGGTAGCTTGTGGGGTGGACTTAATAAATGCGTCTTGTATACCTATACTGGGGTGAACATTACATGCGTCGTTTGTTTTGATTAGTCGGGCAACGCAACCATACTGCAGAGCTTCTGGCTTTTGACCCCAAACATGTTGGATGAGGTGTTTTTTTCTTGTATCTTCTGTCCTGGAATCTGATCAGGCGGAAGTCTCCCACCTACATTGCGTAGTCAGTTTTGAATTGACCTGAGTTATTTGGTTTTTCTAAGTTTCGTCAAAAATACACAGTGAAAACGACCTAACCGAAAGAGTTTAAATCCAACCACTGCAATGGCTGGATGGGCCCAATGCTGCTGTTTGAAATCTGTGAATCAGCTGCCAATGGAAGGCACAGAAGAGAAATTCCAACTCTCGTGCAAGGACAGAACTGGTGGTTGTTGGTTGAGCCCTCATTTTTGGACTGTGTTCAGTCCCCTTAGTTATATAATACCATGTCTCCACCGCACACTAATCCGCGATTATTTTAAATCTTTATCAAATCCTCTACAAATCACGTGATTTAACATGCAAATTTAAATCATCTCGGCAAGCGATTAAAAGTAAATCCTCTCATAAATCCCATTAACCCAATTCACAAACCTGCACCTTTTCTACAGTTTGAGAATCAAAAAAAGGAAACTGAAACTGTCCTTGTACGACAGATCTGTCACAAGGACATTTTCTATTGTGATTTTTACAACGAAAATCATTTTTAGCTTCTCAAAAATGACATCGCCACTTTTTTTTTGAGAGCCAAAATGACAGAAGCAGAGTGGTTGTGTCAAAATAATCCTATATATGTCCGCTGGAGCCACTTGGAGATTTATTTTTAATCGTTTTCTTCTAATAACGTGTTTCCACCGGGCACTAATCTGAGACTAATATAATGGCGTATTCTTTTCAACACCGAATCGTGTAACTGGTATGGAATACAGAAAAAATTTGTTCTTTTCTCGTAGACCTGAACGGAATCGTGCTCATGTAAATAATCTTTTGAGTTCCGAATTAATTCGGTGTCGCCACCGAACTCGAAACTACGCCACCGTCGTATTTGACGGTGGATGCTGGGTGTAGCTTTGATTGTGTATGTGAACTGACATTTCGACTCAATTTTTATGCGTGATTATTAACAACACTACTGAAATTGTATGAAATCGTTAAAAACTCAAATTTAAAGCTTTCAAAATTCATTTTAAGTAAAAAGTACAGAAAACTGACGCCAACAAAATAACGCTGCGAAATGAAAAAAAAGTAAACAAAGCAATTTGTCACTTAACGTGATGATTGCACCGGCGCAGTATTTAACGTTCTGTACAGAATGAAACCGAGTGTAAACCACGCTAGAATTGTTGCAAACACCGAGTATTATTTGACAGCTCAGTGTGGCAGTTCGGTGTTCAAAAGAATACGCCATAAATCTTCATTAAAACCTCTACAAATTACGCAATTAGGTAACCATACAATTTTAAATCCTCTCGGCAAGCGATTAAAATTAAATCCCCTCATAAATCTCATTCACCCTTTTCACGAACTATTTTCAACCTTTCTCGAACACCTTTTTATAAAATAAATATAAATAGAGTGGCGCAACAGCTCGAGGTGAACCAGGGCCAACTCCTCAGCAATGTATGCTGTGTGTGTTAATTTCTTCACATACAAGGGAACCTACAATTTTTTGCCGAGTCCGAACGGCACTTTGAGAAGTTTTTCAAGACAAATAATACTCTCGAAGGGCTTGTCATACCCTAGCGGAGGTGGAGACCGTGAAAAAGAACATGTCTTTTTTTTTCAGGTGACTATGGCAGGATTCGAACCCAGACCTCCGGCGTAGAAAGCACACACACTAACCACTACGCCACGGCTCCCCACCTTTTTAACAGTTTGGAAATCGAAAAAGGGCACTAAAACTGTCCACGTATGACAGATCTGTCAAAATTACGATTTCTATTTGGATGTTTGCAACGGAAATCTTTTTTTTTGGCTCATGGAAAATGACATCGCCACTCTCTTTTGAGAGCGTAAGACCTTTCAAGAACAAGGATTTCTCTATGGCGCTCTGTCTTGATCGTTAATGCAGCTGCCAACAATGCCAAAGCAGAAGAAACTTGTGCGTATCCTCTCTTAAATCGAACTAAACTTAAACCAGGCTCAGCGAAAATCATCTGCATGACTGTATTTTCAGAAGATCGGGAACCGGCATCATCGATGCTGATGTGGCTCATAGTAGATATAGGTCGGGAACATGCTAAACTCTTAAGGAACGTTCCGTATTTAAGCCCAAAGCCAAGGCGGATAGAATCTCTCCTTGTCCGGAATTATTGAGTTGGGTTCTGAGCTTAAATTGTCAGAACAACCCGGATAGAAATTCAATATTGATAGTGAAATGTTTTTTTCGACAACAAAGCTGATAGGTGCATAATGGACTCATTCGATCGTAATGAAAAAAGAAACATTGCTAAAAATAGCTCACCTCAATCCTAGACGGAGAGTGGAGAAGGAGATATGACATCGAACTGTACGGGCTGTACAACGATACCGACCTAGCCAAAAGAGGCAAAACACAACGTCTACGATGGCTGGGTCATCTAGAGCGGATGGACACCAACGCCCCGGCCCGGAAAATCTTTAAATCCACACCGCAGGGACGGCGCGGTAGAGGAGCACCGAGACTCAGGTGGCGCCCGCAAGTGGAAGGAGACCTCAGTCAACTTCGCGTGCGAAACTGGAGACGGCTAGCTAGAGACAGAACTGGCTGGCGAAGCTTGTTGGCTGAGGCCCAGGCCCAAATCGGACTGTAGCGCCACCTTAAGTTAAGTATCTCACCTCAATAGGTTCAATCACGCGGCCTTGAAATCAATGTAAATTTCACCGATCTGGGTAGCGATTAATAATCAATCCTGATTTTTTTCCAGAACTTTCGTAGTGAGGTTTTTTGACGACGCGACGTGAGCTTGGGCTTTGAAGGCCTTAGAACAGGACAGACTAACATGGACCTACCAGGTTGCTAAGCAACGGCTTTTTGGCGTTCACCCAGATTAGCACAAAAGAAAAAAAAATATTGGCCCAATGTCTCTTGGGCTTGGCTTGTCTTGTCTTGACTGTATGTTGCATGGATACCCAACGACTCCCCTTGGTGGCTTTAGGAAGACAGCACCATTCGTCGCGCAGCTAACGCCACATTGAAAATTCTGCACGAGCGATTTAAGAGCGCATTCATCTCAAGTTTAGGTGATGTGAGCTGGCCACCGAGATCGTGGGATTCGACCCCGTTAAAGGACCCCGTTGCCAGTGGAAGTTTTTTGAGTTTCAGGTCTATGCGACTAAGCCACAAACCAAAGCTGCCCTAAAAACCGGCTTTACCCACACCATCGGCCAAATTCAGCTTAAATTATGTACTAATGTCATGGAAAATTTGACATCTCACCTTCGCAGCACCCAGAGAATCCGCGGTAAACACTTGAACGATGTTTTTTATATTCCAAGTGTAATGGCATCAATAGGCTTTTCAAGCTATTAAAACATTTCGATAATAAATCCCACACACTTAATTTTATTTTAAATTAATTATAAGAAGCGCTAAATGAAAGATCCTGTATTGCCAAGAAGATGCTTCAAATTTAGATACAAGTGTTTTTAACTGATTTTTTCTAGAGTAATCTTAACGCTGCATGCTTCCTAACAGCAGGAGCAGCTATTCAACAAAGTTGTAGCAACGTCCGGGCCATTATGTATTTTGAGCCACAGATGAAATGATCCTACTTGCAGCAATGTTGTTCTTTTAAAATTGTAAGCCGTCTTGGCTGCAGTTTATTTTCGACTTTGTACTGGCTTTATTAACTCGCTTGATCATTGGCTGCGATCATTATCTTAACCGAAGTTCAAAGAGCTGATTAACTTAAGAAGGTACCTACAACTTCAAGTTTCGTGTCTACCTTACAAGTTTCAAATTGCCTAATATCGTCATTGTGAATGAATGAATTTTCATGATCAGCACACTTATCCAGCTCATCGTCTTTCAAGTGGGGGCTGCCGTAAATTTATGTAAACACTCATAAAGGCGAGGCGCTTGCTGTCATTAATTAAAAAATTTAAGCAAAAAAAAAAAAAACTTTTATGTCATTAACAACGCGACCACAGATAATCACGAGTGGATTCACTTAAAAACCGTGAACGTCATTTATTTATTTTAGTTTTTTTTCAGTAGAAAGTCTTCAGAAATGTAAACAATTTCGAGGTGTTACGCTCTCGTCTTTGATAATACGCGTTCAGGTATGTAATACCTTGAACTACTGATGGACATGAGTGATGAGTTTAGGCGGTTTGGTATTTGGAAGCCAGGGGCGTTACGTGTAGCACGAGATTGATCTCGTGAGACGAGATGAGATGCTGTCTGGCTGACAGTCATTCTCGTTTTCTTGGTGGTTTTCATGTTTCTGGTATTCAATATCGATTAAGTGTTGAAATAGCCGATCGCGCCGCCGCAGTTTGTAAACATAAATTTACGGAACTGGAAAGATGTGGTTAATAGGTGTGGGCTTCGCAATATCTCATGGATGACTTTTAAGCGCCTGCTTATAATTCAAATTAAATGCCACGAGTCGGGGATATTGGCTAAGAATTTTGCGGTTATTATGGCACAGACAAATTGGCACCACTTTTTTTGCAGTTCTGTCGTTTGGTGGTCCAGACAATATTGAGTCTTAACAGATTGCCTACTCTCTGCGCCTGCCGCTTTTGTAAGACTCAATCCGAATCTTTCTAAAGTGGACAGTTTTGTTGCCTTTGCGTTTATTTCCTCCCATGTTTATCTGACATGTCTCACTATCAGTCACATACTCAAGATGTCTTAACAATTTAAAGTGAACCCTAAAGCAAAATCGTGATATTGCAATCACACACACAATGATTACATGTAAACATGTGTACTTACCACACCACTTACCCTTCAAAAACCATTTTGCTAAAATTGTTGTACCTTGTACCGATTTCAATCCGCAACATACTGGTTTTACTAAACTCTACCTCTTGTACGCTCTGATAAGTATCAGTCTTGAACCGATAAGGCACTTAATGTTGCTTATCGATAAAAGCAGTCATAATGACTCGTAAGACTTCAAGTGCGGCACGATTCGCCTCCGGCGAAATAAGAAACCATTGAACTCATTAAATGCGTCTATTGCTGACCGATTAAAAAAAGTACCCAATCGACAAAAGCATTTCATAAATATTGCTGTCATGCATTAAAAATTACATAATGTTTATTTACACAAAGCGAATTAGGCATAGAGTACTGAAAACAATTATGGTGAGTAGGGCAATAATGACACAAGTCGTGGGAAAAAAATTACCTGTGGTAAATAAAGTGACAAATGAGTGGGGACATTTTTTTCGGAATTTTGAAACACCCTATTAATGATTTATTGTGATGTCAATGTGCCTGACATTTTGGGATTAATAGCTTTTTTATTTCGGTATCTCGCTGAAATTTTGTCGATTTTATGGGTGCAGAGGTGCCTGATAATGAAGACGATTTCCGTGGGTAAATTTTTTTGGCCAGTAAACCAGCGCTGTGGGTATGTTGGGCGCGGCAGCAATTTCGTTGCTTTTTCTGCTCTAAGCTCCTAGTCCCAGTTCCAAACGCTCTTTTTGATCCGTCTGTGTAGACAAGGGCGGATTATGGTGAAGTGCCGCCGTGGCCCCACATTTATGGCGCTCCCTGGGATCATATGTCTCGATCCCTGTCTCGATCATATGTCCGGTCTTGAGGGTCTGTGATTGTCGCTTCCGTGCTACAAAATTCTAATTGGACCAATGAGATGGGTTATGTAAAGCCTCTCGAGAGTTAAAACAAAACTCTTGTCTAACATGACAGAGGCGACGGTCATGCAATCCAGAAAAATCAAGAGGTCTTCTAAGAGCTGAAAAGATTTTGAAAATACTTGGCCATTACTATGTATAAAGGCATTTTTTTGTCTGTAAACTAGGAATTGAATTTTTTTGCTTTTAATCTCTTTGTTCTTAATTTGCCGCCCCAAAAATTTGTCGCTCTGGGCCTGACCCTACCGGCAACTTACAATTGCAACCGAAGCAAGACACTCATCCAGTATAATGGATGGCCGACCCTTCTGAGGGATTAACATTGGCTCGGATCACTACCTCTTTGATGCCAGGATATTCCGACCAACGCCTAGAAATTGAGATACTGTCATCAAGTTTGACTTTGGAGGGCTACAAGCAAAAGAAAGTCTCTCAAAACGTTCTAAAAAGTTCTATTTGGAGCCAGTATCAAGTGTTTATAGCCAGCGGCAATATTACCAAAATGTCATTCGAGATGGCGCTCTGATCTGATGTTCCCAAACTGCCACCACAACGAAACCAATGGTTTGACGAGGAATGCATAAAGCTGGTCTGCACCAGAAGGGCTTTTGCTGGTCGCAAGCTCTACAAGGAGAAGAGGAGAGATGAAAACCGGCTTCTCAGAAAGAAAAACAAACAGCCCTTGAAGCGCTCGGCTGAAGAGGAAGAGAGATGTTATATGAACGAGGTCAAAACAGGTCAAATAGAGAATCAAACAAGGGTATACATTTCGAACGGAAGCCTGCAAAGACGCGTGTCCACATGAGAGCAAAACTATTGCGAGTAGCTCTCATCTCAAGGCGCGTGTCCACTTAAGATTAAAACTAATGCGAGCATCTCTCAGGCATCTCTCGATAGTCACTGCCACGAGAGTAACTAGCAGAGAGGGACTT
Source organism: Neoascia interrupta (assembly GCA_947623515.1). Classification (NCBI taxonomy): domain Eukaryota; kingdom Metazoa; phylum Arthropoda; class Insecta; order Diptera; family Syrphidae; genus Neoascia; species Neoascia interrupta. The sequence goes on from OX392464.1 coordinate 111,467,241, forward strand.
TCAAGTAGTCGGGAATTTGAGAGTAGAAAATCAACTCTCTGCGAGTACTCTAGGAAGTCTAGCGACTGGCCTACGACCTACTCGCAGTAGCCCAACTTTCAAATGGACGCGCACCCTTAGGCCACTTTTGACAGTCCCGGGAGTGCTCGCAGAGAGTTTCATTTCTACTCCCTTAACAGAGTTGAGAGTAGAAATCCTTAAAAGTCTGTCTCTGCAAATTACTCTCGTGACTCTCGAGATTGGCCTTAGAGCTACTCGCATCAGTTTTACTCTCATGTGGACACGCGACGGACGATTAAGGGAAAATCGAAGTGGAATCGCAATTGATGTTGAGGATTAGGGAAAACTATTTCCGCAGACTGTATAACTGCGGGGAATCCCGCTGTCCAGGAAGAATTAACCATTCAATTTGGGCAGAGAAGGCTTTGACGATGAATTAGAACGATAGCAGCCACCTATTCTGGATAAAGTGAAAGTAGCTATGTCTAGGCTTAAGTTGCAACAAAGCAGCCGAAGTTTTCATATCCGCTGGCGATGACCAGCTCATCTGTCAAAAATTTTCGGAGGAAAGTATATGTCCGATGAATGGAACTTCGGCATTGTTTTCAATAAAGGGGACTTACTACAGATACAGAAGCATCAGATGCCTTACCGCCGCATGCCAGATCTGCTGCCCTTGTTCTAACAATCTGCTAGGTTCGTATCAGTGTCCAGGAAAGTCCACCATACTGCTCAAATATTCAAACTGGGGAAGATCTTTGAGAAGACTTTGTACAGAATTCCCGCGCCAACAGTCATTTCCGCAGAAGCACAGTCTCTCAAAGGTCCGTACAATTTCTCCCATACGCAGAAGACACTGATATAATTGGAGGAACACAGCGTGATGTCAGTGAAGCCTTAGTGAGCATTAAGACGAAAGCTACGAATTTAGGCTTAACAGTCAACGAGGGCAAAACCTAAGGGAATGCTACCATCAAGAAGAGACACCCAAGACCCAGAGAGCTATAAATTTTAGGGAGTCAGAAACTTTGTCTACCTGAGCTCCGCAATAGATTCGGACAAAGACACCCGCCTTGAAATCAAATGAACGCAGCAAATCGCTGGTTCTTTGGGTTAAAAACGCAACTGAGTAGAAAAGCCCTCCTGTCGAGCAACTTAAATGTCTGCCCATAAGAGCCTCTCCATGAGCGCCCTGTTATACGGTGCATGAAGCATGGAATCTATCAAAGGCGGATAAAATCGCTTTAGGCTGTTTTAAGAAGAAACTCCATCGTAAGATTTTCGATCCCTTCTGCCTTGACGGAAGGTGGGGGAGTAGATAAGCACCGAACTCTAAGGTCTGTACACCGACACGGAACTAGAAAGAATAAAAACATTACAACGGCTGCATCATTGACAGGGTGTTCTAAATTGGACGGACATCAAATGCGAGAAAGGACCACGGAAAATCTTTGAATTCGCCCCACAGGAACCGCCGTCGCTGAAGAGGAGCACCGAGACTCAGGATGCGTGAAAAACTCAGCCAACTTCGCGAGAAAAACTGGAGACGCATAGCTGAAGGAAGACAGAGCTGACTGGCGCAGCTTGTGGGCTGAGGTTCAGGTCTATCCAAGACTATAGCGCCACCTAAGGTAAATAGGTAAGTAATGGAACTTTCTCCAACATAGTAACATTGCTTTTCTTGTCCAGTGACGTGCATAAGACTCGTCTTCCGTCTATCAGGATCGGTCTAACGATTACTGTATTATTTATCCAATACAACCCAAATTAATTTGGGTAATGACCGAAAGAATTAGATCGCGGGTACAAGCTGCCGAAATGAGATGCCTGAGGTGCGTAGCTGGTGTTACTCTAAGGGACAGAGTGAGAAACGTCAGTATTGGTAGGAATCTTAATGTTGAGCAGCTACTTCTCCGAGTGGAGCGATCGATTCTTCGATGGTTCGCATGCCCCCTGACAGACTTCCTAGACAGGTCATGCTAGCCGAGATGCGAGCGCGTCACCCCCCTGGTAGGCCAAGAAACAGGTGGTGGGATCAGGTAAAGAACCTCTCTGAGTCCCGCCTGGGGATTGCGCCAGAGTCTCTTGAGTTGGTGGCGGAGGATCGAGAAAATGGGAGGACCATTTAGCCACCCTCGCTCCGCGACCCTTTTAAAGGATAAGCGGCATTCGAAAATGATGATGATGATATCCAGTACAAAACATATGAGATTGTGTCTTCCAGTTTGAGGCTAAGGGCGCGCATCCATATGAGAGCAAAACTACTGCGAGTAGCTCTCAGGCCTCTTTGAGAGTCCGGAGAGTTCTCGGAGAGGATTGATTTTCTAGTCTCAGCTCCCCGACTCCCTAAAAGTCTCTATCTGCAACTTACTCTCGTGACTCTCGAAAGTGGCCTGAGAGCTGCTCGCAATAGTTTTTCTCCCAGTGGACACGCACTTCAAGGAAGCTTTGCAGGAATATATCGAAATAAACTTCCTTAAACGATATTAAAAATTCTGTTTTCAAATAAAGTTTTTCCTGCTTTTCAGACTCAACACAACCAATAACAAGTTTACTTTTCCGGAGAACAGAGATGAGAAACGATGTCCCGACGATTTGCTTCAGGTGCAGTAGGCAAATGTACTTAGATATCAAACGGCAACCCACATTTCTTACCCTTTTATGAAACATGTTCTCGCCATTCCATGTTCATAGTTACAGCTTGCAAGTATCCCGAGTAGAGTATACTGGCCTTAGAGCTGTAGGCCTTAATCATTTCACAAGCTTTAGAAATATTGCGCCGTTGGTGTTGGCTGGTAGATTTTTTTAGCACCTATTCTCGTCGTTCCGTCCTTACGCCGCAATCTCGTAAGTATCATGAATAAAATCAATGTTATTGGCCTAAATATTTTCACAAACTTTTGAAAAATTATGCCACTGGTGTTGGTCGAGAATTTTTTTCTTCAGTTTGGTGTAAAAGTACAACAAAGACAGTAATTAACCTGGTCTAATTCCCTTTTACGATTCAAAAGGGAGTCAGTCGTTGCTTCATTCCCAATCTGGACAAAATACCGAGGATCCTTTCGTCATCTATAGTAGGGAGGAGTTTGGCTCTTTTTTATTTAAAGTGAGGATATGGAACTTTATAAAAATGTCTTGTATGATGATAAATTGAAAAATAATTGAGTGTCTTTCAAGGTGGCTAAAGGAGGATTGTCTCCAAAAAAAGAGTGCCTCCAAATTATCAGGGTCGTATTTTACTCTAATAAAAAAATAAAGCCGATAAAGCGGCTTCCAGTGTTAAATTAGCTTTGGAGATTTTAGGGTGGGTCGAAAATACGCGTAATACTCCACGCCGCAATCACGTAAGTATCGGGAATAAAATCAATGTTGTTGGCCTAAATATTTTCAAAAATTTTTGAAAAATTGTGCCACTGGTGTTGGCCGAGAATTTTTTTTTCTTCAGTTTGGTGTAAAAGTAAAACAAAGACAGTAACTGACCTTATCGAATTCACTTTTACAATTAAAAAGGAAGTCAGTCGTTACTTCATTTCCAATCTAGACAAACTACCGAGGATCCTTTCCTCATCCATAGTAGGGACGAGTTTGGCTCTTATCAATTTGCATGTGGATATGGAACTTCAAAAATAATATGTCTTGTATGATGATAAATTTATTATGCACCATTATTTGCTTAATTGAGTGTCAAGGTGGCTAAAAGAGGATTGCTCACTAGTCATAGTAAGTGCTTCCAAATTATCAGGGTCGTATTAAAACGGTCGAAAAAAAAACGGTAAAGCAGCTTCCTGCGTTTATTCTGCTTTGGAGGTTAAAGGGTGGGTCGAAAATAAACCGAGGACCACTCAATCATTTGACGGGCTGTAATTGAGTGCCCTTAATGGCATTGCATTTTTCTACCGTGGCATAACACTTGCGGGATGAATCCTTGTTGTTTCTTTGCAGGGTTTTACTTAACACTGTTGCTCAGCAGCATCTGTATTTCATCGGGTACTACCACGCATGTCCCGAGTTGTCATAAGGATTGTCATAGTTCCTTGAACTTTTTATACATTGAAGAATGTAACCTTGAGCTAGAATTGATATTGAGGAAGATGATGGCCCAAAAATTGAAGAAGAAAGCAACATCATTTTTGTCAAAAAATTATAGCAAAGTCTTAATTCGACAGCTAGAAGTACCTACTAGTGACCAGTTTTTACCATCTTCAACTTGTAAGACCTCCGAAATTTAAAATTTAAAAATGTTTCTACATTACACCGTCTACTGGCGGTAATAAGACCATTTAAATATATCACAAAAGGGAAAAGGAAATGAAATGCGTTTACAAATTGTTGTGCAAACCTTTTTTTACCCACAACCAAAAGTTTTGTTTCTCAGCAATACCGTGAAGCACGTCCTTGTGGAAAAATTCCGTTGCTCCGATGCGACAAGGTTCGTATTTTCCGAGACCAAAGTTTTTCTTACGTAATGTCCCAGTTGTGATCTTATTTCCATAATCCATGAGAAGCTAAAAACCTGCAGTCATTCCAGCATCTAAAAAAAAACTTGAGCCTATTGCATTATTTGGTTTTTTGCCTTAAGGCGCAACTCTAAGCAAATCCGAAACAAGAAACTACCATACTAAAGTATACCTGTGCGGTAAGTTAGTCTTAGGCAAAACTACTCCAACTCCAACCAATCTAGAGGTTTAACCCAACCGCCACCATTAACCATCGGAGCAGCCCAAAAGAAGAAATGTTGACTGCCTTCAGGTAAGTTTACACACAAAAAACTCGTTCGCTTACCCGCACTAACTGGCGGGCGGGCGGCAAGCTAGATGCAATGTTGGATGGTATTATTCATGCGATGCAAAACTAGCAATCAGATGCAAACACCAGCCTACCAGATACTCGTGCCGATGGCATGTAATAGCCGAGTGAGTGGCCGTTGATATTTTGGCCACCAAATCCAAAGACTCACTTTCTTTCGGCTCGTCGAACACTCCGGACGCGTGCACCTGTTTGAGAGTCACCGGATATCTGGTCCGCAGTTTTAAATCGATTGTTTGTGTTGTTTTGACAAATTACAAAAAAAAGAAGAAAAATACCAGAAATTACACAATTATTTCCTGAAACCAACTTGCAGTGCAATTTTACTTCTGTGATAAAAAAATTTCTTAACAAACTTTTTTTATTTTTTTGTACAAATAAGTGAAAGCTTGTGGCAAGTGTTCGTAACTATATCTTTAATAAAATGTTGCATACCATGGAGACCAGCAACATCCTTGGAGTCTTACTTCTGAGCAGTTTTACGACCTCTTGGGCGGCTAACCGACAAATCGTCAACTTATCACCACAGTTTCAAGAAAAACGTAAGAAGAAGGATTTTATATTGATTAAATAATCCCAATATTGTTATGAATGTGGACAGTGACACTGGTATCCACTCGTACCATTTAAGTACTTTCCCCCAGCAACCTTCCTTTTTCTTTGCAGACTTTAATCATACTTTTTTGTTACGTAATAATATTGTTGTGGCACTTGATAAAGTGTTGCAAAAAACTGCCTGAGGCAGATTGAAATCAAGAGAGAAAGGTTTCCAGTGTAAGTGCCACAAGTTGGTAAATAACCTTTTTAATGGGTAGATACTAACTTCCAGCCTAGTGGTGGATAATTTAAAGGCAGGTTATTTAGGTCTTTGCATTTTTTCTTCGCGGGAAATTGGTCTTGAGAAATACTGTCTCCGGTGTTGACAAGAATGTTTCAAAGGAGAGTATCTTTATTGTAACCGAAAAAAATGCAGGTCCTATGAGAATCTCTTAAGAATAAAATTTGCACCCGGTGGTGACACGAGCATAAATCATTGAATGAGTCCTTTTTGGTCCTAAAAGGCTCTGTAAAAAGAGAACCCGTAGAAATAAATCAGCATTGCTCTTATTTGTGCTAGATTGAAAAACTAATTGCTCCCAGAGTATTATCGTACTTTCACCGTGTTTGCCTTTGGACCCAACAGGTAGTCTTCTTCTTATGCAAAGACCGAACAGCCTTCTTATCAGGACCAAACAGCCAAAAAAAAACAAGGTAAAAAGACGATATAAACAGAAATTTGTCAACAATTTACAAAAAGATCAACAGTTTCCTGTTGCTAGTCCAATAATGGTGCGGATATAGCGTCTACTCTTAGCAAGCTGTCTTTTCGTTTTAGGCTTTTAAATTTTAGCTTTAATAGCCGAAATGCAGAGAGGTCCTTTCTTTTCGGAGGACTTAGAAGTGTGTTTTTTTCTGCCTGAGCCATTTAACTTCTTAAGCATGTTTTCGAAGGGTTATCCACTGCAGTCCACTACTTTTGAGTACATATATCAAAACTTTGTCCTATTGGCTGTGAGTTTATTGTTACAGTTTCAGAACGAGTACCTTACTTAAACTGTTCAGGACATTCGCGGAGTATGTATCCTGATGAAAGTCTTCATGAAGGCAGAGCTTAAAGTCATCTTGGTAAAATGGTGACTTATGTAGGTAGGCCCCGAAGGCCTCCGTAGAAAGTTTGCCAACACTTTTTTCAGCTTAGAAAAATTCTTATTAGAATCTGTTCTTTCTCATCTTTACTTGAATGTTTGAATCAGGGACATTTTTCAAGCAGTTAGGTTGTTTTTCTCAGCTGTTAACTAATTATTTATTTGAAAAGCGTCCCTATTGACTCTGAAATTAATGTTCCCGTCCTATAAATTAGGATTGTGAACTTTCGGTTGCTGGTGAGCTCCACATTAGTGGCCAGCCAGATCTTCTTTAGGTGCATTAAAAGATTTATCTACACCGTGGGGCCCATTCCCGTGAGTTCCGAGATCTTGAATCTGAAATGTTTACTTTTGCCACCAATCGATTCTCTTTCCGTCCAGATAGAACCTTAGGAATTCGGTGCTGGAGCACAATTAGACCAGTTAGTTTTTATTTTAAGCGATCTAGCAAAACTGTATACTCCTTGGTCCTGAAGTCGGGTTGTGGTGCACATAGATCTTTGGGGATGTTGCCGAAAGGAACAAGACACCTGTGACAAGCACCAGTGATACCGAGGAAGTCTATAACGTTTCTGAAGTTAATCTGCATCATTCACTCAATTCACTTTTCAATATTAAATTTTACTTTGTGTGGCTTTGGGCGCCGCTCCCCGATATAAGCAACGATGCGTTCGGTTAGCTTTTTAGTTAATCAACAACACTTCGAAAAACCACTTCGAGGCGTTCCACTTGACTGGATTTTTTTTATACCCCATCCCATAGGAGAGGAAGTATATTAAGTTTGATTCATAGTTTGTAACATAGAGAAATAATCACCGTAGACCCGCAAGACCTTAGGGGTCCGTCCGTGTGTCGGTAGTTTTTAGGCCTTAAATTTTGAGGTAGGAACTTGAAACTTAATATCTGTTCTTTCTAGGTACAAGCAGTACAAGTGCAAAAATTTTCAAAATCCGCCCACTGACACGCCCACTTTACTTATTATTATGAAAATTCAAAGTTGTCTTAGGATAGGAGGAGGTGATATTTGGTACGCGTTATCCTCGCTTAAGTATATTGTGATTGGCATTTATGGAAAAACCGAAAACCGCCCCCTTGTAGGCGTGGTCATATATAATGTGCATTCTAATAAACGGTTTTTATTTGATATATTTTCTTTAAATTCAAAAAAAATGGACCATAAAATATCTATGATACCTATGTACGTAAGCTATCAACTCAAATGAATAAATTTTGGCAACGATCACTTTTGGGGGCGTTTTTAAGTATAAACCAAATTTTTAATGTGAAAATGCAATCAAGACGTTTATATCACTTCTGATAAAAAATGAAAACAAAAGATGTAATTGAAAAGGGGTGGATGCCACGCCCCTTTTTAAGGGAGAAGATTCTTTAACTGAAAAATTCTAAATACAGTTGAAGTTAATAGAAACTGAAATTTTACAATCAAGATTTATTACACAATTGAGCTTGAAAGTGGTCAATTGGGATGGGGTATCCCACGATTCGCCTAAGCGGATTGTAACCCTCCCACTAGTTTTTCCAGAGGTTACTTATATTGATGGAACCCTCAACCACTGGTTCATAGTACTAACCATGCAGTTTCTTTGCTTTAACTTGCTTAGAGCTCCAGTGATGGAGAACTTTGATGTTCGGCATTTACCGCATTCTTTGGGCTAAGAAGGCAATTGAGTAGCAAAGCCCTGTCTCGAGCTACTAAAGTGTCCATCTATAAGACCCTAATCATCCCAGTCATGCTTTACGGTGCAGAAGCATGGACCCTGTTAAGGCGGATAAAAACACTTTAGGCTGCTCCGAGAGGAAAATTCTTCGGACGATTTACGGTCCCGTCTGCATAGACGGAGAGTGGAGGAGGAGATATAACGTCGAACTGTACGGGCTGTACAGCGATACCGACCTAGCCAAAAGAGTCAAAACACAACGTCTACGATGGCTGGGTCATCTAGAGCGAATGGACACCAACGCCCCGGCCCGGAAAATCTTCGAATCCACACCGCAGGGACTCAGGTGGTCCTCTTCGACCCACTTCGAGAAGCCACTTCGAGGCGTTCCACTTGACTGGATTTTTTTTCCAGAGATTGCTAATACTGATGGAGCCCTCAACCACTGTTCTGTAGTACTAACACGCCGATTCTTAAATTGAATTTGCTAAGAGCTCCAGTAAGGGAGAAATTTGATTTACGTCACTTACCAAATTCGTCCAAAGATTTATAGCTTCTTACTTTTTGATTGAGAAAGAAATTTAACAGTGCCCGATGTCTGTTCTCTGGTTTATTTTATTTAGAGACTTCCATAGACCTGACCCGTTTGATAAACACGCTATACCTTTTTCTCTTCCACTGCCCTTTAATCAGCTAGGAGCTCATTCAAAGGAAAGCAGCAGCTGTGCATTGGGCTATTAACCTCACTAATGTCCAAGGGTGTCAGAAAAAGAGCCTTTAGAGTATCATGTTTCTTTATTCATAATTTTACGCTGGGGGTTGGGGATCCATATTTCCGTAGTTAAAGAGATTGTGGATAGATCCTGGCGATTTTTCGCTTTTCATAAAGGAGTCCTGGGCCTCAGCCAACGAGCTTCGCCAACCAGCTGTGTCTCCTGCTAGCCGCCTCCAGTCCCCTTAATTTTGCGTGCGTCACCTGAGTTGCGGTTCTCACTTACTGCGCCGCACCTTCAGGGTGGACTTAAAGATTTTGCGGGGCGGGCGTTGGTGTCCGCTCTGGATGACCTAGCCATTGCAGCCTTTTTATTTAAACTCTTCTGGCTAGGTTGGTGTTACTGTAGCGTACAGTTGGATATTATATCTCTCTCTTATCTCTTATATCTTACTATCACTCTATGCAGACGGAACTATAAATCGTCCGAAGTATCTATCCTAAAGCCCTTTCATCCACATTTCACAGGGTCCAAGCTTCTGCACCGTAAAGTAGGATTGATACGATAAGGGTCTTATAAATAAATGTTTTAGTTGCTCGAGGGAGGGCTTTTGCCCTCAATTGCCTTCTTAGCACAAAGAAACAGAGGAGTTAGCCTTCGTTTGATTGGGGCTGGTGTCATTCTCTGAATTTAGACTAAGTCCCTAACCACCTCAAAGTTAAAGATATCTTTGGTGATGTTTTGTCCAAGATGCGCGCCGATTTGAGTGTCTCTTCTTGATGACAGTATATCACTATCACTGACATGATAGCATGTAATTGGTTTTTACCCTCATTGACTGCTAAGCCCATATTCACCAAATACTCAGTTCAAATACTTAAAAAGACTTCACTGACATCACGCGGTGTTATTCCAATTATGTCAATATTGTCTGCGTATGCAAATTATTGTACGGACTTTTGAAATATTGTGCCTCTGGTGTTGGCACGATAAAAAAATAGAGTGGCGCAACAGCTCGAGGTGAACCAGGGCCAACTTCTCAACAATGTATGCTGGTGTGTTAATTTCTTTACATACAAGGGGACCTACAGTTTTTTGCCGAATCCGAACGGCACTTTAAGAAGTTTTTTTCAAGACAAATGATACTCTCGGAGGGCTTGTCAGACCCTCGCGGACGGTGGGGACCATGAAAAAGAACAAGTCTTTTTTTTCTGGTGACGATGGCAGGATTCGAACCCAGACCTCCGACGTAGTAAGCACACACACTAACCACTACGCCACGGCACCCCACTACGTGTTGGCACGATAGTTCTGCACAATTCTCTCAAGTATAATGTTTCGGAAGTCAAATGAAAGCATCTTGAAAGAAGGCTTGTCTACATCCTTTTTTGATCGTCATCCTGCTCAAACTGACCAGCTTGGCAGGGAGGGATGCCAAAACTAGACAATGCGCTATATAGCTCGTCTCTATAGATGCTGACATACGCGGCCTTGAAAATAGATGAAAAGGTGGTGGGTATCGGTTTGGAACTCCCGGGCTTTCTCCAAGATCTGCCGCAGTGTGCTAATATGAAGAATGGTGGACTTTTCCAATGTATACAATGCTAGAAATGCTGTATACAATGCTGTATACAATGCTACGATAGAAATACTGATCCCTGTGTATTTGGTACTATTCCGAGGTTCTCGATTCTTGAGGATTGTGCCAACAATGCTGAGTTTCCGTTCGTCGGGCATGCTTTGCTCCGAGCATGTCTTGCAGATGATTTGATGCAGGCTTCTAACTAACCAGCTCATCGCCAGCGGATTTGAAAAGATCGTTAGCTGGGCCGTCAGCTCCGGCTGGTTTGTTGCACTTAAGTGTAAACACAGGTACTTTCACTTCATCCAGGTCGCGAGGGCAGTTCGTATGCTTCGTCGGTGACTTATTCGCCCAGGTTGAATGGTTCATTATGTCTGACTGCGGGATTTAAATTGTGCCCGTCGTTATACGCAGTCTGCAGTGGGTAATAATTCTACATTTTTCACTGTGACTCTTTGCCAAAGGTACAGAATTTTGAGAAGCAGAATTTTAAAAAGCAGAGTTTTGAAAAAAGAGTTTTGCCACCGGCAGAATTTTCACCCCAACCCACTGCCGACTGCGATTCCACTAGGATGTTCCCTAGATGGTCCTTACCAGGCTTCATTCAGTTCGAACTTTATGCCCTTGGCAGGACGTTTTGATTCTTCGGTAAAATCGTCGAACCTTATTCGAAGTTGTAGCATTTCTCTATATCTCTTCAACCGCGTGCTTCTGGTGCTCTCTCTTTTTCCTTCGGAGAAGGCGATGTTCCTCCCTCCTACATTCCTCGTAGAGCTCTAGTCCTTCTGCACAGAGGCGCTTTTTATTCTTTATCTTTAGCTACTTGTGCTTGCTGGTATTCATCGTCACACCGAGACTTTCATTGTGGCGTCCGTGTGAAGTCCAGCATATCAGAGGCGGCATCTCAAATGGCAATTTGGAAATGTTGCCCCCAGTAACCAAAACTTGATGCTAGCTGCAAAGAACTATTTAGAAGGTTTTGAAAGCCTCGATTGGAGAAGGACCATGGTGATCTCATGGATCTCGATCTAGCCTCCCGACATCAAGTTTCCTCATAGTATTTTCCAATTTCTTGACGTTGGTCGGGATAGCCGCAGCTGTACTTTGTCCACAACCAAGTTCTGATCCCATTCAATTTTTGCCTTTTAGAAATTTTGGACATCCATGATACTGGAAGAGTATTTTGCAACGATCGCAATGTAGTCAATCCTGTTGACTGTTAATTGATCGGGAGATCTCCATGTCCCTTGGTGGGTGTTGAGATGCGAGAAGTGTGTACTAGCTTCCAAAACGTTCAGCCCCCAGCAAAGTCCCCTCTGCAAATTTATCTGAGGTCGTGTCGTACAGGCTCCGCTTTCCGACTGTTCGACCAAAGATACCCTCCATTCTTAGCTCGCCATTTAAATTGCTGCTTATACGTTTTGTCCAAGAGTTCGTAGAACATATCGTTGACGTCGTCTTCTTTCGCGTGTTTCTTCTCTGTCGGGCTAATCTTGACAAATCTGGCCTTGATGCGAATCGTCGTGAGGCGCTCGCTCACATACTTAAGGTTCAAGTCCTTTTGCCTAAATCTGCCTCAAACGACGGAACGACATCCAAATAGGTGTTGTACTTATAAGAGAAGAGGAAATTTCGGACTTTTTATTTATTTTCCGACGTTTCGAGCGTGTTAGAACGTTCGTGGTCACGGATTGAACGAGTTCACGAGGTCACCAGTTCAACCGGCGACCACGAACATCGTAACACGGGAAATTAATAAAAAGGGACGCGGCAAGTCCGAAATTTCCTCTTTTCTTATAATGTCAAACAACCTCGAAAACAGTCTTAAATCTAAAAAATTTCATTCTTGTTGTCGGTTGCAGCCGTCACAGTATGTATCGTTGTTGTCCATCCTTCTTTTGGCTGTCCCCTACCCACCACGTTTTTAGGATGGTAGTGATGTATGTCTTGCAGACGTTCAGGGCCTCCGCTAAATGCCCAGAGTGGGATCATAAGGGACCTAAAATTCCATATGCAAGTCCGCAGATCATTGTCCTTGTTTCGTTTCATTGTCATAATCGTCAATAGTTAATCCGTCAGATTCCGAGGCTTGTTGTCGCTTTGAAACTTAAGTTTTCCTTATGTGGCCGGAATTCACCCTGACATGACGGCACAACCTGTAACCTTGAGGATCCTCCTTTTTATAAGTCCAAGGACGAAGAGCCGGTTAACGTGCTCTGCCTACTAGGCCTGCTGCTCCAAAGACGTCATAGAAGCGCATATAGAAGTCCATACAGAATGTTCATACAAGGTGGACGCCGCTCAAGCAAGGATGCAAGTAGAAGTTTTAAGTTTGGAACACAATTTTCCTTTCAGGTACAAGGCACCCGATGTTTAACATGGTAAGGCGAAGGTAGGAGTTGATAGACATAGTTTGGCTGAAGAAAAACCTTGAATGCACTGGTCTATCCTTTGACCACCTTGTTCTTGACACCTTAATCATAATTTATAAATAAAAACATTATTCCTTCTTTTGGTCTAGTATTGGGTAAAAAAAATTAAAAAAAATATTTTCTGTTACAGCTAGCTGGCTAAAAACATGCCCGCGTGCAAATCCAAACGAGAACAAATGCTTTCGGGATCTCTTCGAAGGATGTTTTCCAGCTCTAGCGGCCGGGATTCCGGAAATCGGTGTGAAAAGTTTCGAGCCTTTGCACATCGATCAGGTTTCAGTGTCCAAAGGCAGTGGAAATCTAGTGTTGTCCGGTGGGTTCCAGAATCTGATCGTTCGTGGGCCATCAAATGCCACTGTTCGACGAGCAAGGTAAAGCCTGAGTTAGAGACCTTTTTATTTAGTGTTCACTTTAATTGATGAATTCTTGAAGTCTTGATCTAGAAAAGAAACTCTTCAACTTTGAGCTGCAAATCCCTCTTCTGCAAATCCGCGCCAAGTACAACTTAAAGGGAAATATCCTCCTCTTGCCACTTGTGGGTAATGGGGACGTCAATATGGCATTAAAGGATGTCCGGACAGCTGTTTACACCAAAATCAGCTTACGAAATGTCCCAGAGGTAAGAGTTCTTCTTTGCAGTATTATTCTTTCGAACAAAGTATGAACTTAACCCATTTGTAAATTCCAAGGAAATCATTCACCTGGAGGACATGAAAGTCACATTTTTAGTTGGCGGAATGCGTATACATTTGACAAATCTCTTCAATGGCAACGAAATCCTTGGAGCTTCAATCAACACGTTTTTAAATCAAAACGGAAACGAGATCATATCGGAATTGAGGCCGGATTTAGAGAAAGGACTGGCCGATATATTTTTGGCTTTGTGGAATAATGTGTTCTCGAAACTTCCAACCAAATTGTGGCTTCTGTGATTTGTATAGGTTTTTGCTTTTATGGATTTAAAAAACTACTTTTTTTTTTATCTATTGTGACTGTAAATATTAGACATCATTTTTGCACGTAGGATTTATTTAAGTTTTTCAACATACCCGACACATATGTTTCATCTAAGTATTAAGTACCTATTTTTTTTGTTTTGTTATAAGTCCTTTTCGATACGAGGATGTGTTTTAATAAACCTATTTATTTCTGAAGAATATTTTAGAGTTTTTATGGTGGAAAACTAGTATGACTTCAGGAAGACCCATCATGAGAGGGACAAAAAAAAGGTACCTCGACTAACGAAATTCTTTCTTAGACCCACATTGGATAGAACAGTGCCAGTCGATTAAATACGATCCCCTTGATGGAAAGAAATTCATAATTGTTTAACGAACTTATTAAACAGACCCACTTTTGTTACCGCCAGGAGACAGCAGGTAATTGACCTTACCCTGTCCAACAAGTTTTCAAGGACTATCGCAAAATGGAGGGTATCGCCAGATAGCACCCTGTCAGATCACAGATACATCGAATTTCAAATCAATTGCGAAGTTCTACCTTTGAAAGAGAGGAGAAATCCGAGAAAAACGAATTGGTCACAGTTTAGAGAGGAGCTTGGCCACTCTGTTCAAATTCCACTCAAACTGAGTTCACGACAAGGGGTAGAGATGTCTGCTCAAAATCTGAACAGCATCCTTACCCGTTGTTTTGAACTCGCGTGCCCAGTTACGAAAAACCTCCGTAGAAAATCGGTACCTTGGTGGAATGCCGAACTGCAGCGTATTCGAAAAGAGACCGGGAAGCTCCTGAATCGGTTCTTAAAAACCAATTTAGTAGAAGACTGGAATCTATATCGATCAAGGCAAAAGACTTGAGACTTATTCGCAAGTCGAAAAATGACTCTTATTAAAAATTTTGTGACGAGATCGAATCTCTAAGTGAAACTAGTAGGCTTGTGAAAGTTCTTCAGAGGAACAGGCCAAGCAGACTAGCTTCAATACTCAAACCTGATGGCACCTACACTGAGACCAAGGCGGAGACCTACAGTCTTCTCCTTGAGACTCACTTCCCAGGAAATCAGGTCACCACGTGCTCTTCAGTGGTACCGGCAACGGTGGCCACTGCAGAACCAGCGAACACAACGCGGCTTAACTGGTACATTGCATCTAGAGTGGTGACTGATGACGCTATCAAATATGCTATTGCATCTTTTGAGAGCTTTAAGTCACCTGGTCCAGATGGAATCTACCCGGTTATGCTGAAGCAAGGTTTAGGTCAGCTGTTGCCCACGTTGAAAAGAATTTTCACTGCGAGCCTTGCCTTGGCTTACATACCCACCCTTTGGCGTATGGTTAAAGTCGTTTTCATACCAAAACCTGGTAAGTCAGACTATAGCCTAGCCAAAAGCTTCAGACCCATAAGTCTGTCTTCCTTCCTGCTGAAAAGCTTAGAGAGACTGGTTGAGCTGCGCGTGCGCAAAGTTGCTCTTCGTTTGCACCCTCTTTCATGCAACACGCTTATCAGCGCGGAAAATCCTGCGAAACTGCGCTTCAAAACCTTGTTGGTAGGATTGAATGTGCTCTTGACCAGAAGAAGTACGTGCTGGGCGTTTTCGTCGATATTGAGGCTGCTTTTGATAACGCGACGTTTGATAGCATGTGCAACTCAGCCAGACAACATGGTGTAGATGAAACATTAGTTCAATGGATTAGGGCAATGCTAATGAACAGGACGCTGATAACCGAAGCAGATTGTGGCAAGTGCGTCAAAACTGGGGTAAACAGGGGCTGCCCGCAAGGTGGTGTTCTGTCTCCCCTTTTATGGCGCATGGTTGTAGACTCTCTACTATCGGCTCTCAACCTTCTTGGAACCTACACACAAGCCTACGCGGATGATGTCGCCGTTCTTTCTGTCGGCTCAAACCTAGGGACTGTGTGCTCTCAGGTGCAGAGATCCCTGGACTTGATCGATGATTGGTGCACTAGGAATGGGCTTTCAGTGAATCCTCTTAAAACTACGGTTGTTCTCTTTACGAGAAGGAGGAAGGTCACTGGTCTGACTCAACTAGTGCTTAAAGGTGTCACTATCCTGATATCCGATGAAGTCAAATATCTGGGAGTAATCCTTGATAGAAAACTTCTATGGTCTAAGCATGTTGAATCCAAAACCGAAAAAGCATTGTCCACCTTCTGGCAGTGCAGAGGCGCTTTTGGCAAGACATGGGGCTTATCTCCGAAAAGGTCCTCTGGATCTATACTGCCATGGTTAGACCACTCCTCTCATACGCATCGGTTGTTTGGTGGAACAGGCTTTCGCGGAAACGTGTTACTGCCTCTTTTGTCAAACTCCAAAGAACGGCTTGTCTTGGCTGCACAGGGGCCTTCCCTAGCACGCCGGGCTCTGCTCTAGATGCTTTGATGAACCTCCCCCCCCTTGATATATTTATCATGGGGTGTACGCTGAAAACCATCTTTCGCTTAAAGAGAGGTGGTTTTTGGTACCACACGCATTGGAATTTTGAAGAACTTGTTCGAGAATTGTCCTTTGACCCCCGTCTTATGGACATGCCCTCTGACGCAATGACCCCAGAAATCCTTTTGCGACAAAATTACCAAGTCAACTTTCCTCAAATAATGGAATGGCTTCGGCCAGACTCTGAGCCAGGGAAAGAATGCCATCGTATTTTCACGGATGGCTCCAAAACCGGACAGGGGTCTGGTGCTGGAGTCTTTGTGGAAAGCGAGAACATTAGAATCCACTACCCCTTAGCTAAATGGCTATGCGCTATATTGTGACTAACAGGTGGAGGGCAAGAAGCATATGCGTTTGCAGTGACAGCCAAGCCGCTCTAAATGCGTTGCTCAACCCTCTTACCTCGTCCAAGATAGTGCTCGAACTCTGCAGTGAATCTTGTTTGGGTTCCAGGTCATACTGATATTCTGGGAAATGAGATCTCTGATGAGCTTGCCAGACTTGGCTCAGAAGAGGTTTTCTCAGGACCCGAACCTGCTTTAGGCCTGCCTGTATCTGTTGTCACGTCTGCCATTGATACTTGGGTTTCTCGTGAGCACAGGGCTCGTTGGCGTGACTGCGATGGTTGCAGACAGACTAAACGACTACGCCCAGACATCTGCGAGGGGTCAGCGTCTTTTCTTCTATCTCTTAGGAGAATCGATTGCAGACTTCTTGTAGGCGTCCTTACCGGCCACCAAGCTTTTGCTAGACACTTGAATGTGTTTGGCTTAAGCGAAACCACCACCTGTCTTGCCTGTGGAAAGGACGACGATACAGCGGAACACTTTCTTTGTAGTTGCCCTGCCTTTGCTCGCATCAGGTGGCGGATCTTTGGGGCTGACGTGGTGAGTGCCGAACACCTAAGCTCTTCATCACTGAAGCTCCTTCTCATCTTTCTTCGGAAGACGGGTAAACTAATTCCTTAATGTAAGGTGTATGGTAGTACAATGGACCAGTAGTTGTGTCTGAGTGCTCCATCGGATAGTAGCAACCTCCAACAAAAACGTAAACGTAAACAGTTAAGCCTTATAAGTGGATGCGCGTTTCTAGACAATAGCCCAGGCTGGGCCCACATTCTTCATCTCGCAGAGTGTTTACCATTAACATCGCGATTTACTAACAACTTAAAAATACCTGCCATCACATTAATCAATGGTCCTCGAAGCATACGCTCATTATTATGCCCAGTCACAAAATCAGCATCTAAAACGAAATGTTTACGCCAGGGCACTCCATCACCATCCATTAGGGTTAAATCCTTGAGAAAGTCTAAAACAACTTAATTAAGTCCCATCCCATTAGTGACCTTTCTTTAGTCCCTAATATAATTTGTTATTGAACGGTCTGTGTCAAACCCATCAATTGACTGGGTGTGGGGGTATGAGGTAAGGTATACATTCTCCCCCTCCTGAGAACAGAAGTAACCTTCACAAGAATAGAAAAATAAAAAGGAAAACATCTGTATCTATCATCGCCGCCGCCGTAGCGATAGCATTTACCATTATATTCAATTATGCCTCTCTTCGTCTGACATTTACATTGATTCAATTATTTACTTGTCCCTCTTTTATAAGGACGACTATTATAGGACTCTATATACGTATGCCGCCGCTGCCATTTGTATAAAAATGCGAGGCTCAAAATGAATTCCCTTCTGTGCGACAGGCCAAAGTAGCAGGATCTTGGGCTAAATGCGTGCCGATAACGATAAAGCACTTTGATGGGCTTCATCGTCCTGTTCGTGCCTAAACAACATCCCGTCGACCGCCGCACGACGACAACAACGACAAGAGGCGAAGCTGAAAAAAAAAAAGATTCGATATGAAGACGCATTAAAAGTGGCCATTTGTGAGAGTGTACCTCAATCTTTTACTCATCGAAATGAATGCGGCCGGGGAGGAGGGGGCGAATGTGTATCGAATTTTATGGCATGGTAAACTCTGCATCGCATTTCATTCGATTAATTGAATTTGGTCCATTAGTGGTCTTAAGTTTTGGACTTTTGCTATAAAAGCGTTTCGTCGCGCCTTTAAGAGGGGGACAATGTGATGTGGTGATGGACGTCGCACCCACCCATAACACAAGCCAAATGGTAAAACCTTTGTAATAATCAAATATTTACTCGGGATATGTGATGAAATCTGTGCGTGGAAACTAAATGAATAAGAAATGTCGTAAAATGCAAATTTCATCCTGTTGTGTCCTTGCGTCTCGATGAATACACAGGACACTTTTCGTTCGTG
Organism: Neoascia interrupta; assembly: GCA_947623515.1. NCBI lineage: Eukaryota > Metazoa > Arthropoda > Insecta > Diptera > Syrphidae > Neoascia > Neoascia interrupta. The sequence continues at coordinate 111,485,837 of OX392464.1, forward strand.
CTTGTTTTGCATATGGAAAATATTAATAAAATCACGTGTTTTATGGGCATGGTAGAGACGACAATCGGGATTATTGTGTCATAAAAATATGACGGGCGACTGTAGCATACACAGATGAAACTCTACGAATGTGTTTGTAGAGTATAAAATGTGAAAAGTCGCCGAATGTTTTATGCTTCCTTGTGTCGCCGCCCGACCGCTGCCAGTTGACAAATATGACGTGTCGGCAATTTGAATCATCATCAACATCATCATTTGGAGTGTTCCCCAAGGCAACATGCATATATCGTATCGTCCTGAAGACGTTAAAGTAGATGACGATAAAATATCCAGCATCCCGCACGGAGTGGTGAACAAATTTTTTAATGTCGACGGTAAGTGTCGACCTTACTGAAACAGACGACTTTACTTGGATGATGTCAATCAGACATCCACATGTCAAATGGTGTCGTTCGAATTTATTGTGCGACAGTTTAAGATCAAATGAGGCTCCGGGTTTTATGAGGACCAAATAAGCACTAAAAGAGAATTGTTGTTTTTTCATGGCGAACATTTTTTGAGGCACCGTTTTCTGGTTCTCGATGGTAGGGCGCCTGCACCATATTAATTGAACGCAACGCCTGCAGCATGTCGCATATGCATGCAACAACAAATCCGCATGTTTTGAATTAATAAATTGGCTGCAAGCTACTTGTGAGTGCATAAAGTTTTATGCAAAGAAAAGTCACAATAAAATGCAACATGTGAAAGTTGTTAAGGAACGCATGTTGTTCCACATCATATACTGCTTGCTAGAAAGCAATATGTTAAAAACTCCCATGTTTACATGTGACTACGTTGCCGCATGGACTTGCAAGGGAGGGTTTATGAAACGTGTCGGACTACTCCCAGGTTCGAGTCTCGCACGCCGGGGCAGTAACTACAAGGCGCAGTGCTCCTGGGCCATAGGTAATAGGCCTCGATCTGCTTTGTTTTTACTCAAGTCTCGTTGGATAGCGAAAAAGAATGAATTCCAAGCACTTTTTAATAAAATTATTCTTCTAGAATGTTCTAGAAATTTCTAGAACGACTTTAAGCTTTAACATTTATACATCAACTTCAGCTTGGTGATATCGTCCTTAGAGAACTCGTTGCGCTGACCCATTTGTTGCGCCTCTTCACTGTTCTTCTGCAATTTCGAATTAGAACACAACTTCCATTCATTTTGACTAAAAGCAGACTCACCTTTGCTTCAATGGTAGGCTTGCCGTTCTTCGAGAATGCATGTGGTGAATAGTGCATTATGCTTCCGTAGTCGTATCCAATTCCCCCACCATTAGCAATATTCTGCCGAATCTTATCAAAGTTATACGCCATATTCCCCTGGATGTTTCCCTTGTGTATGGTAACATAATTGTCGCGATCGTGGCGGCTATGTTCGTGCATCACTCCAAGCGCATGCAACAGCTCATGCACGACAACTCCACGTTTGAGCAGACAACCAGGTGACTGCAGATTGACCTCCTGCCGTCCGCCAATCTTTCCTAAATACGCCCAGCATCCGGAATTCTTGTTCTCAATCGATATGTAGTCCTTCTCGTTGGTGCGAGGCTGGAACCGAATGCAGGTCTGTTTTTTGTATTCATTGAATGCCCAATCGATGGTGCTCAGTTCTTCTTTGGTAAAGTTTCCGCGGACGATATAGGGTACGACACCATTAGGCCAGCGACTAGTCTTAGCTACAAGGCCATTTTTTGCTAGCATGCTTTGAGGCAGCCTTATGTCGCCCTCGAAGTACGAGCCCAATTCATCGGGGTTTTGAAGAGAGTCACCTTTGAAGTCGGCTACGAGTCTACCCGTCACTTGGGTGTCTGGTTCGATAAAGGCATTAATATTGACTTCGCCGAGGACTATATCGTCTGTGGAGCTATCTTGGACAAAACTACTCCCAGTCGAGACGAAAATCGCGAGAAAAATGCAGATCAAGCTCATTTTGCGGCTTGTAATAGTTTGTAGGGTGTCACACTACTGTAGTAGGGGTGTCATAATATATAGCCAAGCCTTTTCCCTTTGCTTATGCAACTAATAGCCCTAATATCCGGGTCTTTTCGAAGATCACAATCACGAAAAAGCAACTAATGACCTATTTTTTTTAGATATAAACTCATTAGGGGCTTTTTTCCCCCTCATTAGGCAAACCGAACCGACACAGAGCGATAAAAATAAGGCAAATTCTAAGAAAGTGACACCTAGCAAGACTGTCATTTTTAGAATAATTAAAAATGAAACATGAAACATGAAACATGAAACATGAAACATGAAACATGAAACATGAAACATGAAACATGAAACATGAAACATGAAACATGAAACATGAAACATGAAACATGAAACATGAAACATGAAACATGAAACATGAAACATGAAACATGAAACATGAAACATGAAACATGAAACATGAAACATGAAACATGAAACATGAAACATGAAACATGAAACATGAAACATGAAACATGAAACATGAAACATGAAACATGAAAAATTAAACATGAAAAATGAAATATGAAAAATGAAAAAATGAAACATTAAATTACGGCAATCTTTTTCAGTTTTTTATTGTTTCAAGACCCTCATCACTCAAAACCAAATTTACGGTACAGAATCAAGGACTGGATATGAGCACGATTCTGAAGAGGAAAAATCTTTCGAGTGATTTTTAAACTTTTTTGTATAAACGATGAATGTGGGAGGTTTTATGAGCTTATCACCAGATCGAAAAGGAGAAGAGTTAAAATGCAAAGACTTCAAGAGCGGGATCATCTGGATCAAATCCAGAACCAATAATCTGGCTTGGAAGCTCTTTGACACCAAAGGGTCCATCCCTTAAAATACCGAGATCCAGATGGTGCACGTTCTCCCTTGATGGAGAACTCAACCAAGGGAAGGTTTAGATTTAGACGATTTATCTAAGAAAATTTTTCCAATAAATGGTTTATGGCTAAACGTAGGCAATAGATTAAGGAAAGATCAAGGCCGGGTTGAAATAGCTTGAAGTAAACTAAATCAAATGAGCCATTCCCTTAGTCAATGCCTGAAAAAAAAATTAAATGCTAATAACCATCCTTTTCCTAACCATCTTCCACTTCTACAAAATACAATCCAACCAAATTAATCACGAAAGGATACTCTCATAATAACACAGATCCTTTACCTAGTCGGCTGAGTTCCAGGACTTTCAAGTTTTTAAAAACATTTAAGTTTCATGCCGAAATCCAAAAACAACAGAGTGCTCATAAATTATAAAGCCAAAACCCTCTAGTGCCGACCAGCTGTAACTACTACAATATCCTTCGCAAGAGGACGTCAGGCTTAGGTAAACCTTACAATGATTTCACTCTGCGCTATCGTTTAGAGATGATTCCACTTATTCACCATTAAAATACAATTTATGACACCATAAAAGCACAAACCGAGTCCTTACACCTTTGGGGTAAGGACATCCTACAAAACCATGCGGGCTATTTGAATCAACTTGCATTTTGTGGCAAGGATGTGACAGTCTTGGGTTGAGCTCTATGCACACATGTAGTTTTGTACGAGTGAATCCTATTGGTTGTCACTGCAGGAAAAGCGACTAGCAAAATAAGTAGAGAGTGTAAATGGGCCTGTTGTTGGGTCTACTTTCAGGTTGAACAGCTATTACAAGCCGAAAGGTGGGCACTATTACAAGCTTCATAGTGTGCTAAAGGTTTAAATAAAACCTCAGGTTCACCCCTATGTCCTGAAAAGTCCCTCAGCTGTGACGGTAAACCAGCAATGAAATTGTTTTCCCCCTACACGACATGGTGCTGTGTCGTAAACATGACTTTCTTGCTGTTATGGAGGTTCACAGTTTAGTCAGCGTCAAAGGATATGAGAGAAGGAGCAAATGAAGTGATTTCATTGAGGGTGGTTGTTTTATAGGCATCGTTTCATTTAAAAATCAACCAAACACCCACTTTGACATACACAGAGAGAGAATGGCATCGTAGTGCTTTCGTCTCAAATGATTAAAAATACGACAGAGGACAACCAAATGCTGGAAACTATACAGATTTACGATTTGACCTGGCCTGGCCAGGCTTGATTGTGATAGTTTTTGGTGCATTTAGCACAGGTCGAGCAGTTAAGCCTATAGGGTCGAGATTATATTTATAAACGGCAGTCAACATGTCTACAAGTGGAATCACTATTTATTGCTGGCAGACAAGAAGGCCATGTGAAGGTATTAAACTAGGCTCAGACACTTTTAAGCTTCTTTAATAAGAGCTTATCACAGTCCGGAAAGCTTGAAAAATTTTACGTAAGGGCACTAACACCCTTCGATACGAATACAAAACCGCAAAAAAAGAACCTTCGTGGCTATAAATTTTTCCTCATCTTTCCTTTATAAATTTTTCAATGATTCTGTTAAGTGTGATTCGAATCCAGGTCAAGACGTATTGCCTAGTTTGACCCTTGCTCACCTAGCAGCTATGTCGTTCTTAACTTATTAACTCTTCGAAATTGCGTTCCTAATGCTCCATAATCCCCAAAAACAAGCATTTTTATAATTGTTTTCTGCGACTGTCTGATGCGAACACTTTTCGACAATGAAAAAAGGATGTAAGCCCATCAAAGATATGCTTCAAGTTTAAATCGAAAAAACATTTTGCTCTACGCAGGGATATCAATAACAGTTTTTTTTTCCTTATAAAGAAAGGAAATTCCTCTTTACACATCCTTTTTGCATGAAAATAATCCCACTTTATCAAGTGCAAGCACACACAAAACAGAGTGCTTCGTTGCTCCCATATATAACCACCCATAATATTGTCCTGATGTGTATCTGTGTGGCAGGAAAATATGAATTCATGTGACATACAACAGGTGCTTTTTTCTAATCTCGAAAATGTACTTCCTTGCGGAAAGTCACAGTGTTTGTGAAAAGTAATTTCCGGCCAACAATGAGGAGTATCCGATTCTTGTTTTTTTTTTGTAGCTCTCATCCTTGAGGCTCTCATATGAGCCATTTTACAATTTGTGTTCCTGTTACTTTTTTAAATTTTTATTTTTTTTTTCAAGTGGTAGAAAATATATTGTAGTCTTCCTTATTGGTTTGTCATAGTCGGATGTTACATGTTCAAGTAAAGCCACAGGGTTTCTAGGACGTCAAGTTGAATTCATGTGCAGCATCGATAGTGATGTGAACGAACAAGTCCATCACTTACAAAGTCGTGTAAGTGATGGATTTCAGTTCGGAGAGGGCGAAAACTGTTTAACAATATAAATGGCTTGTTTTGTATAGTTTCCAAAGGACTCGAAAAAATCTCTTTGAATCGAATTGGATTTTATCTTGAGGAGGAAGAAGAGTCTTAACATCCTTACGTTTTCGAGACGGACAAATCAAGCAACTAGAAAGTGTTAGGACAAAACTGGTACCAATTACTTCCGAGGAGTTATTACAAGATGAAGAGAACATTAACTAGTGGGCTTGTCTCAAATAAAGCTAAGATGTCCAAAGGTGGGTAAAGATAACATTATGACGAATTTATTGAGACCAAAGTCTTTTAAGGCTCGAAGGAAACGGACTTGAAACGTTGTATGTATTTGCATCACAAAAACAAGCAATAAATGCACAAATATAATGTTCAAAATTAAAAACCAAGGAGCTGAGTTTAAGGTGCCTGGAAGTTCATAGCAAACTTTAGCAATCAAGACGAAAACAGAATTTCCTTGAATGTTTCTGTTTATCAGTGGCCACCTTCTTAAACCATGATCTGTTAATCCCGGAACAAAAGGAATCTAGGGTAATCTCAGCGAGCTGTTTTTCAGTGCAGAGTTAACTCCGTCAGTAAAGGTGCCAAAACTTCGACTCTCGAAATTATTGACTCTTCCAGCTCTCACCTGGATTTGGTGAGGCCAAATGGCAACAGATTTGGCCTAAGCTAGCTTTTTATAGATTGCACATCAATGCTACAATTGGTGTTATTACAGGACACTGTCTGGACAGGAATGCAGTCATTACAGGAGAGAACTGCAGAGGACTATCACCCCCCTGCCCAGACAGAGATCTCACTACCGAGCATGAGATCGACGATACAGTCGAATACATTACCGGGGTGCTCCGCAGCTCTTTAGAAAAATCCTGCCCAAACAGCAGAACAGGAGGGAAGCAACGCCCTCCCTGGTGGAGCTCCAAGATCGTGAAGCTCATCAAGAGCTCAAGGTCTAGATGGAACCTTGCAAAAGAGGGGCTCATGGAATGGATGACTCATAAGGAGAGCGTAAGAATTCTGAAAAAGGAGATCAAATTCGCCAAGAGGAATTCATGGAGGAATTTCTGCGAATCAATCGAAACAACAACCGAAGCGTCCCGACTGAGGAAAGTCTTATCCAAAGCGCCCATTACGCTATCTTCACTCAGGAAGACAGATGGCGATTGGACCTCGACACAAAAGGAAACGCTGGATTTGCTGGCGGAAACTCACTTCCCAGGGCGCACCGATACCCATGAGGATTACGTTACAGTAACGCAGGGCTCCCGGAGAAAGATGAAGGAAGATAAGGTCAGGGCTATAACCGTTGTAAAAAGGCTGGCCTAGGCGATTAACTCCTTCGATTCCTTTAAAGCACCAGGGATGGATAACATCCGACCAATAATGCTCCAAATAGCAGGGGAAATTATCATTCCATGGTTGAGTAACGTTTACAAGTCCTGCCTAAAGTGGTGCTATAATCCCAGAGCTTGCAGAGAAGTCTGAGTGATATTTATCCCCAAGACAGGGAAGGCAAATCAGACTACGGCAAAGGACTATCGACCCATAAGCCTGTCTTCATTCATGCTCAAGACGTTGGAGCGACTTATTGACGTGTATGTGAGAGAGCTGATCGGTGATAACTATTTATCAAAATCAAGCATGCGTACATGAGAGTAGTAACAATGTTAGAAAAATCCTTGGAACACAAGGAGTACACTTTGGGTGCATTTCTAGACATAGAGGGGGCGTTTAATAACACCGAGGAAGACGCGACACTGCGCAGCTTGAGAAACACCCACCTTGATAGCAGTCATGCTAAGCACACGAAAGGTAAACTGACCAAGGCGAAGTATGCAGCAAAACGTCAGCAGAGGAACACCGCAGGTAATGGGCGAATTGCTAAAAACCCTGGTAGGGAAGGCTTCATTGTGAGCGCATCCGCAGACGATGTATCAATCCTGATCCCAGGTAAACTCCCATCAATCCTCAGTGACCGACTCACATACGCACTCCGCATTGTTGGAAAATGGGTTGAGAGTCGAGGACTGGGAATAAACCCCTCTAAGACGGAAGTTGTGTTATTAACCAGGAAAAGGGTAATTCCAGCTTCAGAAACCCAAGAATGGGGGGAGTGGAGTTACTGTTATCCAAATAGGTAAGATACCTGGGCGTCATATTAGACTCGAAACTCAGCTGGAGGGATAATATAGAAGATCGTGTCAAGCGGGCATACGTGACATTATACTCCTGCCGTAGAACGTTCGAAAGCATGTGGGGACTGCAACCAAACATGGTACACTGGAAGTATATAGCGGTTGGAAGACCCATCTTAACTTACGTCGCAGTTGCATGGTGGAAGGCTACGGAAAGAAAGTGTCATCTCTCTTACCTCACCAAAGTTCAAAGGGCAGCCTGCATGAGTATAACAGGGTCCCCAAGGACCACACTCAACTCACCCCCTTGGACATATACTGCAGCAGCAAGGCAGCTAAAACAGCTGTTCGCCTAAGGGAGTCCGGACTGTGGTACTTAAGATCTTATGGACACGCCTCTGTGGAAACTCAATGGGCTGCCTCCACATGTACCCCAGTCACGGATTATCTCCCTATGACATTCGCCTTCAAAAGGAGATTCGCACCAGAATACCTGAAACAGGTGAATGGGAAGATAAGACCATTACGGGAGATGACGAGATTGCGGTATATACTGACGGTTCTAAGATGGACGTCAGAACCCGCGCGGGCATCTTCTGTGGAGCTCTGGAACTAAGTAAATCTTTTCGGATCAATGACGACAGCAGCACTTTTCAGGAGGAGCTGGCAGCCATAATCCAAGCTTCCTCCGAGCTGAAGAAACACAGCCCCGTAAACTAGGCCATCACCATAGCCAATCGGCAATTAAAGCCTTGGAATCAGACGTAGTAAAGTCAAGGGCTGTGAATCTGTGCAGGGAAATTCTGGACGAGTTATCACTTGGCAACACTGTAACTGTGTGTTGGATGCCAGGTCACACCGATATAAACGAAGAAGCGGACAAGCTTGCGAGATATTGGTCTGTAATGAATGCATCCCTAGCCCTCAAATCTATAAGAATCCCGCTGAGTTCGATAGCACGTAGGATAGAAACTGAATCCTTGGGTAGAACCAACCTTCATTGGACATAACTTGATACGTGCAGACACACAAGGGAGCTATGGCCAGCAGTAAGCAAAAAGAGATCACTATTTTTGATCAGACTAGCCCGCAGGAATATCCGAGTACTCACGGGAATCCTCACGGGGCACTCCGCTGTGGGTCTACACGCTGAGTGGCTAGACATACCGCATAACGATTACTGTAGAAGCTGCAGGGACGTTGAAGAAATTGAATCTGTTCGTCACCTGCTTTGCGAGTGCTCAGCCCTAAACAGCATCAGGCAAAGCACCCTCGGCAGTTACTTCTTCAACGAGCTCGAATATCTAAATAATGTAGATCTAAACGACCTCCTAAGATTTGTATACAAATCCAGATGGATCCAGAGGGCGGAACTCTGAGCTTCTAACAGCGGTTTGTTTCTATTTTTCGTTCCAGGTATTAAGAAGGTTCCCAATGGACACAATGGACCCAACTGCTGGTCTAAGTGAGCCGTGACTATTGTCAAAAGTAACCTAACAGGACACTGTCTGATAGGCAAGCACGCGACAAGGCTTGGTGTCTTTTCTAACGACTTTTGCAGGAGCTGCAAAATGAGGATGAGGAGGAAGAATAGACCGCTCTCCACCTTCTCTGCACATGCCCCGCTCTCTCTAAGAACCAAAATCTTCACTTTGGAGCTTTCTTCTATAATGATGTTAGTGATCTTAGCACAACTGACCCAAAACGTCTCTTACGCTTCATTAGTAGCTCAAAATGGTTCAACGAGTAGGCAATTTTTCCAGATCCACGTGGTATAACAATGGACCTACAATGGACCTCTAAGTGAGTTGGGTTCTTCGAACCCGACAGCCACGTCAACCTTATCTAACCTAACCAGCTCTCACCTCGGATAGAAAAACACAAAAAAAAGTAGCTAGAGTCATTTTCAGACTTAATTTTTCATGAAAACACGCAAAGCCGCTGCCATTTCACACAGAAAAAACATTCAAAGATGTTCATGTAAGGTTCACCAGAGTTGATCCGGGATTCACCACATTGGCGGGTTAAGCCGAGATTAATCCCGGGTCAATAATCACTGAAAAATTTATTTCTGTGGCTAATCTCAGTTTAACTCGGAAACTGGGATGATCTCGCACTGAAAAACTGGCACTTAGCAGACTACTCAGATTTAAAAATCAAAGATTGAAAATACTTTGAGAGCTTTTTTTTATCAAAGGGGCTGGCCTTTCCCTGAAATTCCTAAGCATATCTCGAGTGGAATTAAAGTTGGAGGAAAGAGGAGACAAGGAATTCACAATGCACTAAAGCTTAGCCATAGTATGAAATATGAAAACATCATGTTTCATACTAAGGCTAAGCTCTGAAAAAATAAATAAAAGAAAAAACCTGATTCAGAAACTAGCGCACCTCAGGGGGGTGGGTGCCTTTTAAAACTGTCTACGCATTACTGCTTTCTCCCCTTTTTTATTCGAGAAAGCATAAAGCTGCTGTAGAATTGGCACATCGTTGGGCTATAAAACGGCTGCCACACAATGAAGATTGATCCCTAACTGAACACCACCTTGAGGCTTATATCTGGTACTTTAAGACTAACATCAGTCCATGCTCTGCAAGGTAGCTCCCCCTCACGCCTAATGCCTTCTCGCTTTTTAATGCAAGGAAGCATCTGTAGATTTGATGCATCGTTGTGCTACCAAACGGCTATCACACCGAGAAGATTGACACCCAACTGACCACGTCTTTGAGGCTGGTACTCTAAGATTAACATCAGTCCATGCTCTGCAAGATAAAGCCCCACGTGGAACTTTAAAGGAAGCAAGCCGTGATCCTAGAACATCACAAAATCTATGCAATTGTATAAATCCCTCTTTGCGCAGATATTGGAACCAACACTACGATGAGACTTTGCTTAAGACGCCCTTCGACAAAACTCGCTAAGAAGTAAGGTGCTAATAAACATGACTTCCTTGAAGAGTCCTGGCCATATTCGTGTGCTAATTGAGGCAGACAAAGCCGTTGTCCAAATGAGTAAACAGAGAACCGTAAATTGAGCTACCAAGGAAAGTCTGGTGCAATATGAACCGAATACAAACCTCCACTTGGAGATTCAATGCTATGACTTAGCTTAGAAACTGGCCTAGATGGATTAGAGACAATCCTGGATTAGAGACAATCCTTAACATTTCGCCTATAGATCTCTTTATAAAAGAAAGCGCAGCAAAAACGCTATAAAACTACAAACCACAGGCAATTGGAGTATGCAATCCACAGGGCACTTCTCAATCCTACACACACTAGGATGCCGTGTAGGAATGACAGACCATATAACACCTTGTCTTGACTTCAATCAGAACTACTCCATTCACATTCCCAGCAGAGAGGACTGGAGGCTTAATAATATTATATCCAACTCCGAGGTAGCACACAGATGGTTCCAAATCAAGCGAGGGTACTGGAGCAGGTGTATGCGCTGAGAAACACGGTATCTTAACAAGCGGAAGACTTCTGAGTTCCTGCAGTACCTTCCAAGCCGAAATTCTAGCAATACTTATAGCCGCCGAAAAGGCCAGAGTATTGGAGCTATCACAGGAGGATATTTCCATACATAGACAGCCAAGCAACCATTAAGGTCCTGGCAACACCAACAGTAAAATCTCGTATGGTAGGACTCTGTCGCTCAGAGCTTAGCGCTCTAAGCAAACCGAAAAATGTCCGCATTGTTTGGGTACCAGGCCGTAGTGACTTTATCGTGAATGAAAAGGCTGACGAGCTCGCGAAATAAGGCTCACATCTATGCATTACTACAACGGACATAAGAACCCAACCCATTATAGCATTAAATAGGCCATCGCCGGCCATAGCCACAAGAGTGATTACAGGCCATAACCTCTTGGGAAAACACTCAGCTAAACTGGGAATCACTAACACCAACTACATTTGCCGGGGATGTCATGGTGAAACACATTCTCTGCCAGTGTCCAAGTGGCAGCAGACAGCGTTTTCGACTTCTGGGCCAATAATTCTTTGAGGAACTGAACGAGCTTGCAAGTACCGCGGTGGCGAATATTTGTAAATTTCAGCAGAATGTCCGGCTGGGACAAGTTTCTCTTCAAAGCTCAGGATACTTCAACTGACTTCGTATCATAGTTAAATTAAAATCTTTATTCCTTACAGGTTTTCTCCATGGGGTGACGCTAAGGGCCCTCGTAGGCCTATGCAAGCTGGTGATTTTTGCTGCCAGCAACCCTACCTAACCTAACCTAACCTAGCTGGGAGAAATCGAGACGCCTTCTGTCCATGTGGTGCTCCCTTTCAAAGCGTAAAACATATCCTATTGGTCTATCCAGAGCTGTTGTATAAGGGGAACTTTGATGACAACAATGTCCTTAGAATGGGTTAGATTTGGGAGGGCTGTTATCATGCCAAAGCCATCAGCTCACATAATGCCACCAGGGTCCTTAGCGCAACCCTATAAAGACAAGCTTTTAGAGAATTTTTTTTTTGATATAAAATATGATTCTCATTTGATGTGCCACGTGGGTTTCCGCTTCGTAGTGGTTAGTGTGTTTGCTTACTACGCCGAAGGTCTGGGTTCGAATCCTGCCATCGTCACCTGAAAAAAAACTTGCTCATTTTTACGGCCCCGACCTCCGCGAGGGTTTGACAAGCCCTCCGAGAGTTTCATTTGTCTTGAAAAACTTCTCAAAGTGCCGTCGGGATTCGGCAAAAAATTGTAGGTCCCCTTGTATGTGCAGAGATTTACACACACAGCATACATTGTTGAGAAGTTGTCCCTGGTTCACCTCGAGCTGTTGCGCCGCTATATTTATTTATTTTATTTTTATCTGATGTGCCATGAGCTTGGATTCACCAGAAGCTTGGTTCAGCCGGAATGCTAGCTTAATTTAAGGAGTCTTTAGCCGGAGTTCTAGCTCACATTGGTCACCTCTGGTTCACTTGGAAGACCGTTAAGCTCCTCAGAGTAAAACTGTCCAACAAGTTGAATCAGTTGTCTGGAGGAAATAGGAAGTGGAGGCTCACACCTGGAGTTGCTCTTTTTCCAGATTACAGTAGCTTCCGAAAATGTAATTGGTGTTAGTGAATCTTAGTTTTGCTTAGGGCTGTGGCCTATTATCACTTTTGTTAAAAACTGTAGTGACCCCATTTCAAGATCTTCGCGAAGACTGATTTTTATGTGACCTAGAACCCACACACAAATCACTCTTTGCGTATTATCCCCTTTGTAGCTATGGCCATTGTTGGGCTTGTGCGTCCTTGATTTGATCTTTATCAAAGGCCACAACGCCTTTGTAAGACCTCAGCTGTGCAGAGTTTCCCGCATCTTAAAATGTTTAAAATGAAAATGTTTTTTCCATTTTTCCTGTCTTGCTTTTCGACGACTGTGAGTATTGCTAGTATGTCGGCTTGAATGATACTTCACATCTTAGAAGTCTTCTGCTTTTTGAAATACGATAAATCTGGTGCAGTATCCTCGTTTGGTCTAGAACCATCCGTATAGATTGCTACCTTGGAGTTGGCTGAAACGTTCCTAACCAGTCCACTTTAAACTTCTTTGCATGGAAGGTGAATGGAGTAATCTTGGTTGAAGTTAATTTAGTGTGATGTGGCGACAAGACGTAAAAAGACATGCGGGAGTCGCTGATTCACTTTGCGAACACACTGAACTCTCTTTCCAGTCAGCTGACAGCAAACTGACGTTCGAAGTTCGAATTTTTATTTTTATACCCGACCGAGGGTATATTAATTTTAATGCATAGTTTTTAATACAGTAAAATTATAATCGTAGACCCTTAAGACCTTTTAGAGATAAGGTCGAGACTGACAGACTGGCAGAATCGCTTAAGCCATGTGCATCCGTCCGTCCGTCCGTCCGTCAGTCCGTCCATCTGTGTGTGTGAAGGTTTTAGGTCTTCAAGATCAAGCCTAAGAGCTGAAATTTTGTACATAGCTTGCATCTTTTGTTGCACTGACAAATTGTGAAAATTGGCTTAGTGCGTCAACAGCCACGCCCACTACTGGCTTCAATGTGAGACAACCTCTATTTCACATTTCCTTTCAAAATGCCTTTTGGCCAAGTTAGACAAGGCACAGGAACTTAAATTTACCTACTGAGCAATATTGGCCCAAGGTCCTTAACAAGGTAAAAATTGGACCGCCCACAATATTGACCATGTCCACTTTTAACGTGTTAGATCTTTAAAATCCCGACTTCTCGGAAAAATGACTCGAAAAAATCGAAAAAAAATTATATAACAAATATTAAATATGTTGCTATTTTCTAAGTTTGTTTCATACAAAGTTTTGAGCTCCGCCTACTTTTAAGGGGCGTTTTTAGGAAAAAAATGTTTTTTTTCGCATAACGACTACTGCAGAAGCTGCAGGGACGTTGAAGAAATTGAATCTGTTCGTCACCTGCTCTGCGAATGCCCAGCCCTAAACAGCATCAGGCGTAGTATCCTCGGCAGCTACTTCTTCAACGAGCTCGAAGATCTAAATAATGTAGATCTAAAGGACCTCCTAAGATTTGTATACAAATCCGGATGGGTCCAAGAGGGCGGAACTCTGAGCTTCTAACAGCGGTCTATTTCTGTTTTCGTTCCAAGTATTAAGAAGGTTCCCAATGGACACAATGGACCCAACTGCTGGTCTAAGTGAAGCCGTGACTATTGTCAAAAGGGCATCCATCAACCTAACCTAACCTAACGCACAAAGCATTCAGCGAATTTAAGTTTCAGTTGCTAATGTGTGAGATTCTGATTCTGTTCCTGTTTTACGTTGCTTGTGACAACGCGGCTTAAGACCGATGTAGGTCCATTGTGATACCACGTGGATCTAGAAAATTGCATACTCGTTGAAACATTTCGTTTTTGATCTGCTAATGAAGCGTAAGAGACGGGTTGGGTCAGTCGTGCTAACATCACTAAGATCATTATGAAAGAAAAAACCAAGGTGAAGATTACGGTTTTAAGAAAGAGCGGCGGCCATGTGCAGGGAAGGTGGAGAGTGGTCTCTTTTTCCTCCTCATCCACCAAGCCTTGCTCGCATGCTTGCCTATCAGACAGTGTCCTGTAATGACACCGACTGTAACACTTAAGTGCAATCTATTAAGAGCTTTCACAGTCCTGAAGCGTTTCAGATTATGCTTAGGCCAAATCTGTTTCGGTAGGCCCATTTCACTCATACCCGGCAGCCGGCTAACCGGTACTGACTGCCCGAACGTTTGTAGGTGTGAACACGCTTATAAGAACGTATTCCTAAGCGGCTGCCGGGTATGCGTGAAATGGGCCTTACTAGACAGGTACTATCACTTGTCTAACTGAGATTTTTTCTTAATATTGCATCCAGTTTTATCATGAGTTTGTATGTCGAAATCGGAGTGCCTAAGCAGCCTTTATCAGGCAAAATTGAGAGAGTAGTTCCAACTTTGGCATCGTGTGCCCACATAGGCCACTATACCTGCAGGGAGGGCGTTAAAATTTGGATCGCCAATACAAATTTGATAAACCGATACACGAAAGTCCCAGAATATGCTGCGCCTAGTTAAAATGGCATTCTCTTGGGGTAGGCTCTCTGATGGAAAACTTTAATCACATTACCCGAAAAATATCAAACATTTATTTAAAGTTTCTCAAGTTCCTCAAGATATTTCTATCTAAAGGAGCTTAGTCTAAACTAGTACCGGCCCATTCCCCGCTCTTAAACTGAAAGAAAACACCATCACCAACCCATTCAACAGGCCAAAGGTTCAAGCATTTGATTTACCCAAATTAATATCCATTACTTCAAAGCATCCAGCATTCCACAAGGACCAAGTTTTGTAACAAAGAAAACTTTCCAGGTCCCATATATGTATACGGCTACCATTTGCACTTAGCCGACATACCAACTAATTCACATTGATTCACCACTTTCTAAGGCCATGGATGGAATTTTCAAAAATTTCCTATCCCAGTCCTTGACACACGACTTAATCCCGCCTATCTACACCCATCACGGCCGTCAGGAGGAGACTTCTCTCCTCGCATAGCATAGCAGCCGTAATAATTAGAAAAGTTTTAATCTTCTTTCTCCTCGGCAGACTCTCTAGTCAGGCTGAGAAAATGTATAATACGATGCCAGCTGTGCTCAAGATTATGACACTGAATATGGACCGCTCAACCCATGTGAGGGTCGGGGTGGAGTACACATCATGCAAGGATGTAGTATTTCTCTCTTATATTTTTTTTTCATTGAAAATTGTCACCTAGTGGTTTGGAAACTTTTGATGCTTTGTCAACACACTAAAGGGTGATCAATGTCCTCTTTTTTTTGGGTGGGAAAGAAATGTTTTCCAAGGAAAGCAACCAAAGCATCCATGCTTCAGAGATGATACATATCAACCATGCAGCCGAATGCTTCTTGCTGCTTCATAGTTGGCCAAATGCCAAGTTTGTTTCCTCTGTGTCGAGGAACCAGCAGCAGATTGATACAAGAGATATATACAAAAAAAAAAAAAAGAAAAACGAATTGCCTACGTGCCTTTGAAGGCTCGATAAACTTTCATCCCGCGCGCCGGAACGTATGTACGCTGCAGGAGGGATGAAATGAGATTTTTGTTTAGAATTTTAGTTTCACTTTTTTTATTCTACCCCGTCTTCGTCTCTGTTTGACTGGCTCGCCCACTGTTGGGCTGTTTATCCAAGCGGCGATAGTATCTGGGGCCAAGAATTAAGCTGAAGAAAGGAAGACAAAAAAGTGAATATCCCTAATTGATAAGCATCTCTGACGGGAGCGTTGTATGTGAGAGGAATGAAGAAGAAGCTCGTCGAGCAGCTCGAGGGGACGAGGACTTTGCCTCAGCAAAGCAAAACTATAGTTTTGCAGTTTGTTTTTTTTTTTTTTTTTTTCTTTGCCGTTGTTTGCTCTTTGGTGTGGACATTGTTGGATGACTGTAGTCCTAGGTCATCCTTGTTTGTATATGGAAGCATTAGTAGCAAGGACGAACTAGAGCGGAAATAGCAAAAAAAATGGATGGTTTTGCTATTTTAATTGAATTTGTTCTTTCGAAGAGAGGAAATTAACAGATGACAATTTGAACAAGTCATGCTTAGCTGAGTTGTTATTCTTTGGTCATGTCAGTCCAAGAGTAGAATGTTTTTTAACTAATCTGATTTCAATTTAAAGTTTCAAAATTTGTTAAGTCAATCAAAACGATATATCGTCCTTGTTAGGTATTGAATCCTTTAGTACGATACGAGAAACTTGCTAGTACAAAATTTCGCCAAAATTTACGGCAGCGGAAATTCTGTCCCATTTTGTTTCTTAATTGTATTCTTTGAGCCGGAATTGTGTCCATTATTGAACGGCATTGAGTGCAAGATCTGCTGATCGGCATTGAGCTGTTGCAGGCCCTACTTTTAAAGCTTTTGGTTACTTTGATTCTTTGAAGAAATTGGATTTTGTCCTTTTTACAAAGGAGATCTCGTAAAATTATCTTAGTTGTAAGAAAATAGGGATCCTCAGTACTAATCCTACTACAGCGATGGCAGGCAATCCTGAATTTTCGTTAGTTGGTGGTTTTGGTGCAACGCGGACATATTTCATACTGATGGTACCCGCACTATATCTGGTGAGCATTCCCCTATCAGCCACTTGGGCAGGCGCCCAATTGGAGCAACAGCAACCCCAGAAGTTGAGTCTAAATTAGAGGATCGCTCACGCCTATAACTTTCTTCTAAGAGAGCTTTATTTCCTAAGGGTCCGTCGGCTTGTCAGCTTATTAAGAAACCAGATTTTCGTTCTTCTCATAAAACTTACAGCCCATAGCACAACCTGTTTTCCCTTGCTGCAGAAGGGCTCATTACACTCCAGGCTCAGCAGCAGGAGAACTGGTTCCTCGATTTTCTGTTCTTAAATCTGGAGGTTGAAATGCTGAACTAAATTTAAAAATAAGTAAGCCAAAGTCGATCTTTTGGGTCATCGATACCTATTGGTATCCAAACCAGCTCTTGTCGGCTTCCAACACTGCCTTAAACTTAACACCGGATTATATAGTGACAATCCTTTAGACTGTCAACTAAATAACTTCGGTTGATTTGTAACACTGCACAATACCAGTTTTGGCACAAAAATGATGCCAAGCACTGCCATGAAGGTAGATGGCGCTAACGATGCCCTAGTCAAGCAGCGAATGAGACTGCCTGGAGACAGTAGAACCTTCTGCGCTGCCAGTTCGAAGCAGTGATCAGTCCTGCCTCGTCGTCTTAGTCAATGATATCACTCATCATTACGAGCTGTTGTGAAGATCTCTGATCTTAATAATCTAGACTTTCTTCCCAGTTGTAGAAGGATCGTTCTGTGAGCTGGGTCTTTTAAAAATCGGGTTCTTTTTGGCTTCAGGGTTTGTTGATGGACATTCCGGATATGAATTGGCGGGGGTTTTCTAAATCGTAATGACCTATTTTTGAGCAGGTAGATGCCCCTTATAAAAAGTGATGCCCGTTAAAAAATTGGCTTTGCCCCTGTCTCATTGCACTATTTTTGACCAAAGTGGCCCATAAACCAGGTTGAAAACTCTTGCAACATTGGCAGACTCGCTTTCTTTTTTTTCTCCAGTTCACCTTGGTATTCAGGGGAAACTTATAGAACAGGCTGAGCAGAAGAGCGCTTTATTTTTTAGGGTTGCCTGGTAATCTTGGGGACGTCATCTTAGTCTTGATGCTCCTCTTTTGCGACGTTCCTTTGTGATAGATTTGGAATTTTTCTCGTCTGTTGGTGTCAATCGACTTTAAATATTTCCCAGCCATTGCAGCAGTTGTGCTATGAACTCATTTTTGGTTAGTGCCGTATAGCTGTCCAGTCCGTATATTACTGTTTGATGTTATATCTCCTCATCTACTCTAGGTCATTGCCTATTTAGTCTTAGGGACGCAAGAAAGCTGTTGAAATTCCCCTGCTATGCGACGGCCCAGCATTAGGTGTGCAATCCTTGGCTGGTTCATTTTTATAATGTAGGATAAGTCGATGAGAAATGGAGTCCTCGTCGCAATCACCTTTAAGTAAGGTCGTTGTCAAAAATTCAATCAAGTTAATGTGTGATTGTTTTACACCATTGCTTAATCGCCTTACTTTTACAGTGCAACGTTAACATTCCAATTGCCTCGTCCTTTTTTATCAGACTAGTTTTTCGGATTTACAACGCCTTCTCTTTAATTTCCTATTAATCTTGGATATATCTATTATTGTCTTAAAATTCGTCCCCCCCTTATACCAAAATCTTTTTAACGTCAAAAATTCCATCTTTATCTTAAAAGAACACCACTGTATATACAGGGTGTATACACTATCAATACAACTTCTTCTTCTTCTTTTCCATTAAGGCGCGAGGTTATGATCTGAAGTGATGGATCATAACCCTCCCACTCTACTGTATTCCTAATGGTCCGCTTGTGGGGTACACCGATTTGACCTCAGAATATACCGGCAGGCCACCCGGTTTTGCATCTCTTCGTCACTGAGGCCAAATTAATGCTGTTGTCGTTGCATTTGTGTGATCCATGAATGTTAAGGCCTTCCTCTCCTTCGCGATTGCGCTGAAATGTTGATTGACATTGCCTTTTTGATGGGGTTCGTAGGATCTCTCCTTTGATACCAACTGAGCCGGTCGTGCACCATTTTTCTGGAGACAGGTTCTTTTACATGGACGCTCCCTCGGATCTTCGTACTTCCTATTCTATCTCGCTTTGTTACTTTGTTACTCCTGCTGTCAGGCGAAGCATCTTCATCTCAGCTGCCGTTAATTTGCTCTCATATTTCTTATACACTGTCCAACATTGTGAGCCATATGTAAGCTCCGGACGCACAACTGCGGTGTAGAGCCTTCCTTTCAGCTTAGGGGGCATTTTTCGGTCACAGAAGGTGGCGATATTTTCTCGCCACTTCATCCAACCGACGCTGACGCGTTGATTGATGTCGTCATCACAGTTTGCTTTGCTATTGATAATAGATCCCAGGTACTTGAACTTTCCACACTTGGGAAGCACATTTCCATTCAATTTAATGTCTGAAATCGGCTCGCAGCACAGGTACTCTGGCTTCTTTTAGGTAATACGATACCCATTCTCCTCTTAAGCATCCACCCATATATCAAGTGCTCGCTGCAGTGATGTATGATCTTCACTTATGATAAGCCCATCGTCAGCGAAGAATAACTTTCGGATCCATTAGTTTTCCTTCAAGCAGATAATCAAGGACTACAATGAAAAGCAGAGGACTTATAACGCTTCCTTGGTGTACACCGACTTTAACTGAGAACTCATTAGTGACTCCGGAAGGGACATCTTACTCTTGTCTTTGCTCCATCATACATGTCTATGATCATCCGCACGTAGGCTTCTGGCACCCCTCGTTTTCTTAGCGGCACCCATATCGGATCTTGTGGAAGTCTATCGAAAGCTTTTTCAAAATCAACCAGCACCATATGCAGATCTTTTAGGGCATTTACCCGCGACAAACCCACACTGGTCCTCAGATATCCTTTTAATTTTCCGCTATCTACTATCAAGTACCCGCTCGACGATCTTCATTGCGTGAGGCATCAGCTTGATAGAACGGTCATTGCCACAGCTTTGTGCATCACTTCTTCCTTTAAACAAAGGAAAGAGATAACTTTCCCTCCACTGATAAGGCATTGGATCCCCTCTTATTAGTTTGGAGATGAAGGTCGTGAGCCATCTGGACCCGCTGTCTTCTATTTTCTTCTAGAACTCTGAGGGTATTTGATCCGGCCCCAACCGCTTTTCGCTTGTTGGAGTAGTTAACCGCCTTCCCAACCTCCTCGACTGTGATGTCTGGTACTTCTTCTCGGTTAGGAGTAGTTTCTTCTGGAAAATTGGTGCCTGGGAATCTGTTCGTTCAAAAGTCCCTCACAATACTGCCGCCAACTGGGAAGAGTTTTGTCGTCATCCACAAGAAGCTGTCCCTGAGCAATGTCAATGAACCTTGGCGAACGAATTTCCTGGGCGTTTCTCCTCCTCGGAGAGGCAATTTTGAAGATTTTAGCCCCCTTAATTAAGGTGCTTTGTCAAAGATCCTGTATGGCCTGATGTGTATTAGCCGTGGAAGAAGAAACTTTCTCCAATTCCTAATACAGGCCCTCCATTCTCTTTGCTTAAACTAGGCGCACTTCTTCTTAGCAAGATTCTTGAGGCGTCTATATTCCAATTCCAGGCGAAGCATTTTATCTGTGTTGTTCGAGGAGCACTTTCGGTGATTACTACTTTTAGCTCATCTGACCACCACCATGTTTCATTGACCTGTTTGCGGTGGCATTTTGAAGTCCCGAGGGGAGTGATTTGGCCTTTTCTATGCACGTTTGCTGTAGGTTATCCCACACTGTCGATATAACAAAATCGACTATCCAATTTTATCCATTTAAAAATGTCCGCAATATGTCTGCAATATCCGCAAGATTTAAAGTTTCTGACAAACAGTCACCTTTAATCTGTTTGAAAAAAGAAACTTATTGGTAGGGATTAAATAGAACGCAACTTTTCTTCAAAAAATCAGTAACTGAAACTCATAGGGAAAATCGAAAAATATATTCTGAACCATTTGAAACTATTTTTTTTTATCCAAATCAAACAAGCTGAACTAAGATCCAACTAATTTTAGCAACCCTTATGTCTGCATATACCTTTATATATATAAAAATACCACCCTCGCTATCACTGTATCTACAAAAGATACATCGACCACTTTATTATTACATTCTCCACTATCACCGGTAGCAACAAGTGTCGGCGTAAAATCTAACACACACAAACGCAAGTCCAACCTAATGCCTATACCATGTTTCTCATCCTTCATGTGGGGGCTTGCACACTCAAAGTTGCAAATCAGGCATACAAGTGTAACAGCCTTCAAAACTCCACATTTGCCCCCTCCTCCCTCCAGATATACAAATAAAGAGAATTTACTTAACGCGCCGCATATTTTATTGTTTATTTAATTAATGAAGATTTGCCAAAGGTCGAGGCGTTATCTGGTAAAGCATTTTCGTCCCATCCGCTCCATACTGGCAAACAAATATTTACCCGAACTGTCCCAGGAATCACAATTAGCGTCGAAAACAAATCAAACAGAAAACCCGACGAGAGGACACAACACATTCGTCGTACCTATGTAGCGAAATTCCGTTCATTTGGGGGAGTGTTTCTAGGGCAACTTTGTGCTATAAAGGGCCATCGTTGTTGGGTGTTTCTCACACAAAAATAAAAGTACAACCGGGTGGATGTGATGCAAACGCACACACACATACACACACACAGACCAATGTGTGCAGCAACAACAATCGGAATTAACAAGCGAATTTAATGCGATTATTAAATATTGAGAAAGCTGCTGAGCGTGGTCCTTTTTGATAAGACAAATATAAATAATGTGCGAGTACACTTTGGTTGGCAAAAAAACAGAAATGAGGGAAAGCTTTCGGCTCTGTGTGTGTGTGCGCAGAAGCTGACGCTGTAAAGGGGTAAAAGTTAGTGGAGGTGAGTATTTTGGATGAGGTGATTTGGAATTTTGTAGTAACATTTCATTCTTGTACAAAAATGTTACGTATACGCCACCGAACCCCAAACATTTGATTATGATTAAAAAAGAGCAAAATGGATAGACTAAAACTGAGTCTTATATTATTGCTCGTCTTATAAGAAAAATTAAAACTTTTAGGCTTATCGCACATATGACACTTTTAGTCACGCAACCATTTGATTGCCTCTTTGTGTCCTATGAGCTTGTATGGGAATGCGAAAACATGCGCAACCGATACGATACCAGTTTGCGGCAACTTTTAAATCTGTGTTTTGCCACAGATTTTTTAGTTGCTTGTTGTAATAAAGGACTTTTTTAGCACATGCAGCTTTGTTTTTGAATTCTGCCGTGAAACTCTTTAATTTATTTTACTTCGGCGACATTTTAGAGAGCAAACAGCTAAATATTTCTTCAGGATTTGTGTGTAAGCACCTGTGCGAATTAAGAAAGTTGCTCATGCATGTTAGTGCTGCTTTCGTAGATTGTGAGTAAACTATTGATGCTTTGTAAAAACTAATGACTTGTTGAGAATTGAAAAACACAGTAATAGTTTCAAACACTTTCAGACTTTTTGCCTCTATATGGGACTTAGTATTATGAATCTCATCATATTATTGTAAGTTTGATCGCAGCTATTTTAGATTTCAAATGAATCCATTGACCCTGTTTTGTCTATTAATTCTTGAAATGTGTTTCTATCTTTTGTATTTTATAGAATTTTGGGAAAGACTTTATAAAACCTTTTTCGTTACTACCCGAAATTTAGAATGATCTACGTGAAGACTTTACATTGTTGACGATCCAATAGCTGACATCTGTCGGCAAAGCAGTAATGGAATTGGGACCTCTATCCCGAAAACCGAAACTCTGGAAGTCAAAAATCTTTTACAGACTCAGGTGTGATATTATAAGGTCCTAATCTTTTGAAATGTTTGAAAACTTCTTACATAATTTTCAGTTTGTGATGGTTACATAAATTCTAACTTTGTTTATTGGGAATGCAGCCCGATCATCATAAGATGGATGTACACTGCCATAGTGAGACCGATGATCACTTACGGAGCAGTATCATGGGTAAGACGAGCAAGCCTGAGCACAACGAGAGAAACACTTAACAGAATGCAAAGACTGGCATGCCACTACATAACCGGGGCTATGCGAACGTGTCCGACCGCAGCCATTGAAGTGCTTTTACACCACTACACATCGTGGTGGAGGAAATGGCTAGGAAAACGATCCCCAGGATAGCTTAAGAGGGGACTGGGAGGGAGAGATGCATTGGGTCGAAGGAATTTGACGTACTTCTCGATAAACTCCCCCTTCTGGCTATCCCGAAGGATGACAGTTTGAGGAAGTTTAGCTTCGAAAAGAACTTCATCGTGAAGCTCAGCACCAAAAAGAGCTGGAGCAATGAATCCACAACATATAGACTGAGCAACAGCACCATCAAATGGTTACAGATGGGTCAAAAAATGATGATGGAACTGTTGCAGGAGTATTTGGACCAAGAACAAAATACATCCCATGGCTAAATACACCAGCATCTTCCAGGCGGAAATATACGCTATAGACAGATGTGTTTAATTCAGTCATGACAGAAATTACAGGTATTGCGACACAGCAATAATGTCCGACAATCAGGCAGCCATTGGAAGAGGCTTTTAAATGGCTAAGACGTGTCATTAAGGTGGCCGAGGATAACAAGAAATCATCAAGCGATTGTCAAACAGGAGTTATAGTGCCCATTTTCAAAAAACGGGACAAGGGAGATGCTCTTACTATAGGGGTATACATATCTCTCTTAAGTCGGGCGCTAAGGGCCCAGATAGTCAGGTCCAAACTTGTAGGGGACAGCCTACACAAGCTTAATGATCTGGGTAAGGTCAAAAAAGGGACCCTGTATTGGGTACCTGGCCATGTTGGAATAGGGGGGAATGAAGCAGCGGACTCCTTGGCAAGACGAGCATAACCCTTCATAGGACCTGAACCTTTCTGCAGGATAGGGGCCACACCCTCAAGGAAGAATTCAGGAAAACAGAGAAGGCAAACTGAACTAAGATGTGGGAAATTTTCTTGGGCAAGCAAAGAAACTTCTAGGGAACTATAACAAGAGAGGATTCAAAGCATGCATCGGCCTTAGTAAAAACAACCTACACATTCTCACAGGGTTCCTAACGGGGCATTGTAAACTCAGGGGACACCTAAGGAAAATTGGTGTAACGGAGGAACCCTCTTGCAGATTTTGTGAGGAGGCTGGCCAAACTCCGGAACACATTTTGCAATCCTGTGGGGTTCTGAACCACAAGAGAATGAAATATCTGGGCCAATACCAGATACCAGACAGAGAGATACCCACCTTGGACCCACCTTGTAGTCAACGTTTCGTGGAGAGTCAGCCAAAAGTGTTCCAAAGTCCCCGAGTACAAGTTTGACATCGTAACCAGTAGCCAATTCCAATAAGTCAATATCTTGCGGGGCTCATCAGCGTCGGTTTTGGGTAAGGAGCACTCGTGGTCATTTATAACCTTTTTACATAGCCGGTAAGAGTTACACCGACACGGCGCAGCCCCCAAAATTAGATTGACAGGTCCATTTTTTTTTATAAAATGCTCACGATCAAGGGGATATGATTACCCTTAAAATGCGTAGCACATCGCGAGCGGAAAGAAATTGGGAATAGAAAAGATGAAAGTAATTCAAACATGAAACCTCTGCATAGAAACACCAAAGCTTCCTCCCGCAAGTGTTATGCCCTTACGGAGAGAAGCAATAGTATTACCAGTAGAATATTTCATTAAAACATCTGGCATGCATTTAATTGTTGTCCATTTAATTTGCATATTGGAAGAGAAAAAGGTGTTTAGTATTCGGCCGACCCTAACCTGGGTAACAGACGTTGACCAGAAACCGCTTCTGAATTTTTCGTTTGTTGCTGGTTTTGGTCCGCCCCGGATATTTTTCATACCGGTAACCACCATATTCGGTGAGCTTTCCCCTATCCGCCACCTGAGAAAGTACCCAATTGGGGACTAGCAACCCCAGAAAGGTCCATGTCTTAACTCTAGGACTGTAGTTTGTAACACAATTGGGATATGAGAACAGGCGTTGAACTACTCAGGGGCTCATCCGCCATCTCGGTTACAGTACCCTTACGAGTACTGAAAATCCTTAATGACAAAGTGGTGTCACTCATAGTAGTAAAAAAACAGGTTGCTCATAAATAGCAGTCTTCCTAGCTTAAGACCGACCTTTTATCCTTAAGAAGTTCATATCATAGCTTCTTGTCCTCCTTTAGAGGCGTTTAGAATTTACTTTTTTGAGGCTCGAGCGTTGCATGGGGTAGGTTGACACCGACAAGTGCCTCCCCTGCTCCTGTGGCACAATCAAGTTGTACAAAAAATTGTACTTGCATAATGGCTTAAAAGCTTATCCGGGATAAAAACTCAATTTTATCTTGAATTGATTTCGGTTGAACCAACCCAATTTTATTCGTATACGGATTGACTCTAGATACGAATTCGAGGTATTTCTGAGTTTCTAAGGGCCAGTTTTTCAGTATGAGATCATCTGAGTTAAACTGAGATTTGCCCCTGAACAAAATTTTTCAGTGAATATTGATCCTCGATTAATCTCGGCTTAACTCGCCAAATTTGGTGAGTTAATCCCGGATAACCTCTGGTGAACAGAATGAATTTCTTCAAAAATTTTTCTATGTGAATCAGTGGACTTGCGTGTTTCTGTGAAAAATGACATCTGGAAGTGACTCGAACAACTTTTCCTGCGTTTTTCTAAGTGAAGTGAGAGTTGAAGGAGTCAATAATTTCGAGAGTCGAAGATTTTGACAACTTTACTGACGGAGCTAACTCTGCACTGAAAAACTGTTCCTGGGTTAAAATAGAGTGGCGCAACAGCTCGAAGTGAACCAGGGCCAACTTCTCAACAATGTATGCTGTGTGTGTTAATTTCTGCACATACAAGGGGACCTACAATTTTTTGCCGAATCCGAACGGCACCTTGAGAAGTTCTTTCAAGACATATGATACTCTCGGAGGGCTTGTCAGACCCTCGCGGAGGTGGGGACCGTGAAGTCTTTTTTTTTAGGTGGCAATGGCAGAATTTGAATCCAGACCTCTGACGTAGTAAGCGCACACACTAACCACTACGCCACGGCACCCCACCTGGGTTAACTCTAGATTAATTTTGTTACGGGATTAACAGACTTTGGTTTAAGCTGGGCTTAACTAAAACCCGCCCCTTCGGAATCGATCATGTCGATCACTTTGTAGATTTTAAATCAGACGAAAACGAAATCAGCTTTAAGATGTTTGCCTAAAGAAGATCATATCCGCATGATTACTGTCTTCTGGCAATCGGCAGAGCTTACGCTTTTTGTGCCGGAACGTGGCTAGCTGAGTTTGAAATTTTTTATATTGGGTGGAGTTAATAAACGTAGATTCTATACTGATTTCAGAGAATTTTTAGTACTCACAGAGTTTATCTTTTATTGAAAGAAGGCCCCCTTTTCTTCACGCTTTATTTTAGCTTGAAAGAAGCTTCACGCCTACTAATCTTAAAGATTTCTACGCGTAATACTGCCGAGTAAAAGCCTTGTTCGGTACCCATGTTGATTTTTGTTATTAAACTCTTGATGGTCGTTTTATGGTCCCTTTAAAGGCGTTTAGAGTTTCCACACAAATTACTTCTGCAAAATCTCTTTTCCAGGGTTATTCAAGATCCATGGGTGACATCTGGCTATGGTAGTGCGAAGTTGTGTACTTTGTCTGCTAAGTAAGTAGATCTTACTCACTTTAACAAAGATCATTTCGGGGACTCATCTTCTAAGTGCCAGAATGAGTTCATCTTGTCTTGAATTTACTATTAAATTAGAAGTGTGTGAAACCTAAACAAAATCACCAGTGAGTAGGTCAGCAATTTATGTAAAATTGCTGACTATTTTTGTGTAAGATTTGAGTTGATTTTACTAGAGCGTAATTTAAATCGTTGTTTATACACTCCTTCTTTGACGATTCCAACAGCGGCAACACTGCTGCCAAAACTCACCCTCGCTAGGTGCAACGTTCAACGCATTCTCAAACTCACCATGAAAACAAATCGAATGTCTCAAAAGCAGCGAGGAGAAGCCAATGACATTACTTCTGCAAAGTACAAATCCACCTTATCACAACAAAACATGCCACAGCAAAAGCTCCTAACTCTCCTTGGCCAGCATCGCATTTGTACCAAAAACTAATTGGGGTAGTCATTGTGTTCCACATACACCCTTAGGGGTGTAGGGTACACCATACACCCTCTCTCTCTACAATAGTCGGGAGAACAAAAAATAGCGAACCAGAAGCTCGCAATTTCTCAGATACACATTACTGACCAAAAGAACACAGCATCCAGGGGAAAAAGAGAACTTTTTCCGTCTCTCAGCCAGAATCCGCCAGCTAGCAGCCAAATCGATTTTAGTCAGGTGTAGTCAGTGTTCGAGTTCGGTTGAGGGCATCGTGTCATTAGTCGCTACATCGGTTTCCAAAAAGAGTTTTCTATTTCTTTTTTTGGTATTTCAGACTTTCCAATCTTCGCTTTTGGTTGGTATCGAATTCCCTCTGCGTTTGTATTCCGGTTATCCTATCGTCATCGAGTAAACGCATAGTCCCAACAGGAGGACCAAACAAAAATCCAACTCCTTGAGTGAAAAAAGGGCCTCAACCAAAGTACTTTACGCGCAGCACATACCAACGGATATGTGCGGTGGGTGTGTGTAATCAGGAGCAGGAAAAAGAAGCAAAAGAAGGAAGAAAAAAAAACTGAAAATGAAAACTTAACAACAAAAAAATCAAATACCTAGGTACACTTGACGAGAAAAGCTCTTGTTGTTTTTGTAGTGAAATTTTCATCTGGTACACAAATATTCACCACACCCTGATCTGCTGCTCTTCCACACTGCCTTCATCCTTGCAGAAGGGAAATTCGGGAATAAACTCTGCCCTATGCTCGGCGATATCCTGTTCACTACGCAACATCCTGTCGGTCGGTAACCACTCTTCTTCCAATGAGCTCTACTAGCTCTCAGCTATAGTCTTTTCCTTTTTTTTTTATACTTATTGTGAGGAGTTTTCTTACCAAAGTGATATGTGTGTATTTGAAAATAAAAAAAGTAAAAATTGAAATCCTTTGATCCTTCTCATGTCTAAAATGATAACCTAACTGGGTGATGTGGAACTTTGAGTCACAGTCGCAAAGGAAAAATAACAAGTTCACAACAGCCCCAAAGTGTGCAAGTGCAAAATCGCGTTATTCTAGTTCGTGAGAGTGTATCTCGTCGAATCGTTTTTGTAGCGCAAATTAATTAAAAGATAGATTAAAGGAGAATAAAATCCATAGAGCATGAGAA
The DNA here is from genome assembly GCA_947623515.1 of Neoascia interrupta. Classification (NCBI taxonomy): domain Eukaryota; kingdom Metazoa; phylum Arthropoda; class Insecta; order Diptera; family Syrphidae; genus Neoascia; species Neoascia interrupta. The sequence goes on from OX392464.1 coordinate 111,514,219, forward strand.
GAAAACATGTTCAGTGCATAGGAACGAGTGAATAGTTGCAGAGATTGTGTGTAGCGACGATACATTTGAAAAATAAAGAAAAAAATTTAAATCGCCTGCAAATTCGAAACTAATGACCGGAAAGAATCGCGGATGCTTTTCTATAGCTGATAACTACAAGCCCCAAGTGATAGATACATACATGTACTCGTGTATAGGTAAAGGTTTTGTGCAGCAGCACTGACATCCTTTTTTTGTTTTACAACAATCAGCAACAATTTCTGTACGGTTTGAGAAAGGCGATTGAAAAATAAAGGACGAGAAAAAAAAACATCCAAATTGAGTACATCATCAGGGAGGAGCTGGAAAATATTTTCTGCAGCAACAACAGCAACAACAACAACAAATAAATTGTGTAAACTTTATCAGAATCCATCGGTTTATATGCGATCCAGATAACCGAAAGGGACACGGCACACATAAATATATACGTGTGCATATATACAGAGTGCCACATTGAGAGAAAACAATCCTGAGAGAGCGGACCACACAGCAGGAGAAAGAGCGAGAGTGCAAAAGGGAAGCTTTTCGGTTAATTCACTTACTGCCTACCACTACTGGGTACCTATCGCTTTGCAAAAAAAAAAAAAAAACACGCCTGAATCCTGAAGCATCTGTGTATCTAATAACCAAGTAAAACGACGGAAAACGCGCGGCAAAATACACGCCAAGGTATGTGTAATTTAAGAAATCTGTACTTGAAGATTTAAGGACCCATTATATAATGAGAGCTGCGCGGGTGGGGGATTTAATAGAAAAGGGTGTGATTCGACGTCATAGACGAGAGAAACTATATTTTTAAAACGCCCCGTCTTGGAAGGATACGATATGTTTGACTGGGTTAAAGGGAGGTTTTTGTTTTTTGCGAAATTTTTTCTTATATTTTTGTACCCGACTCAGGGTATTTTATGCCTTTTGGCCAAGTTAGACAAGGCGTAGGATTTCAAATTTTGAACAGAGCAATGCTGGCCAAAACCTTTGAGAAGGCAAAAATTGGACCGCCCACAAGATCGACCATGCCCATTTTTACCGTGTTAGATCTTAAAACCACGATTTCTTGAAAAGTTCACTCATAATCGAAAAAAAAGTGTATGTCAAAATGATATTACGATTTGCTAAGTTTGTTCTTTACAAAATTTTAAGCTCCGCCCACTTTTAGGGGGCGTTTTTATGAAAAAAAACGGTTTTTTCCAAAATAAATTTCGCTTTTAACGCATTTTCTCATGATTCAAACAAAACTACAAATAATTGAATTTAATTTTTAGCTCAGGCCCACTTTTGGGGGCCTAACAAATATTATATGAATTCGGGCCAAAAAGCTGTAAGATTTGGTGTTACACGAAACATAGGGTCGGTTATTTAGAAGTTTGTCATAGACGAACTCTTGCTCTTACTCACTTTTGTTCTATATAACTTTAGCCTTTTCCAAGCTTTGTTGTATCCTTGATATCTTTGCGTTGCGAAAACCGCAAAAAAACAATTCTTTCATTTGACGGGGCGAATTTTTCGCATATGCATCAAAAATTGTAAATTTCAAAATTATGTACAGGTACCACAAGATTGACTCTTGGTCGTAGAGTAGAACTAAAATTCTGGCGGTAAAAATTTTCAAAGAAAAACCAATTTCATCTCCCTAGCAAGGAACGATCCAGCTGACTTCACCGATCGGGGGTACTGCGGCAACCAATTGAGCACTTGGTGACTGGTTTATTTTCTGTCCAAATTCTGGTCTCTTCCTGATCCGCAGTTGATCTTGAAGTTGAAGTTCAGATTTTATGTCGCGCTAACATTCTACATTTCCAATCTCGTGAGCCTTTTAAGTTCATGTTGATTATCCCTGCATATAAAATGAACAAGAACCAACAACGGATAGACTTTTGGTCCCATATTTGCAGCCAACATCTCTTGTTTTCTCGGTTCTATGCGAGAATGGGCAGTCCATGTCATAGTTCATCTTTTCGAGTTGAGTTTTATTAAGCTTCCATTTAAAGACTGCACGCTCTATTGAACTAAGAAATTATGGTCGGTCTTTAGCCTTCTGTTTGTTTTGTACACACCCGTCTTCATACAGCAGCAAGTACTTTATAGAACTCACTTCTACAGCTTTTAAGAGCAGTTGACTTCAAACATTGAAAAATGTGGCGACTACCGAATTCATGCCACAGCTTCGGTATTACGGATTGTCGCTCGGTGTCAAAAACGTATTTATGCCTTTTTCTTCACCATTAGGAATGCTGTAGAGTGTGAGGGTAATAATCCATAACCATAAGAAAAAGAAGAAGATACCTTTTTCTTATCAATCCTTATACTCAACAGAACATCATGCAAGTGAAACAGACTTCGTCAGAACCTCATTTTTTGTTGTGACAGCAGTTTATTCGCAGATCAGTAGGAGTAAGTGTTCGGATCAGTAGGTATAGTCGTTTGGCTGCCGGTGGTGTGGAAGTTTGGGTGACAGGCTACTGCCTAGGGTGCCCTGGGTTCGAGCTCTAGTAAACTGATTAAAAAAAAATCCCGGCTCTACCTTTGCAAGACAGACTTTAAGAGACTTTTTAATCTGTCGCCTGAAATCGGCATAGTTAAAACCATACTCTTTCGAAGATGGCCAAGTCAGACGATAAAGCTCGATAAAGAAATTTCCAGTATGATGTATTGGCTGGTGGTAGATCTTATGGTACTGTGGAGTCATGTTGCTAAGGTGAGATTTGGAAAATGTGTTGATTAAGCAGAATATGGCGAAAGAAATATCGAAAGAAAAACCGTTTGTAGTTCACGGGGCGCCTGATCTTGTAACTTTTACCTTTCGCGGGTACTGCTTTAACCAATTGAGCCACCGCTTCATCCGTTTAATTTTTGGTCTGAATTCAACTACCCTTCTAGTTAGTGCCTTACGTATGCTGCTGTGTAGGTTATAATTCTGTTAATGACTTTAAATCACCTTGGTAAAATACATAAATGAGCAGCATTACCTAGGTTAGGTAAGGTTAGGGTGAAGTGGCTGTCGGGTTCGGAGAACCCAACTCACTTAGACCTATGTAGGTCCATTGTGATACCACGTGGATCTGGAAAAATTGCCTACTCGTTGAACCATTTTGAGCTACTAATGAAGCGTAAGAGACGTTTTGGGTCAGTCGTGCTAAGATCACGAAGATCATTATGGAAGAAAGCTCCAATGTGAAGATTTCGGTACTTAAAGAAAGCCGGGCATGTGCAGAGAAGGGGGAGAGTGGTCTCTTCTGCCTCCTCGTTCATGCAGCTCCTGCAAAAATCGTTAGAAAAGACACCAAGCCTTGTCGCGTGCTTGCCTATCAGACAGTGTCCTGTAATAACACCGATTGTAGCACTCATGTGCGAACTATTAAGAGCTATCAAACTCCTAGAGCGCTTAAGATCTAGCTTAGGCGAAATCTGTTTTGTTACTAGACAGGTAATACCACTTATCCATCTTAGATTTGTTTTTTCTATTGCATCCAGTTTTATCATGAGTTTGCATGTCGAAATTGGAATGCCTAAGGAGCTTTTATCAGGCCAAATTGAGAGAGTAGTTACAAGTTTGGCGAGTTCGTCAGCTTTACAGTTGCCTGGAATGCCACTATGCCTTTTCACCCAGCACAGGAGAGTGTTGAAATGCTGTGACATCTCCATTAGAGACGAACGGCAGTCTAAGGCTACTTTAGAGTTGATAGAAACCGATTCCAGGCACTTGATGGCCGCCTGGGTGTCAGAAAAAATACGTATGTCCTTGGCGGATATAACGTTATTCTTAAACCAGGACAAGGCTTCCTTAATCGCCATGATTTCAGCTTGTAAAACACTACAGTGATCCGGAAGGAGACTAAGATTTTGTTTTTCTGAGAAAGCACCCCCACCTACCCCATCATTTGTCTTTGATCCATCCGTGTAGAAATGAATCGATTCGCATTCCAGAGGCACACAGTCATCCCAGGAAGACCTTGGGGGGATAGTTGTCTGGAAGTTCTTGTCAAATTGTAGCTCGGGTATGGTGAAGTCTTTGTTTCTAAAAGTTGATCTGTATGTGTTCAGCCTATCTCACTATAGGTCCACTCAGAGGTTGCTTTGAGGCGAGTAGCCGTGATATCAGCTGTTTGGAACAGGGTGTCTAATGCTGCTGAGACAGTTGTGCGAAGCGCTCCGCTTATACATAAGCAGGCTGACCTTTGGACCTTCCTTAGCAAGTCGCGGTTCACCGCTTTATTCAGACAGCCGTTCCATACGTCAGTATCGGTCTGATGACCGAGATATATAGCCAGTGGGTGGTTCGGGGTTGAAGTCCCCACTTGTTGGCGATGGCTTTTTTGCATGAAAAGAGTGCTATCGTAGCTTTCCGGACCCTTTCCTGTACATTTGATTTCCAGCTGAGCTTTCTATCGAGGATGAGCCCCAGATATTTAGCTTCTTCGGAGAAATTTAAGCTTGTGGCCTTGATTGAGGGAGGGTCGATATGAGGGATTTTGTATTTCCTGGTGAAGAGGACAAGTTCAGTTTTGTAGGGGTTTACACCCAGTCCACAACCGTCAGTCCATCTGGTTAACTTGTTTAGAGCATTCTGTAGGAGTTCTGTAAGGGTATTTAGGTGCTTCGCCGAAACGGCAATGGCAACGTCGTCTGCATAAGCAATCACTCTGCAGCCCCCTCCTTCCAGGATAACCAGCAGTTTGTTCACCGCTAGATTCCAAAGGAGAGGGGATAGGACTCCACCTTGCGGGGTTCCTCTGCTGACAGATTTTCTCGCAGTGGTTTTACCGAGCTTTGAGTTAATAATTCTTCTCGTTAAAAGTCGCTTCATTAACTCGCTAAGCGCGCCATCAACCTTCAGAGCCGACAGTGCAGCCAAGATCGCAGATGTGTTGACATTGTTAAAGGCGCCTTCTATATCGAGGAAGGCTACCATTGTGTACTCCTTGTGGTAAAGGGAGTATTCAATGGAACGCACTAGCGTATGCAAAGCTGTTTCCACAGATCTGCCCTTACAGTAAGCGTGCTGAACTGTAGACAGCAGCCTTTTATCAATGCTAGAACGTAGGTGGATATCAATTGAGTTTTTGAGAGAAATGATGATAGACTGATGGGTCTGAGAGTAACAAGGGAATATTTGCCGGCTTTTGGTATATATACCACTTTCACTTCTCTCCATAACAACGGAATGTGGACCACCTCTACGCAACCTCTCAGAATCATCTCCAGTGCAGGGAGGGTAATATCCAATGTGTCTATGCCGTATGCAATGTGTTATGCCGTCTGGTCCTGCCGATTTGTAAGGTTCGAAGCTGTTTAATGCCCATAGCAATCTATCCCTAGTTATCAGATCATACTTATTGGTTATATGTGGCATTGACCTGGTGAGGTTAAAACTATTAATAACATCGGAGCTATCCGAAAAGTGGGTGTCCAGTAGCATTTCAGCGATTCTGCGCTAGGGGAAGTCCAGGCCCCATCCGTAGCTATTACCTTCATAGATAGGTAGACTCTGTAGCTATTACCTTCATAGATAGACGTAGACTCTGTATACGTTGGACCTGGTGACTTGAGTTTCGATAGCAGTTTTATAGGCTAGAAAAGGGCCGTTCCATTAACGCTGCACAGCGTAAATGTTGCACACTTTGCCACTTGATAGAGAGCCTCTTAACGCATATAAAAAGTATTTTTTTGATGTGGCTATTGAGGTAGTTATCGGTGCACAAGGAAGCCTTATTAAGGCTTAGACGATATAGACAGATTGTATTATGGCTAAGGTTTGATGTGTGTTGTGTCGCATGGTGTAGTGGAAGGCTTAGTATTTGGTAAGCCATGTATAATGTGAAGAATACATAAAGCACTTACAGCGAGATATTCACTGGTACAATTATCGATAAGCTTCTTAAGATTTTAGCTAACCAAGGCATCAAAAGTCACGCATACGCGGATGACATACCCATTGTAGCCAGGGGCAAGTTTAAAGAGATCCTTTGTGATGCTGTTCCGGATTCAAACTTGAGTAGATATCAAGTTTGAATCCGGAAAAAACGAAAACTTTACCCTTTACGAGAAAAATTAAACTTGGATGACTGTAAAGTCTCCCAGATAAAATGCTGACACTAGTTAAGGAAGTTAATTAACTAGGTTTTGACTAATACAGCAACTTCATCTGGCATAATGGTGACAGCCAGGAATGCGACGTGAGCTCTAATGATTTGACGGAGCTAACGGGGGAAAATCCCCAGGCCCGATAATCCTTAGTAAGGTATAAGTTGCTATTGTGGACAAAAGAGAACTTGTCTGGCCACCTCGAGGGAGACGTTCGACAGGGTACAAACACTGACGTATGAGAACTACCCCAGCCACAGGCTTGGATGTAATGTTGTAGCTGACTCCTATACATTTTATGGTTGACTAACGTGCAAACTAAACGGTCCTAAGAAGGACCAAAGAATTATAATATATGAGCAGGTGCATTACGTCGACGCAATTTGATGTCCTAGGGCGGACAAAATTAGATGGTTTAACTTCCTTAAGAATTCTACTGTGAGACTATAACAAAAAATTGCTAGAGGCAACGAATGCACAACTTATAACCTTAGCAACAAAATAACAAAATGGTACAAAGACGGGTTAAGAATTGATAAGGAAACAGGAGCAGGAATATTCGGGTCTTAAACCAAATACTTTGAACCCACGAGAAAAAGAACCAGCCTCTTTCAAGCTGAGATCTACACCAAAGCTATCTTTGGGCTCATCTGTGTTTGCCCAAATCAATCAGAAACTACACTAATTGCGAAGTAGCAATGATGCCACGAACTCTGGCTGCCATTATGTCACCTAGACCAGTTTGCTGATACTCATAATAAGCACCTTAGTTCTAGTTAGAAGTTCCACGCATAGGAAACTGTCAGAATAATTAAAAATGGGCGCTTAGTACAGCTTAACTACCCGGAAATACTTACCTACTTACTTAAGGTGGCGCTACAGTCCGGGATAGACCTGGGCCTCAGCCAACAAGCTTCGCCAGCCAGCTCTGTCTCTAGCTAGCCGTCTCCAGTTTCGCACGCGAAGTTGGCTAAGGTCCCCTTCCACTTGACTGTGCCACCTGAGTCTCGGTGTTCCTCTACTGCGCCGCCCCTGCGGGGTGGATTCGAAGATTTTCCGGGCCGGGGCGTTTGTGTCCATCCGCTCTAGATGACCCAGCCATCGTAGCTTTTGTATTTTGACTCTTCTAGCTAGGTCGGTGTTGCTGTACAGCCCGTACAGTTCGATGTTATATCTCCTCCTCCACTCTCCGTCTATGCAGACGGGACCGTAAATCTCGAAGCAGCCGTTTTCATCCGCCTTTGACAGGGTCCATGCTTCTGCACCGTAAAGCAGGACTGGGATGATGAGGGTCTTATACATGGACACTTTAGTTGCTCGAGAGAGGGCTTTGCTACTCAATTGCCTCCTTAGCCCAAAGAAACAGCGATTGGCAAGAGTTATCTTTCGTTTGATTTCAGCGCTGGTGTCATTGTCTGAATTTATAGTGGAACTCAGGTAGACAAAGTCCCTAACTACCTCAAAATTATAGCTGTCGATGGTGATGTTTTGTCCAAGACGTCGGTGTTGGGTGTCTTTTCTTCATGACAGCATATACTTGGTTTTGCCCTCATTGACTGCTAAACCCATATTCGCCGCTTCCGTCCCAATACTCACGAAGGCTTCACTGACATCACGCTTTGTTCTACCGATTATGTCAATGTCATCTGCGTAAGCGAGTAGTTGAACAGACTTTTGAAAGATTGTACCTCTGGTGTTGGCGCAAGAGTTCAGCACAATTCTCTCAAGTATGATGTTAAAGAAGTCGCATGACAGCGCGTCGCCTTGTCTAAATCCTATTTTGAGATCAAAGGAGTCGGTGAGGTCTTTGCCGACCTTGACCGAACAGCGTGAATTTTCCATCGTCATCCTGCACAGACTGACGAGTTTGGCAGGGATGCCAAAACTAGACATTGCGCTATATAGCTCGTCTCTATAGATGCTGTCACACGCGGCCTTGAAATCGATGAAGAGGTGGTGTATATCGATTTGGAATTCCTGGGTTTTCTCCAAGATCTGCCGCAGTGTGAATATTTGATCGATGGTGGACTTTCCTGGCCTAAAGCCACACTGATGTGTGCCTATCAGATTGTTGACAAACGGCTTCAGGCGTTCACACAGTACAGCAGAAAAGATCTTGTATGCGATGTTAAGAAGACTGATGCCTCTGTAGTTGGCACAACTCAGAGGGTCTCCTTTCTTCAGGATCGGGCAAACAATGCTGAGGTTCCATTCGTCGGGCATGCTTTCTTCCGACCGAGCTTGAAACTATCATCACGATTTAAGTTTTTGTGGCGTTTTATTTCAATCGCTTCGCGGACCAATCGAGGGATGTGATGCGCTTCACAAGCTAAAATCTTGGCTTGATCGAAATGGATCCGGTGTTCATTTGCATTATCCAAGATATGCTCGCATATTGCAGATGCTTCTCGTTGTTTTTTAGTAACCGCTCTGATATGTTCCTTTAAACGAGTTGCAATACTTCTATGGGATGCGTCCTACATAAGAAGTCCCACAGCTACAGGGGACTGAATGAACGCCCGGAGTTTGAAGATGAAAGTAATCTTTGGCTGAGGTTAGGTAACTTCTCACCTTTTTTGGTGGTAAAAATATGGCTTTTACCCAATATTTCTTGAGTAATTTTCCTACACGGTCCGTAACACCCTTGGCGTATGGCAGGAAAGCTTTCTTGTCTAAGTTACTTTCGTCCCTTTCTCTTGGCTAATCTGGCTTCCATGTTGGTGGTAAAAATATGGCTTTTACCCAATATTTCTTGAGTACTTCTCCTAGACGGTCTGTAACACCCTTGGCGTATGGCAGGAAAGCTTTCTTGTCTAAGTTGCTTTCGTCCCTTTCTCTTGGCTAATCTGGCTTCCATGTTATTTGCTTCATCTTTTTTGATTTCGTTTGCTTTTAATACTTCTTTGACCAGGGCAAGTTCAGCGGAAAGACGGTCTTTTCAACAATATTGTGAACGCGCTGAACCAGTGTCGAGACAATGGATCTTAAATTTCCCGGAAGGTGTTGAGAAGTAGCATGCAAGTTTTTCTATTTGTGTGTGTGTTTTTGTGGTAGACGGTGTGTCCCGTCGTCTTAACATCCAAAAATGCGATCGAATTATCTTTTGCCTGTTTCATCGTTAACCTTTTTCTTAGATGTTAAGAGTTCAGATGTGCCAAGAAACTCGCAATGGTCGAGGTCAAACTAAGGGCTAATGCAAAAAGTATCATCCTCACATGAAATACTTTCAGAGATTTTGGGAAGTCGGCTCTTCTTCTTCAGTGTAACCATCCACCATGGGTAATTATACCTGTGCTTGAGAACGGATAGAAATATCTTTCATGACTGAAACGACAAGGAGCCATGATCTTACTTTATTTTTAAAAAAAAGCTGAGAATTAAAGATCTCGTCATAGGGTACTCGAAACAAGCCTGTTCATTCTACCCGTTAATTCTTCGGGCTTTAATAAATTTGGGCAGCTTCTTTCGGGGTAAAAACAATTTAATTTTAGTCTGCTTATAGTTTTTAGCATTTGAAGACTCCAAATTATTTTTTTTGCAATCGTTTAAGATAAATTAAAGACGAAAAAAACACACTAAACAAAAAGTGCGTTCCCCCAATTCAAATGCAGCCTTAGATCATAAAATAAGTGTTCTCTGTCGAGTATTTGACAACTGCTTCGAACATTCACAATATCGAGGACGTTTTTCGGCAACTATACTCTCCTTGTTCTACTATACGTCATTCTTGAACTTTAAGTTGATTTTGTGAGTGGGTAACTTTAAAAAGTTTTTTTTTTTTTCACGACGTTATATCGCAGATCCTACGTTCTATAACTGTGCTAGAAGAGACACTTGTAACTTTTTGGAAAGCTCCTTGCGAGGTTTCCATATAACATGGAGCAGAGAATCGGAAAGTATAAAACAAATTAGAAAAATCCCAAAACAAACAAACAAAGTAACAAACGAAATTTCGAACTACGGTTAGGTACACAAAGGAGTATTTCAAACCTTTGTCATACCTTTCAAAATTGGAATCCGCACACAATAGGTGAAGGCAGCAGTGAGTGTCCTATATTTCCCTTTGCAGCAAAGGTGTTTCATTCGAAAAGGATAACATTTTTTTTCTGTTATGCGACATCAGGTTTTATGAATGGTTGTTATATTCCTACGAAATTCATCTTGAACCGTCTGAGAAAAAGAAGACACATCCTTTCAATTACTGCCGGCAGTTCTTAACCTACTGTACAAAGGATTATGTGAATATAGGGTGAAGTGTGCAGAGCTCAGTTGTTATATTTCATTGTTTTTCTCCTTTTTTTGAAGGTATAATAACACAAACGTAACCCATTTTGTCACATAAAAGGAGGTTGATGCACACTGAAAGAGTTTCATTTTTAGATATGATCACACTAGAGCCTTGTTGCAAGAAAAACATGAAAAAAAATCTCCAGAAAATAGTGTTAAGAGAGGCATTGAACCTACCGGCAAAATCAATAAAGTGAAGGCAAATAGAAAGCGTTTGATTTTGTATCTGGTCTTGCATGCCATGTTGAAACTTCATAGATTCGAAGGGATGTCCTTTGCCTTCATTAATTTACGCAGAAAATAGATTCAGTACACAATTTTTTTACTTCAAGGACTTTTTTTAAATTCCTCGCAACAAATTTTAAGTGATGTGTTTTTTATGGTGTATCGTAGTGTCTTATTGATTAAACTAGTGGGTGGGTAACGATCCGCTAAGGCAAATCGTTGGATACTCCACCCCAAGTGAACCTTGTCAAGCTCAAATTGCCACATGTCAAAAATGACCATCTCCTTCAGCTAAAACGGGGCGTGGCATCAACCCCTTTTCAATAATACTGTATAGTTTTGGTTCATATATGATCTAAGGTAAAGAGCTAAGAGCTGAAGAGCTTAGAGCTGAAGAGCTAAGAGCTGAAGTGCTAAGGTAATTTTTCAACTCGTGCTAAGGTAGTTTGATTGAGATTGTCATATTTGTGATTCACTCGCGAATTAAGGGATTGGCTACCCTTTTAATGTTCTTTCACATCTCACGAGCGGAAAGGATTAGAAGAAGAATGAAAGGATGAGAGGTACCGGTGCACTCTTGTTTTAAACAGCTGCAGATTGAATTGTGTAGGAAAGACTGATCGTGGGAGGACATTCCACATTCGCGTTGTACGGCTTATGAAAAAACCTCTAAACTTAACTGTGCGTCCGAAAGTGGGCTCAAGGGTAAACTGATGTGCATTCGATCTATGCCGGGTATTACGGTTGAACGTCTTAAGGGGTGGAATGCAATTGGCTACTTCGATGGAACATTGTTTGTAGAAAAAGCGATAGAACAGTGATAGGCAAGAGACTTTGCGTCGATGTTCCAATGAGTCGATTGACTTCGCAATATTTCTGTCTCCAATGAGTTGTATCCTGTCTAGCAAATGCAATGCTGTCTTTGGAGCACCAGCCCAGACATGGGAATTGCATTCCAATTTAGGGCGAATATATGCCTTTTATAAAATAGGCAAATCAGAGGGGGTGAAATATTTCTTGCATCTTTTAAGGAAACCTAGGCATTTCGCAGCGTTCTTGGCGACTTCGAATATGTCTTCATTCCAACTAAGGTTGTTATTGACACACATACCGAGAATGGAAAGCGTTTCGGTTTCATTGATGCAAGTGCCATTCATGGATAATGGCTGTGTGTTTCGGTTTTGCTTCAATGACAGAGGATAGCATTGAGTTTTAGAAGCATTAAACTCTTCTCTATTGTGTGATCCCCATGATACGATGCTGTTCATGAGACAATGCTGATCAGAGTTTAATGAGTTGAACATACGCTGCCGTTCTAGTTCTACGTCCGAAGCGCAGGGGCGGGGAACCTAGAAGGTTACTGAGGTTACTGTCATCAGCAAAGGAGTGGATTGGATTAGTTGTAGCAGACAGAAGATCATTAATGAAAATGAGGAAGAGTGTCGGAGACATAACAGAGCCCTGGGGAACCCCAGCGTTTATTTTATGAACTGCGGACTTGAAGCCATCCAAAACAACTTGAATTGAATGGTTCAAAAGGTAATTACTAATCCATTGAATAAGAGATTCGTCGATTCCAAATGCACGCGTTTTCGACAAGAGAGCTTGGTGCCAAACTCTGTCAAGTGCTTTTGAAATATCAAGTGCAACAATCTTGCTTTCACCAAGAAGATGCAAGGAACGGTTCCACTTTTCCGTGAGATATGCCATCAAATCACCAGTGGACCGTTTGCTACCAAAACCGTATTGCCGGTCATTAAGAAGTTTTCGTGTTTCAAGATATTTCATAAGCTGACAGTTTATCAGCGTTTCCGTGACCTTAGAAAGAAGGGAAGTAAGTGCAATTGGACGATAGCTAGAGGGAGAAGAAGAATCGCCTTTTTTAGGGACGGGCTGGACAAATGCTGTTTTCCATCTACTCGGAAAGAGACCTGAGGAGTAGGACCGATGAAAAAGCTTACACAATGGTTTTGCCATTGGAAGCGTGGAAGAACACCTCTTCAGAACAATCGGGGATATTCCATCTGGACCAGCGGATTTGTGAATGTTGAGATCTCGAAGTACTCTTTTGACTGCACGAGCGCGAAAGTGAAGTTGTTCCATGGTAAAGTCGACGCGCTCCAGTGCAGGCGGAGACATCGCAGAATCAGGGAGCATGGAGCTAGCAGCGACATGCGCTGCAAGTAGATTGTGCTGCTTTGTTCAGAGAGGTGACAGCTGGAATGTCATTGTAAACGAGTGTAGGGATGGAAGCTTTGGCATAGTTTTTAATATTTTTGATGAAAGACCAAAAGTTTTTACTACCCTTGGGACAATGTAGTATTTTCTGCCTCAGCTTTTGGTCATATTGGAATTTGACACGGCGAATATGAGCATTACAATCATTTCTGGCTTGTTTAAGCTTTTTTCGGCTTGCCTGAGATGGTTTTGCCTTAGAGTGTAGTTAAAATACCAGTGGATGAAATGTCGAAACAAAACAACGAACCGACAATAATGATCCTGCATTCATCCCCGACACTAAACTGTCCAGCTCACCACAAAGAAAAAACATTCTAGACATAAAATCCTGCACGGACATAACACTTGCGGGGAAACCAAAGCTTATTCCCGCAAGTGTAATGTCTTTACGAAGAAACACAATTGTGTATCCACCAGGGTATTCAATTAGAAGATTTGGAATGAAAGTAAAAGAAAATAAATAATTCTTGGCCGACTCCAAGGACCATTGATCCCGACGAGAAATTATCGTACAATTTTCGCAAGTGTTTCGTGGCTTCTGAGCCCAGCGAGGTTCTTTTGATCGATTTTGAAGTCTGTCTTTGTCAATCTTTGATGTAGGACTCTAAGGGCTCTTTCCCTTTGGAATTTGATCAGATTTCAGCCATCCAATGCTTCCGATCTTGAATGGTTTCATGGAAAATTTTGAGACTTCACAGCTTTGTGACTACCTCGCAACCTCGATTAATTGCAGGATGGTTTTCCTTGCAATTTGAGCAATCTCTTGCGACCTGTTTATCATGTTTGCACCATTTTGTCTTATTCCGGGGGGAGTTTCTTTCTTTTCGTTTCGTTTATCTACGCAAAGAAACCGAGTCTAAAAGGCTTACTTTTCTACCGTGTGCGAAGTAAGTTACAAAGAGGGCTCAACTCCATAGCCAAAAAAGAAGCATGTTTCGTCTGGGTTCTAAATGACTAGACTCTGGAGCCAAGGTAGATATTCAATCGCCGTAAAAGCCTCTATCACGGAACGGTTGGACTCGAACAATTTTGCCGGGATCTGGACTTAAAATTCATTGGTATTTTATTGCTGTTTTGGGACAGATGTTTCCGGGTAGAACACAGATCTGTCTTTGCTATAGACGAATCCTGGAAAGATCTGTCGCAGAAAGGCTTAAGACGCTCACGCAGTAAGTTTAATAGGATCTTTTATGCGGATTTTAACAGGGATATGTCTCGATAATAAAAAGGACTCCTATAAAATCCTCCTATGATAATAAAAGAACTCCTATAAAATAAAGCGTAAGTACCCTACACTCAACCACCAAAAAATAAGTCAAAATCATATGGCGGATTATATGGTGGCGGAGGATCGGGAACGACGATGGAAGAACCATTTAGCCGCCGTTGCTCAGCAACCCTTCTAAGGCTCGGTGGCTCACTACAAGAGTGTTCAGGCCGCGCGTTGCTAATTCGGGATCAAATCGCGCCTGGGCCAGGTGCAAGTGTTTTTTTTTTTTGTTTATTTCAATGGATGTGTGCGACGCTGTTCTTGTCAGGTGACAGGCTTCTTGGCTAGTTTGGCTAATGATTTGGTGCATGCATCACCTCGTGAAAACTTCACATCAAGCCATCAGAGCCGGCGCGCCGCCATGTTGTTATTTTGCAACTGCAGGAAATTTCGCCTGACCACCTCCACTATTCTCTGTGCTTGGGTGACTAGGTTTCCTTCGCATTAACCTTTTTCCAGCTTTCTCCTGGCCCGATACTTTTTATATACTGCTGCCGTTTTTCGCTGCAACTTCTTTGCACGTGCTTCATCTGACACTTTTTTCCTGTTTTCACCCGGGGGCTGCCCGGGTTAATGACGTCTGGGAAGCAGTGTTGCCGAGTGCTAAAATTGAAGTTGCTAGACCAACCTCCAAAAGTCGCTAGATTAGCTGAAAATCAGAGCATAAAAAGTAAAAAAAAAATAATTGTACAAAAGGAGAAGAAAACATTTTTACAACAGTTTTTACAACAGATTTTTACAACAGTTTTTACGCAAATTGAATAGAATCGCACGGGACATTTATTCATGCACTGAGTATGATCACATTTCTTTGTCGCGCGTCGTCTGTCCGAGGTCCGAGTTCTTAAGGATTTTTGTAAACTTTTCAATACTTCGAATAGTGTTAAAAGAGGATTAGCGGGAAACGTTTAAAAATAAATCGTAAAGTGGCTCCACCGGTCAAATAAATAAAGAAATTTGACACGAGCATTCTTTTTCTGTCATTTGCATTCAGGTGCATAAAATAGGTGAATAGATGAATAGGGTGAATGTCCCATTCAATATAGATCAGTAAGGTGAATGGGATTTATGAGACGATTTATTTTTAATCGATTGCCAAGAGAATTTAAATTTGTATGGCAAATCGCGTGATTTATAGTGGATTTAATAAATATTAAGGCTAATCGCACACTTGCAATTTTATCAAGCATCAATAGTTTACTCACGATTTACGATAGCAGCACTCACTGAGCAACTTTTCTAGTTGAACACACAAATACAGATAAAAGAGTTTACCCTTTGCTCTCTAAAATGTCGGCGCTTTGGAAGAAATCAAACGGTTTCACATTCACACCCACACTCGAATATACAGCTACCAGTACGAAGAAGTCATTTCTGACAGCGAGCATCTAGAAAATTTGTGATGAAACACCGATTTAAAAGTTGCCGTGTGCGCGCATTCCTATGAAAGCCCATGGGACTCAAAAAGGCAATCAAAGCGTTGCGTGACTAAAAGTGTCATGTGTGCGATTAACCTTATATTAATCGCGGATTAGTGCCCGGTGGAGAAATGGCATTAGCAACATATATAACAGAATGACAAATAAATTTAAGATAAACGAGATGCATTGCACAGAAGAGACTATACTCGTAGTCACTTGCACTCACATTACGTATAAGGTCTTCAGTTTGCTGTGTTATTATAGCGCATTTCAGAACGCATAAAATATGAAACTATTATAGATGACATGATATAAACAGTCCCATTACATTTATGAAAAAAAAAACTGTTATTTCCGTGTCATAAATTATTTCTATAAGTCAAATGCCTGTGTCCCAAAGTCGCTAGAAAAGTCGCTAAAAATAATCTAGCGATATTTTTGTCGCAGCGAAAATATTTTTTGTCGCTGACTGTTCTTCTGACTGTACACAAGCCGCTCTCTGTATGCTCCGGCTACTCCAGGTGAGCTGAAGCGTCAGCTTCTAGTCTGCATATAAAAAATTCAGCTTTTTCGCAACAAAAACAAATCTGCTTTTTAGTATTTTGCTTTATTTTGTTATGACTGTTGGAACAGAATCTTAAAAGAACAATTTCGACTCCAGTCCAATTTTGTCACATCAGGAATTTCGACCCCAATCCTTTCAGAGAACAGAATTTTTAAAAGCTGAATATTGAAACCAGAATCTCTAAAAGCTGAATAACGTAAAAAAAAATTCGACCCATCCCGAATTTGGACCCCAATCTTCTAGGGAACAGAATTTCAAAAAAGCTGAATATTCAAAGCAGACTGTGGAAAAAATGATTTTGTAAATAGATTAAGCGAACACATCCGGTATCCAAACTTCAACCCAATCTTCTTGCTTATAATTGGGAATTTTGACCCGAACCTATTCAGAGAACAGAATTTTTAAAATCAGAATATTGAAGCAGAATCTTGACAGGAAGAATTTTGAAAGGAGAATTGCGTAAAAAGAGTTTCAACCCATCTGGGTTTTGACCCCAACCCATTGAGAAAACAAAACTCTCCTCAGAACAAGAACAGAAGCTGAATTTTTGAAAGCCAGATTTTAGAATTAGGCCACATCCGGAATTTTGACAGTAAGTACACTTCTTTCAAGTGAGAGCGATGTCAAGCGCAGACGGAGCGAGCGCTTTTCATAGTTACTCCATCTCCAGCAGGGCCCTGAAAATGGAAATTCCAGTGCTCTTGAGATTAGGGATAGGGAGTAGAACAGCCCCACAGTGGATGAAGTCAAAGAGAGAGTGTGAGAGTCTGATTGATTCGATAGAATCCCGCCAAAAGCTCTCAAGACAATGGGTGAAGAAGGTGTGAATTGGCTGGCACGTGTCATACAGGTGGCCTAGGATAGCGGGCGAAATAGTGCCTATTTAAAAAAAAAACAATTGAGTAAGTGCAAGAGTTCGTCTGTGACAAACTCTTATATACCCGACTCGGGGTGTAACACCAAATCTTAGAATGTTTTGTCCCGAATTCATATATTATTTTTATAGGCCACGTCCCTAAAAGTTTGTCTGGGCTAAAAATTATCAATTAATTATAATTTCGTTAGAATCATGACAAAATGCGTTAAAACCAAAAAATATTTCGGAAAAAAACCCCGTTTTTTTCCTTAAAACGCCCCCTAAAAGTGGGCGGAGCTTAAAACTTTCTATAAACCAGACTTAGCAAATAGCAATATCTTCAATATTTGTCATATATTTTTTTTCGATTTGGAGTGATTTTTCCGATGAACCGGGGTTTTTAAAGATCTAACATGCTAAAGGTGGGCATGGTCGATATTGTAGGCGGTCCAATTTTTGCTTCCTTAGAGGTTTTGGGTCATTATTGCTCTATACCGAAATGATTGAGTTCCTACGCTTTGGCATTTTGAAAAAAAATTTTAAATAGAGGTTGTCTTACATTGAAGCCAGTAGTGGGCGTGGCCATTAACGGATTTAACCAATTTTCACACTTTGTCTGAACAAAATTAAAACCAGGATACGCTCCAAGTTTGAGCGTCCTAGCTCAATTTTAAAGACCTAAAAACTTCACACATACGGACAGACGGACGGGGGGATGGACGGACATAGCTCAATCGATTCACCTGTCGGTCTCGATCATATCTCTAAAAGGCCTTGGGGGTCGGTGATTATATTACTGTGTTACAAACTATGCGCTAAAATTCATATACCCTGGGTCGGGTATAAAAACGGAACTCAGGAGATATTAATCTGAATAGAGAGCTTAATCTCCTCAAAAGTCTTCTGAAAAAATTATGCTTAAAGAAATTGCAAGAACGTTCCAGAGCTGTAGTCGAGGCATTGTTATGGGAAAAGGTGCAGCTTTTGGACTGGCAGAGGCAAATCGACCAGCTTTTTTGTCTTTAGGCTATTTTCGAAAAGGCTAGATTCGGAAAAGGTTTATGGCCGAGTCTCTCGTTATCAGTCCTTAAAAATTAAGCAGGACTATGTACTCTCTTCCGAGAGTCACCCAGTCTTTGTATGGGAGCTGCAGCAGCTGTGTGCGGAAAATTACCTCAAATTGCTTTCGTCCAAGGGTTTTTTGCTCTGTCGTCTTTCTCTTTCATAGCATATGGACTGGATAGTGGCATGTAGACGTCGCAACATATATTTCGGCATGTCTGACTTCAGAAAAAGTCACCCAAACGAATGTTTTACAACAATTCGAATGCCTCCCTATGAGATGATTTTAACTGATTTTTAGCTCCGAGATGAAGTCATTAAAAGGAGACTGATTCCTTGTGCCTTGATAACATGACTGTATTAGCTTCTGTGTCCTGTTGCAGAATTTGAAAATCGAAAAGATGTCTATTTCCCCAGTGCAACTGGCACGAAATCCATTTCGTATGCTATTTTGTTGCCTTAGTCCCGGATTCATTCATCACAGCAGACGAAGAGCAGCGAATTGAAATCAATCCTTTGACATTCGGTTCTTTGTAGCCCATAGTTGTGTCACACTTGCATATCTACACATGTGATCTACATTTTCCCCGAAGAGCATGCAGAGCATGCAAAATACGCTTTTCGCATTTCGAATGCAAAAACGTATCTCAAGTCGTATTCTTTGAGCGTGTATGGAGAAATTATTGCTTTCAGCACACGCTCTATACCCAGTGTGAGGAAATTTTTATTTCTCTTTTTTTTTCTTAAGGAAGATTTACTTGCACGAATAAATGTATGCACAGCATTTGCCCATGATCTAGATTTTTCGCACACACCCTTCCAGCGTGCATAGCTGCCAAAGCAATTCCAAAGTAATTATGTACATATTTCTAAATGGAAAGCAGTTCCTTTCACGCCCCGTAGTGCTCAAGTGTAGATAGCAAATACATAAATATTCCTTTTCTACGCCTTCCTACGGATGGATGATGTGCATCCACAGGACACGCAGGGAGCTCATATTGTGTGTGTAAGTGTGGGGGAGAACGAGGTTTTCCACCAAATGGAAATCTCAATAAAGTCACGGAATTGACCGGAATCTAAAAACCCAAAACGGGAGCCTTGTGTATTGCCTCTCCATCGACGAGTCCTTTAATTTGCACTAGCCATATTCAGTGCAGGGAAATTCCAGGGTGTTTGCGCAAAGAAAACGAAGAACGTTCGTCCTCTTTACTTTGGATCTGGGAAATGGAAAATTCCAATTTTGCAGGATCCACTTTGAGTGCGAGTGTGTCCACCGACCGGTGTGTTTGCTCTGGACTCAACCGAGCGATTGTTCTCCATGAAAGTACCTACCTTCCTACAGCGAGCATCCATGTGAAAATTAGGTCAGCGGCGGCGTGTTTCTCTCTTAATTTGTGCTCCTTAATTTGCAGTTTCCCTCGAGTTGGACCGGAAACGAGGGCGGGCGGGCGAAGAACATTTTCCAAATTACTTGGAGCTAATGACTTATTCCCAAAGCGAAGGTGTATTGCATAAGGACACGAACTCAACGTGGCGTACAAATAATTTCCTAAACAACTTAGAAGGGTAGAGAAAAGTTTTAAATTGATTCCATCCTTCTCGTAGATATCCTTGTAGACAGTGCCGACGGAATAACTCCCATTCTATGAACCTTTATTGGGCGGGCGGGTGGTTCTTGGTTATCACGGCTGCGCTCAAACACTGAAGTACACTTAGGATTACGCGTGGAAGGTCCTAAACTTTCGCAATAATTTTGGGGAAAGGAACCAGCATGATGACGCCTCATTCGCTTTCTTATAAAGCTAACACGTCATTATTACCCTCGTGGGGGATTAAGGAATGACGATAACGTGCTGGGTAGTCGGTACATTTATGGTGGAAATTATTATCATTTTAAAGGATAATGCGGTGAGGATAATACACAGTAAGATTCTGCCAGACCTCGGAGCACTGATTCGAGTACGGATTAATGAAAAATAAAAAAAATAAAAAGCACCGCACCACTGGGTGGGTGGCATCACATGAATCCTGTTTAATGAATGTCTTAATTTGCACGTTATATCTGCGGGATGATTAAAGTAAACATCCTAATTGGGTAATTTGAGTGCACAAGGGCTTCACGAATAAATTTCAAACCTACTGCCCCCCGCTGCCGCCGCGCCGTAGTGAGCACCCATTCCAATGGGAGACAGACCCCCATGTCAGCAGGCAGCAAAATCCTTGAATAGCACAAAATGCAATTTCACTCGAAGATGCTTGTTCCTCTCTCGGGTACATATTGCACTCCTGTGGAGGACTTGTAAACACTTGACTTTATTTTCTACTGGGGAATCCAATCAACGTAACGACTATTTGATATGGAATTTGAATGTTTACCAGCAACTCGCTCTCTCTCGCTCTCTCCCGCCTCTCGGTGTGTCGGCTCGAAAAGACTGTGGAGCATGAGAAAAGAAACTGGGAATGTGGGAAGCGCGCTGTGAGTGGTTGTTATGGAGCTGAGGTTGTTGTGTAACGTAATCACTTGGGTGGGGTTGTTTAGAAGAGTCCTGTGTGGGCGGTGGCGGCGGCGACGGCGGTGGGCATTATGTCATGGCAGAATGATTTTCTATCACTCGAGGAGCGGATGCTGTCATGGAATTTGATAGTCTGCAGGGGCGGATAGCTTGGCCTATCATGGGAATATGCGGACCTTTACTTGTCCTGGGTATCCTTATATACATAACATGAATTACTTCCTTGTAACAAACACTGTGGGGGTGATTTGGACAATCATAGAACACGTTGAAGTGTTAACAAGCTAATCTACGTCCTGGAGCAGTGTTGCTTACAGAAGGCCAATTTCATAGGTGAAGGGTGTGTAGAGCTTGAAGTATGGAGCACTGGAGTTTTGAGGGATATGCTTTAACACAGAGCTCGGTGTACATTCATAATTACACTGCATATTACTCAAACACGTAGGCATCATGTTTAAACACTGCCATTAAAGCCCTACGAGCAGGATTAACTATATGGGAAATTCTTTAAAGGAGCTTCATAACCCAGCTTTCTCTTATTCTACATCAACAGGAGTTTCTGCAATTTTTTTACGAACCTAAAAAATCTGGTTAAATCTGAAAAAAAAAATCGAAATTGAAAAGAATTGAAAAAAAAATGTAAAAAATCGAAATCAAACCTAACGAGTCACCATCAAGGAATAAATTCAGATTTGTGATGGAATTTATTGGGCTTAGCATCGTGAATTTCGTTTTTAAAACTTTCCAGCTTTTAGAGTTTATTCTAAATTAATGACTTATCATTCGTTTTTCATCATCAAAGGGCCGCGGAGCGAGGGTGGCTTAATCCATTCCATCTTTCCGATCCTCTTCCGGTCTCTTTCCGGTCCTTCCATCTTTCTCGATCCTCCGCCACCAACTCAAGAGACTCCGGCGCAATCCCCAAGCGGGACTCAGAGAGGTTCCTTACCTGATTCCACCACCTGTTTCTTGGCCTACCAGGGGGGCGACGCGCTTGCATCACGGCTAGCATGACCTGTCTAGGAAGTCTGTCATGGGGCATGCGAACAACGTGTCCAAACCATCGAAGAATCGATAGCTCCACTCGGAGAAGTAGCTGCTCAACATTAAGACTCCCACGAATACTGACATTTCTCAATCTATCCCTTAGAGTAGCACCAGCAACGCACCTCAGGAATCTCATTTCAGCAGCTTGTACCTGCGATCTAATTCTTTCGGTCATTACCCAAATTTCATGACCATAGATGAGGGTCGGAACGAACTTACTTACTTACTTAAGGTGGCGCTACAGTCCGGGGTGGACCTGGGCCTCAGCCAACAAGCTTCGCCAGCCAGCTCTGTCTATAGCTAGCCGTCTCCAGTTTCGCACGCGAAGTTGGCTGAGGTCCCCTTCCACTTGCGTGCGCCACCTGAGTCTCGGTGCTCCTCTACCGCGCCGTCTCTGCGGTGTGGATTCGAAGATTTTCCGGGCCGGGGCGTTGGTGTCCATCCGCTCTAGATGACCCAGCCATCGTTGACGTTGAGTTTTGACTCTTTTGGCTAGGTCGGTATCGCTGTACAGCCCGTACAGTTCGATGTTATATCTCCTCCTCCACTCTCCGTCTATGCAGACGGGACCGTAAATCGTCCGAAGAATTTTCCTCTCGAAGCAGCCTAAAGTGTTTTCATCCGCCTTTGACAGGGTCCGTGCTTCTGCACCGTAAAGCAGGACTGGGATGATGGGGGTCTTATACATGGAAACTTTAGTTGCTCGAGAGAGGGCTTTGCTACTCAATTGCCTTCTTAGCCCAAAGAAACAGCGATTGGCAAGAGTTATCCTTCGTTTGATTTCAGCGCTGGTGTCATTGTCTGAATTGATAGCGGAACCCAGGTAGACAAAGTCCCTAACTACCTCAAAGTTATAGCTGTCGATGGTGATGTTTTGTCTAAGACGTCGGTGTTGGGTGTCTTTTCTTGATGACAGCATGTACTTGGTTTTGACCTCATTGACTGCTAAACCCATATTCGCCGCTTCCGTCCCAGTACTCACGAAGGCTTCACTGACATTACGCTTTGTTCTACCGATTATGTCAATGTCGTCTGCGTATGCAAGCAGTTGAACGGACTTTTGAAAGATTGTACCTCTGGTGTTGGCGCGAAAGTTCTGCACAATTCTCTCAAGTATGATGTTAAAGAAGTCGCATGACAGCGCGTCGCCTTGTCTAAATCCTTTTTTGACATCAAAGGGGTCGGAACGAACACTGAATTAAAAACTGAGATCTTTGCTTTCACTCCAAGCTCAGCTTTCCTGATGACCGGCCGGCGCACTTCCCTTACTATTGCTCCAGCTTGGCCAATTCTACAGGACAACTCAGTATCACTTTTCTCTTTCGTGAAAAAGACCCCGAGATACTTAAACTTCTCCACCTGTTTTAATGGAACTCCATTTATGTGCAGGGTACATTGCACAGGAGTTCGGGAAACAACCATCACTTCCGATTTGCTTACGTTTCATCCCAGCATCACCACAGACGGCTGCAAACCTATCCAGTGCTCGTTGAAGTTCCTCTTTGGATGATGCAAGGTGGCCAAATCATCTGCGAAAAGCAAGACTGCGCTTCACCATCCAGTCCATATATGCTATGAAAAGGAGCGGCGACAGAACACAGCCCTTGCGAAGTCCAACCAAACGCACATCAAAAGGACGGGATTTGACGCCATTTATCCGAACACAGCTTCTGCAGTTTCCATACAAAGACTGGATGGCTCTCAGAAGAGGCCCACTCAGCGCATAGTCCTGCAAAACTTTCCACAGTGTATCCCGAGTAACTCGGTCATACGCCTTTTCCAGATCTACAAAACACGCATAGGCCGGTTTGGCATATTCCCAGGCCTTCTCAAGAATAACGTTCACAGTAAAAAGCTGGTCAGTTGTTCCCACCGACCAGCTGACCCTGCAGGGTCAGGCTTAAGAATAGCCTTGAGGTAAGGTATGCCTGTCGTAAGAGTAGACTAAAATCCACTGGAGGAAGTAATCTTCAGGCATAAGTTATGCTGTCCAGGAGTATAAACTCCTTGTGGGGCCACCCTTGGCAGTAAAGTTGTAACTGAAAAAGATGAACCCGAAGGTTTAAATAAAATCCAGCAGCGTCTGATACATATTGTGCGGCTCGTTGGTCAGCGTCTGATGCCAGAGGGACGGCTGAATTTCAAATAACAGAAATCCAGGAGCGTCTGTCTCGGGACGAGCGGCTTCCTGGTCGGCGTCTGTTGTCCGGGTTAGGATCGGCCGAATTTAAACCTGGCAGCTAGGTATAAAATGCACCCCCCCAAACCATGAAAAGAAAACGAAAACAGCCTCGGATATTTGCTGATCCTGCAAATCCAGGGCACCCTTTGAGCCAAGCATCAATTAAAGCCTTGGAATCAGACGTAGTGAATTCAAGGGCTGTGAAACTATGCAGGGAAATTCTGGACGAGTTATCACTGTCACTGTGTGTTGGGCGCCAGGTCACACCGATATATCGGGAAACGAAGAAGCGGACAAGCTTGCGAGATATGGGTCTGGTATGAATGCATCTCTAGCCCTCAAATCTATAAGAGTCCCGCTGAGTTCGATAGCACGTAGGAAAGAAACTGAATCCTTGAGTAGAACCAACCTACGTTGGGCAGAACTTGATACGTGCAGACACACAAGGGAGCTATGACCAGCGGTAAGCAAAATGAGGTCCCTATTTTTGATCAGGAATATCCGAGTACTAACGGGAATCCTCATGGGGCACTGGGCTGTAGGCAAACAAAAAATTAATATGGAATTTGTAAATTTTTTCTATTTTTTTTTTTTTTTTTTATCCTCGACCGAGGGTATATTAATTGTGATGCATAGTTTGTAACACAGTGAGATAATCATCGTAGAGCCTCAAGACCTTTTAGAGATATGATCGAGACCGAGACGTGAATCGATTAAGCCATGTCCGTCCGTCCGTCTCCATATGTAAATGTTTAGGGTCTTCAAAATCAAGCTAGAGAGCTTGAAACGCGGCTTGTTTCTTTTGTTTCACAGACAAAGTGTTAAAATTGGCTCAATCAGTCAACGGCCGCGCCCACTTATTGAGTAGCAAAGCCCTCTCTCGAGCAACTAAAGTGTCTATGAATAAGACCCTCACCATCCCAGTCCTTCTTTACGGTGCAGAAAAATGGACCCTGTCAAACGCCGATGAAAACACTTTAGGCTGCTTCGAGAGGAAAATTCTTCGGGCGATTTACGGTCCCGTCTGCATAGACGGAGAGTGGAGGAGGAGATTTAACATCGAACTGTACAGCTCGTACAGCAATACCGACCTAGCCAAAAGAGTCAAAACACAGTGTCTACGATGGCTGGGTCATCTAGAGCGGATGGACAACAACGCCCCGGCCCGGGAAATCTTCGAATCCACACCGCAGGGACGGCGCGGTAGAGGAGCACCGAGACTCAGGTGGCACACGCAAGTGGAAGGGGACCTCAGTCAACTTCGCGTGCGAAACTGGAGACGGCTAGCTAGAGACAGAACTGGCTGGCAAAGCTTGTTGGCTAAGGCCCAGGTCCACCCCGGACTGTAGCGCCACCCTAAGTAAGTAAGTAAGTAAGTAAGTAAGAGCTGCAGGATCATCCCCTATGGCAGTCAGCCACATACGGGTTTTTCTTTCGACATTTCCTTCAACTCCATTCTTGATGTCAATTTAATTCGAGTGAAAAAGTCGAGTCTCTCACCTTTATGACATTTTTTGGTGACGTTGCTCAGTCTTTTCAATGAAGGTTCACTTGTCAAGTTTTTAGTCTAGGGAAAGTTTATACTGAACTTCGGGAAAATTTCCGTCAAGGAGTTTGAAATTGTGGTTCATAGCAAATTAGCAACGATCCCCATACCCATCCGAGTGCCATTGAAAATTTAGCTACGGGGTAGCTTTGACAGCTTTTAACTCATCTGTTTTGTATCGCTATAAGGTTAACCTATGTTCTTAAGATGATTTTTTAGAGTCCTCCTATAAACTTTCCAATCGTCCAAGCAATTCAACGTTTGCCCTGTTATTCGGGCGATTTTCACAACGGTCTTCGTCGGTTTTTTCAGTACTCTCACCGCCCTAGCGAAGCCAATTTAAAGTCACTTATCAAAAGCACTTCTCGGGCTTCAGGTACAGACTGGAATGCCTCCCAAGGTGGCTGATAGGACAACAGATAGGGCGCACCAAAATGAGCAACAAAACGAAAAGCCCAAGAGTGTTCGGCCTAAAATGAGAGGGTCCCCTTTTTAGCTTGTGTGAGGCGTTGTTTTTTTTATCTGGCAGCTAGTTTAAGCAGGTTTCCTCTTTTTCTTCTTTTCTTTTTAGAGTCTAAAATACCCAAGCAACATTTCTGTTGTGGTAAGGTTATATTTGCATGCTATAAGGCGGGCTTTGACTAAATATACTCTACTGCTCACACAAGTAAAGGCATAACACTTGCGGTAAGAGGAAATGACTGGGTTTTATGTTTAAGGCTCATCCGTCTGCTCGAAGCAAGACTCTTTGAAAAGTTCCATTACTAAAAATTCTAGGTGGCATAGTATGCTTTTTTGATTCCGAGAGACAATACCTTCCCGTTCTAAAAGGACACTTCCATTTCCTTCATACTCATTTTTAAGTATAACGAACATGCAAATGTTATATCGAATTATTAATACTGCCAGCGGAATTATATTTAGTAATTTATCTACAAGATACCTACTTAATTTCAGTATTGCGTGCCAAAATAGATAGCCAATTGCACTCTGGGAATAATTTGGAATGCTCAGCTGCAGGCAGTTTCTAAGAACGATTGCACATTTTTGGTCGCATGACAAATGGCACTTTTTAAATCGGTATCTCGCCCTCATTCCTCCTCCGTGAAGCCTCCACGTAAAATAAAATTAGCGGCAAAATAGCCCAACACTCTTGTTCGAAAAATATATTTTTATTTTGTTGTCGTTTTTGAGTGCATGTGAAATTTGTTTGCAATTAGAGCAAGGATAAACATTCAGGCGTCAAACTGAACGCGATGAAATATCATCGAAAAACACACAACTACCCATCGCACCACGCCGCCGCCGGAGAGTGGTGTTGTAAGGCGATAAATTCAAACAACTACTGCTCGACGGAGGAATGTGGTATTTCATGTCCTTTCGGTGCACAAGAGAACGGGTGGAACTCACGCGAAATCAGGTGAAAGCATCAGGAAAGCAACTACCTCCCCCGCCCTTTCTGGTTGACATTATTTTTTCTCCACGTAAAAAGAAGGAATTGACGTGCATAAAACACAACATTTACCAGCGTGGCAGAAGCACACAGGCACTGCTGGTGAGTCCTGGCGGCTCTTACTATACCAGCACTCGTCTCCAAGGAGCTGGGGGTGTGGGAAATCAGAGCCCAGCAAAAAGCGTACACCAGGGACACGGACACGTATATACACATGGCAGTCAAGAAAACATCAATTTAAATAGCTGCCTCCATAGATGGGTTCCAACAAATGGCAAGCACCCTCTCGTCAGCTCACCACACCCCCCTTAGTTCTGTTCTTGGTGTGGTGACAGTAAATCAACTAGAAGTGCCATAGGTAAGGATACAACTGAAGGTTCACACTTCTTTACACACGCACACACGACGACGACGACGACGACAATATAGAGGGACGTTTAGATAGATGGACGACTTTTAGTTGTGTATTTGCAACTAAGTTAGAACAAAAACAAAACAAAAAAAGGACTCAGTCGTCCTTTTTTCTATGGCTAAAGAGAGGTAAATCAATATACTAACGATGCCACCCACGCATTTGTTCACACAAATCCACACACACACGCAAACACATGGGTATATGAGAATGGAGAACGTGATAGAGAAAAACGATGACGTTGATGAATCCTGCGAGCACGATGTATAGAATGTCGGGAGCACTCACATTCGCCATTTGATATGCGGGGGGAGGTTGAGTTGATCAGACACCGGATACGGGCACGAGGATTGCATTTTCTATATGTAATATGCTAAATAAAATGTGCCAAAGGATGTTAGGTGGCGGCATGGGGCGTTAGTCAAGTGGAAAGAACCAAAAATTAACACAAAAAAAAAAATAAGAATCGTTATGTCGATGTATACTCTCACGTATCTTTGGTGGAACAGCAGATTTGCATGAATGATTTTGTCTATGTCACACGCTCTCTAGGATAGTACAAAGAGAGGACTGACAGATAAGATGAATGTAATAGATGTGACGTCTTACTCTATTGCTTTTCGAGATGCTACGGCTAAGAGGAAGCCTTTGATATGAAAAGTGAGTGCTTTAAATGGATAAGTGGTGACAACATGCCTTTGGTGATTTATTTTTTTTTTCATTTGAAAAAATTTGAATGACTACAACACGTTGTGCGGTCTTGTGGTGTTTGAAGCTGTATCAGGCTGTATTCAATGTTGTATGAGGTTCTCAGTTTTAGGGTGTCATAGGAGTGATATCCTCCTTATCTATAAAACCATCGCACTTCAAGAAGAACAGTCTTTGAAGACTGTTAAGGTGGCATATTTTGTTTTGTTTTTTGGCAAAAATTAAGTCTTAACAAGCAGTTGATCAAGCAGTTTTAGATGTTCCTAAAATAAGAATTTGGCTCGAAACCAAATGTCGGTTCGGTACGTTTTTCAAGGTCATACGTATGAAGTTCAAGAATCAAACAACGTGTTTTTATTAATTTAGGTAAACTTGCTTTCTATATTGACAATACTTTTGGCCAGGCAACAACTATTGGTCACTTTACGAAAAGGAACTTTCTAATTTTATGTAAAGTATTCCCTGCCCCACGTTGGGCGCCAGATTATGGAACTAAAAAACGCTAATGGCACAGGTTGTAGTCTGACACATTGCACCATGGCGTCCATATTAGCGCCCATATTTAGTGTCGGTTGGATGGAGTGGGGAACTAGCTAGTTCGCTGATTGACTTCCACTTGACTTGCATAGACATTAGGTCTAACCTACATTAAGAATTTAAATGTTGAAAATTTTTTAGCTGTACTTGTCAACTTTCAGGATGACGAATGATTTTGGCTGTTGAACCGAGCAGTTGTCTGAAAGCAATGATATCTATGATGCAGTGTTGTCTAATTGAAAGAAGGTGCAAAGGTCTTCCAAACACCCGAAGACCGCAAACGGGTTACTTACGAGCTCCTTCGAATACAGATAGAAAAATAAAAATTTCCGAAAAATGAATTAACCCCTGCGGCACACCCTGCTTCAGCGGCTTAAAAGCTGAAAATATCTCACCTATTGCAACTTTTTGCAATCTGTTAGACAGAAAGTCACTCAGAAGCTTAATGGCCCTGTCGCTAAACCCAAACAAGTATTTAAGTTTCCAGCATAGGATCCACTGATCAACTTTATCAAACGCTTTCGAAAAATCTAGCAAGCAGAGCAAAGCTACAAAGCCCTTATCAAAATCTGCGCGTACATCCTCAAGGATATTGACCATAGCCGAGGAACAGTATGGCCCTTACGGAGAGTTTACTGATGTGTGGTCTTGAATCTGTCTAGCAAGCACCTTTTCGAAAACTTTTGATAAGCATGGCAGGATACTTATGGGCCTAAAGTCATTAGGGGCAGACGCATTAGCCTTTTTCGCTATGGGAATGACTCTTGCATGTTTCCAAGCATCCGGAAAAGTTGAAGTGGTTATGCAAGTGTTAATCACATGCGTGAGAGGTCTGATTATCTCAGGTAAATTAAGTTTTAAAAACCAGAGCGATAAACCATCTTCACCAACAGAACTTGACTTGATCGATGTGAATGTTAAAAGAATTTCAATTTCGGATACAACCTCAAAGTCAGCCTGCGTAGCCAGGTTGGTTTCGGAGGGCCTATCATCAAAGTCAAATCTATTGGGAACAGTGCCAGTTTCTAAGAAGGAATTGTTCAACTCATCAGGGTCTAAGTGACATTGGTTATTACTTTTACCGTTTACCCCAATCTGACGTAGATTCCGCCACAGAACTTTAGGATGCAAGTTTGCGTTAAACTTATCAAAGTAAAAGTTGCGCTTTGATTGTCGAACTGCAGCTGATGAGCTGTTACGAGCTACTTTGTATGCACTCCAATTGGATAATGTACGATTACGCTTCCAGAGGTTGTAAAGCCTTTTTCCAAATTTAATGGCAGCAGGAACGTCTGAGGTAAACCAAGGACAAGATTTGTTACGGACGGCGACTGTTTTCACAGGGACGTGCTTGTTATAAAGCGTCTCGATGAGAAGCTGAAGACACTTCAGTTTGGATCAGGTATCTGCCATCAGATATCCCATGGGGCTATGGAGGCTGCAACTCTGAGCGAGCTATGATCAATTGACTTATAGCCTCTAAATTTAAAATAAGCAGGCTCTATATCTCGTTCAAAAACTATGTCGTAAGTGCAAAATATTAGATCATGCTCAGACACAGCTTCTAGAGACAACTGGTCGAACAGGAGAATGGACGAGGGATCAGATACAATAGAGAGATCTAAAAGGCTAGGCTCTTCGTTTGGTCGAAAACAAGTGGGACTGCACTCCTTTACTATAGTAAGCCCGCAGGAAGCAACAAAATCTCTAAATTGGAACGCACGTGAGTTTCTCCTAAGTCAATCAGCATTGAAGTCTCCAGCAACAACAATGTTTTCATACATTGAGGAAAAGTCTAAAAGAGCTGAGAAAAATGGTTTTGGCGAAAACCTTCTATTAGGGTTATATCAACAGGCTATCATACACTTTTGGAGATTATCAGATACTTCGTGAGAGGACTTACGAATTTCTTTACAACCACCTGTTCGGAGGGATGTTGTTTAAACTCTTGCTGTGCATATAGCTTGTCCATCATGAACACCTTGTCCCCACACAGAGACATTCACAAATTCACGTGGTACAAGCACAGTTTAAATCAGAAGCCACTGATTAATTTCTTTGTTGTATCATCGTGTGTTCAAAGAATGATTTGTGATGATCGAGTTTTCAGGGGAGCTGAGTTGTCAACTGATCTGTGTAAATTGTTTTTCCGTGACAGTATTCCCTTTCAACCCAGGCAAAACCCAAGACTGGTGACCCGCATACGGTGGGAAAGGTTGCAGGATGCTGACTCTGATTTCAGAGACCGTTTTGCACAGCATGATTCGGAGAAGTTTGAACAAATTCCAACTGACCTTTTGAATGTAGAGGAGGAATGGCAGCTGTCTTTATCGGCAGTCATTGCCTCTGCAGGAAATGTTTGTAGAGTGAAGCGGCTTGGGGTAGCGGCTGGTGGTGAGAAAAGAACTGCTGGGTTTAAAACGCCTAGAGTTCAAGAAGCCATCAGAGAGAAGAAGAGAGCCTACATTGCGTGGATCCCATGTAGAAACTCAACTTCTCGAGCCCGGTACAATGAGGCGCGAAGGACTTCCAGTCTGGCAGTCAGAACAGCAAAGGAACAGTCATGGAAAAAGGCGAGAAGTTGGAGCACGATTACAGATCTGCAAACAAGATATTTTGGCAGACCATTCGCCGGCTCAGAGGAAGGAAGTTAAATATCATTCAAGGGGTTAAATCCACTTCTTTCAAATGAGAGCGATGTCTTGCGCAGATGGAGAGAGCACTTTTCGGAGTTGCTGAGCCCCCAACAGGGCACTGAAGATGGCATTCCCACTGCTGACGAGATAAGGGCGGAGAATAGTCCCACAGTAGACGAAGTCACTGAAGCGATTAAATCGCTAAAAGTTGGCAAGTCTGCTGGAGTTGATGAAATCCGGCCGGAAATGCTCAGGGCAATGGGTGAAGAGGGTGTTAAATGGCTAACACGTGTCATCAAGGTGGCCTGGGATAGCGGGAAGGCACCTAGCAATTGGCAAACGGGAGTTATAGTGCCACAGGAGAGATTGCGCCAACAATAGGGGCTTATCTTCGGAAAGGTGTTGGAAACGCGTTCCAGAGTTGTAATCGAGCCTTTGTTACGGGAAGAGCAGTGCGGCTTTCGGCCTTGCAGAGGCACAACCGACCAGCTTTTTACTCTGAAGGTTATTCTTGAGAAGGCCTGGGAATATGCCAAACCGGTCTATGCGTGTTTTGTAGATCTGGAAAAGGCGTATGACCGAGTCCCTCGGGATACACTGTGGAGAGTTTTGCAGGACTATGCGCTGAGTGGGCCTCTTCTGAGAGCCATCCAGTCTTTGTATGGAAACTGCAGAAGCTGTGTACGGATAAATGGCGTCAAATCCCGTCCTTTTGATGTGTGAGTCGGACTTTTCCAGGGCTTTGCCCTATCGCCTCTCCTTTTCATTGCATAAATGGACTGGATGGTGAAGCGCAGTCTTGGCGAGCAATGTTTCGTATTGGCTGGCTGGATGAGCCATCTGCTTTTCGCAGATGATTTGGCCATCCTTGCATCGTCCAAAGAGGAACTTCAACGCGCACTGGATATGTTTGCAGCCGTCTGTGGTGATGCTGGAATGAAAGTCAACGTGAACAAATCGGAAGTGATGGTTGTTTCCCGAAGTCCTGTGCAGTGTACCCTGCACATAAATGGAGTTCCATTAAAACAGGTGGAGAAATTTAAGTATCTCGGGGTCTTTTTCACGAAAGATGGAAGGAGTGATACTGAGTTGTAAAGGAACTCCGCCGGCCGGTCATCAGGAAAGCTGAGCTTGGAGTGAAAGCAAAGATCTCAGTTTTTAATTCAGTGTCCGTTCCGACCCTCATCTATAGTCATGAAATTTGGGTAATGACCGAAAGAATTAGATCGCGGGTACAAGCTGCCGAAATGAGATTCCTGAGGTTCTTTGCTGAAGTTACTCTAAGGGATAGAGTGAGATACGTCAGTATTCTTAGGAATCTTAATGTTGAGCAGCTACTTTTCCGAGTGGAGCGATCGATTCTTCGATGGTTTGGCCACGTTGTTCGCATGACCCCTGACAGACTTCCTGGACAGGTCATGCTAGCCGAGATTTGAGTGCGTCGCCCCCCTGGTAGGCCAAGAAACAGGTGGTGGGATCAGGTAAAGAACCTCTCTGAGTCCAGCCTGGGGATTGCGCCGGAGTCTCTTGAGTTGGTGGCGGAGGATCGAGAAAGATGGAAGGACCATTTAACCACCCTCGCTCCGCGACCTTCTTAAAGGATAAGCGGCATTCGAAAATGATGATGATGATGATGATGATGGAAGGCGCGGTGGATTAAGTACCAAAAACTTCTCTTAAAACGGTTGCTAGTTCTTAAAAGAATAAAAAAGTTTAAAAACTAGTCCAAAAGGACTTTTTTTTCAATTTTATAAAATTTCGTAACACCTTGATCAGATTATTTGAACTGGATATTCTGCTGCTAGTGACACAAGTTTCTTCTTTTTAAAATAACGTAAGGACTTAGCACGCAAATCTCTTTAATTAAACTCACATTCCCGAAGAAAAATAACTCCTGTTTGATGACAGAGCTTCTCATCACATCGTTAAGCACTTTTCTGTAAGCTTAACGAATTATTTTCCAAGATATCAGCAGCAATTTAAATAAATAACCCGTGAAATTGCATTTTCTCAATTCCTACAAACTGCCACTGCATCTTACATGACTGTGCTCCTCTTACAAACAAAAACCCATTTAAAAAAAATAAAATTTTGAAACTTTTACGAACTCATGTAGTGGTGTACGACTTGCTGCACAAATAGCCCGCAACCAAAACTACACTCAAGGCCGCTACATGCAATAATTAAATTTCATTCCACTGCATTGCTTGCAACGCGCGAAGGCAGTCGTAAATTTTTAGACAGAATGGCGTCTAAATATTTGCGCCAATGCTGGACCGGTGGCGCGCGGTCTGAGGTGTTTTCAGCAAATAAGCATAAATAAAAGTTTCACCAAGCAAATAAAATGCTACATGATACGCTTTTGAAGAGTCGACAAAATGTACTATTCGAAAATTTCTAAAAATATCACTAAATTGTGGGCATTTGAATGTGCCTACTTGCATGTTTACTTTTGATTAGATATTTTGTAAACAATGAAATGCATTTGTCTTTGTGCACAGAGGACGAATAGCTTATTGCTTGGCAAAGGAAATAAATTTGATGGGAAAGACGAGTGAGCTAAAATTGCCAAAGATGCAAATTAGCTTTTGTTTCGATTGATGGCATACGAGCGAGGAAAAACAAACAAAAATCCCATTAAACACATAATGTGTCTTCTTGTTGATTCTCATGCAATTTAGTGACATAATGATTGATTTTAATTGTTATTCATTTTCAAAGGAACGAAAACGAGGCGGCACTGCTGACTGAATATGTTACAGGACTCCATTACTCAGTTTCACACTAAATCAGTCATTTTTTTTTCGAATTCCTTTTCGACTTTGTGGCACATGGCCAAATTCCTGAAGAGTGCTGATAAATTTTGGTGTTTTCAAAGAAATTAATGTCACGGATGGAGGAAAATAAACATTTTTGATTGATTGCTTCAAATGGTCTCTTTTGCAAAATTTTGTTTGCTTAGTTTTAATGGGAAAAAGTGTAATCCTTTGAGGATAATGGGTTTGAATTTGATTATAATTTTCATAAAGAAAATGTAATACTGAAATGGGTACTGGAAAGGCAACTCTTAAGAAATTATGGATGCCTTAACTAGTTAAGGTGCAGCGGGTAGATGTCATCACTGATCGGAAGTTGCCTTAGTTAAGGAAAATATTTGATAAATTTTAATTTATTATTTACGTCAGTACTGAGTGAGTGCCCGGAGAATACTTCAATTCCAACTCTTTTGCAGTTTTTAGTTAGCCTTCTCAGCGTTAAAGTAAATTCTATATTGGAAAAGCTCGGAAAAAAGGTCGCTCTATTTCCTTAAAATATGATTCTCGTTTGATCATACACTCTCTTTGGCTTAATCTCCTTTCAGGGTTTTCTTCCACTTAGTTGGCCAAATCGTCAACTGTAACAATTCTTTTGCTGCATGGCTCCAACTATTTCTTCTAGCTTCAGTGTATTAGACTAAACAGTCCGATTTCAAGCGTTGCTTGTCGCTCGTCTGTACGCTTGAATTTTTTTGGGTGCTTTGAACTTTGTGGAACTACTTTTTTCGTATCAACTGTCACAACAGTCCGCTTTGCTCAACAAACATTTCCTGCAAGCCACAGACTGCCGCCAGAAAAGGATGTCATTCCTTTTCTACATACAAAGACCTTCTCTTATGGATCCAAAACCTTGAAAATTGTTTGCGAGACCTGCAATGAAAAGCAAGATTTATGATAAAAATGACAGGAATTCAAGGAGGTGACTAGGAGCATGACTTACTTACTTACTTAAGGTGGCGCTACAGTCCGGGGTCGACTTGGGCCTCAGCCAACAAGCTTCGCCAGCCAGCTCTGTCTCTAGCTAGCCGTCTCCAGTTTCGCACGCTAAGTTGGCTGAGGTCCCCTTCCACTTGCGTGCGTCGCCTGAGTCTCGGTGCTCCTCTACCGCGCCGTCCCTGCGGTGTGGATTCGAAGATTTTCCGAGCCGGGCGTTGGTGTCCATCCGCTCTAGATGACCCAGCCATCGTACACGTTGTGTTTTGACTCTTTTGGCTAGGTCGGTATCGCTGTACAGCCCGTACAGTTCGATGTTATATCTCCTCCTCCACTCTCCGTCTATGCAAACGGGACCGTAAATCGTCCGAAGAATTTTCCTCTCGAAGCAGCCTAAAGTGTTTTCATCCGCCTTTGACAGGGTCCATGCTTCTGCACCGTAAAGCAGGACTGGGATGGTGAGGGGCTTATACATGGACACTTTAGTTGCTCGAGAGAGGGCTTTGCTACTCAATTGCCTTCTTAGCCCAAAGAAACAGCGATTGGCAAGAGTTATCCTTCGTTTGATTTCAGCGCTGGTGTCATTGTCTGAATTGATAGCAGAACCTATGTAGACCAAGTCCCTATCCGCCTTAAAGTTATAGCTGTCGAAGGTGATGTTTTGTCCAAGACGTCGGTGTTGGGTGTCTTTTCTTGATGACAGCATATACTTGGTTTTGCCCTCATTGACTGCTTAACCCATATTCGCCGCTTCCGTCCCAACTCACGAAGGCTTCACTGACATCAAGCTTTGTTCTACCGATTATGTCAATGTCGTCTGCGTATGCGAGTAATTGAACGGACTTTTGAAAGATTGTACCTCTGGTGTTGGCGCGAGAGTTCTGCACAATTCTCTCAAGTATGATGTTAAGGAAGTCGGATGACAGCGCGTCGCCTTGTCTAAATCCTTTTTTGACATCAAAGGGGTCGGTGAGGTCTTTGTCGATCTTGACGGAACAGCATGAGTTTTCCCTCGTCATCCTGCACAGACTGACGAGTTTGGCAGGGATGCCCAAACTAGACATTGCGCTGCATAACTCGTCTCTATAGACGCTGTCATACGCGGCCTTGAAATCGATGAAGAGGTGGTGTGTATCGATTTTGAATTCCTGGGTTTTCTCCAAGATTTGCCGCAGTGTAAACGGCTTTAGGCGTTCACACAGTACAGCAGAAAAGATCTTGTATGTGATGTTAAGAAGACTTATGCCTCTTATGTTGGCATAACTCAGAGGATCGGGCAAAAAATGCTGAGGTTCCATTCGTCGGGCATGCTTCTTCGGACCATATCTTGCAGATGAGCTGGTGCATGCTCCTAACCAGCTCATCGCCAGCGGATTCAAAAAGTTCGGCAGAAAGGCCGTCTGCTCCGGCTGCTTTGTTGCACTTGAGCTTAGATACAGCTACTTTTACCTCCTCCAGGTCGGGTGGGCAGTATCGTTTGTATACTTCGTCGGTAACGTCTTCGCCCGGGTTGAATGGTTCGTTCTGCCTGACAGCGGTATTTGGTTCGTCCTCGCCGTTATACAGTCTGCAGAAGTGGTCTTTCCAAACCCTCAGCACCGACTGCGATTCTACAACGATGTTCCCTTGATGTTCCTTACAGGCTTCAGTTCGTAGTTTATACCCTTGGCAGGACCTTTTGATCCTTTGGTAAGACTTTCTAACCTAATTCCTGTTGTAACATCTCTCTATCTCTTCAACCGCGCGCTTCTCGTGCTCTCTCTTTTTCCTTCGGAGAAGCCGGTGTTCTTCTCTCCTCCTCTGCTCGTAGAGCTCGCGAGCAGCTCTAGTCCTTCTGTGCAGCGCCGCTTTGTATGCTTCCTGTTTAGATGCATGTGCTTGCCGGCATTCATCGTCAAACCAGGGGTTTCGTTGTGGTGGCCGTGTGAAACCCAGCACTTCAGAGGCGGCGTCTCTGATGGCATTTTGGCAATGTTGCCACTGGCTATCAATACTTAATGCTCGCTGCATGGGACTTCGTAGAAGGTTTTAAGAGACTCGGTTGGAGAAGCACCTGGCGATCTCTTGCGATTGTAGTCGGCCGACGTCAAACTTCCTCACAGTATTTCCATTACTTGGCGCTGGTCGGGATATCCGCAGCCGTACCTTGGCTACAACAAGGTAGTGATCCGAGTCACTGTTGGCCCCTCGGAAAGTTCGGACATCCATGATACTGAAAAAGTGGTCAATCGCAATGTGGTCAATCTGGTTGACGGTTGATTGGTCGGGAGATCTCCATGTCCCTTTGTGGATATTGAGATGCGGGAACTGTGTACTAGCTACCACAACGTGTCGCCTGAATCAGCCTGAATCCGTTATCGGAGGTCGTGCAGGCTATGCTTTCCGACAGTACGACCAAAGATGCCCTCCCTTCCTAGCTTGGCATTAAAATCGCCTAGGACAATCTTAATGTCGTAGCTAGGGCACTGCTCATAAGTTTTGTCCAGGAGCTCGTAGAACATATCTTTGGTCTCGTCATTTTTCTCCTCTGTGGGGGCATGTGCGCATATCAGGCTAATGTTGGCGAATTAAGCCTTGATGCGGATCGTCGCGAGGCGCTCGCTTACAGGGTTGAAGCTCAAGACTTTTTGCCTAAGTCTGCTCTACAACAACGAAACCACATCCAAATAGGCGCTGTCTTTGATGCCGATAGCAGTCGCCGTAGTAGATGTCGCAGTTTTTCATCCTTCTTTTGCCCGGCCCGTCCCACCGCATTTCTTGGATGGCAGTAATGTCTGCCTTGCAGTCATTAAGGGCCTCCGCTAGTTGCTCGGCTGCACGTGGTCTGTTAAGGGACCTAACATTCCACGTGCAGATCCGGAGCTCGTTGTCCTTTTCTCGTTTGCATTGGTCGTCAAGAGTAAATCCGTCCGAACCCGAGGCTTGTTTCTGCTTCGTGACTGGTGTTTCTTTACGTGGCCGGGAAGTCACCCCGACGGCACGACCCCCAACCTGGAGGACCAGATCCTTTGTTTAGCTCTAAGGACGGAGAGCCAGATAGCCCGCTCCTTATAGGCCTGAGCTCCGAATACGTCGTAGTAGCCCATATAAGGTGTTCACTAAGTAGTTTGGCCTGACTGGAACTATGGACGCCAACGTTGATTCCATCTGGGGAATTCCTCCGCTGCCGTCCGGATGCAAGGAGAAGTGCCTTAGTGGGAACACTCCTCCCCCCTCTCTCGTCTGCTATCCCCAACAACCTTCCAAAGGGGTTGGAACCCAATCTCCAGTTGAGGTACTAGGCACCCGGTGTTCACCACGGGGAGGTGAGAGTAGGAGTTGATAGACAGAGGTTGGTTTAAAAAAACCTGTGGATGCTTGTATCCTCTTGAGTGCACATGTCTATCCTTCGACCACCAAATATTTTTGTATAAAACACCCAAATTATGAAAAAACTTTATTGCAAAAAAGGCCATTCTGAAAAAAATTTAAAAAAAATATTATAAAGATAATTTTTGCTTTTTTTCTTAAATATTTTTAAAATTTTCTCTTATTTATTATTTTGTCTATAATGTTTTTGAATGAAATTAGTTTTTTATAGAAATATTTAGCTCCGAGAATTTTGAATAAAGATTTTTATTCAATTCGTAACCTCACAAATCTGTTTAGATTTCCATGAAAACAGATAATCTGTTCAGATTTGTACTTTTCTCTAAAAAAAAAACAATATGGCGGATCTTTTCCTAACTGTGTTGCAGGTACCAATTCCAGCCGCAGAAAAATCATTGCCTTTTGTCTTTTGTGACCATTGCAGCCGCTTGAACTTCTATGAAAACTTTGGGAAACCGCGAATCCTCTAGCGAATTAATAAACTGACAACTGGTCTCATTTACGGTCGCAAAACAGTTGCAAAATAGTTTCTTTCAAACAAAATTTTGTTTTCGTATTTGTATTCTCTTCTCTTTTTTCCTCTTTATATTTATTCTCTTCTATTGTGATAATAATTTGGGGCGGGGCTTCAAATGCTACTAAAAAGTCGCAAAATAGTCGCAGATTTTTGTCTGTCGCAGAAAGAAACTCCTTTGTCTCCGAATTCGTTTGTCGTCCTCGCCATTAAAAAATTCCTAAAGTAATAGTAATTGCATCCTCGTGAATACTAGCTTATCCTTCACACAGTAACAGAGAATTCGAATGCTGGTAAGCAACTCTCTGTGTCCTGTTCAACTGTGATGGTGGACTTGGTCAGCTTCAAAATTTGGGTTATAACCTGGATAGCATATCACGAATTTATGGACATAACAAAAATGTACTCTCTGTATTGCCAATAAAGTCACTGTAGTAGATTGTAATTGTATTGATTCTTAAGAGATGAAAGTTCACAATAAAGTCGGTACAACCACTCAAGTCGTATAAATAATTTAAAGATTTCATAAATCCCTCTGGTCATTCGATACTTTTGTGCGCTGCACAGTTAATCAGTAAAATCAATACCAATATAAATTGTGCATCCTTTGAGAGAGAAGTTAAGTGAAATCGATATTTTTATACACCCCAGTGCATTGCAACGCGCTCAACATAAAAGAGTCCTTGAATCCTGCCGCAGCACGGCAATTCAATTAAGTGACTGCAATCGAATAATCGCACACGTGCAACTCGCCAATATAAAATACAATGTTACCAATGGCAATATCCATATCATGTGCCACACACAAACTAAAAAGCCAATTATATTCGCAAAAGTCAATAAATCCCATTATTTTATGGGCAAATGGATTCGGTTGAAGTGCTGCTGTGTATGTACGGGATCTTCTCTCGGATTGCAACACACACTGAAGTAGTAGCTTTGAACGAAGAGTGTATAGAGAGATTCTGGTTCGGGTTACAATTTCTCTAAAGAACTCACTGATAAAATCCACAATTATCGATGGAGGCGACAACGAGTCGTTTTCCTAGAAATTCGCCTCCTGACACAGGACTTATTACATAAGTCGGAATTCAATACTGAGTCGACAGATTTTTCCAAGAAAAATATGGATGTCAAAAGAAATCTTCCATCAAATCCCTGAAAATGTTGCCCTGTGCAAATGTGCAGTGCATAGGGACATTATCCAAGAAAATTTTCCTTGCGCTGCTAAATTCTTAGCAACTTACTCTTGCAAATCTTAAAGCAATAAATTGAGTTGGACCTACCCCTCGCTTCTTCGAATGGTCTTTCATTAATAATGCCCGATCTCCTAAACGTGACACCCGAAGTTGGCATTGCTTAGAAGCGAAAAAGAAT
Organism: Neoascia interrupta; assembly: GCA_947623515.1. Lineage (NCBI taxonomy): Eukaryota > Metazoa > Arthropoda > Insecta > Diptera > Syrphidae > Neoascia > Neoascia interrupta. The sequence continues at coordinate 111,554,309 of OX392464.1, forward strand.
TGCTCATCGGTTATTTTACGACATTCGTCCTTAGCGCCTATACACGAGTCCGTGTGTTTGTCCATTATTTATGGGTCATTTAAGGGCGCACATATAAATTGCCTACTTGTTTCCTGCAAAAGGGTGTACAAGCTCATGTTTATGACCATAAAAATGCATTTTAAATAAATCACTTGTTAGATTGAAACTAAGGACGGACTATTGCCTTAGGCGTATTGTTTTGTGATTAAGTTGCTGAAAAATCAAGGTTAACCGAGAAGCCAAAAGATAATAATCAACCTTCGTATTGCCTCTCAGGTCTAGGAAAAGACTTCACAGTTCTTATTGTATTCACTAAATACTCAAAGAGTCCCTAATGGGGTTACAGGATTACTGGCAGACTGAGCTTATGTGTCAAGTAATGGAAATACTGTGAGGAAGTTTGACGTCGGCCGACTACAATCACAAGAGATCGCCAGGTCCTTCTCCAACCGAGTCTCTCAAAACCTTCTACGAAGTCCTATGCAACCAGCATCAAGTATTGATAGCCAGTGGCAACATTGCCAAAATGCCATCAGAGACGCCGCCTCTGAAGTGCTGAGAATGAATGCCAGCAAGCACATGCAGCTAAACAGGAAGCATACAAAGCGACGCTGCACAGAAGGACTAGAGCTGCCCGCGAGCTCTACGAGCAGAGGAGGAGAGAGGAACACCGGCTTCTCCGAAGGAAAAAGAGAGAGCACGAGAAGCGCGCGGTTGAAGAGATAGAGAGATGTTACAACAGGAATGAGGTTAGAAAGTTTTACCAAAGGATCAAAAGGTCCTGCCAAGGGTATAAACTTCGAACTGAAGCCTGTAAGGACCATCAAGGGAACATCGTTGTAGAATCGCAGTCGGTGCTGAGGATTTGGAAAGACCCCTTCTGCAGACTGTATAACGGTGAGGACGAACCAAATACCGCTGTCAGGCAGAACGAACCATTCAACCCGGGCGAAGACGTTACCGACGAAGCATACAAACGATACCGCCCACCCGACCTGGAGGAGGTGAAAGTAGCTGTGTCTAAGCTCAAGTGCAACAAAGCAGCCGGAGCAGACGGCCTAGCTGCCGAACTTTTTAAATCTGCTGGCGATGAGCTGGTTAGGAGCATGCACCAGCTCATCTGCAAGATATGGTCGGAGGAAAGCATGCCCGACGAATGGAACCTCAGCATTGTTTGCCCGATCCTGAAGAAAGGAGACCCTCTGAGTTGTACCAACTACAGAGGCATAAGTCTTCTTAACATCGCATACAAGATCTTTTCTGCTGTACTGTGTGAACGCCTGAAGCCGTTTGTCAACAATCTGATAGGCACATATCAGTGTGGCTTTAGGCCAGGAAAGTCCATCATCGATCAAATATTCACACTGCGGCAGATCTTGGAGAAAACCCAGGAATTCCAAATCGATACACACCACCTCTTCATCGCTTTCAAGGCCGCGTATGACAGCATCTATAGAGACGAGTTATACAGCGCAATGTCTAGTTTTAGCATACCTGCCAAAGTCGTCAGTCTGTGCAGGATGACGATGGAAAGCTCACGCTGTTCCGTCAAGGTCGACAAAGACCTCACCGACCCCTTTGATGTCAAAAAAGGATTTAGACAAGGCGACGCGCTGTCATGCGACTTCTTTAACATCATATTTGAGAGAGTTGTGCAGAACTCTCGCGCCAGCACCTGAGGTACAATCTTTCAAAAGTCCGTTCAATTACTCGCATACGCAGACGACATTGACATAATCGGTAGAACAAAGCGTGATGTCAGTGAAGCCTTCGTGAGTATGGGGAAGGAAGCTGCAAATATGGGTTTAGCAGTCAATGGGGGCAAAGCCAAGTATATGCTGTCGTCAAGAAAAGACACCCAAAACCGACGTCTTGGACAAAACATCACCATCGACAGCTATAACTTTGAGGTAGTTAGGGACTTTGTCTACCTGGGTTCCGCTATCAATTCAGACAATGACACCAGCGCTGAAATCAGACGAAGGATAACTCTTGCCAATCGCTGTTTCTTTGGGCTAAGAAGGCAATTGAGTAGCAAAGCCCTCTCTCGAGCAACTAAAGTGTCCATGTATAAGACCCTCATCATCCTAGTCCTGCTTTACGGTGCAGAAGCGTGGACCCTGTCAAAGGCGGATAAAAACACTTTAGGCTGCTTCGAGAGGAAAATTCTTCGGACGATTTACGGTCCCGTCTGCATAGACGGAGAGTGGAGGAGGAGATATAAGGAGGGCTGTACAGTGATACCGACCTAGCCAAAAGAGTCAAAACGCAACGTCTACGATGGCTAGGTCATCTAGAGCGGATGGACACTAACGCCCCGGCCCGGAAAATCTTCGAATCCACACCGCAGGGACGGCGCGGTAGAGGAGCAACGAGACTCAGGTGGCGCACGCAAGTGGAAGGGGACCTCAGCCAACTTCGCGTGCGAAACTGGAGACGGCTAGCTAGAGACAGAGCTGGCTGGCGAAGCTTGTTGACTGAGGCCCAGGTCCACCCCGGACTGTAGCGCCACCTTAAGTAAGTAAGTAAGAGCTTATGTGTATCCTGGACTGAAGCAATTAATTTTTTATTTTTGCCAACATGTCCTGGAAAACGAATTTGAATCTTCTTCGGCAATCTCGGGGAGTGGTTTCGAAATACTTAAGGTTTTATCTTTAAGGATGTGAAACAAGAACAAAAAATTAAAGCATAAGAGGCTTAACAAAAGTGGGCGTGGTTAATGAAAAGGCTAACATTTTTTAGCTTCTTCAAAGACAATTACAAGGCAATGTTACATACCAAAACTGAATGCGCTAGCACCATTGTAACATAGCTAAAATTTTAAAAAAGTATTTTTTAAAATTAAGGATTGTTGCACATACCGGCCTGTAGTGGGCGCGTCTGTGGGCGGATTCAGTTAATTTTTAAACGATCTGAAGGACTAGACTTCCAGCCAACCCACCAAATCTCAGATCTCTATCTTAAAATTTAAGGCCTTAAAGTTGTTTACATACGGACGGACGGACGGACATGGCTTAATCGATTCTCCTGTCGATCCCATTTATATCTCTAAAAAGTCTTAGGAGTCTTATTTCACTGCGTTACAAACTATACTTCAAACTTAATATACCCTGGGTCGGGTACAAAAATGTTATCCCAGCATTGACCACGCCTACTTTTTAAACAGTTTTAAATAATTATTTTCCTTTTTTTTAAATACTTTTAAGTATGTACGAAATTTGGAAATTCTGTGACAAAAATTAAGGTATACAAATTAGATGCAAATTGTATACCTGCATACAAATTGTGCTTGGGGCTTTCATTCAACGGGACCTTTTTTCTAGAGCCCTTTTTACCATTTTTTGACTGACCGCTAAAAACAGGACACTCAAATTGGTGATGGTTCCATTTCTTACTAAGTACCTTACTCACTTATCGGGCTCCCGCGATCCATGTAGCGTCTCTGCCTGGTTTATGTACAGTAGCTTCCATTTTCTGCGATCCTCGTCATGCTGCTTCCGGTGGTCAGCCTTGGTTCGAAGACCCTCTTGGCTGGAGCTTTGTTGTCCATCCTCTCGATGTGACCGTGCCAGACTTCGTGTTTTTGCTGTTTGAAGTAGTGTAGGAGAATAGGTTATCACACAATTTATTGGAGACATGATGAAGCTTTTTTATACGCACTGTTTATACCTACTTTCCAACTATTTGTAAATTTTATTCTTTAAATTTTTTTTTCTTGTGTCTTTACAGGTAAGCCAAACGAAGAATATCGTAAGTAGTGTATACAAAATAACGGATATGTCTATGTATGAAATTTTATAAAAGTCTTACATTGCTGCCCAATGAGGCCGTTGCATCCGTCACGTTGAAGTACACAACTGACAACTCAGTGAAATACACACGTTTTTATGGGAAGCGACGTACGTCACGCAGTTCTTCTATGGGCCGCTTCCCATAACAACGTGTATATTTAACTGAGTTGTCAGTTGTGTACTTTAACGTGACGGACGCAACGGATTCATTGGGCTGAAGGCGATTCGAGCTTTTTTATCAATTTTTTGCCATAAATTTCGAAATTGACAAATTACGCCTGTTTTAAAAGTCGTACCTCTTTTACCCAACTAAAGACATGAAACCAGAAAGCGCCATCTGCTCTGACTCTATCTTCTAAAGCCAGATAGACAGGATATTCACAATGGATATTTGTGCGATGGTTTTTGCTACTATTTTGAAATGCCAATTGCTGAATGCACTAGCAAGTAGACAGACAGACCTTCCAGCTATACGAAACGTATATATCTACCACAATGTTGTTGTCTTCTCTGATACATTTATAGCTGGCCCCCCAGCTAGGAGGGTGGTTTTAACACTTTGAGTCTTGTCCTACCCCACCGCATATCATGTGTAGTGGTGCGTCGCTTATGCTCCAAGCATAGTTTTCACATATGATGGATATTGCTAAGGATTCCTTATTGCTCCGCTCATGGTGTGAAGCAGAAAATTGGGTGAAGGTTTCTTTAGCAGGAGAAACAAGAGGCGGACAGCCGAGATGAAATTAATATTCCAAAGTTATGGAGGGATAGAGAATAGAGATGATTGTACCGGAGAGACCCAGATTCATGGGGCATACAAACAGAATCTATTGTATTGGGTGTGGTTGTTCTCATATGACACAGTATGGCTTGAAAATGGAAGAACGAAATATTGCTGTTGTAGGTGCTTTAACCTTCGAAATGGATGCTAACGCTTTACTCAAATGGATTGGTGGGGTTTTCTCAAATTATGAATTTAGCTGGATGAAATTTAAATTACAAAATTTTACACAAAGCTTAACTCATAAAACATTCAGTTCTCGTTAGTTTTTAGTGATGTGAGTTTTTTTCCGAAAGGACATTGAAAAATTTCTTATGAGTGCCTTAACATAGGCGATTAAATGAGTTATTTTTATACCCTACCCAGGGTATATTAAGTTTGTTGTATAGTTTGTAACGCAGTGAAATAAACACCGTAGATCCCTAAGACCTTTGAGAAATATGAATGGCCGACAGAAGAATCGTTTAAGCCATGCATACGTCCCTCCGTATGTAAACAGCTATTAAGACTTAAATTTTAAGCTATAGAGCTGAGAGTTGGTGTCCAGTCTTTCAGATCAAGAAGCTGAAAATTAGATGAAAATTAGCTTAATCCGCCCACAGACACGCCCACTACAGGGTTGTATATGCGACCATCTCTAATTTAAAAAAAATACTTTTTCTAGATTTAAGCTATGTTACAATGGCGCTGGCGCACTCATTCTTGGAACTTTGCCCTGTAATTGTCTTTGAGGTGGCAGAAAAAGTTTGGGATTTTCATTGACCACGCCTGATTTTTTAAGGGATTTAAGCTTAAAATGACTGATTTTTAGTAAATATATATGAAATTTGACTAAAAATTATGTGACAAAAGTTGTTTTTCTAAATTTTTTGTACATAAAGTATATGCCTACGCCCTCTTTTGTGGGCGTGGCGTTAAAAAATTCATTTTTTGAGTTAAAAAGGCGGATTTTTAGGTCGAAATGTATGCAACTACCTAGTATAGGACATTCAACATTTATATTTTTACATCCCGCCCACTTTTTGGAGGCGTGGCAGTTTCCTTTTTTGGTAGGGTAGGGTGTTTTGCAGAGCTGGCTGGCGAAGCTAGTTGGCTGGGGCCCAGGTCCACCCCGGACTGTAGCACCTTAAGTAAGTGTGTTTTGCAATCCGTTGCGGATTGTTGCACTTTCCCTTGTTTTAACCATGTTTATAACTTTTCAATTTGCTCGAGTACATAAGGAAGTTTCTATTCAAAATTTGAAGTCCAAAATTTATGAGTAACGTGAATAATTGAAATCCTGCCCAAATTAATCCAGGAACTACGAGGACTAACTGTGTGTGATCAAAGTAGTCTGAGTTTCTTACTCAATGAAAAAAAAACTGAAACTAAGATACAGTCAGGGGCGGATTAAGGTAAAGTGCCGCCCTGGGCCCCACATTTTCGTAACAAAAAAATTCACCTTAAAAACGTGACTAAAATTTTGAGAGAGCCCAGGAATTAATTCTGTAATTTTCTAAGGCCGTGATCCATTGGGAGGCGCATTTTGCTTTTATTTTTTCATTCAATATTTTTGGCTTTGCATGCTATTGACATAGTTTCAACTTTTTGCAATTATTTTCGAACAATTTTGCTGGCGACTTAATTTACTTCTTTGTTTGAAGTAAGCTTGTCAGTGGGCAGATATTTACAACTTTACACATGAACTACTTCGAGACCTTAAAAACCCAGATATGTAGTTTCAGACTGTCTAAGTGTCTACCTCGCAATTTAAGGCCTTACGAAATATGAGGCACAAAAACAGGCGGGCGGGCGGATATGGCTTTTCGACTAACAATTCCGTATCGATAAAACATGCCAGGTCTTGAGCTTCTGCCATTAACGCTATAGTTTTGCAAGCTTCTTATTGGACCCATTAGATGGTATAAGTCCTTTCGAGAGTTAAAACAAAACGCCTGTTTAACATGACAGAGGCGACAGTTATGCCCAAGACCGTGCGACTTCTTTTTAATTTGCCGCCCTCTAAAATTTGCCCCTATGGGCCTGGACCCTAGGGCTAATATATCCCTGGATACAGGTTTGACTGATTCAAATTTCCGATGAATACGAGGTATGCTACTCTATCTGATGGAGCATACAGACACAACCACAAGTCTATTCTTCTGAATATGGGACATAGAACTCCGTGAGCTGGAAGCTGTACTCCACAGAGTTCCATATTTGATTGACTGAAACCACCAGTCAAAATTTGAACCTATTCGGAACCTATAACCTAGAATTCGGAACCTATAACCTAGAAGGTGGTATTTTATGCGAACGCAAAAGCACAATTGGCCTAGTACCTACTGGCTTTTCAAAAAATGTGACAAGTTAAAGATTCCCTTAGTCGAAAATTTGTGCTTCAGCTGCCAACAGACTCTTTGGAAATTCAGCAAAAAGCTTTAGAAAGCCTTGCTGAAGCCATTGTCGTAAGTTGAGGTTGGGCTATTGGCCGGCTTGGTATCTGTGTAAAGGACGTCGTACACTCCTAAATTTTAAGGTGGAAATAGCGTTTTTACCCATCACACTGCAGCAGCTACTAAGCAAACAAAAGAGTAGTGGCTTACTTAACCGAGTGTTGAGAAAAGCGAATCAAAATCTAAGCCTGAATCCTATACCGCAATAATTCTCTCTACCGGCGATTGACGGGACCTGTCTTCAACTCTCCGATAGAGTATGCTATTAGGGGTGATTCTTCATAGGAAACTACGCTGGAAACTCAATGTTCAGGAAAGAGTATGGAAAGCCTCAACCGCATTCTATACTTGCAGTCGCATTTTCGGGTAAAATTGGGGTCCCACCTAGACCCAAAATTATCCTTTGGATGTACACTGCCATTGTTAGTCCTATTTTGACGTATGGGTGTTTAGTCTGGTGGCAAGCAGCTGGAAAAACACGAACCTACGCTACATGACAATAATACAGAGAGCTGCATGTATTGGTACGACATCAGCAATGAGAACGACACCAACCTCAGGGCTGGAGGCAATTCTCGATATGCTACCCCTCGACCTATATATGCAAGAATCTTCTGCCAAAAGCGCCTTGAGGCTCAGTCAGTCACCTGAATGGATCCCAAGCTCATTTGGTCATGCGCAGATTCTTCACAGCGTTATGGGAACCGACACCTCCTCCGACAACCTTACCCCCTACCTTGACTTCGAAAAGCCTTTTACCTGCATGTTTCCTAGCAGGTATGAGTGGGAATCGGGGGAACCGCTAAGAAATTTATCGATAGCCATATACACAGATGGGTCAAAAATGAGCATAGGCACGGGTGCAGGTCTCTACTCTGAGAACCCTCTTATAGAAAAATCAATAAAATTGCCCGATTCTTGCAGCGTCTTCCAAGCGGAGGTCCTTGCAGTCAAGGAGGCAGCCAGCCAACTGTCAATAAGGGCAAAACCACATATTTATAGACAGCCAGGCAGCCATAAAGGCAATAGCTGCCACTGAAACCAAATCCGAACTTGTTACCTTAGAAGGCGGATTGAAAACAAGATTCGAATGAAAGCAAATACAAGATGGACATCCTTGTCCACCTTGGAAATCTCAAGACAAATGTGGCCTAAATATGATAAGTCCCGAACTAACGCGCTCATCAAGAGCAACAGGAAGACTCTGTCGTTACTAGTAGGTATACTTACTGGCCACAATCTTTTTAGACGCTATGCTATAAAACTAAAGCTCGACAATGACGACATCTGCAGAGGATGCGAGGATACACCTTACTTTCTGTGCCACTGTTCCAGTCTAACTCAGTTGAGGAATAAACTTTAGGAAGCTATTTCTTCCATGACAACTCAGAACTTTCAAAACGCACCACTAACATCTCTTTCTAGCAAGGTGGCTCCAGGAACTCAACACGGCGTAAGAAGGAAGCGAAACATACATACAACAAGGATTATTCCCCACTGGGTATCACAATGGGTCTAAATAGACATAAGTGCGATGAGGCGCGGGTTACCTCGCTTCATCAGCCCAACAACCTGACCTAACCTAACCTAAGTCTGAATCCTAGACTACTGAAAGTTGAATAAAAAAACAAGTGGGTAAGTGCATGAGGTCGTCTGTGACAAACTTCTATATACCCGACCCTGTATACCGTGTAGCACCAAATCTTAAAGTTTTTTGGCCCGAATTCATATATTATTTGTATAGGCCACGCCCCCAAAAGTGGGCCCGGGCTAAGAATTAAAATCAATTGATTGTAATTTTGTTATAAACAGGAGAAAATGCGTTAAAAGCAAAATTTATTTCGAAAAAATACCGTTTTTTTTTCCTGAAAACGCCCCCTAAAGGTGGGCGGAGCTCAAAACTTTGTATGGAGCTTTATACTTAGAAAATATATCTTTAATATTTGTTAAATAATTTTTTTTTCGATTTGGAGTAAACTTTCCGAGAAATGGAGTTTTTAAAGATCTTACATGTTAAAAGTGGGCATGGTCAATATTTTGGGCGGTTCAATTTTTGTCTTCTTAAAGGTTTTGGGTCAGTTTTGTTCTGTACTAAAATTTGAGTTCGTACGCCTTGACTTACTTGATCAAAAGGCATTTCGAAAGAAAATGAGAAAAAGAGGTTGTCTCACATTGGAGTCAGTAGTGGGCGTGGCTGTTGGTGGATTTAACCGATTTTAACACTTTGTCTGTAACCCCAGATACAGTACAAGTTTGAGCGTCCTAGTTCAATTTTAATAACGTAAAAACTTCATACATACGGACAGACGGACGGGCGGACATGGCTTAATCGATTAACCTGTCGGTCTCGATCATATCTCTAAAAGGTCTAAGGGGTCTATAGTGATTATTTTACTGTATTACAATCTATGTATTAAAATTGATTTACCCTGGGTCGGGTATAATGAAGGAAAATAGTAAAGAAAGCTGTGTCCAAGCACTTTCTTATCACCCTGGATAAAGAATAGACAAAAGGGCTTAGGATCTAAGCCCAAATAACCAAAATCTACCCCCAAACTAACCTACAACACTTCCAAAATTCTCTACGCTAAATTCTGTTCTCTGCGTGGCTTGCTCACCCTTACGTGTGGTGCATACACAAATTCCACTTAAAAGCACCAGGTTGTAAGAGAAGTAGACCCCAAAGTAAGTTTACTTCTAGTACGAGCTATGACGAAACTGCAGGCGCGCACTAGCCTTTGATGGTCTTCAAGTAATGCAAGCATTACTTTTCTAACATTTCTAAAAGAATTGATCTCTCGAGTTCCAAAAATGTCCCACAAAACAAGGAGTGCTTTATATCAACAGCCTTAAGGATAGTGATGAAGAAAATACTCCTCGTTAGTTCTGAGAACAGAACTTTTGTCTTTTGATTAAAGGATGTACTGTACAGCGACGGTCCGTCATGTTGGGTATCGCTGGGAGACTGCTTTCAATCTCTAGCGATACCCAACTCCTAATCAGAGTCTCTGGAAAAGAATCGGCTTATCAGATTAATATCTTCATAATTGCATTAAAAGTTTTACCGGGCCGAAGTATCAGGCAAAGTGAGCCAGAGTCTCAGTAGACAGAGATTGAGACCATATTTCAATCCCACAACAAGCTGTTATTGGAGCCCAGAGAACGTTCTCTGGCACTTTAGCTTGGTGTCCCTCCGGAAAAGAAAATTAATCTCTATGAGAAGCCATTATGAGTCTCTTTTTTGTGTTATGGAAGTGGGAATCTTTTAAAGACGCAACGGAGCCCGTACTTGGTAACAGTGTGTGCTTTTCAGCCACTAAACTCACCTCCTCCCTACCCCACTTTAATCCCTGCGGCACTGCCGTCTTGTATTTCATCGCGAGGTAGAATTTCATTAGAACTCTTCCAAACAAATCTGGCCAGAGTTCGATCGCAGGAAAACAAAGAGACTCATCTCCTTCAATAGGCTGAATCTTAGAAAGATAATTGGGGCCCTCACAGACCACTGTTTGGTAGGGCGACATGCCAGAAGACTTGGTGCTCCCTTCAACGACTTCTGCAGAAGTTGCAGGGATGAGGAAGAAGAAGAGACCATGGTCCGTCTTCTGTGCAACTGTCCCGCCCTATCGACATTGAGAAGAAAAACTTTAGGTAAATACTTCTTTAATGATCTAAAAGATCTATAGCGCGACTTGATTTAAAGAGGCTAATGAACTTTATCTCCGGGTCAAACTGGCTAAACGACGAACTGTGATCACACAACTCATCCCTCCTCAAACTCTCTGTGGGCGAGGGAGCACCTAAAGTGGAGCGCCAAATATACCACACCACACCTCCTCCACGGTTTTTCCAACAGGACCTGCCTGGTAAGGGCTCATACCGATTCGGTTGTCCTCACCTCTCCGCTCTTGCGGGAACACTGGTACATATTCCCCCTGGTATGGGTTCATAACGCTTCGGTTACTCCTACCTCTCCCATTCTCCGGTACGGGTTCATACCGCTTCGGTTACCCCTAACTCTCCTGTTATCCCTCCCCCCCTCCCAAGGTTAATTCTGACTTAAGTCACCTGAGTTACGAGTTAACACCGAAACGGTTACCCTACTTCAGCGTCTTAACGAAGAATCATCCTCCGGCGACGATCTTTACCCAAATCGGCTACCCCACCTGCACTCTCCAATCCTTAAGGCTAACTCTCACTTAGGGGCAATAGTAAACCAAAGATCTAAATCTAGTTACTCACACCACACGGGATGTTTTTAGTATACAGTAACTGCCATTCTCCTCATCTCTCTCCTCCCACCAGCACATCCCAGTGTTTTCCCTTACAGAGCTGGATCGGTGTGGGCTTATACTGCTTTGGTTATCCCTACCTTCCCCCAATTCGAACGCGAGTCGCCTGTAGTACGGGTTTACACCAAAGAGTGTTACTCAACATCAGCTTCTTGCCTGAGAATTCCCCCTGCAAGGGATCACACCACATCGGTTACCCCTGCACCTTCCCATCCCCGAGGATAATTCTTAGCAGAGAAGCAAGAGGTTCGGACTTATACCGAAATCGGATGCCCCTGCCAGGCTTTCTCTCATATAGGAACTACTCCCCACTGACCCTCCCCACCTCCTCCTCGACCTCAAGCAACTCCCCCCCGCCAATCCTCCAATTCCCATCTGAAGTCCAGCAGTTACGAGACCACTCTTCCATCAGGAAGTCTCTCACAGGCTCCCCTTAACTCTGCTGACAGCGGCTCACACCGAAACGGTTACCCCAGCCTTCATTACCCTCGGGTATGTCCCAACCAATTAAACTTTGGTGACCTTCGGTACAGGTTTATAACCTCACTGGTTGCCTACACCCCTCCCACCCAAACGGGTAGTCATCATTTAGGTCCTCGTGCTGGTAACTCCGGTCCTACAAGTGATATCACAATGGACCTCCTTTGGTCTAAGTGTGTCCCTGCCCAGCGGGGACAGCCACCCAGCCTAACCTAACCTTACCTAGAACTTCAGTTTGAGATATTCGGCTCATTCACGTAAGCTGCAGCAATCGATGCATTTCGTTGTCGTTCCTTGGTCGTTGTCCTTTCCATCTCTGTCTTTCTCTGCTAGGCGTAGATCCTTGCTTACTAACCAGTCTTGTACCAATTGTCATGCCCAGAAGCCTTGTTGCTGATTTCCTACATACGCCACGCCGTGTAGAGTTGCTTTAGACCCTCCTTGATGATTTAACATTGGTGCCTTTGAAAGTCCTTAGTTGTTTTGAAAGAAGTAGCTTCCTAAAGTTGTTTTTTTCTCAATCAACTTAGACTGGGTCAGTGGCACAGGAAGTGGGGTATGTCCTAGCAAGAATCCAGGGAGAACCAGGTTGGCTTCCAATAGTTGAATAACCCGTCGCAAGCTCGTTGGAGTGCCTATAGAAATCAGACATCCCCTGAAAAAAAATTTCCTGTACCCAATTTTTACAAAGCTGATAGATTATGCCCTCTGTATTGGCAAACGGTTTTGCCCAAGTATCAGGCACCAGGCCGACCAGGCTTATATATATACCTGGTGGATGCAAGCAGGCTGCTTACTGCCAGGCTACGAAGGTTGTCAACACCAAATTCTTTGGGTGCAGGAACGATAAAGGCATTAATTCCTTCACCTGATTTCTCTTCACTGTCTTTGTGCCAGATCACGTCGGTCATCAACGCTGAAGTCGTTACTGTTTTTGCCGCTGAGTCGGTTCTTGAAAAACGAGGTCTTGGATCAAAAATTAAGACAAAAGACTTCTTATGCGAGCTAAAGAAGGAAGGGGTTCGACCTCTGCAACGTCGACGTAATGGGGAAAAAGAAGAGTAACGACAACACTCGATAAAGCTCGCAAGATTTCACAGAAAGTAAGACTTCCTGTTGCAATCATTTTCCTAGATTCTATGAATCTACTGAGCAACCCCACCTTGTCAAAGCAAATACCCCCTCCGAAAGTTCTTCAAAAAAAAAAAAAAAACGGAACTGGAATACTGTTTCCACATAATAAACCTCATCTACAAGGCATTAAATTCCAAAGATCAACCTCCACACATTCCTTTAATTATGCTAAATTAAGGCTGACTCTTTAACCTTTTGTCACCCCATAGACTCTCCTACGAATTGTTCGTCTCTAAATGTAGTCCTCTGCATGGCATCAGGAAGATTGTTCAAAACTCCCAAGCTTTATGCCATACAACCCCCACCTGGTTGTTGCTATCCCAAGCAATGAGCTTAGAGAAATCCTGGTACTCCTGCTCACAAGGACTTCTGTGTATTTGAAGGAGTTCACTGCATTTAATTTGCTATGCATCCTTGAAGGAATATTTCCCATGAAATTCGAAACCACCTCCACACAGCCACAAACACAACAAGGATAACCATAAAATAATGAAAAATAAAATTTTGGGCTTACCTTTGCCAGAAATCCTTTCCAGATTAGTGACAGACGGACGGCATGGGGGCGAGGTCAAGTCAAATCATTGAATAAATGAAAAGCTTATACCTATAAATGAGTGTGGGTGGAGAGGACGAATACCTTCCTTCTGCCTCGATTCAGTAAATGTCAGGCAAAAATGAAAAGTTTATTTAACACACAACAGCAGCTTGGGATTTGCATATTTTCGAGACAGACAGCATCGGCATTGAAAAATAATTTAATTACCCAAAACCAGAGAAAATGGAGAAGGGGGGGGGGGGCATAAGGACACTTGTGCTGTCAAAAATGAAACCAGCCTTCATTGCTGCCGGTATGGTATGGTCAGAGCGTAATTTATTCTTTTATTATGCTAAAATAGGGCTTATGGAGATTTTATGTTTTCAATAACAAAGATCCAATTAAATTGAGGTGGACGGACCATCGTGAAAGGGTAGGTAGGTACTTGGAACCAGTTTTTCGTACCCAGGGACGAATTGACAAGGATCAACGACACTTGTACATCAGGTTAATTCTAGTGACATCACTTGATGAAAATCCACTTCGTTGTCCCATTGATTTGGCATCATTGGTGGTTTTCTGAAAAGGATAAAAATTTGTTCAGTCTAGTTGAAGAGGGATATTAAGTAGCCCTTACCTTAGCCTCAATTGTCGGTTGGCCATTTTTAGAAAATGCATGCGAAGAATAATGCATTACACTGCTGTAATCGTATCGAAGTCCCATGCCATTAGCCGAACGTTTCGGAAGTTTTACAAAAGACCCTGCCTGATTGTCCTTAACGTTGTCCATGTGCACGATTATGTGAATGTCACGATCGTGACGATTGTGCTCGTGCATGAAGCCCAATGCGTGCATAAACTCATGCAAAACCGTTCCCCGTCGAAGGAAACACTCAGGTGATTGCAGGTTGACTTCCTGCTTCCCACCCACTCTACCAGCATTGGACCAACACCCAGAATTCCCACTCACTATCGAAATGTAGTCCTTTTCCTTGAAGCGCTGTTGAAAATGCACACATGTCCGGTTGTTGAACTGGTCGAAAGCCCATTGAATCGCAGCCAGGTCTTGAGGAGTAAAGTTTCCATTGAGCACATAGGGTACCTTGTTCCTTGGCCACCGAAATATTTTCGCTACAAGGGCATTTTTATTGACTGGGAAAAGGATATCACCTTCGAGGTAGCTGCCCAGTTCTTCAAAATTTTGTTGGCCAATTGTTGTTGCTGGTTCACCGTGATCAGACGAATGTAAGTGCAGGAAGCAGTTGGAAAAATGTGCACAGCACAAAGTTGCGGTAAGACCAAGGAGCCAAAGAAAACGATTCATTGTCGGCTCAAAACTTCTCAGTTTATGGCATGTGTTGACGGTTTTTCAAGTCGTATCAAAATATTCTGTCATTTGGTGGTAATAAATCTCTTGACACTATCTCTAAATGATTTCAGGGCTGGTGAATTTAAAAATGCTAATCCCCAACGAAGTTACCAGACCGGACGTGACCTAAAAGCTCACAAAGCTGGAACGGACTTATCGTCTTTTCAGGATAGTGATTAGAAAGTGATGAGAGTTTTAAGTCAATGTGGCACACGGCAAACGTTGGAATAAGTCATTTGCTATAATTTATTGTGTTGTAAAAAAGGAGCAAAATAGCTGAAAAAGAAACCGCCGCACCTACTCAGCCATTCTAAGAGCTTCGTTATACTTAATACAGAGCTTCATAGTTAAGCTATACTCGACTTTTCCTATACGGCCTAGCTTACAAAGCTTGTAGCAAAGTAATAGGTCCTACGATGTCTATAGAATGTTCCGGACATTTTCTGTGTCTGTAGCCATATTGCTTTTTATCAGTAGTGCGCTTTGCAGCAAGAAGTAGTGAGAAGGAAGGTTGACGACGAAGAACTGTCCTGGGGTATGATAAGATCGTCGTACGAAGGAGGATTCGCTAGATATTTGCTTATCCTGTAGGCATCTGTTGTCTATGCCAGGATCGGCCGGATAGAAACATGGCAGCTCGTACAAAATGCAACTCCCCCCGAAGAAAGAAGAAGCCTCGGATATTTGCTGATGCTGGTAGCCGAGAGCATTTTTTAAAGCTAAGCCTAAGGGATGTCAGCATGCCAGCGCTTGGTGGTCGGAATGTCCCGCTCGGCATCCGACCAGCTTCAACCCGAAGGAATTTCGAGCAGCTCGGCAGCGCTAAGCCCAAATGAGGGCTTTAGATGGTCCATCCATAAATAGACAACGGCACCATGGAATGTCTGATCGCTAACGATGAAGGAACTTGAACTGGTTGAAGAGGCTTAAAAGTATCAGCTCGATGCTACTGGCATCTCATCAACTAAGTGAAAAGGCTTCCAAAGAGGAACCAGAGACTTCGCTGATGGGTGAAGACTTTTCTGGTCGGGCTTCCCACATTACATAACATGACTGCAGAGACGGGTGTGGGGGGATACACCTCGGATGTCGGAAAACTTATTTGAGTTTATTCCATTAGGAGGGACGGTTTTGACCTTAAAACTTAAGCTTGAGCGATCAACTTCGGCGCAAGTGCAGGTGTATGCACCCAACCTAGAGTCAAAGTATTCGGCCTGCTTGAACGAAGTTAATGATGTGGTGGGAGAAATGGGCTTCTTCTTTCTCCTGATGAATGAGTCTTCAATGTTTATGTGGGTACGGACGACAGAACTTGGAGAAGTGTGATTGGGAAGCACGGGGACCCGGAACAAAACAGGTACCGAGGGGACTTGTTGGACTTTTGCTGTGCTTATGGCTTGTCCATCATAAACTAATTTTTCACCCTGGCACAGTTTTAATTAGATATCTTTGAATAATTTTTTGTGGTACCATCATGTCTTCAAAAAATTATTTGTAATGTTCGAGTTTTGGGAGGAGCCGAGCTGTTAACTGATCACCACCTAAAAATAAATAAATAGAGTGGCGCAACAGCTGGAGGTGAACCAGGGTTAACTTCTCAACAATGTATGCTGGTGTGTTTATTTCTTCACATACAAGGGAACCTACAATTTTTTACCGAATCCGAACGGCACTTTGAGAAGTTTTTCAAGACAAATGCTACTCTCGGAGTGCTTGCCAGTACCTCGCGCAGGTGGGGGAAAAAAAAGTCACCCGGGCGAATTCCAAGACGGGTGACTTGCATACGGTCGGAAAGGCTACAGGATACTGATTGCAGGGAGCAATTTGCATAGCACGCTTAGGGGTTGAACAAATTCCAACTGTCCTTTTAAATCTAGAGGAAGAGTGGCAGCTGTTTTCATCGGCTGTCATTGCCTCTGCAAGAAATGTTTGTGGAGTGAAGTGGCTTGGTATGGCGGCTGGTGGTGAGAAAAGAACTGTGCGGTTTAAGAATCCTCGAGTTCAAGAATCCATCAGAGAGAAGAAAAGAGCCTATATATTGTGGAATCAAAGATGGAACTCTATTTCTCAAGCCCGGTATACTAAGGCGCGCAGCACTTCCAATACGGCGGTCAAAACAGCCAAAGAACAGGCATGGAATAAGTTCGGCCAGAGGTTGGAGCACGATTACAGATCTGCAAACAAGACATTTTGGCAGATTATTCGCCGGCTCAGAGGAAGGAAGTTAAATATCGTTCAAGGGGTTAAGTCCAAAGACGGTACTTACTTACTCACTTACTGAAGATGGCGCTACAGTCCGGGGTGGACCTAGGCCTCAGCCAACAAGCTTCGCCAGCCACCTCTGTCTCTAGCTAGCCATCTCCAGTTTCGCACGTGAAGTTGGCTGAGGTCCCCTTCCACTTGCGTGCTCCACCTGAGTCCCGGTGCTTCTCTTCTACGCCGTCTCTATGGGGTGGATTCGAAGATTTTCCGGACCGGAGCGTTGGTGTCCATCCGCTCAAGACGATCCAGCTATCGTAAACGTTGTGTTTTACGCGTGGTCTACGCGTGTTTTGTAGTTTTGGAAAAAGTCTATGACCGGGTTTCTCTGGATAAACTCTGGAGAATTTTGCGGGACTATGCACTGAGTGGTCCTCTTCTAAGAGCCATTCAGTCTTTTTACGGGTACTACAGAAGCTGTGTTCGGATAAATGGCGTCAAATCCCAACCTTTGATGCGTGCCTTGGGCTTCGCGAGATCTATGTTCCATCGCACCTCCTTTTCAAAGCATATTTGGACTAGATCGTCGAGGTAGATGAGGAATCTTTTCGAAATGGCTTGCGTCAGGATAAGCCATCTGCTTTTTGGAAGATGATTTAGCTATTCTGGCATCGTCTAAGAAGGAACTTCAGCGAGCACTCAATGGGTTTGCGGCCATATGTGGTGAAGCTGGGATGAAGGTTAACGCGAACAAATACGAAGTGATGGTTGTTTCCCGAACGCCTGTGCAATATACCCTGCAGAATATATAGTGTCCCATTGAAACAGGTAGAGAAGCTTAAGCATCTCGGGTTCTGTTTCACGAAAGATGGGAGGAGTGATACTGAGCTGTCCTGTAGAATTGGCCAAGTTGGACCAATTGTAAAGGAACTGCGCCGCCCGGTCATCAGGAAAGCTGAGCTTGGAGTGAAAGCAAAGATCTCAGTTTTTAATTCAGTGTTCGTTCCGACCCTCATCTATGATCATGAAATTTGGGTAATGACCGAAAGAATTAGATCGCGGGTACAAGCTGCCGAAATGAGATTCCTGAGGTGCGTTGTCGGTGTTACTCTAAGGGACAGAGGGAGAAACGTCAGTATTAGTGAAAATCTTAATGTTGAGCAGCTACTTATCCGAGTGGAACGATCAATTCTTCGATGGTTTGAACACGTTGTTCGCATGCCTCCCGACAGACTTCCTAGAAAGGTTATTTTAGCCGAGATGCGAGCGCGTCGCCCACCTCGTGGGCCCAGAAACAGGTGGTGGGATCAGGTAAAGAACATCTGCAAGACGCGTCTAGGGATCGCGCCTATGTCTCTTGAGTTGGGGGGGGGGGGGGCATCGAGAACGGAGAAAGGACCATTTGGGCAATCTGAGGACTGGGGCAATCTGAGTGAAATGAGCCTTCCTTTTCTTTCGTGATCATTCACCTGCAACTCCTGGTGTTACCCAGAGGCGGGTTTAAGAAGGGCTTTTGTCCGAAAAAGCTACATCATTCTTGGGCGAGCTTAGAGGGTAGATTTTTGGTAGCTTAGTGTTAAAAGTCCATCTAGAAAGTCTTCAGGAGGTATGCAAAACAACGATCGACCAACTGATCGTTACACTCGAAGAAGGAACTGCTCTCTTTTAACATTATCGCGAATCATATTTCCCATTAAACTCTGTACATAAGTATTTCTATTTATACCTTTTGTTTTGTATAATTTACCTTGAACTTACGTTTATATTCTCTTAGTTCCCAAAATTTTATTTCAACGATCCTTGAGATAAAAGTTTGGTCAAAAACTTTATTGAAAACTGACAATGGTATTCTAACCATTGTGGGTTTCTAAGAAACTTCTAGGAGCTTCGAGAAAACCGCTTAAGTTGCACAAAAGGTGCACAATAGGATCAAACTTAGGCTATATATAAGGCCCACGACACTATGAAAATCGTGGGAACAATCACGTATTGAAAATCAGACCACCGAGCCACGGAGACCCATATGACAACTTACCGGATAAACCGCCTAGTGACTTTGGTATCTAGGAGATCGAATTTATGGTCACCAGTTGTGCTTTTAAGAGCCTGGCCCTTACAAAGCTGTCTTTTTTAGCAAAAAGGGGCTACTTCCTCAGTCTAGAAGGTGGCTTCCGCGAATTTGCCCTCGCATGTCAGACAAAATAGGTCGACGTGAGCCAGGGCCAACTCTCATGGCCATGTTCTATGCTGTCTGCTTTGTATTATTCTTCGTTTTTTATACATTCGCGAAGGTAAAGACATTAAATAAGGACAAGTCGTTTTTGCAGATGGCCGAGAGGAGATCGAACCCAGACCTCTCGAGAAGACTAGACATTCGTTCATTTTCAATCTTTTTAGCTTCATTCCCTTCATTTTTCCAAGCACGCTACAGAGGATCATATATTTCTTCGCGAACCTGAAACTTTAAATGCTCGTAGCACCTTAAAAAATGCTATGAGACTGGGGTTTTGTTCCGTTTCAAGCTTATCTAAACTTCAGAAGCTCTCACGATTTCATATAATGAGTTTTGTTAAATTCAAAATCTAATGCCAATTGATCTCAGCAGGATCAGACTTACGCTTATCCGCGTTAACTTCCTGAAACCCAATTGCTCCGCACTCTCCCAACATAGATACTCTCAAACTTCTTTCTCGAGTATCTGTTTTGAACTTCTTATGATTGAAATCTGTCTTCCAAGGTACTTGAAGCACTTCCTATATTGATAAAAGGTTTATTCAAAAATGCAGCCTTGCCTTTCCAAAGGCCTCTAACGAACAGTTTTTTTGTTCACAAAAATAAATGGAACTTTTTTCCTAGTACCAGTTGTTTACTGCCCTCGCTTATAAATGTTTCCCGAGACACTGTCCCCCGCTCGTACAAAAGCACAAACCCACGCATCATGCATGAATCACAGATTCGTAAATTTTCCCACGCGTATAGATAAGACGACTCAGAGGAGCACATTTGTGCAAACACCTTTTGTGACTCGAAAGCCTATTTATCTTTTGTAAACACTTTAGACGCTGTTCAGTAAGAGTAACCAAAGGTTATAGAAACACCTTGACCTACTTTTTTGATTAAAAAAATTGTATATCTACAAAAATTGCATCAGACTAGGAAACAACACAGAACAGAAACATACGTTCAATGTTTTCAAAACCAAAGGCAAACACATACAGAGAAGAACTCAATCTGGTCTTCATGAAATTGTTAGCAGCAAAATAATTAACCATCAACACAATACACGTATACAACGGTCCATGGGTGATATGAATTCAAAGGGATGCAGCACCCTCTTTTCAGTACATGTACACTTCCTAATTATCTTATCGTAGTAATAATTATTATGTGTCTAGTACTAGATTGTATGGAATATAGTACAGAGCAGGCTTAATGAGAGTGCGCTTGTTAATCGGCTTCTATATGTGGCTGACAGTATATTGCGGGAGGGTACGTCCCATCTAGAAAGAACTAACCAGGTCGAATAGAGTAAAAGATGCTTTTTTGGGGCTGGAAGTGAGAAGTTTGATACTCCTCTGATCAGTCAATATTGAAAGACTTAGTCCGCAGAGTCTTTGTAGTTAGTTAGTTTTGGCCTATGGTTAGGTTTGGCCTATGGCCTTCTACCAGATTGACAGTTACAATAAGTAATTGAATCTACAAAAAAGATTTTCCCCATATACGTCTACATACATATCTGGATATTCGTATTCGCTTAAAAGTCTCCATCTGTTATACATTTTCGGTATTTAAGTGCTATCGTCGCATAATTATACAGTGTGTCCCAACCCTGCTCGCCATTTAAGATGCTGATTACTTCGTTCTCAGCCAGGGAAGATTCGCCAAAGAAACCCACACGGAACTCTCTTAATACAGGCCCAAAAGGTGAAAAATGTCCTCTCTTGCTTTTAGGTTGCAGATGTTGCACAAAATTGGTAGATCTGGGCGGTGAGGGATGAAATTGGGACTGATAAGCTCACCTCTCGGTGGTCAAAGGATAGACATGTGCACTCAAGAGGATACAAGCATCCACAGGTTTTTCTAAACCCACCTCTGTCTACCAACTCCTACTCTCACCTCCCCGTGGTGAACACCGGGTGCCTAGTACCTCAACTGGAGATTGGGTTCCAACCCCTTTGGAAGGTTGTTGG
This sequence comes from Neoascia interrupta, assembly GCA_947623515.1. NCBI lineage: Eukaryota > Metazoa > Arthropoda > Insecta > Diptera > Syrphidae > Neoascia > Neoascia interrupta. Next base: position 111,575,536 of record OX392464.1, read on the forward strand.
GGGTAGCAGGCGAGAGAGGGAGGAGGAGTGTTCCCACTAAGGCACTTCTCCTTGCATCCGGACGGCAGCGGAGGAATTCCCCAGATGGAATCAACGGTGGCGTCCATAGTTCCAGTCAGGCCTAACTACTTAGTGAACACCTTTTATGGGCTACTACGACGTATTCGGAGCTCAGGCCTATAAGGAACGGGCTATCCGGCTCTCCGTCCTTAGAGCAAAACAAAGGATCTGGTGCTCCAGGTTAGGGGTCGCGCCGTCGGGGTGACTTCCCGACCACGTAAAGAAACACCAGTCACGAAGCAGAAACAAGCCTCGGATTCGGACGGCTTTACTGTTGACGACCAATGCAAACGAGAAAAGGACAACGAGCTCCGGATCTGCACGTGGAATGTTAGGTCCCTTAACAGACCACGTGCAGCCGAGCAACTAGCGGAGGCCCTTAACGACTGCAAGGCAGACATTACTGCTATCCAAGAAATGCGGTGGGACGGGCCGGGCAAAAGAAGGATGAAAAACTGCGACATCTACTACGGCGACTGCTATCGGCATCAAAGACAGCGCCTATTTGGATGTGGTTTCGTTGTTGTAGAGCAGACTTAGGCAAAAAGTCTTGAGCTTCAACCCTGTAAGCGAGCGCCTCGCGACGATCCGCATCAAGGCTAAATTCGCCAACATTAGCCTGATATGCGCACATGCCCCCACAGAGGAGAAAGATGACGAGACCAAAGATATGTTCTACGAGCTCCTGGACAAAACTTATGAGCAATGCCCTAGCTACGACATTAAGATTGTCCTAGGCGATTTTAATGCCAAGCTAGGAAGGGAGGGCATCTTTGGTCGTACTGTCGGAAAGCATAGCCTGCACGACACGACCTCCGATAACGGATTTAGGCTGATCGACTTTGCTGGGGGACGACAAGTTGTGGTAGCTAGTACACAGTTCCCGCATCTCAATATCCACAAAGGGACATGGAGATCTCCCGACCAATCAACCGTCAACCAGATTGACCACATTGCGATTGACCACTCTTTCAGTATCATGGATGTCCGAACTTTCCGAGGGGCCAACATTGACTCGGATCACTACCTTGTTGTAGCCAAGGTACGGCTGTGGATATCCCGACCAGCGCCAAGTAATGGAAGCACTGTGAGGAAGTTTGACGTCGGCCGACTACAATCGCAAGAGATCGCCAGGTCCTTCTCCAACCGAGCCTCTCAAAACCTTCTACGAAGTCCTATGCAGCCAGCATCAAGTATTAATAGCCAGTGGCAACATTGCCAAAATGCCATCAGAGACGCCACCTCTGAAGTGCTGGGTTTCACACGGCGACCACAACGAAACCCCTGGTTTGACGATGAATGCCGGCAAGCACATGCAGCTAAACAGGAAGCATACAAAGCGGCGCTGCACAGAAGGACTAGAGCTGCTCGCGATCTCTACGAGCAGAGGAGGAGAGAGAGGAGCACCGGCTTCTCCGAAGGAAAAAGAGAGAGCACGAGAAGCGCGCGGTTGAAGAGATAGAGAGATGTTACAACAGGAATGAGGTTAGAAAGTTTTACCAAAGGATCAAAAGGTCCTGCCAAGGGTATAAACTTCGAACTGAAGCCTGTAAGGACCAGCAAGGGAACATCGTTGTAGAATCGCAGTCGGTGCTGAGGGTTTGGAAAGACCACTTCTGCAGACTGTATAACGGCTAGGATGAACCAAATACCGCTGTCAGGCAGAACGAACCATTCAACCCGGGCGAAGACGTTACCGACGAAGCATACGAACGATATGGAGGTGAAAGTAGCTGTGTCTAAGCTCAAGTGCAACAAAGCATAGCCTAGCTGCCGAGCTTTTTAAATCCGCTGGCGAAGAGCTGGCTAGGAGCATGCACCAGCTCTTCTGTGAGATATTGTCGGAGGAAAGCATGCCCGACGAATGGAACCTCGGCATTGTTTGCCCGATCCTGAAGAAAGGAGACCCTCTGAGTTGTGCCAACTATAGAGGCATAAGTCTTCTTAACATGGCATACAAGATCTTTTCTGGTGTACTGTGTGAACGCCTGAAGCCGTTTGTCAACAATCTGATAGGCACATATCAGTGTGGCTTTAGGCCAGGAAAGTCCACCATCGATCAAATATTCACACTGCGGCAGATCTTGGAGAAAACCCACGAATTCCAAATCGATACACACCACCTCTTCATCGATTTTAAGGCCGCGTATAGAGACGAGCTATATAGCGCAATGTCTAGTTTTGGCATCCCTGCAAAACTCGTCAGTCTGTGCAGGATGGCGATGGAAAACTCACGCTGTTCCGTCAAGGTCGGCAAAGACCTCACCGACCCCTTTGATGTCAAAAAAGGATTTAGACAAGGCGACGCGCTGTCATGCGACTTCTTTAACATCATACTTGAGAGAATTGTGCAGAACTCTCGCGCCAACACCAGAGGTACAATCTTTCAAAAGTCCGTTCAACTACTTGCATACGCAGACGACATTGACATAATCGGTAGAACAAAGCGTGATGTCAGTGAAGCCTTCGTGAGTATTGGGACGGAAGCAGCGAATATGGGTTTAGCAGTCAATGAGGGCAAAACCAAGTATATGCTGTCATCAAGAAAAGACACCCAACACCGACGTCTTGGACAAAACATCACCATCGACAGCTATAACTTTGAGGTAGTAAGGGACTTTGTCTACCTGGGTTCCGCTATCAATTCAGACAATGACACCAGCGCTGAAATCAAACGAAGGATAACTCTTGCCAATCGCTGTTTCTTTGGGCTAAGAAGGCAATTGAGTAGCAAAGCCCTCTCTCGAGCAACTAAAGTGTCCATGTATAAGACCCTCATCATCCCAGTCCTGCTTTACGGTGCAGAAGCATGGACCCTGTCAAAGGCGGATGAAAACACTTTAGGCTGCTTCGAGAGGAGAATTCTTCGGACGATTTACGGTCCCGTCTGCATAGACGGAGAGTGGAGGAGGAGATATAACATCGAACTGTACGGGCTGTACAGCGATACCGACCTAGCCAAAAGAGTCAAAACACAACGTTTACGATGGCTGGGTCATCTAGAGCGGATAGACGCCAACGCCCCGGCCCGGAAAATCTTCGAATCCACACCGCAGGGACGACGCGGTAGAGGAGCACCGAGACTCAGGTGGCGCACGCAAGTGGAAGGGGACCTCAGCCAACTTCGCGTGCGAAACTGGAGACGGCTAGCTAGAGACAGAGCTGGCTGGCGAAGCTTGTTGGCTGAGTCCCAGGAACACCCCGGACTGTAGCGCCACCTTAAGTAAGTAAGTAAGTATCCACAAAACTTCAAAATTGGAGAACATGCTTTTAAATTTTTCCACTAGAGTCTTTGTACTTAGAAAGACAAAGAACTCCACATCAGAGTATGACATTTGAAAGGCTTCTGAAGGCAGTAAGCAAGGCTCGATTTTGTTAAACTAATATGGCTTACATAGACGAAAAATTTGGGGCCATTGGCTTGATTGGAGATAAAACATTTCTTAAAGTCCTCCGAAAGAAATTTCTATCAAAGTGCCACTCCCTTAGAACAATTTTGATTTGGATTCTTCAAGCTTAAGCTTATAAGAAGTCACTGCCAAGTGTCCGTAGCTTTATGTTATAGAAACGGAACTCGGCATAGCAAAGGTGAAAAACAGGTTCAATTTCTTCAACGCCCCTGTAGCTTAGTCACTGTGCAGTATGCCAGCTGTTACGTGTAAACCCAAAGCACAATCCCACGTGACGACTCCCTTGATAACCTGGATATTCACAATGAAGTTCAAGCTCTTGAGCCTTGAAATAGAACTTGTAAGAAACATGTTGTGGGGGCCTCCACTACCACCCGTCACTCTACCGGCACATAGTGTTTGCTTACATTTTCTAGGTCACGAGATGACTAACCCTTGTCGTGCTACAGGTGAATGAAAAACCAAATATTTAGACACTCGTGGACACCTTAAACCCGGAGCAAATGCTTCGCAGTTAATTTCCATACGAGAAATAATTCATTCGTGCCAAGATTGTATCGCAGTAAGGTTGTTCTAGCCAGATTTTTTTTTGTTGGACTTGCGTTAAGCAGAATATTTGGGCCCTTCAATCGGAGCAGACACTCGTTTAAGGCATTCCATATAATCTATCCATATTTACATGTTTTGGCAGAGGCTTTTTCGGTAGATAAATCGCTGCGGAAAGCTTATCTCTTACACACTAGACTGCACACAAAAGTTCCGAATATAAGTCGCGCTTGAATCGAAATCGGCCATTCAGCAAATAGTCTTCACGAGTGCCAAACGCGTTAGCAATGAACAAATTTCGGGCGAATACAATTTGTATCCTTATGGTACTGGGATGCCTTTTATCCTGCAGCGCCCAATATGTGGCTGCCATGAGCCTAAGTGGTAGTCCAGATGATGGCAGCACAAATGGAGAGGATCTGACTAGCCTCAACAAAATTTGGAACCTAGACTACTTCGACTTGAGAGTCTTTGGAAGCAATGCATTCATGCAACCAGACGAAAAGGAAACTGGGAGACTCGTTGCTCAATACAAGGAGGATTCCAGTGTTAACCCCGAGGAGCTGGGTTCATACTTCGAAGGGGACATCCTGATGCCGCAGGGTCCAATTGGCAAAAGTGCCCTATTGGCACACAGCTCTCGTTGGCCGAATGGAGTTGTGCCCTACGTTATAGCTGGAACCTTTAGTGCCAGTGAACTGGCGGCCATCAAGGCGGCATTCGAAGAGTACCACCGACGGACATGCATACGCTTTAAGCCACGTGCCAGAGAAGTTGACTACATCGAGATCGTTAATGGCAATTCGGGATGTTGGTCATCTGTGGGTCGGTTGGGTGGCAAGCAACTAGTTAATTTACAGACCCCGTCATGTCTGCTCAAACCCGGTACTGCACTGCATGAGCTGATGCACGTGTTGGGATTCATACACGAACAGAATCGCTATGAACGCGATCGTTTTGTCGTTATTCGAGCGGAGAACGTCAAGGACGACATGATGGTGAATTTCGCGAAAACCCCCAAAACAGTCGCGCAGGCACTGGGATTGGGATACGATTATGCAAGTGTGATGCACTATTCGCCGTCGTCGTTCTCGAAGAATGGCAAAAAGACCATCGAGGCGAAGGTAAGGGTTTTCTTGTGAAGCATAAGGAATGGAGGAGATAATAATGTCCTTTTCTTTATAGCTGGATACACCGGATGCAAAACTAATGGGACAGCGATTTGGGTTTTCGCCAGGAGATGTGGCAAAAATAAACTTATTGTACAAATGCAAGAAGAGCTATGCAGAGAATGATTATGAACTCGAATTGGAGTATATAACAGCGCGAGATGAATAAAACTACATGACATAAACCTCAATCTAGTTTTCTTGTTTTGCTGTCAAATCGGAAAATGTAGAAGGAATTAAAACCATTGTGCTGTCATTGTCACACTTGAAAGAATGATTTGTGATGTTCGAGTTTTCAGGGGAGCTGAGTTGTCAACTGATGACCACTTAGTGCTGTGTAAATTGTTTTTTAGTGACAGTATTTTTTTGTCACCTAGGCGGAAACCAAGACTGGTGACCTGCATACGGTGGGAAAGGTTGCAGGATGCTGACTCTGATTTCAGAGAGCGCTTTGCACAGCATGTTTCGGAGAAGTTTGAACAAATTCCAACTGACCTTTTGAATGTAGAGGAGGAATGGCAGCCTTTTTTTTATCAGCAGTCATTGCCTCTGCAGGAAATGTTTGTGGAGTGAAGCGGCTTGGGGTAGCGGCTGGTGGTGAGAAAAGAACTGCTTGGTTTAAAACGCCTGAAGTTCAAGAAGCCATCAGAGAGAAGAAGAGAGCCTACATTGCGTGGATCCAATGTAGAAACTCAACTTCTCGAGCCCGGTACAATGAGGCGCGAAGGACTTCCAATCTGGCAGTCAGAACAGCCAAGGAACATTCATGGAAAATTTTCGGCGAGAAGTTGGAGCACGATTACATATCTGCAAACAAGATATTTTGGCAGACCATTCGCCGGCTCAGGGGAAGGAAGTTAAATATCATTCAAGGGGTTAAATCCAAGGACGGTACACTTCTTTCAAATGAGAGCGATGTCTTGCGCAGATGGAGAGAGCACTTTTCGGAGTTGCTCAAGCCCCAACAAGGCACTGGAGATGGCATTCCCCCTGCTGACGAGATAAGGGCGGAGAATAATCCCACAGTAGACGAAGTCACTGAAGCGATTAAATCGCTAAAAGTTGGCAAGTCTGCTGGATTGATGAAATCCGGCCAGAAATGCTCAGGGCAATGGGTGAAGAGGGTGTTAAATGGCTAACACGTGTCATCAAGGTGGCCTGGGATAGCGGGAAGACACCTAGTGATTGGCAAACGGGAGTTATAGTGCCCATTTTCAAAAAAGGGAACAGGAGAGATTGCGCCAACTATAGAGGCATATCTCTCTTGAGTCTTCCGGGGAAAGTATTTGCGAAGGTATTGGAAACGCGTTCCAGAGCTGTAATCGAGCCTTTGTTACGGGAAGAACAGTGCGGCTTTCGGCTTGGCAGAGGCACAACCGACCAGCTTTTTACTCTGAAAGTTATCCTTGGGAAGGCCTGGGAATATGCCAAACCGGTCTATGCGTGTTTTGCAGATCTATAAAAGGCGTATGACCGAGTCCCTCGGGATACACTGTGGAGAGTTTTGCAGGACTATGTGCTGAGTGGGCCTCTTCTGAGAGCCATCCGTAGTCTTTGTATGGAAACTGCAGAAGCTGTGTACCGATAAATGGCGTCAAATCCGGTCCTTTTGATTTGCGCGTTGGACTTCGCCAGGGCTGTGTTCTGTCGCCGCTCCTTTTCATAGCATATATGGACTGGATGGTGAAGCGCAGTCTTGCTTTTCGCAGATGATTTGGCCATCCTTGCATCATCCAAAGAGGAACTTCAACGAGCACTGGATAGGTTTGCAGCCGTCTGTGGTGATGCCGGGATGAAAGTAAACGTGAACAAATCGAAAGTGATGGTTGTCTCCCGAACTCCTGTGCAGTGTACCCTGCACATAAATGGAGTTCCATTAAAACAGGTGGAGAAGTTTAAGTATCTCGGGGTCTTTTTCCCGTAAGATGGGAGGAGTGATACTGAGCTGTCCTGTAGATTTGGCCAAGCTGGACCAATTGTAACGGAACTGCGCCGCCCGGTCATCAGGAAAGCTGAGCTTGGAGTGAAAGCAAAGATCTTAGTTTTTAATTCAGTGTTCGTTCCGACCCTCATCTATGGTCATGCAATTTGGGTAATGATCGAAAAAATTAGATCGCCGGTACAAGCTGAGGTGCGTTGGTGGTGTTACTCTAAGGGATAGAGTGAGATACTTCTCCGAGTGGACCGATCAATTCTTCGATGGTTTGGACACGTTGTTCGAATGCCCCCTGACAGACTTCCAAGACAGGTCATGCTAGCCGAGATGCGAGCGCGTCGCCCCCCTGGTAGGGCAAGAAACAGGTGGTGGGATCAGGTAAAGGACCTCTCTGAGTCCCGCCTGGTGATTGCGCCGGAGTCTCTTGAGTTGTTGGTGGAGGATCGAGAAAGATGGAAGAACCATTTAGCCACCCTCGCTCCGCGACCTCTTTAAAGGATTAGCGGCATTCGAAGATGATGATGATAAAGAAAAGACACCCAACATCGACGTCTTAGACAAAACATCACCATCGACAGCTATAACTTTGAGGTAGTTAGGGACTTTGTCTACCTGGGTTCCGCTATCAATTCAGACGATGACACCAGCGCTGAAATCAATCGAAGGATAACTCTTGCAATTGAGTAGCAAAGCCCTCTTTCGAGCAACAAAAGTGTCCATGTATAAGACCCTCATCATCCCATTCCTGCTTTACGGTGCAGAAGCATGGACCCTGTCAAAGGCGGATGAAAACACTTTAGGCTGCTTCGAGAGGAAAATTCTTCGGACGATTTACGGTCCTGTCTGCATAGACGGAGAGTGGAGGAGGAGATATAACATCGAACTGTACGGGCTGTACAGCGATACCGACCTAGCCAAAAGAGTCAAAACACAACGTCTACGATGACTGGGTCATCTAGAGCGGATGGACACCAAACCCCGGCCCGGAAAATTTTCGAATCCACCCCGCAGGGACGGCGCAGTAGAGTAGCACCGACACTCAGGTGGCGAACGCAAGAGAAAGGGGACCTCAGCCAAATTCGCGTGCGAAACTGGAGACGACTAGCTAGGGACAAAGCTGGCTGGCGAAGCTTGTTGGTTGAGGCCCAGGTCCATTCTGGTCTGTAGAGCCAATTTAAAAAAAATTAGAGGCTTTTCTTCTTTTATAGTAATCTCTACCGTGCCTTCTTAAAAGGTGTTTAGAATAACATGCCACTGAAGAAAGGACTTTACCTTATTAAGAGTTTCCATCCAACAGACTGTTTTGACGATATAAAATATGCTGCAAAAGTGTGCTGTCCAAAATTTAAAATGTAGACAAAAGGACAGCTAAACAGTAAACTACCCTGACTCAAATCCACCAACTAATTCAACCGAAGTTGTGTTCGCATGAGGCTTAGTTAAAAAATCTTCACAAAAAGGCAAACAAGCATGTCATAAAAAATCCTATTGCAGGAAGTGATTAGTCCACAGAGACTCATCTTAAAGAACCTCTGTGGCCATCACTTTTATAATTCCCCAAAACCGACCTCATAAGGTAGCATTCATCATCCCCATATCCTTCCCATTCCCGTTTTCCTGAAACCACAACAGCAGAAAAAAAAAATCCCCCAAATCCCTTACAAATTAAATCTAAAAGACAAAAAAAAAAAAAAATAACTTCCTTCTTGGCACTTTTATCTTTGCGTCATCACATGCCATATTATCTTCGTCCTGTTATCATAACTCCTAGCAAACAATTGTCCTGATTTTTTGTATATGTTTGTGTTTTTTTTTGTGTCTTTTCAGCGTAATAAACTTTTTCTACCCACAAAGACAAGAAAATGGGCACTGGTCACTGCTTCTGGGCCGTATTTTACTTTGCCTGCCTATGTAGTGCGTCCCTGTAAGTATCTGCACGATTTTGGATTTTTATCTGCTTTCAGCAATCTCAGTTATTTTTTTCTTCTTCTTTAACTTTTGTTTCTCTTGAGTTTACTCATAAGTTTTGTGTGTTAGATTTTTTGTGCGGTCTTCTGTTCCAAGGGGTGTGTTGAACACATACCGCCCCCAGGGACACAGACAATATTTTATTCATTATAATACATTTCGGTTACATTTCAATTGTTGAGAAAGTATATATACATAAGGGCGGCGGGGACTAATGACAGCTTCCTTTAGCACATTGCGCGCACATGATATTGCACTTGAAACAGCAAAAAAAAAGAAGAAAAATCATTGCACATCCTTGAGGGAGTTTTCCAAGTGTCCTCTCAAGATGAAAAAATATATATAAAAAAAAAAAAATCACAAAAAGAAAAGTTCTCGGTACAATTGAATTTTTGTTGTTATATGCTCATTTTGTTTATAAGTTTAAAATAAACAATGGCTACGCCTTGCTTATAATCGATCGAATAACTAGATTGTCGGGTAAGCGCTGATGTCCTGCCATATAAACCGGAATCATCGCACGCTTAAACGGCAAATAATTTATTCATCGATTAAGCAAGGATCCAACCAAAATCACCCACCATTCACAAATCACTTTTATACACACACACACTCACTCAAGCAATAAATCCCACCACTTTTCACAAGCTTCTCTCACCCACCACGAAAAAAAAAAAGAAAACTACCAAATCGAAATTCGAAAACTCATCATGAATTCAAAAAGATTTTCAAAGCCATTAAATCACGTATTTCACGTTTCCACCATTTCAGAGCAAATAATGCAAAAATAAATTTCCGAGAAAAAGAGAAAAAAGTTTTGGATCAAATTTTAGGTGCTGGAAAATATGATGCCCGCATTCGACCATCCGGAATTAATGGAACAGGTAAAAATTTACTCATTTTCGTAATAAATAGTAATTTCAAAATCAAAATCAAAAACAAATCGTACCGTCAACCGTGATGTGAACGCGCCATTTTAGCCGCCGAATGGTGTGTGGAGTCATGTACGAAACGAAAATGAAAAGATTTTAGATGAAACAATTTTACACATTCTTCGTATTCTTTTTATTTTATTTTTATGATAGATTTTTCGTTTTTATTTAAGTTTTCTAAATTTTTTTAAGAATTTTGAATTTTGTCCCATAGTTTTGGAAGCATTCAAAAAATGTGGGTAATTTAAGCGCTGGTTTTGGTTACAGGTATTGAAATATTTAAGCGATATGACAGTTTCAATGTGGATTTTTTTATTATGTATCAAAATTAATTGTTAAATTTTGGGGATGAAAAGGGCTAGGAGTATTAAGTTAAAAATTTTATTGGATTTTTAAGTTCATAGCTTGGATACACTTTGGTAATATATTTCCTCTATGGTCGGACGGTAAGTTGTCAGTAAACCGTCTTGTTTTTTCCATTTTTTTATGGTCTACTTTAAATTGACTTCATGATTTATCGAAAAGCCTCGATGGATTGCATGATTATGTTCTATTTACACAAGACCATTTTATGTGACTAAATTTAAAAACTAAATTAAAAAAAAAAAATAAATACATCCTCTGAACTTGACCAAATTTTTTGAGCTTAGTTTTCACAAAGATGTTTCTAGAAACACGAACCTATGATGACACTTTGTGCAGACAGTGATTCCCTCTATATTCACATGTCAGTACTAGGGAAAACGATTTTCAGGTAATGAATTCCAAAATTCGTACTTGTTCTATGGATCCTCACTTTTTGTATCTGAAATTCGTATCTTATAAGGCGGGGGTCTGGCTCTCGATATATAGCGATTCCTGAGCTATGTCTCCACCCGCAAGGGCACTTCACTTATGTGAGGTAACGGGTGTGACGATCCCGCGGACGATTTCTTTTTTTCGGGGTGAAACTGCAAGCCCCGAAAGCAGTCCCTTCCACCCATCCCTTTAATTCCTTTACCTCCTCCCCACCCAACCAACTATTAGAGTATTCTAACCTACAGGAGCAGTAGTAAAAACTCAAAAAAATCATTAATGGATGGAGAACCCAATGGATGTTTCTACTCCAGGTGGTACTGGCCATGGCCAAAAACCACCCGCAGTCTTTTCGACTACGGCCGGGCATGGATTCTGGAGGCCCCAACATTTATTTTTGAACAACCAAGCCACCCTTGCAGTTCGGTGTGCGGTTCGCTCGGTAATCTGAACAAACACTGTACTGCTGCTGACGTGACGACTCGGGATATCCCTGTGGTTTAACGGGCTCCGGAAGAAGCGGGCTCTGAGGTGCGCCTGACTAAGGGGTGGCAGAAGGGGAAAGGAAAGCAGCTGATCGAAGAGACGCGCATAGAAGCTTCACGGGCTGAAGGCAAAGGCTCTCTGGTTGGCTCCTTGGCGGTTTCCGTGATCGCCTCCTGTTCGGCTGAACCGAAAAGCAAGAAGAATCAACTCAAGCTCATTATGAAATTTACTACCCCTCAAGCCAATGAGTCTGCCCACGCACGGCTTCCAACTGAAGTCAGTTCTTACTTACTTTACTTAAGGTGGCGCTACAGTCCGGGGTGGACCTGGGCCTCAGCCAACAAGCTTCGCCAGCCAGCTCTGTCTCTAGCTAGCTGTCTCCAGTTTCGCACGCGAAGTTGGCTGAGGTCCCCTTCCACTTGCGTGCACCACCTGAGTCTCGGTGCTCCTCTACCGCGCCGTCCCTGCGGTGTGGATTCGAAGATTTTCCGGGCCGGGGCGTTGGTGTCCATCCGCTCTAGATGACCCAGCCATCGTAGACGTTGTGTTTTGACTCTTTTGGCTAGGTCGGTATCGCTGTACAGCCCGTACAGTTCGATGTTATATCTCCTCCTCCACTCTCCGTCTATGCAGACGGGACCGTAAATCGTCCGAAGAATTTTCCTCTCGAAGCAGCCTAAAGTGTTTTCATCCGCCTTTGACAGGGTCCATGCTTCTGCACCGTAAAGCAGGACTGGGATGATGAGGGTCTTATACATGGACACTTTAGTTGCTCGAGAGAGGGCTTTGCTACTCAATTGCCTTCTTAGCCCAAAGAAACAGCGATTGGCAAGAGTTATCCTTCGTTTGATTTCAGCGCTGGTGTCATTGTCTGAATTGATAGCGGAACCGTGGTAGACAAGGTCCTTAACTGCCTCAAAGTTATAGCTGTCGATGGTGATGTTTTGTCCAAGACGTCAGTGTTGGGTGTCTTTTCTTGATGACAGCATATACTTGGTTTTGCCCTTGTTAACTGCTAAACCCATATTTGCCGCTTCCGTCCCAATACTCACGAAGGCTTCACTGACACCACGCTTTGTTCTACCTATAACGTCAATGTCGTCTGCGTATGCGAGTAGTTGAACGGACTTTTGGAAGATTGTGCCTCTGGTGTTGGCGCAAGAGTTCTGCACAATTCTCTCAATTATGATGTTAAAGAAGTCGCATCGCCATGTCTAAATCCATTTTTGACATCAAAGGAGTCGGTGAGGTCTTTGCCGACCTTGACGGAGCAGCGTAAATTTTGCATCATCATCCTGCACTGACCAACGAGTTTGGCAGGGATGCCAAAACTAGACATTGCGCTATATAGCTCATCTCTATACATGCTGTCATACGCGGCCTTGAAATCGATGAAGAGGTGGTGTGTATCGATTTGGAACTCCTGGGTTTTCTCCAAGATCTGCCGCAGTGTGAATATTTGATCGATGGTGGACTTTTCTGGCCTAAAGCCACACGAATATGTGCCTATCAGATTGTTGACAAACGGCTTCAGGCATTCACACAGTACAGCAGAGAAGATCTTGTATGCGATGTTAAGAAGACTGATGCCTCTGTAGTTGGCACAACTCAGAGGGTCTCCTTTCTTCAGGATCGGGTCTCCTTTCTTCAGGATCAAATAATGCTGAGGTTCCATTTGTCGGGATTGCTTTCTTCCGACCATACTTTGCAGATAAGCTGGTGCATGCTCGTAACCAGCTCTTCACCAGCGGATTTAAAAAGTTCGGCAGCTAGGCCGTCTGCTCCGGCCTTATATTAGTTAAGGCTTTAAGATTTTTCTACTTGGTTATAGCTGGCCACCAGACGCAGCATCCATACGTTTGCTATACTGGGGGCAGGACCCTATTTTTCCCAGCAGATTCGGTTGCACGTTTGTAGGGCTGAATATGCTTTTTTAACTCTTTCTTCTATGTTTAAGTTCCAGCTGTGCTTACTGTCTAGGATGATACCCAGATATCTAGCGCTTTTAGATGATTGAAGAGCTCTGAGCCTTAGAGTGTTGGTAGCTCTACATCCGGGATTGACCTCTTGTTTGTAAAGGGCACAAGCTCCGTTTTAGACATGTTGACGCTAAGGTCGCATGATCCGGTCCATAGGCTGAGTCCGTTTAGTGCATCTTGCATGAAATGAACAATACTATGAGCACAAGATCGTCAGCATAAGCGATGGTTTCACTGGTGAGTGGTTAAGCCTCATAAGATATGTGTTCATTACAAGAAGCCATATGAGAGGTGAAAGCACTCCACCTTGCGGGGTTCCTCTGGTGATAGATATCTTTTTTATACTGTCACCTAGTCTCGTTTTCAATAGCTCAACTCTAAGCTATTGAAGTAAGAAACAACTCTATAGATCACTCATCATCAACCATGTAGATTATCAAGTTCCGGCAAGAAACATAACTCTTCTTTCAATCCATCATCCCCAAACAAGACGCAAAATAAGTCTGCAGTTTTGATTCCATTTCCCGACAATGGTCCATATGAGATAATTTGATACTTCTACCAGGAGTTCTCGGACATCATTCGAGTAATATTGTGAAAGTGTATCCAAGTAAAAAATTAAACTTAATTCATTTACGTATTTTTATAGATAGAAAAAAAAATCTAATTATTATTTAGAATTTTTGAATTTATTTATTTATTGTAAATAAAAATGTCTATAGTGTAAGATACAATTTTTGTTTTATTACTCTAATTTCTTTCTTATTTAACATATTTTGTATAAAATATAAAATTCTTCCAAAACGATGCAAATGCTAGATCATAAAATTAATAAAAAAAAAGAATCCAACTACTACTAACAAACTGCTATAAATATTTAAAACAAAAAAGTCGTTGCAAACTTATACTGTTGTTCCACATTTCAAATTTTGTATATTCTAACATAACCTATACCAAACAGATGGCCCTGCAATAGTCAGAATCAATCTTTTCGTTCGAAGTATTATGACGATTAGTGACATTAAAATGGTAAGTCCCTGGAGTTATTCACCATCAGCGTATATAGAAAAGCAATCATCAAAAAAAAAAAACAAAATATGATTTGAAAACCCAAAAAAAAAACTCGTTAATTAACTGCTAAGCTCGTTAAAACAAAAAACTAGTGCCTCAGTTGTTTTCCATATAATAAAAAAAAAACTATCGAATTATACATGCAATTAAAAACTATACTCGCAAATATAATATAAGTTTGTTTTTTACCATAATTTATTATTACATAACCTAGAATGCAATTGAAAGATTCTATTAAAAAATTGTATACAATGCAACTTTATTAATTAATCCCTGATTATACTATATATTTAAATATGATAGTTGTCATTAAACATGCATCAATAAAAAAAAACTCCAAAATCGTACAAATCAAAATTAAGGAAAAAAATTACAATTGGACCTAAAATTTGAAGAAAATTCCTGAATAATTTTTCTCTCAAAGGAAATTTCTAGAATATTGAACAAATTGGGGGAAAAAATTTAGGAATTTAAGGACAAAAAAAAACAAATTGGCTTATTTAAAAAAGAAATTGTGACTATATGATCTTCATTAAAATATCATTGCAACTTGATTTTAACTGTTATGGTTTTGTGCAATGAAAATTATTTTTTTTTAACTTGAATATTTTTTCTATTTTAAAAAAGAAAAAAACGATTTTGACATTTCTTGTCCCCCTGCGCAGTGATGATGAATTTTTTAGTTTTGTTTAAGAAAATGATTTTCAAAACACTTTGCTTTGTTATACGAACTTGAATTGTTTAACTCGTTTTTTTAAATTCTTAATTTTAGTTTTTTGGAAATGTTGTCTGATTTTTTTTTTAAGTTTGGTTTGTTGTTATGTTAATTTATTAAAAAATTATTCTAAAACTTAAGTTCTTTGTGCTAAGATGCAGACTTGCAGTTACGTTAATTTATTTATTTTTAATCAGAACGGTTAGACTATAGTCAAAGGGCATACATCTTTGTGTTTGAAATTGGCTTGAAAAAATGACATTTGCATCTCAATCGTGTAGACTGACTAAATTGGAATGATTGAAAAAAAAAAAAAACACGCGCAAAGGTATATGGATATTAGTTAAAACATAGATTTTTATATAACACCAAAAGATTACTGATAAATTTTGCCTGTAGAATTTTGGCTTGTATGGGGTATGCAACATTTTTTCGTTAAGGCATTATTTTTTATGTATTTGTCTTAGGAAATACTCCTGTTTAGGACAAATTTTTCCTGAAACAAAATAGAAGTACGTAATGGGTAGAGAACAATCCATACGTTGGTAGGTGCACCAAAGACTTGCATACATTCGACGATAGTGATATGAACTTCAGCTTTTGAAAGTATCCCAAGACGCGAGTTTAAGCAAACATAGAAGCAAAAGCAGGCTACTTTGCTAACAAGTCTATTTGGAGATGGACGTAAGTCCAGGTAAAAATCAAAAAGATGGTATTCCACATTGCCGTTAGTTGCGGCTTAAATAAAGTCTCTTTCTGAGCACTCTTCTGGCTGACATCGCGTCTTTTGTGTTTGAAGTTGGCCTTCTGAGAACCAAATATGGTTGAATTTCTTTTTTTTCAAGCATAGTTTCATACCCATTAGAGTCAGCCCATGCTTCGGCGCTATAGAGTCACCTACATACGACTTTAGCACTGAACTATACGTTCTTTATCCTTTTCAGAAGCAGCAGGGCCATAAACACAGTCAAAGTTTTCAAATAACTTAAAGGTGTTCAGTACTATTTTGGCATTATTTGGCTTAACCCAACCCGTAAAATGAAAACTCGCCCAGGAAAAATTTGGCTGATTTTTCAATCGCTTTTGGTCAAAATTTCATTTTCAGCACGATAAAGGGCACAATTTCAAAAGGTCTTAACGTGCAGTGAAACCTTACAGTGGAATATATTCTAAGGAGGAGGGGCGTGTAGCCCACTGTAGTGATCCAGTGGAGCACTCAGACTCTAGTACTTGTCAATTTTACTACCATGCAAACACCGTACTTTAATTTAAATGGTGCGGAGCTAAGACGTTCGGCATCGGCAGTTGAGACGTCAGCCCCAGAATCTGGGGTTTCTCTTTAGCAGAAGAGAAGCCCTTACGTGATGTAAGGGATTGTTTTGTTTCAATTAGTGAGTCTTCCATCCACCTGTCTCATTCTGTAGACACCGCCGAAGAGTTGACCGGAGTGCTTGAGCCTTCAGCCAGTAAAGCTTCTTTGCACCTCCAATCGGCTAGCTGCTTCCTTTCCGCTGTCTCTTGATCAGTTGCCCGCCTTTTATAGGGCCCGTTCAACTTGGGAGATATCCCGAGTATATCTACGTCAACAGCAGTGCGTTGAGTCCAACTCATGTTCAGTTTTCATCGAGATTCAAGCAAAGATCCACAAGAGTAGCTTGTTTCTTTTTTTCCATAAATGAGTGTTGGGCCTCCACAAGCCTTAAACGTGTGAATTTTAGGCAATACCGTCTGGACTAGAAATATTAGGCTTCTCGCATTCATTTATAATTTTGTATGGAATGCGAAATGGCCCACCTTCGATTAACAGGGCAAAGGAACTGTATAACGCCCACTTTATATGATAGTCTAAAAAAGATAATAGCTTAATGGATAGATAGATAGATAGATTGTAACATACACTAACACATGCTAACTCATTATTTTGAAGCGCTCTAAAGCTATACGTCCATAATTAGGGCTGGATTACTTCCTCTGGGTACTTCCACACTCGAAAATTACACTACATCCCACACTCGAAAATTAGACGAGAGTGGAAACTGAGCTGACTTTCTTCGAAAGTCTCGTTAAGCTAAGAAATAATCAGTTGTGTTTTTTACTCTAAAGATTTTTGAGTTCACAGTGTTAGAGTCAAACTAGTGTCTTAAATCTTCTTTTTATACCCTAGAATGGCATTAATCTGTTCTTTGACAGGTTTTTAGGGGTCAGTCCATCAATTTGAGGGATTAAGTCCCCACATCAATTCTTGATTTTTCAAGTCGCAATGTTTTTGTTCCATAGCAAGCTTCATTATCACACCGCTTGACTCCACAAACATTTTCTGTAAGGGCGATGATTTCCGTTGATATAAATCTCCTGTTCATCTGATAGATTTTCACGAGCCTTCTGTGGAAACTGTTGTTTGAAATCAGTTGTCTCTAACATCTCTGACCTAAGGCGGTAGGTAGGCAGCGTTACCCAGACCTCATCACTATAAATTCACCAATTTTAAATTTTACCAAATTCACTACTTAAGCACTTTCTTCAAACGTCATAAGATCATAGAAATCAATCTGTCCTTTTTCCACTGCATTGAATTAAATACGCAGGATATTTTCCATTTTCGGATCTTGCTAGGAACAAGCAGACTGTGATTGTTTTGACAGTATGTTGGTCTCCAAGTCAAGTCGATTCACTTCACAGACATCTTCTTGAGAGATGCTAAGTTTCATTCACATTCATCTGCCATTGCATGTGACTTAAGATCTTGAACTATTTTTGCAAAAAGGGGGTGATTAGGGATGACAATAATTCCGAGGCCTCTTTTTTGCTTGAGTACCTACTTAGCGTCCACTAATATATTTTTCGATTTGAAATTTGACCTTTTTTGCTGCACCTTATAGGGTGTTTCCACTGCACATAATACAGAGATTAACGTAGGAAGATTAAAAGTTAATCCCAAAATGTTTCCATTGGAATAGAGGAGATAAACTGGACGTATGCCTTCGTTTTTTGGCATTTCTCATCAATGATATCCACGTCATCTGCGCATCTCCTTGTAAACGTGAATTTTTTTTATCCTTCGGGCAACTCAGATTCAGAAATTATTAAATCTATTATTAATTACTACGGAGTTTTTTAATCTACGAAACGAAATGAACTAAAAAAAAATACAGAAAAACAAAACTTCAAATAATATGTTGTTGTGATTTAAGTCCACAAAGTCGATAAAGAACCAACTTGATCAACATCAACCAGCAGTATCAACATTGAGCTCGGCGAGCGCAGAGATATTAATGAATCTGTCAAAAAGGTGCAATGCGCTGATCTGTGCACACTGCAACAGAATTGTGGATGTTGATGTTGACGCTGCTGCTTGATGCTGATTAAAGCCCGGCGCAGAATAGTGGATGTTGATGTTGATGTGTCCGAACATGTGGCTTGCCGCCATTTTTGTTGATGCAGATGCCTATTGCGAACACAATATAAATGTACTACACAATTCAAACGATAATTCGCTACTACCCACACGATAAAAATTCATTTCCAAAAACGTTAGATTCGCGTTACTTGGGCGAAGAAATTTAGTTTAATTCTTCATTGAATTTTTTAATTCTATGAAGCGAAATAACTTAAACGACAATAGAAAAACAAAACGTCAAATACGTTGATGGGATTTCAGTCCACAAAGTTCAAAGTAGACCGACTTAATCAACATCAACAACCAGCGTCAACATCAACATCCACCATTCTGTTGCACTTTGCGCAGCTTAATACATTTAACTTTTTTGACAAGTCCATCCACATCAACATCAACATCAACATAAACTATTCTGTTTCGAGCTTAAGGTGGTCTAGTTTGAACTTTGTGGACTGAAATCTTATCAACATATTTGACGTTTTGTTTTTCTGTTGTTGTTTGCGTTATTTCGCTTAGTAGAATCAAAAAATCAATAAACAATTTAAAAAAAACTTTTCTTCGCCTTAATAACGCGAATCTGGAAAACAGGTTTTTGCAAATGAATTTTTATTGCATGGGTGGTAGCAAATTACAGTTTGAATCGTGCATTAACATTCTTTTGTGTTCGTAATAGGCAACACACATCAACTATTCTGCGCCGGGCTTTGACATCCGTCATTATTTTGCAGTGTGCACACCTTATTGCATTCAACTTTTTTGACAACCATATCCACGTCAGCAGTAACTTCAGCCGCTATGCGCATCCCTTTACACCAAACAAGAAACTTTGCTGTGTTGATGGCGCCTAGCTTTCAATTAAAGGTGTGTTTGTTTTGTTTCGCCAGAAAACGCACAAAATTCTTGCGTGGAAGAGATTAATTACGTGATTAATTTTTAATCTCCTCGTGAAGAGATAAATATTCGAATGGTAAATCTCGTGATTTAAAAGGGATTGAAGGATGATTTGTCTTAATCGCGGGTTAGTGTCCGGTGGAAACACCCAGTTAATAAACGTATTTATTTAAGTCAGCACATGTATGTAATAATTAATTCCCTATTCGACCAAGACTTTTTTCCCATTATATCAGCTTAGCAGTAAAATGTAGACAAAACACTTTTTGTCTGCAAGTTCAGATTACTGCTTGAAGCTTGAAATAAACATTTTTAAACTTGTTCAAAAGGTCGGCTAAATAGGCGATGTCGCAAGCAGCATTTTTTAGAAGTTTTTCACACAAAATAGGATATTCTTCAAAAAATCCCATAGAGGGATCTTTGTAAATTATTGAATCTCCCGGAAATTTACTTTGGGAAACCATCTTACTTAGTATGCAGAAGTTGCTTACTAAAGTCTTCGTCATTTGTTATGCAGCTGTTTGTACAGTCGATCATCCAAAGCACAGCTCCCTATTTTGCTCACCGTCGTGAGGACTTATTGCAGAGAATTGTGCAGTCATTCACATTAAGCACCTAGATTTTGGCGATGAATGACACAATGAGCAGGAAGTACCAAGATTTTTCCTTTAAATATCAGCAATGAGACCTTTACATCCAGAATGAGAACTTCTAGCTTTAACCAAAAAGTTGGACCAGGTTTTTTCTTGTTGTATAAGGAAGCTTTCAATAGGCGCCAGGAAAGGGGGGCAAGGGGGGCACTTGCCTCCCTGGCTCTGTGAAATACCATCAAGCATATTTTTCGACTATTTGTTTGTATTTTTTTTTTTTTCTAAGTCCATGGTTCCCCCCCCCCCCCCCTGGAAAAAATTCTGCGGGCGCCTATGAAGCCTTCCCAACATTAAAAAATATTTTTACCTTGTGAGTCAGTTCTCATCGTTCTGCCAAAAGTTGTTAATGAGGACTCCCGTCTTTTACAAAACGAGCAGAACTAGTTCCCAGAAGCCCAAATATTCATAAAGTGCGCCTGTAGCCAGAAGAAGTTTGCTTTAAATATGTCCTTTACGGGACTTAAAATACACTGAGCCAATCAGCGCCCAGTTTATTAAGAACGCCGAACGAACGCCACTCGTAGCACCCTATCTTAGTTGATATGACTCATAGAGGTTATTCGAATCTTTCGAACTGACGCGCATCCGTGTACTCAGTAGATAAACTGGCACTTTTCAATTTTTAAAGGATTTAAACGAAGACTTTGAGGGATTAATTGATGCAATTCGGTATTTCGGTGTATATTCAATTTTAAATCTTAAAAAGCCGACAAAAGACGCCAGGGGTTTTATAAAAAATGTTATTGAGTTGATGAACACACATCATCCTTTATTTTAAGGATTTGTGCTCAGAGCCGTTTGTTGGGCTTTTGCATGATCCAAATATTAATTCAGGCATTTTTGACCGTAGAAATTTTCTTTAAGTTGGCCGTCCATTAAATTCTTTAAATAGAAAATAGATTTATTGTAAAGTTTCTTATCAGTTACGAGTATCTCAAATACAAATCGCATATTTAATGCTGACGAAACAAAAGAAGCATACCTTACCATACAAACTATTAGAAAAAAATTCGCAAAATAATATATAATTTTATTTAGCATTGTGTTAACTATTTTAAATCGAAATACTACTAGCATGAGAGTTTACATAACAGCAGCTGACACCAAATAAAACCCATTACAATCTAAAAAAAATACTCATCAGCCCGTTTGAAGAATAATGATAAACCTTTTCCCTATAAAAAGCTTCTCACCAACCAATGCATAAAAACCAACCCAAAATAGTTCAAGATTTATTTATTTTTTAACTTAACTTTTTTTTCAAATTAGTTTTCTTTATTAAATTCTTACATTTTTCCATATCTTTTCTTAAAATAAAAACGTTTATTAAATTTTTTAGAGAAATAGTTTAGAATATAAATTTTTTAAACTTATGTAATACTTTTTACAATTTGTTTTATACAACTATAAGCCTAAGTGAGTGACAAACGGATAAATAGGGTGTGTTAAAAAGGAGGGGTATTTAAATCGAGTCTTGTTTTTAATTTTCAATAGGACCTTTTTTACGTAAAAAACGAACTTTTTACAAAGGTTAAAACAGTTCTTAAAAAATGTTTTTTTTTTTTGCTGGTGGATATTTTCAAGGACCACAATGCTAAGCCAATTACAGCGAATTTATAGAAAAAGTAAACACAGCCAACAACAACAACTAGCTACATTGAACAACAACTACAAAACGAAAAAAAAAAAAATAATTATATCTTACATCAAAATTGTAGAATTATTTTTATTTGAATTTCTCTGTTACACTTTTTCTACGAATACAGATGGCCCAGCTGTTGTCCGCGTCAACATATTCGTTCGAAGTATATCAAAAATCGATGACGTTACAATGGTAAGTCCGTTGATAGTGTATACAGTTGTATGATACGACATTCTGAAAATAATGAGTTATATAACTGAAGAAGGGAAAATAATAAAATAATACATCGTTTTCGAATATATAGAAAAAAAAAATTATATATTCTGTCTTGAGAAATATATAAAAATGAAAATATATTTTGAAGGAAAGCAACATCTTTTGGTGACTGCAGCACCATGTTTTTTCTTCAATTCCAACTAAACAATATAAAAATTGTCTTCGTTTTACCTAAAATAATAAAAGAATTGAAAAAATACTATTTTGGAAATGATTGTTATTACTAATAATGTAATTTTTACAAAGCATCGTTTCCTCTTTTTTAATGCATTGACTTTAATAGGCTTTCATAAGAAGGCATACATTTTTACTCTGCTTGAGAATGTTGTAAATAAGTGAAAACTTTTCTTAATCTTATACAAAAAAAAACTGTACAGAATTATTAAAAATATTCTTTGAAATAGGGAGGAAATCCTCATATTAGAAGGGGTAAATTTTATATTCTAGTAATTTTAAACTTTTGTCCAAACCACAAGGGAAAAAAACACGCGAAGAAAAAGCAGGTGTTTCTATGCCAGTAAATTACTGAGCTTCCCTAAAGGAACAGCTGCCAATAAAAAGGTTTTGACAGAAGTTTTTATGGATTTCACACAGTATAAATTTGCTGTTGCCGGCATTCTTCCGTTGACCTTTTTATAAGAGAGCTTCTAAGGAGTCCTCTCTGGAGTACCAAAATAAGTCCTCTCATTAAGACCTTTCTTGTCACTGCCATTCCTGACTTCTTTGACACGACCAATAAACTATCTGCAGGTTCCTTCGCGTTTTTCGAAAATCTACAAGGATCCAGGATTTTGCCTTCATTAATTATTGAATTTCAGAAAATCTTTCGAGTTTTTGGAAGCATTTAAGTCAATTGTGATAGCATTCAGCTTTTACACTCAGTAAACTCTTTTTCCTCCCGAGGATCAACGACCATCAACCAAAAAAAAAAAACTTTTAAAAAAACTTCTTCCAGCCCATGCGTCCCCTCTTTAAAAGAAGCAACAACCTACCTTATCCGTCAGATACTTTCTGATCTTCTGATTTCATGATCCCCTGATATCCTGACGTAAAGCTTAGGATATTTTATCTTCTACTTGTAAAGAAGCCCTTCGTGCGATAGAAAGAATGTAACACACATCGATAAAAAAAATTAAAAAAAATGTTTTTTTTATCTTCTGATCCTTTGATCTTCAGATTTTTTGATCCTATCGTGATTTTCTGATATTCTGAACCTCTAATGTTTGTTTCTGTTGAGGTCTTTTGAACTTGAGATTTTGTGGTCTTTTGATCTTCTAAAATTTTATAATTTCATCTCATGATCTTGTGACTTTCTTAGCGTCTGACGCTATGATCCTTTAATATTCTGGCAATTTGATATTCTGACATTGTTTTCTTTTAAAAACAACTTCTTCCAGCCCATGCGTCCCCTCTTTAAAAGAAGCAACAAAAGGTAGGTTGTCCGTCAGATTCTTTCTGATCTTCTGATTTAATGGTCCTCTGATATTCTGACCTGTAGCCAATGATGTCTTATCTTCTACTAGTAAAGAAGTCCATCGTAAGATAGAAAGAATGTAACACACATCAATTAAAACTTACAAAAAAAATGTTTTTTTATCTTCTGATCCTTTGATCTTCAGATTTCCTGATCCTATCGTGATTTTCTGATATTCTGAACCTCAAATGTTTGTTTCTGTTGAGGTTTTCTGAATTTGACATTTTGTGGTCTTCTAAAATTTTATGATTTGATCACATGATCTTGTGACTTTCTTATTGTCTGACGCTATGATCCTTTGATATTCTGGTTTTATGATCTTCTGATATTGTTTTATTTTGATCTTGTGGTTTTCCGATCTGCTTACCCTACGAGGCTCTGATTTTCTGACATACTCTGATTGGATTTGGAATTCTTGATTTCTAAACTTCTGGTCTTCTTACTTTCTTACTTACTTAAGGTGGCGCTACAGTCGGGGGTGGACCTGGGCCTCAGCCAACAAGCTTCGCCAGCCAGCTCTGTCTCTATCTAGCCATCTCCAGTTTGGCACTCGAAGTTGGCTGAGGTCCCCTTCCACTCGCGTCCTTCTGGTCACTTCTGGCCCTCTAGCCTAATGGTATTCCGACCCCTGATCTTCTGTTCTTCTTATCTTCTCAGGTTTTGATCTCCTTATCTTCTTATTTTTTTTACCCACTAACCTTCTCATTTTCTGACCTCTCCTTATCTTCTGGCTTTTGGACCTTCTGAGATTTATAGCTCTTTATTTCTGATTTTCTGGTCTTCTAGCCTTTCGGCATTTCGATCTCTGATCTCCTTATCTTCTTATTTTCTGCTGATTTTTGGAACATCTGACCTTCTGATCTTCTGGTGTTCTGGTTATCAAATCTTCCTATCCCTTTCTATTTAAATCTTCCAATATTCTTATCTTCTGATTTTCTAAAATTCTAATATTATTATCTTCTAATTTTTTGATCGAAAGGTTTTCTGATCTTGCAGTCCTCTGAGTTCCTGATCTTATGATCCTTCAACCTTGCAATCTTCTAATATCTGGTCTCCAGGTCTTCTGATGTACTTTGTCTTCGGATTTGCTACTCTTCTGGTTTGTTGATCGTCTCATATTCTGATCTCGAGCATCAAACATTTCAATCGGATTTCTTTTAATATTCTGGTTTTCTTGATCCTCCAATCTTCTGATCACCTGATCTACTTATCTTACGATCTTTTGATCCTCTTATATTTTGATCACAAGTTGATATCTGATCTTATTCTGACATCTTTTGATCTTATTGTCTTTTGATCTTCTTGTTTTCTGCTCGGGTTGACCTTAAAATACTTTGATTTTATGAGCGTTTTTAACCTTCCAATTTTCGGGCTTGATTATCTGATCTCCTTGGCTTTCTGGCTTTTCGATTCATTGATCTGGCGTACATCTGATCTTATGATATTTTGATTCTCTGAACTTCTCAATGTGTTCTGACCTTCTGATAATTTGTTTTTCTGTTCTTCTGATTTTCTGATCTTCTATTCTTCTGATCTTCTAAACGTTTAGATCTTTTATATTTTCCGATCTCCTGGTTTTCTGGCGGTCTATACTTCCGATCTAATGCTCTTCTGATCTGTTCGTCCTCCGATATTGTGATCTCGAACTTCTAAGCTTTTGATCGGACTCGTTTCGCTCTTCTGGTTTTATTCGAATCGACTGATATTCCGATTTGTTGATCCTTAGATATTTTGATCTCATGCCTATGATCTTATGTTCCTGCGGCTTTCTTGTAACGTCCAGGTTTAATATATTCCGATGTGACATACTAGCTTTTCTGACCTTCTGAGATTCTTATGTTTTGTTTTCTGGTCTTTCAGCCACCCGATCTTCTGATCTTACGATATTTTGATCTAACATTATGTTCTTATCTTCTGTTTTTTTGACCTTCTAATATTTCGATCTCTAATCTTCTGGCCCCCTTATCTGGGCCTCTCTCTGGCCCTCTGCTCTCCCAATCTTGTGATCTGTGGACTTTCTAGTCTTGAGGTTCCCCAGTTTTTGGCATAGTTTGAAAATTTTAGAATATGCTTTCAGCCATATTATACAGCAGCACGTTGGACTTGATACTTGGGCTTAAAACCTGAAGTTTGAAACGTTATTTTTCTTAGGTCGAAAGAGCGAACGTACGAGCCATCGAGTCTCCCAGGTTAAGCGATTGGGTTTCTGTGATAGTGGAGTGATCTTGAGACACTCTGATATGTCTTCTGGTCTTAAGATCTTTGAGAACTTTGATTCCTGTTTTTTGCGCAGTTATTGGATTTTCTGGTCTAACTCGTTTGCTTACATCTCCCCTTTGTATATTATTTCAACTTACTTGTCTTATTGAAAGCCATTTTGCTGTTTACATTTGATGTTTTTCGGATAACAACAGTTTATGTTACTAGAATATAAATAGGCTCAATCTAAAATTTTGGATACATTCCAAATTCTTTAGTCGTTTAAGTCCAAAATGACTTAAAAGTGTCGTTAAATTCTTTTCTCTACTACGCGTTGTTAGGGTTTCACCAATTTAATGCAAGATAAAACAAAAAATATTTATATCAATTAATCTAAATATAGTCTAGCAAATGTATAATACACCATAAATTAATATTAAAAATAATAATAATAAAAAATTACCAATAATAAATATTTCTTCTGGTTTGAAAATGTGGATGTTTTTTTTGGCGTATATTGAAACTGAAAGAACTTGATTCTTATTATTATTATTTTTATGTCAACATTTATGTATTAGAAACTTAAACTTAATTATTATTATTTTTTTTTTAATATAAAATTTTAAAACAAAATTTTTTTATAGAAAACTTTTTTTTTTTTTGAGTTAAATTTCTGTTCGAAATTCGACTAATCGCATTTGCATTGGAAATATGTTAAATTTTGTTATGTTTCCAAATTCTAATTTTAATTTGCATTATCGATTTTCATAAGCAAAATTAAATTATTTTATTTTCTGTTATAAGTTTTTATTTTAATGTATAGGGAATTTTGTAAAATGTCTTTTTGGATCTCTCGTGTCTCTCTCGAATATTATAATCTTTGCCTATTAATTTTGTGGCATCTATCGTTACAAAAAAAATAAAGTAAAAAAAAATATAAGTAAATTAAAAGCAATAAGTGTATGTTTTATATATGTTTACTTTTATTTATAAGAAAGAGAAAATGTGTGTAATAAAGAAAATACCTCCTCGTTTCCTTGATTTTATTTCATTAAAGTTATCCATAAAAGATGATATTGTGTGCTTTAGTCGTAACCAAAAATAAATTTCTAAAAAAAAAAAAAATTTCGATGTGTTTTAATTTTAGTTTTAAAAAATATTTCCTTTTTTATGAGAATCTAAAGTGATTTACTTAATATAATTTTTTTTTTCCTTAAACGTCTTTTATACTAAAGAGAACCTTTTTTGAATGAATTTCAAATCTAATTAAATGCATTTATATTACTTTTTATATATTAAATTTTATTTAAAAAAATGTTTTTGTTTTAATATTTTT
This sequence comes from Neoascia interrupta, assembly GCA_947623515.1. Lineage (NCBI taxonomy): Eukaryota > Metazoa > Arthropoda > Insecta > Diptera > Syrphidae > Neoascia > Neoascia interrupta. Next base: position 111,602,468 of record OX392464.1, read on the forward strand.
TTTTTTGATTTATTTCTATAAATTTTTTAACTTTATTTTGGTTGAATGATTCAATGAAAGAGGCATTTACAGCAAGGGACTTCGACATAATTAGGTCTCTAAGTATATTTTTTCATAATGAAGAAGGAAGGAATTTTTACTTTTTAAGAAAAAGAAAAAAAGTTTAAAAAAAATGTGTGGCATGCATTTGAAATAAAAAAAAATGTTTAAGAAATAAAGTTATAATCTCACAAGGTATTTAATCATCATTTTCTTACCATGCACTTATTATTTTAATGAGATCCATGTAGACATTTATTTTTTTATTTAAGAAAATAAATATGATTTGTCTATTTTTTTTCTGTTACTTCACATTCATTCCATTCACATTAATCATTCGGTTTTAATTTATAAGAATAGCTAATAAGGGTGCTAATAATCTTGAAATTTTTTTTGAAGTCAGGGTGGAAAAATTAATTCTTTAAAAACTAAGAAGCTTGAAATATTGTAATACTTTTTAAAAACTTCTTACTACTTATTTAAAAGGTACCAAAAATTGAAAAACAAAAATATTTTTTAGCTAACCCGGAGTTAAAGGAGTTCCTGGTCTTAGCTCGAGCATGTTTTTCAGCCATCTTCGATCCAAATATATTGTGGGGTTCTACCTAACAAATATTATCAGGTGATGTGACTCAGAGTGAAATCAGGGGAAAAGTTTTTAACAAATGGTCCTTCGAAATATGGTTTTAGCCCGAGCTGTGGGAAAGGTTTTTTCGGACACTGAGAAGTCAATAACGAAAGCAGTGGCTTATTTTTTTTTTATTATTTTTATTTAACTGGTGATTAAACTCTGTACGACTTACATCATTTTTTTATTCTATTATATTCTATTTTATTTGGTTAGTTCACCATATTTCCATTTAAGTTAATGGTTTTCAATACCCAGTCGAGTAAAAATATGAAGGGACTTTGAAAATAGTATCAGAAAATCAGTCGGTTAAGTCATGTGTATCCAGTTGCTGATCTTCATCTCAATGTGAGTAATTAATGTATGTAGGAAAAGCACAAAACTGCATCTCCAAAAGAGCTGTAGATGTATTAAAAAGGGATCAAATTACAAATCGGCATATTCGAAGATTTTTGAATGCGATTTTCGATGGGTTTTAATATGCGGGGTTGCTTTTAAAACTCTTTATCTAGTCAGGGTGCTTGCAGGCCTTCATCTTTCTCGCAGATCTTGCATCCCATTGCATATCTCTCCTTTGGTGAGAAAGAGATTAGGGAGATGGCACTTTCGTATCATTTGCGGTCTTGTTCCTCACGTCCTGGCTAACGCTCTGCGGCAGAGATACAGAGTCACAAAGACCCGCTTGACACGAAAATCTACGATCTGCCCCAATTTGAGTTTGGATCCCGAAATAAAGCTGAGGTATTTAACTTATTTGGATATCGACAACTCAAATTCAACCAATCTTGACGTCCGGAAGTTTGGAATTTCCATTTTCCTGGTAAATGACGAGACTTCCTTCAAAGATCGATTTTTCAGACCCTCGACCCTTGACGTAGTTGAGCTAAGTTGATCGCTGGTACATCGAGCTAAGTCGATCGAGGAAGACAATTTAGACTTCCTTCGCTAGGAGCTTTAACAGTTCATCCATTATCGGGTGGTGTTCTTCTGATGCATACTTTCCCAAGGTAACTATTACTACACCTGGGTAACTAACACCCTCGTATCCTCCTATCCGTTGGAGCAGCAGGCCGATCTAGTCGCGTAGAATGCTTTCTGATGAGCAACTCAATCCGCACTCTCAATAACACTCTCTACATTTTTAAAAATTCACTTTAAGCATACTCCTTGTTTTATAAAGATTTTTCACACTTGCTGCTGTGCTATGGAGCGTCTTGAGCATATACGAGGTCTGGTTATGGGTCATCATCATCATTTTCGAATGCCGCTTGTCCTTTAAAAGGGTTGCGGAGCGAGGGTGGCTAAATGGTCCTTCCATCTTTCTCGATCCTCCGCCACCAACTCAAGAGACTCCGGCGCAATCCCCAGGCGGGACTCAGAGAGGTTCTTTACCTGATCCCACCACCTGTTTCTTGGCCTACGAGGGGGCGACGCGCTCGCATCTCGGCTAGCATGAGCTGTCTAGGAAGTCTGTCAGGGGGCATGCGAACAACGTGTCCAAACCTTAGGTTATGGGTCAAATAACTAAATTCTTTGCTGTGGCGTGTCTAGTCTTCCTTGCTTTGGGGATGACAAGAGCCTCGTTCCAAGCTCTGGGAACATGGCACAGCTTTAAACAGGGCATGTAAACAGTTTTCAACTAAGCAATGGTGATTCCCCTTACTTTAGGAGCATTACTGGTCGAAAACTATCCGACTCTGGTGCTTTGGGGGGGAGGGAAGGAGCTGATCGCCCAGGCAAATCTTTCTCCATCGGTTATAACACTGAACTTTGCATCGTTGATCCTTCTTCAAGAGTCCGGTGGTACTTTGTCGTAATTCTCGTTAGCGTCTGTGCAATATGATAAGTGGGTTCCCTTGAGCACATCCAGAGTTTCCTTGTGTGGTGTAGTCTAGCTACCATCGATCTTGCTGATCTTCTTGAGTCACGGCGCTTCAGTTGAATCAATCCCTCCCTCTTGACAAATCTGATCTATTTTTTCAGAATGTTTACACTCTCGTTGTAAATCGTTCATTTGATGAGCCTTTTTACAAGGTTGCATCTAGACCTTGCGCCCTTTATGAGCTTCGCATTCTTGGATCTCCACTAGGGAAGGTGTTACTTTCCTCCTGTGCTGTGCTCTTCAGGCAGAATTACTTGGAGTAGCTAAAAGAGCACCTCGGTAATGTATTCGATTGTATCGTCGGTTTCTTGTTCTGTGATGAGATCTTTGTCTGAGCAGAGGATGACAGTCCTCTGTAGTTGCTTATTGAACTTCTCTCAATTTGCTGTTTTTGGGGTTTTTGAAAACTGTCCTAGCCTACCTGAAACTCAAAGAGTATCCAGATGTGGTTTGATAGCGCTATGAGGATTGAGGAGCTCCAGTTCCGTACTTGAACGGAGTTGTTCTTAGACACGAAAGTAACGTCTAAAACTTCCCGTTTATTCGCTGTAACAAAGTTGGTAATCCCCTGTGTTACTACAAGATTGAATATAAATAGAGTGGCGCAACAGCTCGAGGTGAACCAGGGCCAACTTCTCAACAATGTATGCTGTGTGCGTTGATTTCTTCACATACAAGGGGACCTACAGTTTTTTGCCGGATCCGAACGACTCTTTGGGAAATTTTTTAAGACAAATAATACTCTCGGAGGGCTTGTCAGACCCTCGCGGAGGTAGGGACCGTAAAAAAGAACGAGTCTTTTTTTTTCAGGTGACGATGGTAGGATTCGAACCCAGACCTCCGGCGTAGTAAGCACACACACTAACCACTACGCCACGGCACGCAACTAGAAGATTGAATCCAAGAACAAAATCAAACAAGACCTCACCTCAAGCATCAGCTTCCCCAAATGATATGATGGGCATAGACATCACACCCTAAGACTAAGTTTTTCTTACCTTGTTCGGATGCTATTAGAAGTGCCTTTATAAATTCTGGGGATCGGGGTACCATCGTCATATGGCACGTTGACTGATGCTATCGCAGTTCTCACCCATCTATCTAACCTCCACCACCGTTAGGTCACCTATGCAATTATGAGATTACACTAATATGAGAAGGTTATTCCCCCCTTACCTTGATATTTTATTTGAAGACAGAAAATTTTGTCGATTCCAGCCCAGATAAAACCCTGCTCGTTTTTTTTGATTCAGGGTTTTTGAATAAGGGCTAGTCCCAGCAGCTCAAGTTGGCTGTGGCAGGTTTACTATGATGGATGTACATTGCGATTTACTCCATGATAACCATTAATTTCTCCTTAACCTTTCCTTTAATTCAAAGACGACTCGATTACAGCGTCTGTTGCATACACCCGTCTTCGGCAGTTTCCCTTAGCAGCTTAAAGGTCACCTTACTAGCTGCAAAAGACAACAGCAACTGTTTCCAACAGCTTAAAGTTGCCGGGCCTGGGTCGTGGTAGCGAGTCTAAGGATTTCCCAACTCTGCATCGGAGTCTGGGGGTTCTGTGTATGAAACACGCGGAGATCTTCGTCCTTAGCAGTTTCTAGCTTAGCATTCAGGGTATCTTTGCTGTACTGGCCCGCCTGGCTTATACTCGGTTTGATTGCTGGGAGTTTTTAAGATTGTAGCGCTAAATTCTGCCTTCTTCCGCTTCCTTGAAACGTCCCCGGAGGACCGAGTTCTCTTCGAGGCAAATGCTTACCTTTCATGTCTTCCTGTATCCCGCTTGAGCTCGGTCTACCACTGGGTCTTTGAGTTCCCGTACCCTACATCTGGCTCTGGCGAAAGACGGTTTGATTGCTGGGACTTTCTAAGGTCGTAACGCTCCATTCTGCCTTCTTCGGCTTCCTTAAAATGCCCTCGAAGGATCGCGTTCTCTACGAGGCAAATGCCTTCCTTCTCCGCCTTCCTGTATCCCGCTTGAGCTCGGTCTTTTACTGGGTCTTTGAGTTCCCGTACCCTATTTCTGGCTCTGGCGAAAGACGGTTTGATTGCTGGGACTTTCTAAGGTCGTAACGCTCCATTCTGCCTTCTTTGGCTTCCTTGAAACGTCCTCGAAGGATCGCGTTCTCTTCGAGGCAAATGCCTTCCTTCTCTGCCTTCCTGTATCCCGCTTGAGCTCGGTCTATCACTGGGTCTTTGAGTTCCCGTACCCTACTTCTGCCTCTGGCGAAAGACGGTTTCATTGCTGGGACTTTCTAAGGTTGTAACGCTCCATTCTACCTTCTTCGGCTTCCTTGAAACGTCCTCGAAGGATCGCGTTCTCTTCGAGGCAAATGCCTTCCTTCTCTGCCTTCCTGTATCCCGCTTGAGCTCGGTCTATCACAGGGTCTTTGAGTTCCCGTACCCTACTTCTGCCTCTGGCGAAAGACGGTTTGATTGCTGGGACTTTCTAAGGTCGTAACGCTCCATTCTGCCTTCTTCGGCTTCCTTGAAACGTCCCCGGAGGACCGAGTTCTCTTCGAGGCAAATGCCTTCCTTCTCTGCCTTCCTGTACCGCTTGAGCTCGGTCTATCACTGGGTCTTTGAGTTCCCGTACCCTACATCTGGCTCTGGCGAAAGACGGTCTGATTGCTGGGACTTTCTAAGGTCGTAACGCTCCATTCTGCCTTCTTCGGCTTCCTTGAAACGTCCTCGAAGGATCGCGTTCTCTTCGAGGGAAATGCCTTCCTTCTCTGCCTTCCTGTATCCCGCTTGAGCTCGGTCTATCACTGGGTCTTTGAGTTCCCGTACCCTACTTCTGCCTCTGGCGAAAGACGGTTTCATTGCTGGGACTTTCTAAGGTTGTAACGCTCCATTCTACCTTCTTCGGCTTCCTTGAAACGTCCTCGAAGGATCGCGTTCTCTTCGTGGCAAATGCCTTCCTTCTCTGCCTTCCTGTATCTCGCTTGAGCTCGGTCTTTCACTGGGTCTTTGAGTTCCCGTACCCTACATCTGCCTCTGGCGAAAGACGGTTTGATTGTTGGGACTTTCTAAGGTCGTAACGCTCCATTCTGCCTTCTTCGGCTTCCTTGAAACGTCCTCGAAGGATCGCGTTCTCTTCGAGGCAAATGCCTTCCTTCTCGGTTTTCCTGTATCCCGCTTGAGCTCGGTCTATTACTGGGTCTTTGAGTTCCCGTACATTACTTCTGCCTCTGGCAAAAGACGGTTTGATTGCTGGGACTTTCTAAGGTCGTAACGCTTAATTCTGCCTTCTTCGGCTTCCTTGAAACGTCCTCGAAGGATCGCGTTCTCTTCGAGGCAAATGCCTTCCTTCTCTGCTTTCCTCTATCCCGCTTGAGCTCGATCTATCACTGGGTCTTTGAGTTCCCGTACCCTACTTCTGCCTCTGGCGAAAGACGGTTTGATTGCTGGGACTTTCTAAGGTCGTAACGCTCCATTCTGCCTTCTTCGGCTTCCTTGAAACGTCCTCGAAGGATCGCGTTCTCTTCGAGGCAAATGCCTTCCTTCTCTGCCTTCCTGTATCCCGCTTGAGCTCGGTCTATCACTGGGTCTTTGAGTTCCCGTACCCTACATCTGGCTCTGGCGAAAGACGGTTTGCTTGCTGGGACTTTCAAAGGTCCTAGCGCTCCATTCTGCCATATTCGGCTTCCTTGAAACGTCCTAGAAGAATCGCGTTCTCTTCGAGGCAAATGCCTTCCTTCTCTGCCTTCCTGTATCCCGCTTGAGCTCGGTCTATCACTGAGTCTTTGAGTTCCCGTACCCTACTTCTGGCTCTGGCAAAAGACGGTTTGATTGCTGGGACTTTCTAAGGTCGTAACGCTCCATTCTGCCTTCTTCGGCTTCCTTGAAACGTCCTCGAAGGATCGCGTTCTCTTCGAGGCAAATGCCTTCCTTCTCTGCCTTCCTGTATCCCGCTTGAGCTCGGTCTATCACTGGGTCTTTGAGTTCCCGTACCCTACTTCTGCCTCTGGCGAAAGACGGTTTAATTGCTGGGACTTTCTAAGGTCGTAACGCTCCATTCTGCCTTCTTTGGCTTCCTTGAAACGTCCTAGAAGGATCGCGTTCTCTTTGAGGCAAATGCCTTCCTTCTCTGCCTTCCTGTATCCCGCTTGAGCTCGGTCTATCACTGGGTCTTTGAGTTCCCGTACCCTACTTCTGCCTCTGGCGAAAGACGGGTTGATTGCTGGGACTTTCTAAGGTCGCAACGCTCCATTCTGCCATATTCGGCTTCCTTGAAACGTCCTCGAAGGATCGCGTTCTCTTCGAGGCAAATGCCTTCCTTCTCTGCCTTCTTGTATCCCGCTTGAGCTCGGTCTATTACTGGGTCTTTGAGTTCCCTTACCCTACTTCTGGTTCTGGCAAAAGGCCTTCTTTTGGGCGAAGTGTCGGCATTGACTTCCTGACAAGCCTTAGACGGCCCACTCGAGGGGGGCTAGATCCCTCTGAGTGAAGTGGATTTTTCCTTGACTTTAAGCATGCCATACACATCCTTGGCCTTCTTAAAGAACCTTTTTCTCTAGTTCAGGAGTTGTCCTTTTGGATTTACTCCTGGGTAGGGGTCTTTTTTTGTCACCGGATTTCTCACCGGAAAAACCAGCGTGTACAGAGAACAAGTGTTGTCCTTACTGTCGATCAAACAGGCATCTAGAGCCTCATTCAACCTATAATTGCCGAAATTAGCGTGTCCTCTTCCTCTCCTACGTCCTTCTTTGAGTTGTGTTTGCTCGTGACATTTTGTTCCCACGGGTGATCCGCCCCACCAGTGCCGCCTTATCCGGGTAAGGCTTCTGTGTTTTTGCAGATCATCTCGTAGGTACCTGAGAGAGCTCATAAGGAATTGGTTTAACCCCCCAGTCTTGTCTCCTTCGGCATGGTTTCTACTATTTTCACACCACCACTGGAGTCAGGCTTGGCAAAATTTCGTTCGTAATCCTTCAGGCGACCAAAGCCGGTTGAAAGTCCGCGGCTTAAGGCGCCCTTAACGAGGGCCTGCCTAGGGGGACTATTTATAATGCCAAGATAAGGCGATGATACAATAAACTCTTTCACAGCACTTCAGTTACTCTGACTTAATCCTTCTAAGAACAGCGAATCAAATAAGGATGTCACTTATTTCCTTAATTTGTTTTAAAGGATTATTAATTATTTTAAAATAAAGTAAAGGATTTAACTGATTTAGTTATTTTCCGGAGTTTAAAAATAAGGACAGATAGACGGGTGCAAATTATGACTAAACTCATTTTATTATTTATTATTTTTTATATTTATTAGGAAAATCCTAGGCAAGGAATAGATAAATTATAATTAAATTTATTTAAATTATCAGTAAATAATTGTTTGTAGCTCTTAGTTCAAATTATACGGTAAATATGAAGGCTTGAAGGTCATTGCTTTAAGAACAAGGTCAACATGAAAACCATAACCTCACTTCGTAAAAATTTATATGGTAAACATTTTATATGTACAGCAAAGGGCATCATGATAGATTCAAAATATACGATAAAACTTATCTAGGCTCCACTTATTTACGTATATATTTTTTTTTTGTTTTCATATTGTTTTTTTCTTATTAATAAAAATATTTTAAAGTAAAAAAGGCCAACAATAACACAAATTACACAGCAATTCTACTACATTTCCTATTTTACTCCAAGGTCGACCGAAATGGACAGAATCTATACAAAAACAAAAATCTTCATTAACTTCTTTTAACAAACAAAAAAGCATATTCAACCAAACAAAGTACAAATCACTTAATAAATTAAAAAATTATACTATAAACATTTTAGAGAATATGCCTACCTATGTATCAGTCAACATGTTTCTACGGTCAATTTCTAAAATCGACGATTACAAAATGGTGAGTGAGCTTCTCAGAAAAAATAAAAAGCAACCTACAGCACAAAATACAAGACACCAAAAAATAATAAAAAAAAAACATATATATATATATATTGTATATTTATCTAATATCTGTGTTTAAACATTATACAAATTGAAATATTACGAATCAAAGTCAAAAAATACATTTATTCGTTGAGTGTTTTTGTTTTTTAAAGTACTTTTCGTTATTTTTTTTGGAAATTTAATTTTTAATTTATTCAAAAGTAATGAATATAAATGGGAATTGAAAATAAAAATAAATATACTACATATATATGTCATTTATTATACGATAACGATTGTGTAAAATAAAATTGAGCTTTTGTGTTTTTATTTTTATTTTCATCTTAATTCTTCGATTTTTAATTTTTTTTTTAATTACTGGAATATAAATATTTGTAACAACTATGGATTTACATGTAAAGTGGAGGAGACATATAAATATTTGTGTAAACGCTTGGATTTTAATTAATCTTTTTCTATATATAAATATTTATATAAATACGTTTATTCTTTGATTATGATTTATTTTAAGTTTTTCTTTAATTTAATGCCTTTTTTTAAACTAAATTGTACTCAATAATAATTTTTTTTTCAAAATTTTTCCTTCTTACAATTGATAATAAAAAAAAAACAAATACTCACCGGCTTTTGCTTTTCACAAAATGTTTTTTTCTCTAAAATTTAAATTAAATTGAATTTTTTCTCTGACTTACTTAATTTTCTTCTGATTTGTATTTTCTTTTTCCAATTGGCTTTGACATTACATTGAAGTCTATAAATACAAATATTAAGATTAAGGGATTAAAGAGAAACATTTTTTATAAAAAAAAATAAACTGTTTCAAGTTAAGTCAACAGAGTGTTTTTTTATTGTGTACTGTTTAGTTAATTTTATAATTTTTATTATTATAAAAAAATTGTAAATATGTCTTTTTAATTTTATTATAAGAAGAATGAGGGAAGAGAATTTAGTATACCGATAGTTAATCCCGATGGTGAAATGGGCTTAACCCAAGGAAGTTTTTGTTTGAACTTAAAAAATTTATTTAAGGATAGTTTTTCCTTTGACGGACTTTTAATAAAAGCGAACAACCCTTAGCAACAAAATTATAGATTTTATGTCATGCGCCCTAAAGTGCTGGAAAAGACCAACTTGATTTCCTAATACGTATGTGAAAATGACACCCTCTTACCATTTCCAAAGGTTTTCTGTTTGGCACTTTTGATTATGTTGCCACCTTTCGTTTTTGGTTTGGAAAAAGAGAACGTATTTTTAGAATTACAACAAAAATCAAAAATATTAACGACAGGTATCGAAAAGTCTTTTTGGAGATTTTCATTATTATGGGGTCTTAGCAGTTTGGTGTCTTTTAACCTTATTCGTCGACGATTGTGGCAAACTGCGGAGGCATATATTGTCATTATGATGACACCACCAAAAAGCTCTCGAGAATATATTACTCCAACACACTGGCAGCAAGTCCATTATATTGAGAACTTTAATAAATTTTTCTGACCAGTAAAAGTATGAGTTTGGGCTTTAATAATATTCGTCATGACTTAATATGGCGTCAGTCGCATTTCAATTTTTTGAAAGTCTTCAGCTGAAGGAGTTTGAATTCATACAAAAATAAAAAATGTAAAAATGGCCAAGGACTAAAAAATCCAGCACTTTTGCAGTTCGGACAGTAAGATGAAGCTATAGGTAGGGTCTAGGCTCTGCTTATACCTACCGAAAGAATTTATCTTGTTGATTACTTACTTACTTAAGGTGGCGCTACAGTCCGGGGTGGACCTGGACCTCAGCCAACAAGCTTCTCCAGCCAGCTCTGTCTCTAGCTAGCCGTCTCCAGTTTCGCACGCGAAACTTGGCTGAGGTCCCCTTCCACTTGCGTGCGCCACCTGAGTCTCGGTGCTCCTCTACCGCGCCGTCCCTGCGGTGTGGATTCGAAGATTTTCCGGGCCGGGGCGTTGGTGTCCATCCGCTCTAGATGACCCAGCCATCGTAGACGTTGAGTTTTGACTCTTTTGGCTAGGTCGGTATCGCTGTACAGCCCGTACAGTTCGATGTTATATCTCCTCCTCCACTCTCCGTCTATGCAGATGGGACCGCAAATCGTCCGAAGAATTTTCCTCTCGAAGCAGCCTGAAGTGTTTTCATCCGCCTTTGACAGGGTCCACGCTTCTGCACCGTAAAGCAGGACTGGGATGATGGGGGTCTTATACATGGAAACTTTAGTTGCTCGAGAGAGGGCTTTGCTACTCAATTGCCTCCTTAGCCCAAAGAAACAGCGATTGGCAAGATTTATCCTTCGTTTGATTTCAGCGCTGGTGCCATTGTCTGAATTGATAGCGGAACCCAGGTAGACAAAGTCCCTAACTACCTCAAAGTTATAGCTGTCGATGGTGATGTTTTGTCCAAGACGTCGGTGTTGGGTGTCTTTTCTTGAGGACAGCATATACTTGGTTTTGCCCTCATTGACTGCTAAACACATATTCGCCGCTTTCGTCCCAATACTCACGAAGGCTTCACTGACATCACGCTTTGTTCTACCGGTTATGTCAATGTTGTCTGCGTATGCGAGTAGTTGAACGGACTTTTGAAAGATTGTACCTCTGGTGTTGTCGCGAGAGTTCTGCACAATTCTCTCAAGTATGATGTTAAAGAAGTCGCATGACAGCGCGTCGCCTTGTCTTAATCCTTTTTTGACATCAATGGGGGTCGGTGAGGTCTTTGCCGACCTTGACGGAACAGCGTGAGTTTTCCATCGTCATCCTGCACAGACTGACGAGTTTGGCAGGGATGCCAAAACTAGACATTGCGCTATATAGCTCGTCTCTATAGATGCTGTCATACGCGGCCTTGAAATCGATAAAGAGGTGGTGTGCATCGATTTGGAATTCCTGGGTTTTCTCCAAAGATCTGCCGCAGTGTGAATATTTGATCGATGGTGGACTTTCCTGGCCTAAAGCCACACTGATATGTGCCTATCAGATTGTTGACAAACGGCTTCAGGCGTTCACACAGTACAGCAGAAAAGATCTTGTATGCGATGTTAAGAAGACTGATGCCTCTGTAGTTGGCACATCTCAGAGGGTCTCCTTTCTTCAGGATCGGGCAAACAATGCTGAGGTTCCATTCGTCGGGCATGCTTTCTTTCGACCATATCTTGCAGATGAGCTGGTGCATGCTCCTAACCAGCTCATCGCCAACGGATTTAAAAAGTTCGGCAGCTAGGCCGTCTGCTCCGGCTGCTTTGTTGCACTTGAGCTTAGACACAGCTACTTTCACCTCCTCCAGGTTGGGTGGGCGGTATCGTTCGTATGCTTCTTCGGTAACGTCTTCGCCCGGGTTGAATGGTTCGTTCTGCCTGACAGCGGTATTTGGTTCGTCCTCGCCGTTATACAGTCTGCAGAAGTGGTCTTTCCAAATCCTCAGCACCGACTGCGATTCTACAACGATGTTCCCTTGATGGTCCTTACAGGGTTCAGTTCGAAGTTTATACCCTTGGCAGGACCTTTTGATCCTTTGGTAAAACTTTCTAACCTTCATTCTTCATTCCTGTTGTAGCATCTCTCTATCTCTTCACCCGCGCGCTTCTCGTGCTCTCTCTTTTTCCTTCGGAGAAGCCGGTGTTCCTCTCTCCTTCACTGCTCGTAGAGCTCGCGAGCAGCTCTAGTCCTTCTGTGCAGCACCGCTTTGTATGCTTCCTGTTTAGCTGCATGTGCTTGCCGGCATTCATCGTCAAACCAGGGGTTTCGTTGTGGTGGCCGTGTGAAACCCAGCACTTCAGAGGCGGCGTCTCTGATGGCATTTTGTCAATGTTGCCACTGGCTATCAATACTTGATGCTGGCTGCATAGGACTTCGTAGAAGGTTTTGAGAGGCTCGGTTGGAGAAGGACCTGGCGATCTCTTGCGATTGTAGTCGGCCGACGTCAAACTTCCTCACAGTATTTCCATTACTTGGCGCTGGTCGGGATATCCGCAGCCGTACCTTGGCTACAACAAGGTAGTGATCCGAGTCAATGTTGGCCCCTCGGAAAGTTCGGACATCCATGATACTGGAGGTGTGCCTTGCGTCGATCGCAATATGGTCAATCTGGTTGACGGTTGATTGATCGGGAGATCTCCATGTCCCTTTGTGGATAATGAGATGCGGGATCTGTGTACAAGCTACCACAACGTGTCGCCCCGCAGCAAAGTCGATCAGCCTGAATCCGTTATCGGAGGTCGTGTCGTGCAGGCTATGCTTTCCGACAGTACGACCAAAGATGCCCTCCCTTCCTAGCTTGGCATTAAAATCGCCTAGGACAATCTTAATGTCGTAGCAGGAGCTCGTAGAAAATATCTTTGGTCTCGTCATCTTTCTCCTCTGTGGAGGCATGCGCGCATATGAGGCTAATGTTGGCGAATTTAGCCTTGATGCGGATCGTCGCGAGGCGCTCGCTTACAGGGTTGAAGCTCAAGACTTTTTGCCTTAGTCTGCCTCCAGCAACGAAACCACATCCAAATAGGCGATGGCTTTGATGCCGATAGCAGTCGCCGTAGTAGAAGTCGCAGTTTTTAATCCTTCTTTTGCCCGGTCCGTCCCACTGCATTTCTTGGATGGCAGTAATGTCTGCCTTGCAGTCGTTAAGGGCCTCCGCTAGTTGCTCGGCTGCACGTGGTCTGTTAAGGGACCTAAGATTCCGTGCAGATCCGGAGCTCGTTGTCCTTTTCTCGTTTGCATTGGTCGTCAGCAGTAGATCCGTCCGAATCCGAGGCTTGTTTCTGCTTCTTTATCTTGTTGATACCCGTGCCTTAACCACGCTGGTTCTCTGTAATGGTTATCGATAAGATTTTAGATTTAAATTTTATTACATACTTTTTTTTAACACAATGACCAGGAAGTCGCTTATTTTGAGACAGATGCTCTTGGGTTTTTGTCTTTGTTGCTGATCTAGGTTCGCAACGGACTATTTTCATATCTACCATTACCCAAAGCACAAGTTCAAAAGAGGGTCCTGTATAGGCGATCCTTGGCGTTTGTGAATTTGATCATTTTTAGTTCTTTAAGGGGACGCTCTATTAGCAGCGTTATAAAGTTTTCTTTTATGCTAGAAAACTTAATATTCACATCGTCGCAGAAGGCCTTGATCTCTCTATGAAAAAAGGATGTTTTTGGGGCCTGGAGTTATTATTGCACGTAACTCTCCAGTGCACACGTCTAGTGGACGACATTAGTCGAAATGTCCCTTGTCGATTATGTCCCTTTTTTGGGGATGTCCTATCGAAAATATTTCCTACATTTTTTAGTCGTGTCGGATAATGACATTCTTTTACGCCCGTTTCAAATTTGGATCGCAAGAAAAGAACCTCCTTAGAACTTCACTAACCCTGCGCATTAAATTTCTGATATGGCGACAAGAGTATTTGTATGTCACAAGCATAAAGATGGAAAAAAGCGTGCTTACAAACTTTTTGTAGATATAAAGGGTCCGCCAAATAACTTTTTTTTTTGGAATTTTTTTTTGAAATATTTTCTCAAATTTCTTTTTTTATTTGAAAGTACAATCCTTCCGGTTAAAAATGGAAATTTCACTCAAATGGCTGTCTCGGCTGGCCATGGAGAAGCCTACACGGTCGGTCCAATTTTTAAGCACATTATCGATTGTGTGCAGCTGTGTTTCACCAATGACTTCACGAATATTGTCCTTTAAGGCGTCAATTGTCTCTGGCTTGCCGGCGTAATACTTATCTTTTACGGCACCCCACAAAAAAAAAGTCCAACGGTATCAAATCGCAGCGTCAAGGTGGCCAAACGACATCAGCTTGCGGCTGATAATGAGATCTTCAGAAACAGGGCGCAAAACATCGAGTGAAGCTTCAGCTGTGTGGCACGTAGCGCCGTCCTGTTGAAACCAAGTGTTGCCAATATCTTCCTCTTCGATTTTTGTGAACAAAAATTCGTCCAACATGGCCTGATAACGATCGCCATTGACTGCAACGGCCTCTCCTTGCTCACTTTCGAAGAAAAATTGGCCAATTATGCCTCTGGGTCAAAATCCGCACCAAACAGTGACTCGTTTTGGGTGTACCGGCTTTTCAATGTATGCATGCGGGTTTTCTGTACCCCAAATGCGACAATTTTGCTTGTTTACATCCCCGCAAAGATCAAAATGAGCTTCACCCGAAAAGATGATTTTTTTGGCAAAATCGGCATCTTCTCTAAGTCAATCGCAGGCCCACTCATTGGATGATCAGTTGTTCAAGCGTACACACAACCATATTCGTTCAGCGGAAGGATAAAACTAATTATCTGTCAAATCAGACACGAAGTAAGCACTTGTTGAAAAAAAAAACGTTAGATGGCGGACCCTTAAGTTTCACGCCCAAAAAAAGATGTAAGTTTTTTGCATAAAATCTCATGATTCAGTCTGTCAAAGGCTGTGGAAGACAAACAACTGTGAAAAGATCCTTGTCAAACCCAATTTCTATCAAAAATTTTAACCATTGCTGCAGCACAGCTCTTAATCATGGAATTGAGACTAAAGATTCCCCAATTCAAGATGATTAACGATCGGATTCGCAAGGATTATCTCCAAAACGTTTCGTAGATGATGCAAGCTACTAATTTCGCGGTAGTCACTGCCTAAACGTGGCTGAGATTTCTTACAGGCAGATGTTTTTTTGGCAGCCTTCCACTGACTTGGGAAAGTTTATACTAAAATTTAAAACATGCGCAAAGAGCTGACGTAGAAGTTGAGCTCTTCAAAAAGAATTGTTCCAGAAGTTGAAACCCACTTGGACACTGGCAGAAGGGGTGTCTCACATCTTCTTACGCTTGGGGATCATGAAGGCCTGGACAAATGTAGTTACTAATAATAATTTTTTATTTAACTTGTTTGACCAACTTAAAATTGGCACATGGAATGTCTGATCACTCAGGAAGAAGGAACTTAAACGGGTTGCGGAGGCTAAAAAGTATCAGCTCGATGCTACTGGCTCTCCTCAACTAAGTGGAAAGGTTTCGGGACCAGAGGTGGAGACTTTTCTGGGCTGGCGTTCCACGTAACATGATTGCACGGGCGGGTATGGGGCTACTCACAATACTGTCGGAAAACGTATTTGATTTTATTCCATTATGAGGGAGGGTTTTGATCTTAAAGCTTAAGCTTAGGCGATGGATTTTGGCTCTAGTGCAGGTGTATGCACTCAATCAAGAGTCAGCGTATACGGCCTTCTTGAACGAAGTTGATTCTGCAATGGATAGAGTGGCTGAAATGGACTTCTTTCTCCTGATAGCTGACTTCAACGGTCCTGTGGGTATGGACGACAGTGCTTGGAGAAGTGTGATCGGGAGGCACGGTGACCCGGATCAAACCAGGAACGGAGGGAACTGGTTGGGCTTTTGCTGTGCTTATGGCTTGTCCATCATGAACACCCTTTTCTCACACAAAGACATTCGGCAATACACTTGGTACCGGCACAGTTTAAATCTTTGATTAAATCAGGAATCTTTGATTGATTTCTTTGTGGTACCATCGCATTTTGAGAAGCAGCTGTGTTGTAAACTGTTGTTGTTCAAATTGCGCTCTACCGACAGCATTCCTTTGCATCCCAGGCGAAAACCAAGACGGGTGACCCGCATACGGTGGGAAAAGTTACAGGATGCTGAATCTGATTGCAGGGAGCGACTTGCACGGCATGTTTCGGCTTAATTTGAACAAATTCCAACTGGTCTTTTAAATGAAGAGGAAGAATGCCCCTGCAAGAAATGTTTGTGGAGTGAAGCGGCTTAGTGTGTCGGCTGCTGGTTAAAGACCCCTGCATGTTTAAAAACTCCTGGATTTGAAGAAGCCATCAGAGAGAAGAAAAGAGTCTATATTGTGTGGCATCAATGTAGGAACCCTATTTTTCCAGCCCGGTACATTGAAGCAGGAAGGACTTCCAATATGGCGGTCAGAGCAGCCAAAGAACAAGCTTGGAAAAAGTTCACCGAGAGGTAAGAGCACGATAACAGATGTGCAAACAAGACGTTTTGGCAGACTAGTCGCCATCTCTGAGGAAAGAAGTTGAATATCGTACAAGGGGTCAAATCCAAAGACGGTAGACTTCTTTCAAATGAGAACGACATCTTACGTAGATGGAGCGCGCACTTTTCGGAGGTGCTCAATCCCTAAGAGGGCACTGAAGATGGCAACCCCATTGCTGATGAGATTAAGGCCGAGAATAGTCCTACACTAGATAAAGTCACTGCCGTGATTAAATCGCTTAAAGTAGGAAGGTCGGCTGGAGTTGATGAAATCCGGCCAGAAATGCGCAAGGCAATGGGTGAAGAAGGTGTTAAATGGCTTACGCGTATCTTAAGGTGTCCTGGGAAAAGCGAGAAAGCACCTAGCGATTGGCAAACAGGAGCTAGGACAAGAAAGATTGCTCTAACTATACGAGTATATCTCTCCTAAGTCTGCCGGGAAAAGTATTCTTGAAGATGTTGGAAGCGTTTTTCAGAGCTGTTATCGAGCCTTTGTTGCGGGAAGAGTAATGTGGCTTTCGGCAGAATCACAACCAACCAGCTTTTCACTCTTAAATTGAGAAGGCCTGGGAATATGCCAAACCGATCTACGCGTGTTTTATAGATTTGCAAAAGGCCTATGACCGGGTTCCTCGGGATAAACTCTGGAGAGTTTTGCAGGTCTATGCACTGAGTGGGTCTCGTCTGAGAGCCATTTAGTCTTTGTATGGGAACTGCAGAAGCTGTGTTCAGATAAATGGCCTCAAATCCCATCCTTTTGATGTGTGAGACGGACTTCTCCAGCGCTTTGTCATATCGCCTCTCCTTTTCATTGCATAAACCGACTGGATGGTGAAACACAGTCTTGGTGAGAAATCTTTTGAAATGGCTGTCATCAGGGTAAGCCATCTGCTTTTCACAGATGATTTAGCCATCCTGGCATCGTCCGAGGAGGAACTTCAGCGGGCACTGGATGGGTTTGCGCGGCCATCTATGGTGAGGATGGGATGAAGGTAAATGTGAGCAAATATGGTTGTTTTGCGAGCTCCTGCGCAGTGTACCCTACACATAAATGGAGTCCCATTGAGACAGGTAGAGAAGTTTAGGTATCTCGGGGTCTTTTGAAAGCCAATATCAGCGTTTGTTTCAGTGTTGTTGTTTGGGAACCAACCAAAAAGCGTTAAGGACAATAACAGTCTTGTTTTGAATATTGCTTCGTTCAAATTAAATTTTGAAACTTAGGCAGGACAATGTCTGTCGGGTCAGCTAGTAATAAATTAAACAAAAGAAAATAAAGAGAAGAGAAGACTTGACTGTTTTCCCTTTATGTACAAAGTCCCTTGTAGTAGATGGAGTGATTATCAGAAATAAGGTGAAATTACGACAACAAACCATTTCTATATGGGTGAGTTTCGTCTTACTATTAGTCAAAGTTGCACGAATTTCAGCAACTGACAGAATTCAAATTCGAAATTGTAACCGTAGAAAAATTCTGTGCGACAAAAATCCCCTCATTTTTATACAGCGCTTCAATTTTGTGGAGGGGCTCTTCCATTTTGTAGCGCCATCTTAAGCAAAGTTATCCTCTCTCTCGTTGATCTTCTGATGGCTGTTTCACAACAACCGCGTCAGCGTCAAACCTGAGCAGGTGCGTCGAACGAGAGACTAGAAAAATCGTTTGTTAATACACAATCAGAGCGAGAGCCCGCAATGACTATTTTGACTGCAAACTGACAAAACATATCATATTCGTAAGATTTTGTCGACTTTATTACACATTTAGGCTTGGGACACACGGCGCGGCGACAGAAAAATGCGCGACAAGAAACTTGCCGCGATTTTCTGCAGCAAGCATACTCAACCCACGAACGATAATTTTCCGTGCGGTTCCTGTCAGTTTTGATGAAAAATTTAAATTTCATCGTTAAAAAAAAAGAGTTTGCAGGCTCTTGTAGTAAACTTAGAACACAAACACTCATTTTCGGGGCGATTCCGGTTAATTGTGGTAAAAACACTCACTTTTTATCGTTAAATAAAACAAAATTTTTGGTTTATGTGCATTATATATGCAGAGAGATCATGTAGGCTATTTGGACACCCAAGATGGAAGTGGGCTGTGGTGCAGATGGTAGCACCTATGACCGACAAAACAAAAGTCTATTTTTTGTCGTGCGGCTTAAAAGAGTCGCGATTCGGAATCTTTTCGCAAATCGAGTCCCGCGACTAATTGTCGCAGCCGCAATCGTGAGTTGTCCAGTATTTAAACGCTTGTGCTTCTAGACGTACTGCAATTAGTCGCGCGTTTTTCTGTCGCCGTGTGTCCCTAGCCTGAAAAAGTTAATTTTTGACAACAACCTTCAACAAATAAGCTTCCAAAAAAAAGTCTATATAACAGCGTGTAACAATTCACAACAGCGAATGACAATATAATCGTCGACCGCGGCGATGGTTTTTGAATTTTTCGAAAAGGTCGGAGTACGAGACAGCGGTAACGCCGGTTTTGTTAACCACCCGATACATTGCCATTGATTGAAACTCATTTGACAACTCGCCCGAGACTCTCGCTTGCTCTCTCGCTCTTGTTGTAAAATAAAAATGAGACAGATTCAAAGAGGGTCAAAAATATCGTCATCCGGATAAGATAAAGGCCATTCTTGGGCAGCATGTAGCATGACTGGGAAGAATAAGATCTTAATAAGGGGTCTCTTTTCTGAATTGAAGTGTTTTTTCCATCTTCCAACTGACCAATAAGCTCGTGGAAGTAAGCATTTGAGTTTGAAATCTCGTGTGGAGCAGGAAAGTGGTCATGGTCAGGTCAGGTGCCTTTGTTTGGGTATTGTAACCTTAGTTATTTTTATCAAAAATTTTATTTATTTTTAATAAAAAAGTGAGAAAGTTGAATTTTTGTGTACTAAATAATATTAAAAAATGACCACGATCTAATAAAAGGGGAAAAAGACATATTTTCAAATACAAATAAAAAACTTTATGCAAATGTAAATATATATATTTGATGTTTTTATATTTTACTTTATATTAAACTTTAAGTTTCCTTAATTTTAATTAATTTTATTCTATCTACCTTATGTGACACCAAGATCTCATTACTTGAAGATCATTTTAGTGTTACCACAAAAGCTTCTAACATTCACCTTTTTGTACAGATCAACGGTTTTCGTCTTCAGCACAAAAGCTTTCAAGCCATTCGCAGTAATTTGTATTTTTCATAGTTTTCGGTTTGCCCTGCATTAGGTACTTATTGAAAGGATTCAAGAGGTTAGATCGCCATTCGAAGGGTCTTTTTTTATATATGCAGAAAAAATAATAAAAATAAAAATTAATTAATATTAAGATTGTTGTAGTATTTCACTTCATTTCATTATTTTAGTTTTTTTGTATATAAATGCTTTACCACACATTATAAGAAAATATATTTATTTTAAGCACAAACTCTAGGAATTATGTATTTTAAGAGTTATAACGAGTGTAAAAATTAATAATAAAATAATTCCCATAAGCTGAAGCCCCTGCAACTACAACGTTTTTTTTTTTGTTAAGTAAGTGATAATGATAAAAATATTGTTTATAAAAATATAAATCTTTTCAGAATCATTCCGATATTCTTTTCTCACCTCATTGAATTGTCTCTGATTTTTGTTAATTTAAGAAATTCCCCTAATCGTAGGCAGAATTCCTTTGCCTTTCGTTTCACTTTGACTTCATTTCTCACCAAATAAAAATAAGCTTAAATTAACAAAATACCACACAAATACAGCTCGAACATAGCACAATTGAAAAAACATGAAAATATACATAAACAAAGGACATTCAAGTAATATTTAAGAAAATAGAAATTTATCCTTTCCAGGAAATTGAGGTGTTGAACTGTTTTTTTTTTTTTTGTTGATTAGAATAAAAAAGAAACTTTACAAAATATTTAGAAAAGGGAAAGTTAAATATAAACAAGGTTTGATTTAGTTTTGGTTTATTTAAAATTTAGACTTAGTTAAAAATTATATATTTTTAAGAAATCATTGCTTACGTTAATTCATTTCGTTTTCATTCACTTACGATATCAGTTTTGATCCTAGTTTCACTGAGTTCACTTGTTTCATTCTTAGTTAAGTTATCTGATTTAATTCAATCTATCGCTTCAGTTCCGTAAAATGTCCCTAAAAAAAAAAGTATTAAATGCCTTGAAACATTTTGCTTGCCACTGTGTGGAATGCTTCGACTGATCTTAATTTTTTTTCGTTGTAATACGGCTGATGAAATATGTGTGCATGTAGTTGAATATCTTCTAACTGTATCTACCTGCTTACTGTTTGCATTTTGATGCTTGCTATTTGTAAGGGTGTTAAATGCTTTTTATTACGCGTATACCCCATAATTATGTCAATTGTCTGTTATACAATGCTGCATTATGATTTCGTTGTTAAATATGCTTCTAAATAATATTTCTTTTATTTGAGTTACTATAGAATGCTGCAAGTTTATACATAAGAAATGCTTGTTGAAATAAACGCTTTTATATTATGCATTTTGCAAAATGAATTGAATGCCGCATGATATGCGTCTTGTTTAGTGTGATGTTGCATCCTTATTCGTCCCGATTTGAGCAAAAAAAAAATTTATTTACAAAAATAACCAAAAATACAAATAATTATGAAATTCCTAATATCTAAACCAAAACAAAAAAAAAGTTCTTTCATTAAAAAATTTTTTACATATACTCTACTCTTGTGACTTGTGAAATTCGTGAGACTAAAGTGATTTTGTGTAATGCAGGAATACAGCGTGCAGTTGACATTTCGAGAGCAATGGACTGACGAACGTCTGAAATTCGATGACATACAAGGTAAGATGGATGAGCCACCCTAAGGCAAAGCATAAATTTTAAATTTCTTTTTTGCTCAGCTTTTTATGTGAGGAAATTTGCCCAACTGTCAAAGCAAGTTATGGCCACAATGTTTATGCCAAAGTTTGGAAGAACCTAACCTTTCCATAACTTCAGCAGAAATTAAATTAAATTAAAGACTCCACTTGTACTTGTTTAAAAAATCGGGCTTCCTAACTTACTTACTTAAGGTGGCGCTACAGTCCGG
Source organism: Neoascia interrupta (assembly GCA_947623515.1). Lineage (NCBI taxonomy): Eukaryota > Metazoa > Arthropoda > Insecta > Diptera > Syrphidae > Neoascia > Neoascia interrupta. The sequence goes on from OX392464.1 coordinate 111,624,005, forward strand.
GGTGGACCTTGGCCTCAGCCAACAAGCTTCGCCAGCCAGCTCTGTCTCTAGCTAGCCGTCTCCAGTTTCACACGCGAAGTTGGCTGAGGTCCCCTTCCACTTGCGTGCGCCACCTGAGTCTCGGTGCTCCTCTACCGCGCCGTCCCTGCGGTGTGGATTCGAAGATTTTCCGGGCGGGGGCGTTGGCGTCCATCCGCTCTAGATAACCCAACCATCGTAGACGTTGTGGTTTGACTCTTTTGGCTAGGTCGGTATCGCTGTACAGCCCATACAGTTCGATGTTATATCTCCTCCTCCACTCTCCGTCTATGCAGACGGGACCGTAAATCGTCCGAAGAATTTTCCTCTCGGAACAGCCTAAAGTGTTTTCATCCGCCTTTGACAGGGTCCATGCTTCTGCACAGTAAAGCAGAACTGGGATGATGAGGGTCTTATACATGGCCACTTTAGTTGCTCGAGAGAGGGCTTTGCTACTCAATTGCCTTCTTAGCCCAAAGAAACAGCGATTGGCAAGAGTTATCCTTCGTTTGATTTCAGCGCTGGTGTCATTGTCTGAATTGATAGCGGAACCCAGGTAGACAAAGTCCCTAACTACCTCAAAGTAATAGCTGTCGATGGTGATGTTTTGTCCAAGACGTCGGTGTTGGGTGTCTTTTCTTGATGACAGCATATACTTGGTTTTGCCCTCATTGACTGCTAAACCCATATTCGCCGCTTCCGTCCCAATACTCACGAAGGTTTCACTGACATCACGCTTTGTTCTACCGATTATGTCAATGTCGTCTGCGTATGCGAGTAGTTGAACGGACTTTTGAAAGATTGTACCTCTGGTGTTGGCGCGGAAGTTCTGCACAATTCTCTCAAGTATGATGTTAAAGAAGTCGCATGACAGCGCGTCGCCTTGTCTAAATCCTTTTTTGACATCAAAGGGGTCGGTGAGGTCTTTGCCGACCTTGACGGAACAGCGTGAGTTTTCCATCGTCATCCTGCACAGACTGACGAGTTTGGCAGGGATGCCAAAACTAGACATTGCGCTATATAGCTCGTCTCTATAGATGCTGTCATACGCGGCCTTGAAATCGATGAAGAGGTGGTGTGTATCGATTTGGAATTCCTGGGTTTTCTCCAAGATCTGCCGCAGTGTGAATATTTGATCGATGGTGGACTTTCCTGGCCTAAAGCCACACTGATATGGGCCTATCAGATTGTTGACAAACGGCTTCAGGCGTTCACACAGTACAGCAGAAAAAATCTTGTATGCGATGTTAAGAAGACTTATGCCTCTGTAGTTGGCACAACTCAGAGGGTCTCCTCTCTTCAGGATCGGGCAAACAATGCTGAGGCTCCATTCGTCGGGCATGCTTTCTTCCGACCATATCTTGCAGATGAGCTGGTGCATGCTCCTAACCAGCTCATCGCCAGCGGATTTAAAAAGTTCGGCAGCTAGGCCGTCTGCACTTGAGCTTAGACACAGCTACTTTCACCTCCTCCAGGTCGGGTGGGCGGTATCGTTCGTATGCTTCGTCGGTAACGTCTTCGCCCGGGTTGAATGGTTCGTTCTGCCTGACAGCGGTATTTGGTTCGTCCTCGCCGTTATATAGTCTGCAGAAGTGGTCTTTCCAAATCCTCAGCACCGACTGCGATTCTACAACGATGTTCCCTTGATGGTCCTTACAGGGTTCAGTTCGAAGTTTATACCCTTGGCAGGACCTTTTGATCCTTTGGTAAAACTTTTTAACCTCATTCCTGTTGTAACATCTCTCTATTCTCTTCAACCGCGCGCTTCTCGTGCTCTCTCCTTTTCCTTCGGAGAAGTCGGTGCTCCTCTCTCCTCCTCTGCTCGTAGAGCTCGCGAGCAGCTCTAGTCCTTCTGTGCAGCGCCGCTTTGTATGCTTTCTGTTTAGCTGCATGTGCTTGCCGGCATTCATCGTCAAACCAGGGGTTTCGTTGTGGTGGCCGTGTGAAACCCAGCACTTCAGAGGCGGCATCTCTGATGGCATTTTGGCAATGTTGCCACTGGCTATCAATACTTGTTGCTGGCTGCATAGGACTTCGTAGAAGGTTTTGAGAGACTCGGTTGGAGAAGGACCTGGCGATCTCTTGCGATTGTAGTCGGCCGACGTCAAACTTCCTTACAGTATTTCCATTACTTGGCGCTGGTCGGGATATCTGCAGCCGTACCTTGGCTACAACAAGGTAGTGATCCGAGTCAATGTTGGCCCCTCGGAAAGTTCGAACATCCATGATACTGGAGGAGTGCCTTGCGTCGATCGCAATATGGTCAATCTGGTTGACGGTTGATTGATCGGGAGATCTCCATGTCCCTTTGTGGATATTGAGATGCGGCAACTGTGTACTAGCTACCACAACGCGTCGCCCCGCAGCAAAGTCGATCAGCCTGAATCCGGAGGTCGTGTCGTGCAGGCTATGCTTTCCGACAGTACGACCAAAGATGCCCTCCCTTCCTAGCTTGGCATTAAAATCGCCTAGGACAATCTTAATGTCGTAGCTAGGGCACTGCTCATAAGTTTTGTCCAGGAGCTCGTAGAACATATCTTTGGTCTCGTCATCTTTCTCCTCTGTGGGGGCATGTGCGCATATCAGGCTAATGTTGGCGAATTTAGCCTTGATGCGGATAGTCGCGAGGCGCTCGCTTACAGGGTTTAAGCTCAAGACTTTTTGCTAAGTCTGCCTCCAAAAACGAAACCACATCTTAATAGGCGCTGTCTTTGATGCCGATAGCAGTCGCCGTAGTAGATGTCGCAGTTTTTCATCCTTCTTTTGCCCGGCCCGTCCCACCGCATTTCTTGGATGGCAGTAATGTCTGCCTTGCAGTCGTTAAGGGCCTCCGCTAGTTGCTCGGCTGCACGTGGTCTGTTAAGGGACCTAACATTCCACGTGCAGATCCGGAGCTCGTTGTCCTTTTCTCGTTTGCATTGGTCGTCAAGAGTAAAGCCGTCCGAACCCGAGGCTTGTTTCTGCTTCGTGACTGGTGTTTCTTTACGTGGCCGGGAAGTCACCCCGACGGCACGACCCCCAACCTGGAGGACCAGATCCTTTGCTTAGCTCTAAGGACGGAGAGCCGGATAGCCCGCTCCTTGTACGCCTGAGCTCCGAATACGTCGTAGTAGCCCATATAAGGTGTTCACCGAGGCTGTGTATGATTAATATGTACAGCTTGTTTTGTGCGTAGGTCTAAGCAGCATACGAGGAAAAAGCAGGTCGTGGGTGTCTGATCGTGTTGATTGTCATTGTTTCTTTCACCAGGGCATAATTACCGGTGGAAGGTGCAATGTGCGGTCAGCACTGATCCTTCACTTCGCGGCTTTACTTAGCATTGCTCGTGTTTGTGTTTTGTATATTGCTGACTGTGACTGTTAATGATGAGTGATAGTTTTCGTGTGGATGTTTGCAACATCCGGGGTATGCGGAAAAATTTCTTTGCGGTGTATGCACATGCAAATGCATTCAAGCCGGCTATATTGGCTCTAACTGAAACCCGGGTAGGTGAGAATCCAAACGATCAAGATCGATCGGATCTTAATCTGGATTTACCTGGGTATATGTGCGGGATGATATAGCGTTCAATGTTCCCCAATATCTGAACAATAGCTACGATCCAGAATTTGGTTTCAAGTGGATCAAACTTACCATCCGTAGGAAAATACTTCACTGTTGCTTCTAATACAGAAGCCCAAGCCTAAGCAGCGAGTCATCCTGTAACAAGTTTGACGAGCTATCCAATTCCATCATTCAAATTTTGTCCCGCCATCCCAAAACCGAAATTGTCATCGCTGGCGATTTCAACATCCATAGTTCCCAATGGCCTTCGACCAGGGAACTCAGGTACGTTGAGATTTTTGCTGAGGCTAGCAACTTAACATAGCTTGTAAACGAGCCAACTGGTCTTGTTCCTCACTTCCCATCCCCAAAAATACACTGTTAACGTACTAGCACCTCTAGGCTCGTCGGACCACTGTGTCATATCGGCTTGTGTTCCATGCACTCATAGCGTAGCTAAAGATCCAGCTCCAAAAAGAATTGTTTGGCAGTATGAGAAAGCAAATTGGGACGGCTTAAACAATTTACTCAAAAACTTTAATTGGTCACTTTGCTTCATGGATCGTGACGTTAATGCCGCCGCCGCGCCGGTATGGTCAGTGAACTAATTCTTTATGGAATGAAATCTTTTATACCGAACAGGAAAAAAAGTACCAGACCAAAAGAAAATTCAGTTAAGGGAAGTGAGTTTTCGGGCGTATAAGGTCAATCCGACGGAGGACAACCGAAATAAATAAAAACGAGTCAGAAACGATTGCAATGCTTTGGTTCGTCGCGTGAAGTTCAAATTTGAACAGAATTTGAGGCAAAAAGTTCTGCAGTGTCCTAAAGGTAGCAAAACTTTTTGGTCATTTGTCAAAAACATAAAAAAACCCTGCCTCAACTTCCATCCCAACATTAATTGACAATGACATGCCAACTGTTCGCTCTATTGACGAAACCAATCTGCTTGCAGCCCTCTTCGCTGCCAATTCTACGCTTCCCGAGTGTGATATGCCACCACCTGAACTCGAGCGCGTGGAATACTCAATGCGACAAATACACTTTCGCACTCGTTCAGTGGGCTGCTGTTTTAAAAAATCTCAACGTCCACAAAGCCTCCGGACCAGATGGTATTCCTGCAATAGTTCTGAAGAGGTGTGCCGCAATGCTGGCTAAGCCCCTACGCAAACTTTTCTATCTGTCCCTCTCTTCTGGTATCTTTCCTAGCATTTGGAAAACAGCTTTTGTACGGCCCGTTCCAAAAAAAAGTGACTCTTCTTCTCCTTCCAATTACCGTCCAATTGCGCTTACATCATTGCTTTCTAAGGTCATGGAAACATTAATAAACCGTGAACTGACGAAATACCTAGAATCGTGGAAGCCTCTTAATGACCGTCAATATGGCTTTCGCAGCAAGCGATCTACAGGTGATTTGATGACTTATCTGACCGAAAAGTGGAATAGCTCTTTGCATTTGCTGGGTGAAAGCAAGGCAATCGCACTAGATATTCCAAAGGCATTTGATAAAGCTTGGCATCAGGCCCTTCAATCAAAACTCAGTGCATACGAAATCGATACGACACTTATTGTTAAAATTAGGAATTACCTTTCTGAGCGCTCCATCAGAGTGGTCTTGGACGGCTTCATATCTGACATCCATTCAATTAATGCTGGTGTGCCCCAGGGGTCTGTTCTGTCTCCAACACTTTTCTTAACATTCATTAATGACCTTTTATCCGCTACATCTAATCCGATCCACTCATTAGCAGATGACAGTACTCTTAGTCATTCACGCTCGTTCCAAAATAAACGTTCGAGCCCCACGGATATTGAAACGGCAAGGTTGCCTATGTTTGCCTCTTTAAATTCCGACATTGACATCATATCAAGATGGGGTTTTGTTAACAGGATGGAATTTAACGCCTCGAAAACTCAATGCTGCCTTCTGTCTTCAAAACCAAATAGGATCCATCAGCCAATATCCATGAACGGCACTTGCATCGCCGAAACCAACAAGCATTCAGTACTCGGTGTGTGTGTAAACGAAATGCCTTGGATTCTTGAAGCGGTGCAAGAAATATCTTACACCATTAGATCTAGCAATAATTTACAAACCGTTTATACGCCCCAAAATGGAATACAACTCCCACGTTTGGGCAGGTGCATCAAAGACCTCTCTGCACCTTCTCGATAGGATTCAGAAGAGAGCGATAAAACTTATTGGGGACCCTAACATAGCGAGGTCATTTGACTCCTTGGATCACCGTCGTAATGTTTCGTGTCTCACTTTGTTTTATCGTTTCTTTTATAAGGAAATCGCCAGCTGTATCCCAGCTCCGAAAAAATTCAACCGCACACACACACGTGCTATAACTAATGCTCATGAATTGACCCTTGAGCCAAGCTTTGGTCGTTCTGCATTGTACTGGAATTCCTTCTTTGGCAGAACAACACGGATGTGGAATAGTCTTCCACGCGGGGTCTTTCCTCCTCATTACAGTCCACAGCAATTCAAAATCAAAGTGCACCAGTACCTCCCCTCTCTCTCCTCTTATCCTTTCCACTCGCGCTGTGTTAACTCATCATAAGGGTAGCCTCAAACCCTTCAGCGGGAGTAAATTATAAAAAACATATATAAAAATTCGTAAAAATATCGAGTACGAACCCTGCATACTAGGTCAGGGTTAGATTACCCTTAAGTTAAGGTGAAGAGCCCTGTCGCAAGAGCCCACTGGTTAGCCAACTAAACTGGTCAGCATGATGTTACCAGTTTAGCCAACTAAACTGGTCAGTCGATGTTATAAGGAGTAAACAATCTTACCAAGGCAACCCTTGGTAGTAAACTTTAAACTAAGAGATGTGATCTACTCTGAAGGAGGTGTGCCAACTTCTTATTATCAGCGACTGAAGTTTGGGTGACGGTTGGGTGCAGCTCTAAGCCAAATTTAAAGGCTAAGATAGCTTGAAATCCTGGGTACAAGAATCTTACAATGGCATCTTATTAAAAATACATATACATACTCAAAGTGTCACAGCTAACGAAAAAGATGCTCAAACTGAACTGAGGAGACTAAAGTATAAGTTCGATGCGACTAGTATCTCATCGACCAAGTGAATGGCTTTTTTCACTAGAAACTTGAAAGTTGGGTGGGCATTTTTCTGGTCCTGTCCTGCATCTCATATTCCATGAATACACGTGCGGGAGTGGGGATACCCGCAAACCCTCAATATAATATTACAAGGCGATGCTAAAAAAGTTCCTTAGACAATTGTATTTTTTTTTTTTTTTTTTCAATCTATAAAACTCTGTAATAAATTTATGTTTATTTTTTTCCACTTTTCTTAACTTTGTGCTTGTGCTTGTTCAATATCCTACAGACGCTTAGCTCAAGGAACAAAACCAAACTGTGGTGGATTCCTGGTGACGTAGGCATTGATGGCAATGGAAACCCGTTTCCAGGGACCTGAACCTTTCTGAACCACCCCCAAATTGGCGAAAAACGAATTTATAAAAAATTGGGAGCATGCTAGATGCATCTCATATTAGGTGGATACCCCAGGGTTAAGACAGGCCAAACGGACCATAAAGCCCTTTAGCAGAAATGCCAGAGGTTGTCTAAATTTAAATAGGCATGGTTTACTGGATACCACCGATTAGGATATCAGCTTTTTTAAATCAAAATAGTCGACTCTCCAGAATGTCGACTTTGTCTTGAAGAAGACGAAACTGCTGAACATATCTTATGTGAATGTCCAGCCATAAATGATACTAGACGGAGCTTATGTTAATACCTAACCGAGGGTATATTAATTTTAATGCATACTTTGTAACACAGTGAAATAATCATCGCAGGCCCTTAAGACCTTTAAGAGATATGATATCAAGACCGACAGGTAAATCGATTTATCCGTCCGTATTTATGTGTGAAGGTTTTAGGTCTTCAAAATCAAGCTAGAGAGCTGAAACTTGGTACACAGCTTGGTTCTTCTGTTGCACAGACAAAGAGTGGAAATTGGCTTAATCCCTCAACGGCCACGCCCACTACTGGCTTCAATGTGAGACAACCGCTATTTCACATTTTCTTTTAAAATGCCTTTTGGTCAAGCTAGACATGGCTTAGAGGAACTCAGATTTGGGTACTGAGCAATACTGACCCAAGACCTTTAACAAACCAAAAATTGGACTGTCCACAATATCGCCCATGCCCACTTTTAATATGTTAGATCTTAAAAAACCCCATTTTCTTGGAAAGTTTCCACTCTTTGCTAAGTTTGTTTCATACAAAATTTTGAGCTCCGCCCACTTTTAAGGGGCGTTTTTAGGAAAAAAACCGTTTTTTTTTCTACCATAATTTTCGCTTTTACTGTATTTTCTCATCATTCTAACGAAATTACAGCTAATTGATTTTAATGTTTAGCCCATGCCCACTTTTGGGGGCGTGGCCTTTATTAATAATATATGAATTCGGGGCAAGAAACTTTAAGATTTGGTGTTACACGGTATATAGATAGGTTCGGGTGTATATAGAAGTTTGTCACAGACGAACTCTTGCACTTACTCACTTGCTTTTTTTTATCAATAAAATTCTGAAATGAATTTTTGCTTTGCCTCTATTTTCTTAACTTTATGCTTGTGTTAAGTTAAAGTTGCAATAACCACTAAAAATTAGTAAATGAGTCAATGAGTTAATGAGTCTCTGTAAGCAATATATTTGGTTGGAAGGTTTTTTACAGTAATTTCCCTCTGTTCGCGATAGAACTTTGTTGAAGTATGACACTACTTTCTCCTGCCTATCGTGTAACACAACTGCACCCAATCCAACGTTACTAGCGTCTGTGCTCACAATAAATGTCTTGCCATGGGTGGGGTATTCTAGTATGGGACCCTTACTAATTTCCTTGTTAAGATACTGAAAGCTTCTATCTCGCTCACCTGACCATTTAATTTGTCTCTCCTTCTTATACCATTTCAGTGAAATCCTCTAAAAATCTCCTGTAATACGTAGCAGGATCGAGAAAGCTCCATAGGTGGTGTCTCTCTTTGAAAACGGGCCAACTTTTTAAGACTTCGATTATCTATGGATCCGTCTTGACTCCATCCGACGATATCACATGCCCCAAAAACTTATCTTCTGCTCTTAAGGGGGCAGTGTCAAGCAGCACTGTCGTGTAAATACATCTCGCAGGCTATCTCGATGTTCAGTAAGAGTCTTTCCCACAAAGATGACACCCTCCAAGAAACGTTTCATAAATGTGGCCGCAGCGTACACAAGCCAAATGGCATTTCAGTAATTTGCCATTGTACTTTGCCTGTTGAGAAAATGATCTTGTCTCTGTCTTCTGGATGGAACCGTAGCTGCCAATAATAAACACTTTTAAGGTGCTTTTTAGGTCCAGGTGTAGAAATATTTTGCTCCGGAGAGCATTCACAAGGTGTTATGAATTCGAGGCAAAGGGTAGCTGTCCTTCTTCGTGTTATCGCTTAGCTTCCGGTAGTCTACACAGAATCGAGTGCTGCCATCTTTCGACGCCCACGGACTTTACGAGCTTTCGCTCGAGCAAACATTCTTATTCCAAGGTCAATATCATCTCTTCAACCTCCGCGTGTTTTGCCAGCGAAAGTCATCTAGCAGGTTGGCGGATTGGTCTAGCATCTCCGGTATCTATGCAGTGTTTTGCTAAGTGCGTTCGACTATAGACTCCTCTCTGTGACGTAAAAAAAAAAACAGTTTAAGCATTTCAAAATATGAGGCACAAAAACAGGCAGACGGACGGATATGGTTTTTTTTACTCACAAACGATCCGTAAGATTGAGACGAAGATTATGCCCAATCTCCCAAGCTTATGCCCAAGACCGTGCAAAAACTTTCGTCTATTCAATAATCCAGAAAAATCAAACGGTCTTCTAGCAGTTAAAAAAATATTGGAAATGTTCGGCGTTCACTATGTAAAATGGTATTTTTACATTTAAGTAAGCAATTAATTTTTTTGCTTTTAATCTCTGCCTTCTTAATTTGCCGCCCCCAAAATTAGCTGAATCGATGATCCCCAGGATCACTCTCCAAACGTGTCCAAAGGACTGTCTATGAAGTGGGCCGCAAAACTTCATCGCATCTCATAAGGTCTCGAAGACTCACAGCATCGTTGTTTTCGTAGACCATAGGGATCTCGATGATTCGATACCTTACCACTTGCATTCGAAGGTCTTTAGTTACCCTGCGTGCCTTCAAGAAGTCCACTCATATGACGTATTCGTTGCGTTATTCAGCTAACAAGAAAACATGTGAGAAGGTCAACCTCACTAATTGTGTCTAAAGAAGCTCTCACCCATACTTTGACTGCTTCAACTGCAGCTGTCTTCAGATGTAAGCAGCTGGAATTATGTAGCTAAACGGCTTCTGATCAAGGTTTCTTCGGATGATGGAGGCCGTGTCTCCCGTGTCGATAGTAGCCACACATTCTCTGTTGGCCATGACTTAGGTACTCGATTGTCAGACTCATCTCGCAGCGTTTTGCTTGCGAAACTTCAATGATGCTGACGAGGGCGTCGAAGCCATCAACCAACTTCTGGCCCGGAAGTTGGTTCTTACGCGTTTCCCGTCTGCGGTTGCTTCAGCCGGTAGAACGCTGTCGCTGCTAGATGCTTTTTATTTTTCTTTCTCCTAGTTTAATGTGGGCATCTTACTTGGCTTGGTGGAGCTTTGCACTGCCGCTGTATGTATTCTGTCTTGCTGCAGTCCCATAATCTGATTTATCCTCAAACGTTGTTCACTCTTTAGCTTTCGATGTCTACGCGTTGACATAGGCTCTCTACCGTATGCCGTCCTCGCGAAGCTTTACCCGCTGCTTTAATTTTTCGAGGCAAATGCTCCATCCTTAGAGAGCGTTTTCTTACCTGCCGATTTTATAGCCATTTGTCGTTTTCCATAAGCGCTGGCATTTGTGAACGCATCGGTTGCTATTTCTTTCTATGATTTCCCTACTGGTATTGAGATAAGACAAATTTCCCAAGCAATCGGTGAAATGCTCTAGGACTTCGCCTCCTGTCTGGACCTGGTAAACTTTGCCGCGTGTGGTTGACTCCAAATTCCATCTGGATGGCCTTGATCATGACATCACAGCTCCTCCAATTTTTGTTCCAAGTTTCCTAACTTCTCCAAAAGTATTTTCATGAAAGCGGGCATCCCATCGGCAGTACCTACTTAGCTTTGTTGCTACGGTTTCAAACCATCGAACAGCATCGTAACGAGGTTTCCACCTTTCTCGGTGATGGCTTCCTGGAGTCGGAGCAATAATATCATTTTAAAGTTTCGAAGTCTGGAGGTTTCTTTAAACGAAGTCTGGAGGTTTCTTTAATTCAACTTAAAACTCGGCTGTCGCCAGTTGTTCAATTTCGCGACTCATTTTTATTTACCGAAGCACAATCTTCGCGACGCTATCAGTTTATCTTTTATAGCTGTTCTAGAAAATTCACAACCGAATGAATCACCGACACAGTTTTTATAAATTCGTTAATTATAACTTTGAAAATAGATACAGATCTGAAAAAGTCCACAATCAAATATGTATGAGTCACCGATACTGTTTAAACTCAATTTCTTTAGAAACTTTCACTAGAAACTTCCTTCTAGCCAATATTTCTGGAAAATTCCACTTGAAAAAAAAACTGTTCCTTACACCAGTACTGTCTCAAAAAATTCCACTTAAAAATTTACCCGCACAACTGTGAGTGTGTTCCCCAATTTCTGACACCAATGTAATATTTCTGCCTTGAGTGCGTCGAATAAAACTCAATTGCACTTTTATTATTACGCAACGAAACACTTTATTTATCAAACGCACGTTTCTCAAGGTCGATTCACAATTATTTCAACTTTACCACTTAGAATCGAACACTTTATTCAATTCAATCGTGTTTTACTTCAACTCTCGATATTCGCAATTCAAATACAACTGTCTTGTCTGAGCCAGTCATCTGTCTATTTATACAAATTTGCCAAGTTCCAGACGTTTTTCGTTTGGTATTTTTTTTTTTTCGGAGCAATGGAAGGCGAATTCCGATACTCGAATGTCAGTTGACTGTAATGACAGTTGAGTATATTCGTTAAGAAAATTTATGAGTGAATTCAGTTCCACCTTTGAATACCTTCTTAAGGTCCTTGTGTAAAGCGATCGACATCTCTTTTCTGGTATGCTGGTAGTTCTCTAGAATGCGTAAGTGTTTCAAGGCACAACAAAATTACGACCCCAAGACTCTTGTCATTGAGTCACCAGTAGTTGTTAGCGCCTAAGAGGTTAGGGAATGCTTATAGCTGTAGAACAATATCAACAGTTCACAACTCCAGTTCATAGATTTATCAGATAGCTCTTATTTATTTTTCTCGCTTCCAGGTTCTTTTAGGTTCTTACCATCATATTGCTGCAAAGGGTTTGTAGGATTTTTTCATAATTTTGGTCCTCTCCAGGCAATTCTATTTTCTTTACTTATTATTGAAACTCCTGGACGTTTTTTCAGCAATATTTTCGGAATGATAAACTTTAAGTTCAAAAATCAATTTTAATTGATTTGGCTCGAAGGACCAGAAGTGATGGTTCAAATTCTTGATGCAGCTTGTAGTACACCATCAAGATGCCTTTTACGTTTTTTTCCACCCGAATCAAACTGTCTTCGGAATACCTCCGATACTATTTCACTAGTCTTTCTTAATAAATAAACCTATTTTCAAATGCTAACAAATTTGTGTTGTATATAATCTATTATTAACGTCTTTCAGGTCGCCTAAAATATCTAACACTGACTGAAGCAAATCGTGTATGGATGCCCGATTTGTTCTTCTCCAACGAGAAGGAAGGACATTTTCACAACATAATCATGCCAAACGTGTACATACGTATTTTCCCAAATGGTTCCGTACTCTACAGTATACGAATATCACTCACACTAGCTTGTCCCATGAATCTTAAACTATATCCATTGGATAGACAAATATGTTCCCTACGAATGGCAAGTTGTAAGTAAAAAAAAAAAAAACAAACCAAAAATTTCATCGTCCTTGCAACTGCATTCAATACTGAGTCACCCTTTATCTATTCGTACCCACCCCAAATAGACGGTTGGACAACAAACGATTTAGTATTCCTATGGAAGGAAGGTGATCCTGTGCAAGTGGTGAAAAACTTACACCTACCTCGCTTTACATTGGAAAAATTCTTGACTGATTATTGTAACAGCAAAACAAACACTGGTAAGTTGTGTTAAAACTCGATCAAGAAAACGTCATCCAATGAAACGTTTCGATGTAAATAAAAAAAAAAAAAAACAATAAACTTTTGTTCAATTTACACTCACAACAAAACGCATAAAATTGTTTTCTCATTTTAGGCGAGTACAGTTGTCTGAAAGTCGATTTACTATTCAAGCGAGAGTTCTCATATTACCTTATCCAAATCTACATTCCATGCTGCATGTTGGTCATTGTCTCATGGGTGTCCTTCTGGCTAGATCAAGGAGCCGTACCCGCTCGTGTGTCACTGGGTAAGTAGAACTCACGTCGCAAAGGTCATTTGAATTTTATTATTACCACCTACAACCACCACTACGTCGAAAGAAGCCAATCACTGAAAAAGAAAAAAAGAAAAAAGGATAAAACTCTCTATACGTCCTCGTAGATAAGAAATATCAGAACTCTCTGCTTGGTGCGAACTTTCAGAAAAAAAAAAAAACCAAACCACAAACACAACAGAAGAAAATGAAGTTGCATCTCTTGAGTATTAGTCTTCAGGTCTTGATTGGGCTCTAAAACAACCCAAATAGTGTGCAATCAATGACTTGATGTAAACCTTAAAGTCAAATAAATAAAAAAAAACTAAATGTCAGAAACTGACATTGAAATGTTTTTTTTTTTCTAAAAAAAAGTCCATTGTCCTATGACAATGAATTTTGGTTGTTAAATTTTTGAGTAGAAATTTTGTCGTTAAAAGTTATAAATTTATTCAAAACTTTTACTGCTAAATTTATATTTACCAACAGAGAAATTAAAGTAATTCTTTTTTAGAAAGTAAAAAAAATCTATGGTTGATCGGCAAAAAAATATTTGATTGGTAAAAAAAATTACCTTAGCATGAATATTTATTCTTTTAAGCATGTTTAAGTTTAAAAGATGACGGAAAAATAGTTTTTTCTTATAAAAAAAATGTTTTCTAAAGTCTTGTGTTAACTTATGAATATTATTATGAGAAGAACGGTAAGAAACGGACATGAATTCAAACTAATTTGACTTCTTTAGCGCCTTCTCTGCCTAGGTCTACAAACCGTTACAGGTTCAAGCCAAAATGATAACTTTTTGGTTCTATTAAAAAAAATACCTAGTCTAGATTTTAAAAATAGAACTATTTTATTATTATTTAAGCCTTTTTTAATTACTTATGATCCCTTCTTAGTGGTTATAAAATGGTTAATATTTGGTTTTAGTTTTCTAACAATCTAAGGGGGGTGATCCATTAAACTTTTAAAGGATTCGTTCCAAAGCTTGAGTACACTTTTATCGTCTTAGTAAACTTTATAGTCCCCTGATTTAAGTGTAGTGTCTTAAGTCTTAAGTGTAGCTTACTAAAGACCCTTTTAAGTAATCTTCTTTATGTATGTTAAACTCCTTAAAAACGTCAACTAAAAGTTCCCTGCATGAATTAAATACTTCGACAAAGTCATATTTATCATCATAAATTTGTATGTAAATGAGACTCCTTAAAAAGAATACAGCTAAAAAAAGGTTGGACAATTTGAGTAAAATATAATTAATTAAATATAAAATATAAAATAAAAAATAGAATAATATCAATAAAAACAAGAAATATCAAAATCAATTTCGCTTGATCAGTTCTCAATGGCTTTCCAATGCCAACCACAATCTGCGTTTGACATGTCGCGGTCGTTCTAATAGTTTGATACAAAAGGTCCGGCCAGAACGACTGTCAGAGGGAATAAAATGGACGTGTACAAACAATAAAGCGTTAATTACTTCACTTAAGGCCCGATGCACTTTTGCGTAACTTTGACGCGCGGGCCCGCAGCGTCACCGCTTTTGCGTCATACAGTACTTGCGAACCTATTAAGTAATAGCTGGGACGCAATGAGTATCTGTGTCTGTGTCTGTGGCTGTTTCTCGCAGTTCAGCTCACGGGAACACGTATATTGCGACACAATGCGTATCTCGCTGTGTCTCTGATTTTAGGTAAAAACTGTGGTGAGACACAGCGACCGATACAGACACAGACACACATTGTGCCCGGCTTGTAATGCACACACACGCGCGAGGACGCTGCATCTCCGCGCGTTTTTCTTGCGGTTAAAAAATCTCGAAAATTTCCGCGAGACCGCAGCGTCACCGTGAATTGCAAATTTTAACGAGCGTTAAATATCGCAAGTGTGCGCTGAGCATGGCAGCGGTTCCGCTGCGTTACAGCGTTACCTGCGTTACCGCCTTAAGAAAAATTCTGCTGAGCGTTGCGCAGAAACTGAAGTTTTTTACTCCGTCGCAAGTGACAAAACCAACTGAAAGCAGGCTTTTTTTTTGTTTGCAGGATTTGTTAAACCTACGAAATACTCCAAATTTCCAATTATTGCTAATAGATTGATGCTAATAGAAAGAACAAACTTTACACTGAAAAGCTCATCGGTTGTACTTTTACGTCTTTCAAAGGTCGCAAACGTATTTCGAACCCCACGTTGGGTGCCATTGTTGTGTGACAGGTTATTTTTCCATGGGGGCTTTTCCAAGTTTTGGTAGGAGTTTGTTGGTAAATTCCTGAACAACTTCTCTATTTCCGGGTGTCTTCCTGTCTTAACGACACGACTGAGTAATTCAACTCTATCCTCGGTGGCGCACTTAGACACTTGTACTGCCATGCAGACACCTCACATCAATGTATTTAGTTTACCCGCCTTCGAAGAACGATGAGAAGGAGCTTCAGTGATGAAGAACTTAGGTGTTCCGCACTCACTACGTCAGCCCCAAAGATCAGCCGCCTGATGCAAGCAAAGGCAGGACAACTACAGAGGAACTGTTCCACAGGCAGGACAGGTGGTGGTTTTGCTTAAGCCTAACACATTCAACTGTCTAGGAAAAGCTTGATGCCCCGTAAGGACGTCTACAGGAAGTCTGCAATCAATTCTATTGAGAGATAGAAGGAAAGACGCCGACCCCTCGCAGATGTCCGGGCGTAGTCGTTTAGTCTATCTGCACGTATCGCAATCAAACCAACGAGCCCTGTGCTCACGAGAAATCCAAGCATCAATGGCAGACGTGACAACAGATACGGCAGACCAGGGGTTCCGGTCCTGAGCCTAGTCTGGCAAGCTCATCAGAGATCTCATTTCCCTGGATGCCAGTGTGACCATGGACCCAAACAAAACTTACTGCGACTTGGTAGTTTTGTCGCAAAAGAATTTTTGGGGTCATTGCGCCAGCAGGTTTAAAGCTTAATTAGAAGCATTTATGCTTCGATGCTTTTGGAAGCTTATCTGAGCCAATAAGAGCTCTTAATGGTGGCTCCAACGTGATTATGGGGGTCCCTGTTACACGAGGCTCTGCTTTTTTTGACTTTAAAACTTCTGCCTATGCAGGGGCCACAGCTTGATATCAGGGTTGCCAAGCATCACGCTAATTGCTTTTGAGAGAGAACGATTTGAGCCCGAATTGGGACGTTGTCACTTGCTATTGTCACAGTTTCTTTCAGATATATTATTGAATTAAGGTACTGGCAAGTTGTTGGAATGTATACCTACGAGGTATATTTGCTTCTACATTATTTGGTTTCGCATCAGGAGGGTTTTCGGGACAACATAGTGCACAACGAGAGAAACCAATTCTCAGCAGAAGCACCCAATAGAGCTTGGTAAGTGAGAAAACCATAATTATGTAGATTGCAAAGTCCTGAAACACTCTGGTCCGTATGTGAATGAAGTCTTGCATCAATCCAAGCCGATTAAATAGAACCTTAAGCTTGGCTTCGCTTAACTGTAAGGCATTGTTGTAACCGCGTTGGTTTTGGGGTAATGCTGGCAGGATTTGAGTGTGTAATATTTTTCCTGGCGCACCTGATGTTGGTGGTCAATTTATTCTTGGCTGCCGATGTGGTCACTTTTCTTAAATATCGTCACCGTTTATGATTGTGCTTTCTTCTTTAATTTCTGAGTCACAGACTGCATTCGGAGAACTGGGCAAATTTCTTTTAGTACATTTGACATTTGTGTGGTAATGGATCGCCGGAAGCCAGTCTAGTCGGTGCCTTATTAGACTGCTGCTGAAGCTGTGGCC
Source organism: Neoascia interrupta (assembly GCA_947623515.1). Lineage (NCBI taxonomy): Eukaryota > Metazoa > Arthropoda > Insecta > Diptera > Syrphidae > Neoascia > Neoascia interrupta. The sequence continues at coordinate 111,640,864 of OX392464.1, forward strand.
GAGGCTGCATAGGCTATTGATGAGTCTGTGCCGTCTTTTGTCGGCAACAGGTCTTCGTGCATACCTGGTGGAATAAGCTGACAAAATTAGCTGTCTAGTGCATAGACTAGAGCTGGTACTGGTGCAGGAAATTCAGCAAGAACGCCCGTGCAGCTCCTGCAAAAGTCTTGCCTTTCAAACAGTGTCCTCTATTGATTCCAATCAAAACCTTTTTCAGGCAAGATTTAGAGAGTAGTTCCGAGTCTGCCTTGCACTTTCCTAGAATATTGCTCTGCGCTGCCAGTCAAGATTGGTCAATTTCAATTTGCTCTGTTGTCTCCCTCATCGGGTGTTTCCACCGCACATAACACAGAGATTATCGTAGGCAGATTAAAAGTTAAACTCAAATAAGTGTTCCCACCGGAAAAACGAAAGTTCAACGAGACGAAACCTTTTTTTCCTACCACTTTTCAATGAAATTCTGTGGCGTTAAATGGCAATATATGGCTCCCAGCTGTTTTGCACATTTCCTTATAGGCGTGAGCTTTTCCCGCTCCCATGCAACTGGGGTTTAGTTTGTCAGATTAGGAAATAATCAAATTTCTTTTTGACTGCCACCGAATTTTCAATTCTATGAAAACAAAACGTCACATATGTCAATGGAATTATTTCAGTGCAGCAAATTAACCGATTTGATCAACATCAACCAGTAGCATCAGCCTTAAAGCAGGGTTCACAAAGAAGCCGTTCAGCAATATGATTTTTGTTGTTTCCTAACACAATGTAACTTCAGCTTAAACATTTGCTTAACAATCGTAAAGGTCAAAAGCAATGTTACGTAGTGTAACTCCAGAGCGAAGCTCTAGTTCTAATGTACTGAACATTTGCTCCGTCTGAAAAGTCAACAACTGAAAAAAAATCAAAATTTGTAATTTAGACTCGCTGCCGAAAACAATTTTTCGCAATGTTACACATAAAACCAAGAAAACTCTATTTTTCCGGGAAAAAACATAGTTTTTTATAAAATGTAATTGTCGAAGCAGATTCCTAGTTAATGCATCATGATAGGGCGAAGATTGTGTCAAAGTCTGTTGGTGAAACTGACTTAATATGCATCATCCTGTTGCAGTAAGCACAGCTCAGTGAATTTTGACAGATGTCCCCACAGCCACGTTAACATCAGCATCAACCACTCTTTGCGTCCCTTTACATAACAAAGCAAAAAAAGCTGAATGATCCCAGCTGTCAGTAAAGTGATTTGGTTTGTTTGATTTACCTATGTGCACGAACAGAGCACATAGGATTTTTTTTACAATTTCATTTAAGAATTCATTCGTGGAAGGAGCAAATTATTACGTGGTTAATTGGAAATCTCCTGAAAATAAGTTAATACCATGTCTCCATGACGCACTAATCCGCGATCAATATAGATCTTTATTTAATCCTCTACGAATCACTCGATTAAAATTAAACTCTATCATAAATAACGGGTGATTTTTTAAGAGGTTGAGAACTTTTTTAAAAAAAAAACACAAAAAATTCGAAAAAATTAATGAAATATTTATTTGAATCGATAGAACCTTGCAATTTAATGTTTAAAGATAATTTCATGCAAATGTTGACCGCGGCTGCGTAGCCCATCCGCTGAGTCCAATTTTGGCATACTCTTTCACACATATCGGCCGGTATCTCACGAATGAATGCATGGATGTTGGCTTCCAGTGCGTCAATCGAAGCGGGCTTGTCCCTATAGACCTTGACATACCCCCACAAAAAATAATCTAATGGTGTCAAATCGCACGATCTAGGCGGCCAATTGACCGGCCCGAAACAGTCTTCCGAATAGACTGCTCAGAAGGTCGAGAATGCCGACCATAAAATGGAAGCAGCGCGCGATGAACATTTCGAACCGAGCACGAATTTTGATAGTAAAATTCAATAATTTGCAAGGGTTGTTCATTTGTAAGACGATCCATGGTTAAATTGCAAACCAAACTGAAGCTGTTTGACAGTGACACAAGGTACTAAACACACGTCAGCTGTCAAAACCAGTGTTGCCAAAACCAAACCAGCTAAAAAATCACCCTTTATCTTATCATAAATAAAACCCTATTCACAAACCAATTTCTGACCCTTTGTAACAGTTTGAGAATCAAAAAAGGAAACTGAAACTATCCCTGTACGGCAGATCTCTCACAAGTAGTTCTTCTTCTATTGTAATTTTTAAAGCGAAAATAGCTTTCCGCTCCTGTAAAAGGGCATCGCAAATCACTTTTGGGAGCCAAAATGACAGAAACAGAACTTTTAAGTCAAATGAATCCTTTATTAGTCGGGTGGAGCCACTTTGCGATTAATTTTTAATCGTCTGCCGCTTGTTTAAGGAAATTGTAATCCGTGTAAGAAATCTTGACACTTAAGCTGCGTTGTCACAAGCAACGTAAAACAGGAACAGAAACAGAATCCCATACATTAGCAACTGAAATCTAAATTCGCTGAATGCTTTTTACGTTGCTAATGTATGAAATTCTGTTTCTGTTCCTGTTCCTGTTCCTTGTGACACCGCCGCTTCAGGGGGAATTTAATGAAAATCTGTCCGCGAGGGTCTGAAAAGCCCTTAGTCCGAGAGCATCATTTGTCATCAAAAGCTCTCAAAGTGCCGTTCGGATTCGGCAAAAAATTGTAGGTCCCCTTGTATGTGAAGAAATCAACACACACAGAATACATTGTTGAAAAGTTGGCCCTGGTTCACCTCGAACTGTTGCGCCACTCTATTTATTTATTTATTTTTAATGAAGATTTGTCATAATCGTGGATAAGTGTTCAGTGGAATAACCCTTTCAGAGATGATCGATAGTCTAAGGCACCGTCGCAGTTGATCAAAAACATGTTACCGAAAAATGTTTTAAAGCAATTTTTCAATTATAAATAAAATTTTGTATCCAATATTATAATTTAATTAGAAAAGCGATATCGGTTTTCTGTCCAGCTAGTTTGTGTTAACTCTAGTGTATTGTTATGTTTAACACAGTTTATGAAGTATTAAATCCAGTCGCTAAGCTTTCATTCTTAGTTCTATATTTATTATTCAAGCTTCAAGCATGGAACGAATCTTGGTTGGTCTAGTTTTTTCCCTTTTTCAATCCATTGATAAGGTAAGGAGTTGAGAAAATGAGTCTAAACTTAGTTCTAATTTTTCTCTAAAACTAATTTGATTTAAGACATTATTAGGAATTAAATAGTAATTTAATATGTAGTAAAAATAATTATAAGTTTAATAAAAGTTCGTAGAAAAAAAAATACTCCTACTTCCTAAAGGTTAGGTTTTTGTCTATTTAAAGCTTGCCTTGCTAGAAATTTCATGCATTAACTTAAGACTTTTAAAGACTTATCAACTTTTGTGAAAAAATTTATTTTTAATTAAAAAATCAAATATTTTTAATCTACTCACATTTTAGGTGTAACCACACTGCTAACAATGGCAACACAAACATCGGGCATCAACGCATCATTACCCCCAGTGTCATACACAAAGGCGATTGACGTTTGGACTGGTGTGTGTTTGACATTTGTCTTCGGTGCATTACTTGAATTTGCCCTTGTCAATTATGCATCACGTTCAGGTTTGAATAAATGCTGTAATTGACATTTTTTTAATACGCTTTCTATATGATATTTAATTTAATGGTGTTTCTTAATTAAAAGCTTTCTACTTCTACTACTACTACTACTACTACTACTACTACTACTATTTGTTGTTGTTGTTGTTCACAAAACAAAAAAAAATTAAATACCACAAAAAAAAACACAAGAAAAATCAAAATAACTTACCACACTGCGCCGGTATATTGGAATTGGTATTCCTCGCAATAAAAACGAGCAAAGAAATTCCAGTCTACTCGACTCTTCTACTACTTTTAATTAATTAACATTTTTTGATGTTATTAACAACTATATATACTTTCTAATACTCAAACTTTTTTGATACTAATTAAGTTTTTTTTTTCTTTTATCTCATTTCATCTATAACAAAAACAAAACAAAACAAAAATAACAAATAAACGAATAAAAAAATTTAAATTAAAAAACCAACACTACACACACTCAACACAACCACCACTTTGTATCCCGCTTGTGTTTGTTTAACAAAAACAAAAATAAAAAACATTGCATTGCTACTGTAACGCTATATTGTGTAACTGCTACTATCTTCTACTACTGCTATCTGCTACGGTTAAATTTCTTCCATCTTCGAAATCCCATCTTCATTTGCTCGACCTCTATATATTTCTTTTGCTTCTTCCACAAAACCCTCACTTTTTCTAACCCCCAAACTATACACAATTACTCTTATTCTCTCTCTCTCTTTCTCTCTTTCTCTTTCGGTGTATTTTTCCGTTCCGTTCCTTAATTTTATTTCTTCGGTTAATATCCATTTTTAATTATATTAACAATATAAAATATTTGATAAATTTTATTTTATCAATTTCCTGTGTTTTTTCTTTCTTCTTTCTTCATTTCGTTTCATTAAAATAAAAAAAAATATCAAACAAAAAAATTCGTTGTAATGTATGTAATATGTACAAATCGCACAACAATTTGTTTTTATTTATTTTTTTGTATAAAAAAAAAATCCAACAAAAAACAAAAAAAAAAAAATCTATGTGTAAACGTGTCTTCATCCGTTTATTTGGCGAACAAATAAATTCTTGAAACCATTTTCTACCCCAAATGCAACATAAACGGATCGTGCAGCAGACATGCATAAGGAGAATATGAAAAAGAAACGCCGGGATTTGGAGCAAGCTAGCTTAGATGCTGCTTCAGATCTCCTCGACACAGACAGTAATGCAACATTCGCAATGGTATACCTTTGATATATGAAATTATATTAAAACAAAAAAAAAAAAAAACAAAAAAAAATAAGATTGTGTACAAAATAAATGATTATGACATGTTGAGTAAATTTGTGAATCGCATTGATTAGGGTTAAGCTAGAGGTAGATTTTCGAAGAACTTTGATCCCTTTAGTTGCACTTTTAGGACCAAGATGAAAACTAAAAGCTTTGAAGCTTATAAGATGAAATATTTGCAAATTTTCTGTAGGAGTTCTTTTTTAAGTATCCTTTCAGCCGAGCACAGCAAAACGTTTCTTTTAGCGCCAAAAGAATCTCTCCAAAAAAACTGGGGGAAATTTAAGCTAGTTCAAAACTGAACCAAAAAAAAGCAAGATTTCCACAAAAACTTAAATAAAAACTTAAAGGATTTCCATATAAACTAAAATGTCGGGATAATGCTTTTGCTTATGCAGAGTTTTAGAGTGGACAAAACAGGAAATTTGTTTTTGTTGGTTCAACTCCAAAATTAAATCAAACAGAAACTGAATCTTAAACTGAAGCGGACACAGCATTTTAACATTCAACTGACTTTCTGCTTCTATTTTTTCTTTCTCTTTCCCGTCATAATAGAGCTACAGAAAATAAATCGCATTAGCACTGCTCGAAACAGATGCATTCTTAAGGCAAAGAAGTCGCCACGATTCCCACTATTGTGCCCACAGCGCATAGTGGCTTTGACTCTCTTTCTAAAGTCGACGCAACTACATCCCTCATAAGAAGTCAGCTCTTCAAGACTTTTTCTAAAAGTTAAGCTCGAATCCAATTAACAGGAATTTGCCTTAATTCACCTGGTCAGCTGCATTGCTCCAAAAAATTCCTCACCAAATTCTTCCCCAGAAGGTCTAACTAATCAAACCAAAAAGAAAAACTCCTAACTGAAATTTTCAGCGACGATTGAAAACTGAAGAAGCGTCTTAAAACCTGTCGTTTCACCGGAACCTGTAGAACCAACAGCAGTAAAGGCATAGTTGTCTCCTTTAAGAGCGCAGTACCTGAAATCCAGGAAGGATCTCCCGATAAATCATCTAAATCTCGGTCATCTAAAAAAAATTGTAGCATTTTTTGAAAGATTTTTGGTAAATGACACGAAAAATATTGCTTTCGACTTTCGAATAAAAAAGTCTTAACCGGATTCTTATCTGCGATAAATTCAAATCCTCCTAAAATCTCAAGATTCACCATACAAACTACAATCCTCTCGGCAAAATATAGAAAGGCTGACGAATTTCATTTGCCGGACAAACCTCTTTATGCCACTTAAACGAGTTTGATGCTTGCGAAAGGAAACTAAAACTTTCCACGTTTGACAGACCTGTCATAAAATTGTGTTTTCAGGATTTTCACGATATTGTTTTTTTTTCTCTCTTGGGAGACGTCATCGTCACTCTCTTTTGACAGACAAAATGACTAAAAAAAGAGTGCTCGATGCTCGTGTCCAATAAGTCCTATATTTGCCCGGTGAAGACACTTCGGGATTTAATTTAAATCACCTTCCGCTGATGGTAGTTTTATGTCGGGTGGAGATATAGTATAAACTGAATTTGGCTTTTCACAAAAGGAAATTGTCCAGAGCTGTAAATCACAATGTAACACCCGCGGCATAAAATGAACTGTTCATGGAATTGTTTTGTAATAAACCATCATTTCACTAACTGTGTGGCAAGGAGTGCCATTTTCCTTCTAGAGTAGCTGGCCTCCAATTGGTCGCCTCCCCAAGTGGCGGATAGGGGAAAGCTCACCAGATATGGTAAGGTACTAGAATGGAAATATCCGGGGCGTCTGTCTCAAAATGAGCAGCTTTCTGATCGGCGTCTGTTATCCAGGTTAGGGTCGGCCGAATATTGAACACCCTTTTCTCTTCCAATATGCAAATAGAATGGACAACAATTGCATGTTTGATGGTTTTATGAAATGCTCTGCTAGTTACATTATTGCTTTTCTCCGTAAGGGCATAACACTTGCGGGGGTAATTTTTGGTGTTTCTGTTCAGAGTTTTCATGTTCCGTTGAACTAGCTCATCAGCGTTTGTGTTGGAACGACAATTAATATCCTCTTTTATCTTTTCTATCCTCGAATACTTTCCGCTCGCGTTGTGCTACGCTTCTTAAGGGGTAGCCATAACCCCTTGAATACGAGGTAATTATAAAAAAAGCGATAGTGAGTAGGATTCTTTGCTCGACTTAAGGCAACAAGCATTGCAGGCAGGGTTTTTAATTGTCTTTTTTAATATTTTTAAATATTGGCAGCCGGGGTGCCGTGGCGTAGTGGTTAGCGTGTGTGCTTACTACGCCGGAGGTCTGGGTTCGAATCCTGCCATTGTCAGACTTGTTTTTTTTCACAGTCCCCACCTCCGCGAGGGTCTGACAACCCCGCCGAGGGTATCATTTAACTTGAAAAACTTCTCAAAGTGCCGTTCGGATTCGGTAAAAAATTGTAGGTCCCCTTGTATGTGAAGAAATTAACACACACAGCATACATTGTTGAGAAGTTGGCCCTGGGTCACCTCGAGCTGTTGCGCCACTTTATTTATTTATTTTTAAATATTGGCAGCCCTTGAGCCCATTTTGATTGTTCTTAAACCCGAAAACCAAAATTTGGCCAACAAAAGGCGGTCTCGTCTGGCTGGACCCGGGTATCTAGGTCCCTCTGGCCACGACTAGACGAAAAAGGGTCGAAGGCACTATTAAAACTGAGCAGGGACAAGCTAAGGGCTTTAGTGGAAATTCTGACAGGACATTGTCTCCTGAGGAAGCACGCAAGGAGGCTCTAGCAAGGAGGATATAGCACACAAACTGCGTGAATGCAGGACGATTTCGCGAGTGCGCAGAATATTTCTTTGGAAGTTTGGAAGAGGTACACGGCATAAACTTCAATGGCCTTCTTGGCTTTTACAGGGAAATTGGCTGTTTCACGGTGAATGTTTAGGTTGTTTTTGCCTTTTGAATGTTATTTTCAACTGGTTCCCCAGGAATCGCGATGGGCCCGTTCTGGTGCCTGTGTGATCCTTTTCACCACACCCCTGTTTAACCTACCCTTACCTAAACCCGAATACGAAAATACTCCTACTCAGGGCATCACTTGTCAAGAAAACAGTCTTATTGCTCAACAAAGCTTTTTGACGAAAATAGTTTCTTCGTTAGCGTCAACCTGCTCACGGGGCAAAAGACTGAGTTGCATGTCCTTCAATCAAGCAAACAATTAAGACTTAAATTATTTAAAAATTCCTAGGCTCGAACCATTCTTTGGTCTTAATTTAGAAGAGAAAACTTGAGCTCAACAGCTATGCTCTTCTGCTTCACTGTTTCCAACTGCAGCTTTTCAATTCATTCGAAGTTATTATATTCTTGACTTCCGTAATTATGACTCTTCTGACCAGGTTGGTATCGCTGTACAACCCGTACAGTTCGGCGTTATATTTCTTCCTCCACTCTCCGTCTTGCGAACGGGAATGTACACCGTTCGAAGAATCTTTCTTTCGAAGCAGCCTAAAGTGTTTTGATCCGCCTTTGTCAGGGTCCATGATTCTTCAAAACAGGACTGGGATGATGAGGGTCTTGCATGAGGACACTTTAGCTCGAGATAGGGCTTTGCTACTCCATAAAAAGGCTTTAAGCCCAAAGAATCATTCGAATTCATCGTCAGTGTCTTTTTCGCGCCTTATTGAATGGCGTCTTTAGCCCTACAGCAGATTTCGGTTCATGTTCGTTTCCGATTGAGATTCCCGTATGATGCTTTTTGACTCTTCGGTAGGCCTTTAGAACCTCATTCCTTTTGCAGCGGCACTATACCTTTTTTAACAGCGCCCTTCTTGTGCTTTCTATTTTCTTCCGAGAAACCGGCAATCATCTCTCCTCCTGTACTCGTCGAGCTCCCGCAGGGTCGAGCTCTAAGCAGGGTCACTAAGCAGGGTCACAGGGTCTGTTAAACTGCGTATGTTTACGGGATTCATCGTGATTCAAGCGGCTTCCAGCAGCTCGTCGAGCTCCCGAGCAGCTCTAGTCCTTCTGACAAGGCCGCTTTACATGCATCCTGTTAAGCTGCGTATGTTTACGGGATTCTTCGTGATACAAGCGGCTTCCAGCAGCTCGTCGAGCTCCCGAGCAGCTCTAGTCCTTCTGACAAGGCCGCTTTACATGCATCCTGTTAAGCTGCGTATGTTTACGGGATTCATCGTGAATCAAGCGGTTTCCAGTAGCTCGTCGAGCTCCCGAGCAGCTCTAATCCTTCTGACAAGGCCGCTTTACATGCATCCTTTTAAGCTGCGTATGCTTAGGGGATTCAACGTAAATCAAGCCGTTTTCAGCATATCAAGATCTGCATCTCTGATGGCCTTTAAACAATGTTGCTACTGGCTTTCATCGACTTCGAAAGGTTTTGAGAGATTTATTTGGAACAGGAGATCTCTTGCGATTGCAGGCTCTCTACGTTAAAGCCCCTAAAATTATTTCCATTTCTTGGCATTAGTCAAAATTTCTGCAGATATGTACCTTGACTTATGTACCTTGACTTAAATGTACCTCGACTGCAACGAGGACGTGTTCCGGGTCAATGTTCGGTTTTCGGGATAGGCGTGATACTGAATCTGAATTAGGGCTTGTAAAGATCGCAAAATGGTCCATTTGGTTAAGGATTGATTGATTGGGAGATCTCCATGTCTCTTTAGGGATTTCATGTCTCTACCACGACGTGTCGCATCACAACAAAGTCAACCAGCCTTAATCCGTATTCGCACATTTTGTAGGCTTTCTGACTGTGCCTTCAAAGACCTTTATAAAAGCTGGTTGGAATTGAAAATTGCTTAGAACAATCTAGGGTGGACGTGGAAGTGATGAAAGCTTGTTGCTAGCGGTTAAATCATGAAAAAACAGATCATTCAGGAATTGAATTTCATAATTCGTCTGAACATTTTCCATCTTATTATCCGTAGTGAGGACATATAAGGGAGCTTCGGTGAGTTAGTGATAAGAGTCCTAAAGTTATCTCAGGATCGTCGATTAAATGAATCACTGTTTTTTTAATGGAGTCAAAAAGGCGGAGACAATGCCTCAGAGCAGAGCTCCAAACGTAAACGGGAGAGCAAAAAAAAACTTTCTTCTTCTAAAACTACCCCCAAGTCTGCTGTGCTTACTCTAAAAATATCCTAAGCAAGAAGATGTTAAATGTTAAAATATTGTATTTAAATGATTCTACAGACAACGAGGTTTTGCCTTGGTTCTTGAAAGGCTATGAATACTGAAGAACGTCAAAATAATAAGTTTTGACACTTATCCTGAGAGTTTTAAGCGATTTTGGCGCAGTCGGGAGTGTTAATACCTTTGATACGACTCTGAGCAGTGCGTTGCACGGCCTGCGCGCAGTTAAACTCTTTTTTTCTAGATCGTGGCTTAAATATTGAGTGCAAAAATTTTAAGTGAGTAAGATTCCAGTCTTGGCCCGTTATTTTAAGTTAACACCAGGTGTCAATTCGGAATCTATTAGAAACTCTATGTTGGACAGTTTACAACAATTGTTGAAAGGATGCGAGAAGGCAGGTTCTGATCATTTCTTACGTAGTTTTAATGGCCTTTAATGAAGCTGTTTCTTAAGAACCTGAAGGAAGCAGGAAAAGCAAAGCGGTCGAAAGAGAATATCTGGTTTCTTTTAGACTCCCCAAAAAAAGGTGTCCGTTCAATGATGCACGAGCATTATTCATAATAATCAGGTCTTGTCCAGGCCCTTCTTCAGAACAAAGGCGAAATCTCTTTCTTTACTGGCAAGCTCATACTTCTTGTAAGTCTTCTTGTAGCCGTGGTATATTGTAAAGTGCTTGAGAATAGTTAAAGTGTGACGGTATGGCGGGCTACCATCCTGACTAGTAAATATTTTCTGCTCGGCTTAAATCACGAAAATATTCTCAACCTAAGATGAGAGCGTTGGAAAAGTTATCTTTACATGCTTCTTGTTTTTTGGAGCCCTGGAACTTTCAACAACGCTTATGCTTGGTGTTTGTGGTCAAACAAGCTTCAGTTTTGTCCCTTCCGCTGGCTCCAAAACTTGATTGGCGTTGGGAGCTTTGACGTATGAGCAAGTCGTTTGTTTCGAGCGCCCAGCTGGGCAAGTACTAATTTTGGCTTCATTTCGTTGTTCAATAAAAATAAGTTGAAATGGTCTTAAATGATGGTTTGATTTGGTTTTGATTTCTTTATAAGGAATTCATGCATAGAGCAAGAAAGTTAAATAAATAAAAGACGAAGTAAAACATTCTAAACAAATAAGCAAAGGCTTTTTTGAAAGCTATATTGAGCCAGCAGGACATTACTCCACTCCTGTAGGGCTCACATTTCAAAGGCATTTCAGAAGGCAAAATAAGCTGCATTTCGATCGTAAGGAAATTGTTAAACTATTTTATTCCTGGTGTATTTTGGTAGTAGGAAGAGTTGCTTATAAGCTTATATCTTAATTTTGACGCTAACAATATTACAAGGAGACTTGACTTTGAAGGAATAAAAGCTGCTTCCTTAAATCCTAACTCAATCCAGTTTTTGATGAAGTTTTCCTAAAAATCTCCTTGAGTAAGAGAGATTCACCTCCTCCAGATTCATCTACAATACCCTCTTTCGTAAGAAGGGTAAACTTCAGACCAAAAAACAAAAGGTAGAATGCATTTTACAAATTGCTCAACATGTTTATAAAAACGCCCCCAAAGCCGGTATATAACAAAATTAATAAAAACAAATTGTATTGGTATTATTCTGATTTTGTTTTGTCAAATATAGAAACCCCTGGTACGTCATCCAGGTGATCCATTAGCATTAGAAAAACTTCGTCAATGTGAAGTTCATATGCAGCCACCAAAACGTCCAAATTGCTGTAAGACATGGCTATCGAAGTTCCCAACCAGGTAACAAATTTGATCCTTGAACTCCTTAACCAAAGGATTTCCTTTTTGATGTTGTGATACTATCTTTGAGTATATTATTATATATATTAACACATTTGTGGATTGATTATATTTAATTTTCTTTAAAACAAAAAAAAAAAAAACAAATTCCTTTAATTTACTTTTCTAATTAAAATTTGAAAAAATAAATCTCGTGTTAATAATTTTTTTTAATTTAATTTTTAATATTATTAAAGTTTTCTTGTTTTGCTGGAATTGAATATTCAATAGATGTTTGATGAGTTTTCAATTTTATAGTTTTTGTTTTTTCTAATGTCTCTCTAAGTTCTTGTTTGTTTTTATTAACTTTTATCGAATGCGAGTTAAATATTTAATTTTTGTTAAAGTGTTGTTAAAGCAATTAAAAAATGTAACATTGTTAAAGTACACTGTGGAAGCAAAAAAAAATAGCACAATATAACATTAAAAGCAATGTTATTGTTACAAGATATTTTTAAAATGGGGATTAAGATTGGGGACTAAGATTTCTCTCCCTTTTTTCACAGTTTGAAAAGTAAACATAGATACACAAATTTCGTACTTTTATAAGTTTTCAAAAATCCTTTTGGAACTGTTCTTAAAATTTTAATTTTACGGCCATTATCATACATCTTGACCTTCAGGTTTAGGCTATCCATATTTCCAGTAAAAAGAAATCAAAAAATGGGTAAAAGTAAAGGACACTTATAGACGTTGAATTGATTCCGGTAAGCAGTATGCTTCGACCGTGTCCTGTAGAGTAAGTTAAGTGTATCCAATGATCACATTAAGAAGTTTTTCATGTGGTTGTTAAGGCCCACTCAGAGGTCAGCCTTCAGAGAACCTTGCAAAATTTAAAGCTATTTTTTCTGCGCTTATGAGTTCCGAAATTGCAGCTGGATTTTAACTTACTTAGTCTGTCGCACGTCTGCTTTGGATAAACCTGACTGAAGAAGTAAAATAAGTATCTTGACGCATTTTGAGCATCCTGGCGTGCTACGTCTATAAGGTCTAAAACATTAAGCTCTAAAAAGGTTCTGTGAAGTGGTTTCTTACTGTGCGAAGAAACGGCAGCAGTAAACCTTTGGTTAAACTTGAGACGGTAATCAAGGCGCTCAATTGGACCAACCGTTTGGGTTCGTTCTGCCCAATTGGGAAGTTTTTTAACATCTTAAAACGAATCCTTGTGTAGGGAAGGTATAAAATATAATTTTATTTATTCAAACGGAAAACCGTTAAATTACAAAATTCAACAATAAACTAAATCCATTGCTGTTGAAGCTGGGGACATGACGGAAACTGAATGCTCTGAAAATAAAGGAAAGAGAAAATACCACATGAATTGCTGCTGCCAGCTAAAGTCAAACATATAGCCAAAACCACAATACCAAAGGTGCATACTTAAACGACAATAGCAGCAAATCACTACAAAATGGATCAAATCCAACCAAATAAGAAAGAAAGACTCAGATCAAGATCAAGTCAAAACAACAAGACGATAGGTCTTTTCTACCAAGTCAAGTCAGTGGGCTTAATTTATATTGGCCTGTCAGCACATGAGAGCCTTCAAAAACTTATACCTCGGCGCATCATACTCTGACCACTTACACCTTTTAATTTGCCTCAGCGTGTCAGAGTGTGACCGCCTACAAATATCTAACCGTCATGATAGCCCTGTGCACGGTGACCGCCCAGAAAACATCCCTCGACCTGCCATTGGTCTGGAATAGGGAACACTACCCATGAAGACTCCACTCTTCAGTCCAATCCAATCATGGTAGGTGGGACTTCCATCGCCATACACTTTATAGAGTGCGAGAACATTCTCCACACCTGTCTCCCATCAGGCCAACGGGTAAAACCATCGCCGAACCTGGATCATAAGCAGAGTGAGTGAGCCAAAATCCATATACTCCATGCTCAACTCCACTCCAACTAGCACACGCGGGATGTACATCGCAATGCCCGGGCTCATGTTGAGATGAATCCACTCTACTAAGCGAGACTACCAACGCAAGGCCTGAGTTCACCAATATTGAGCAAGAGCCAAGCCCTACGCTCAATCTAATTAGGGAGCCAACACGGACAAATCTCATCCCATACATTCCCGAAATATTGGAGATAACTTTCCATACCTCAAGAGAATCGCACAAGACAACATAAGCCATGGGACTCAAACGCGAAGCAACAATGTGCTAAGCACGTACAACAAAAGTTCCAAGCTTTCCCGACATTATGGGTGAGAGTCATATCCGTCTCCACCACGCCACCCACACACGAACCTGATCGGTACACAAAATGAGTCTCTCGTTCTTAAAATGACTCTACAGTCCACAACACTGACTTGGCCTGGCAAACCAACCACCAAATATAACGCATGCGCAGCATAAAAAGTGCCACACACTGCGGATAGATTCCACACAAATCCGTACTGCGCTCTGCACACACACACAAGGTTGCCAAAGTGAAATACCCAAAGAGAGTCAAGGAGAATAACACACCCCTTTCAATGCGCACACAATACACACAACATCCACACTGCGTACGGACGGGTTACTGAAAAGCGCTCTCTTCTAGGTGAAGAGAGTCTTATATGCGCAATTATTCTACGCAGGCAAGTTTCTTAAGGAAAAACTCCAACACGCAAATACAAATCTAAAATACGAATAGAAAACCCCGCAGACAGCAGGCAATTCAGTGAGAAACTCACCCTTAATGCACCACGTTAACAAATACAAGACAAAACAGAACAATAAACTGGTCAAAGTTATTTAGATACAAAACTACGGCACTCACTACCACTACGGCCTACACTAAAGGATCGCACTACACTGACTGAGATATGAGAACCATGCAAAACCTCGTATCTCTTATTTTTCTCTTAGGAAGCTCATTTCGGACGTATATTAATGGGAGTACAGATATTTAAAATGAATGCGAGAATGAAAAATGAAAGAAAGATCGTCAACTCCCATTCAAATTCCAATTAATAGCTTTCACTTGAAACCGAAGAAACTACTTTTCCATCTTCCTTCAAGAAACTTAGGAGACTTTCAGCTCCTTCTTGCTTAAATCCTCCAGCTCATCAAAGATGCAATTGCAAGTAGCAATTTGTTTAATGGTTGAATCTATATTTGAGTATTCAAATAGCAGGCGATGAACAGGTTCCATTTCTTAAACGTTCCTGCAGCTCCTGCAATAATTCTCATGCAGTAGCCCTAGGCGTTTCGAAGGCACTCAGAAATCCTTGAGGGCTCAGTATGATTATAAAGAGTGATCTCTTTCCGTTTGCGGTTGGACACAGCTCTCTAGTACTTACGCCCGTTTTTAGTCCTCATTAACTTAAGAGAGGTAGGGATACGTTCATCGCTTAATTTTTTAACAGGATCTTTGAAGATTGTCCTCTTCTTTTCTTTCTCAGGACATCTAGGGTACCCTGACTGCGGTACATATCCAAAAACAAATGTCAAACTTTCCATCATAGCTTCACAGAACTTGATTTCACCACACCCATGCCCTAATGGGCGCTTGGCTGTTAATTTGAATGTTGATGAGACCCAGTTTTTGAGCTGGAAAAATAATATAATCGCCCTTATTCCCAGGGCCATTATTTCTGCCCCAAGGTCCATTTTGGAACCGTCGGTATAGACAATCACACTTTTCCAAGCTGGTGTTCTTTCCTTAACCACTGGTACACTCATCGGGCAAACACTCCAGTGCAAGGCGCCTCACTAGCTTGAGATATGATAGGTTAGGTTAGGTTGGAAAGGGTTGTTTGCAATTCGGTTCGAACAATATTGTTCACTCGGTGGCCAGATTTGCCCATTGTGATTACCCTTGTAATGCTATGTCTTGCTAACTGAACCAACCTGATCTTTTAATAAATCTTTTTAGGTCTAGAAGTGATATTCCTGCCAGGTCGTCCAGGCTATCAAAGAACCTGACTCCTAAGAAGGTTAGTCGTCGTTCTTGGAGAGCTGGGCAGTGGCAGAGAAAAAGTTCTATAGACTCTATTTGTACTCTAGCTCTATAGAACTATTCGACTCGAGTTCTATAGACTCACACCAATGGTGCAGTGCCCCGTGACTACACCAATGGTGCAGTGCCCCGTGGCTACACCAGCGAGTGTTCTTATGAAATTTCTACTGAGAGACAGAAGGGTCGTTGTTCTTTTTAGGTCGAGTACTGGCCATAAGCAGTGAGTTATGATACAATCTTTAGACTGTTGCCAACGTTCATCGGCTAGTTTGATCGTGTATTGATCTATAAGACTTTTGGCTGTGTTGAAAGGCAGATTAACCCGTCGGTCCGCCATCGTTATATCCATATCAGAACCTTTCCTTCAGTCTTCAGTCAGTTCGTCCGCCTTTCATTTCCGGCCACGCCAGCGTGTCCAGGAACCCAGCAGAGTAGAACTGTGTGGAGGCTTATTTCCTTTAATTGAGATTGATACTTCCTCTTGTTTGACACGATTTAAGAACCTGTTTTTTTTTTTAAATATCACTTAAGGTCGCTGCGATACAGTGCGGGGTGGACCTGGGCCTCAGCCACTAAGCTTCCCCAGCAAGCACTCCCTCAGCAGCCTGAGCTCCCCGTTAACTGGTGTGCGCCACATGAGTCTCGGTGCACCTCTACTGCGCCATCCCTATGGGATGGAATCGAAGATTTTCCAGACCGGCGCGTCGGTGTCTAACTTTCTGGCTAGGCTTAACCTTCCTGGCTAGGTCGGTATCACTGCCCAGTTTGTGCAGTCCGATATTATATCTCCTCCTCCACTCTCCGTCTACGCACACGGGACCATAATAGCCCAAAAAAGTTCCCCTCGAAGTAACCCAAAGCGTTTTCATCCGCCTTTAAAAGGGTCCATGCTTCTGTACCGTAAAGCAGTACTGGGATGATGAGGTTCTAATGAACTCACACTTTAGGTGCTTGAGAAAGAGCTTTGGTACTCAATTGCCTTCTTAGCCCAAAGAAGCAGAGATTGGCAAAAGTTAGCCTTCGTTATATTTCAGCGTGGTGTTCTTGTCTAAATTTAAAGTGGAACCCAGCTGTGCAAAGTCCCTAGCTACCTCCAAATAATAGCTGTGTATAGTTTACGTTTTTGTTGGAGGTTGCTACTATCCGATGGAGCAATCAGACACAACTACTGGTCCATTTTACTACCATGTAGTACATACCTTATATTAATGTATTTATTTTACCCGTCTTTCGAAGAAAGATGAGAAGGAGCTTCAGTGATGAAGAGCTTAGGTGCTCGGCAATCACTACGTCAGCCCCAAGATCCGCCACCTGATGCGAGCAAAGGCAGGATAACTACAGAGGAAGTGTTCCGCCATATCGCCGTCCTCTCCACAGGCAGGACAGGTGGTGGTTTCGCTTAAGCCTAACACATAAGGTCTAGCAAAAGCTTGGTGGCCACTAAGGACGCCTACAAGAAGTCTACAAACGATTCTCCTAAGAGATAGAAGAAAAGTCGCTGACCCCTCGCAGATGTCCGGGCGTAGTCGTTTCGGGCGTGGCCAACGAGCCCTGTGCTCACGAGAAACCCAACTATCAATGGCAGACGTGACAATAGATACAGGCAGGCCTAAAGCAGGTTCGGATCCTGAGAAAACCTCTTCTAAGCCTAGTCTGGCTAGCTCATCAGAGATATCATTCACCTGGATACCAGGTTGACCTGGAACCCAAACAAGATTCACTGCATTTAGACTTCCGACTAAGTTCAACGGATGCTTGAGTTCGAGCACTATCTTGGACGAGGTAAAAGGGTTGAGCAATGCATTTACAGCGGCTTGGCTATCACTGCAAATGCATATGCTTCTGTCCCTCCACCTGTTAGTCACAATGTAGCGCATAGCCATTAGGATAGCGAAAATTCCCGCTTGGAAGACAGACGCGTATTTACCTAAGGGGTAGTGGAGTCTAATGTTCTCGCTTTCCACAAAAACTCCAGCACCAGAGCCCTGTCCGGTTTTGAAGCCATCCGTCAAAATACGATGGGGTTCTTTCCCTGGCTCATAGTCTGACCGAAGCCATTCCATTACTTGAGGAAAGTTGACTTGGTAGTTTCGTCGCAAAAGGATTTCTGGGGTCATTGTGTCAGAGGGCATGTCCACAAGACAGGGGTCGAAGGACAATTCTCGAACAAGTTCTTTAAAACTCCAATGCGTGATGTACCAAAAACCGCCTCTCTTTAAACGAAAGGTGGTTTTCAGCGTACACCCCATGATAAATATATCAAGGGGGAGAGGTTCATCAAAGCATCTAGAGCAGAGCCCGGCGTGCTAGGGAAGGCCCCTGTGCAGCCAAGACAAGCCGTTCTTTGGAGTTTGGCAAAAGACACAGTAAAACGTTTCCGCGAAAGCCTGTTCCACCACACAACCGATGCGTATGAGAGGATTGGTCTAACCATGGCCTTATAGATCCAGACGACCCTTTTCGGAGATAAGTGCAGTGCGCCTCTGCACTGCCAGAAGGTGGATAATGCTTTTTCGGTTTTGGATTCAACATGCTTGGACCATAGAAGTTGTCTACCAAGGATTACTCCCAGATATTGACTTAGTCGGATATCGGGATAGTGACACCTTAAACCAGACCAGTGACCCTCCTTCTTCTCGTAAAGAATACAACCGGAGTTTTAAGAGGATTCACTGAAAACCCATTCCTAATGCACCAATCATCGATCAAGTCCAGGGATCTCAGAGCCCACAGTCCCTAGGTTTGAGCCGACAGAAATAATAGCAACATCATCCGCGTAGGCTTGTGTGTAGGTTCCAGGAAGATTGAGAGCCAATAGCAGACAGTCTACAACCATGCACCATAAAAGGAGAGACAGAACAATTTTTCAGAAGGAATAGTTTTGCCTTCTTTGCCCTCGTATTCACCGCTGCCCTCCCAATACTCCAGAAGGCCTGACACGCAGTGTTCTTTCAATCAGGTGAAAGTCGTCTACATATGCGAGTAGTTGTGCCTCTGGTGTTGGCATGGGGGTTCCGCGCAATCCTCTCATGATATATGTTCAAGAACTCACATGACAGCGCGTCGCCTTGTCTTAATCGTTTTTTTTTATAAATCGAGGTAATAATCAAGCTTAGTTGAAATATCAGGACTTAAACTGGAAATGGGACAAATTAACTTTCGCACTGGTGCAGCTTAAACAGTATTTGAAGTTCTCTAAATTCACAAATTAGCTTGTCCCGAGGAAGTTTCCTCGATTGTTCAAAAGATGTGTTATGTCCATGCTTGCAAAACCACTGTGATCGGTGTTTGATCGGTGTTACTAGTCAGGCCTTTTCAAAGTGGATCGAAAACAGGTTTTTGATTGTTCCTCGATTGTTCAAAAGAGATGTTATGTCCACTCTTGCAAAATCATTTGTAAACTTTCGTTCGGTCCTATTAGTCAGGCCTTTTTCATAGTGGATCGAAAGCAGGTGTTGCCCAACCCGTTTCTTTAAAAGACTAGTCTTCTTCTCGCTCTAACTATCGTCCAAACAAAACGGGAAAAATTTAACTTACCTTCTTCCTTAGGTCATGTAATCGCTGACTAATTATCAGCTTATGAAATGTCTTGAATCACGAAAACTCCTCACTTCCTGGCAATGCGGTTTCCAGAGCAAAAGGTCCACTTGTGTTTTGATGACACATTTTACCGAAAAATGGAACCATTGCGTCCATCTCTTGCTGAAAGTTATATTGTTGCTCCTGATGTTTCAAAAGCCTTTGCCAGAGTTTAGCAATAAGCTCCCTTGTCGAAAATGTGTACATAAGGAATCGTTGAACTTCTTACTCACAGGATTAGAAATAACCTTTTGAAGTCTACAAATTGAAATACAATTCCCATGTCTGTGCAGGTGCTCCTGAATCATCACTGTACCTACTAGACAGGGTTCAATAATGAACGAAAAAACTTATTTCAGACAGAAACATTGCGAAGTTGACTGCCTCATTAGAACATTATCTCAACGCCTCCTGATGCATATCACTGTTTTATCCAATTTTCTGCGTACAATGTTTCAGCAAAATTTCCACCGTTAAGATGCTCAGCCGTAATATTGGGCAAGGATCGAATGCACCTTAAGTCTTGAGCCCACTTTCGGACGTAAACAAAAGCTTGGAGGATCTTTCTTAAGACAGTCTTTCAGGTTGAAAAAAACCTGCAACTGTTCAAAATAAGAGCGCACAAGTATCTCTCTTTCTTTTCGTCTTCTCCTTTCTACTCGTGAGATATGTTTAACATTTAAAGGGCAGCCTATCCCTTGCGCACGAGAAAATTATAAAAAACAAACTTAATATACCCCTGGTAGGGTATAAAAATAACTTTCAAGGGGGAGGAGTTACATCTTCTCTACAAATGGGGAGTTTTCAAAAATTCAAAGGCCAGTGTAATAAAAGGCTGGTAGTTAAATCATCCAACCAATTTTTCGTAATTGCTTCTCCAAAGCTCCGCTCGTGGAACTTGGCCTGAACAGTGGTCCTCCAGGTCTTCAGGGTCGGGCTACTTGTTTCTAGCATGACCTCAGGCTAGCATGACTTCTGTCGGGTAAAAATAAAAAACGTATTCAAACCAAGACGTCTTTTTTCTGTAATATTTATAAAAAGTTGAGGTACACATAAATATTTTTTTTTAAATAAATTCTCTACCAAAGTTAAGGGATCCTTTCAAGAGGTTTAATTTTCCTGTACAAATTCCCAGCACAAATCTTTTCTAGCAGTAATTTAAAAAAAAAAAATGTAAGGTCACTTGAATGTTCACGAAACCTAACTCAAAGGTTTTTGTAAGAAAATTTTTAGCTTAGCGAGTTTCAAATCTTTAAAAAATAGTTCCTAAAGCTTTTGCTAAAAGGCTTAATTTTGAAGGTGATAATATTTCAATGAGCCCACAGTGTACTTTCGAACCAAACATTTTTGTTTTGCTTTCAGCTTTTGTTTTCTTCAAATGACATGTTTGTGCTAAAATTTTCGTTCAAATATTCACTTTGCAAATGCCAAGCCTTGTCCAAAAACTTTGCTTAAACTAAAGCTGGAAAAGGCGAATGACACTACCGCTTAAAAGTCTGAATACACTTTCCACTTTTCACTCCTACGTTCTTACGACGCACGGTCAGCAGATACCCTTAAGATCGAAAAATCTTGTAAGCAGAAATGAAGTCAGGTAAGTTTTTTTTTAACACCCTCTCTGTTGTCCATTTTGTCAAGCAGACGCATGTCTTCTCTTCTAATTCCTTCACGGATTCAAGGTAGTCCTGCGACGTTCTTAGCTGTTAATTGCCTTAATATAAGTCAACATGACTTTATTTGCAAAGAGCATTCCGCTTCTAAAAATATCTTCAAAAACCCAAGACAGAAAGTTTCACTTTTCTTAAAAAAAAACTCATTGTAAGAAAATATTTTCCTAAAGTGTATTCAGACTTTTAAGCGGTATAGTGTATAATTTTTCTTCCGATTAATGTTCCTATCAATTTTTAACTCTATTCAAATTTTTTTCGATTGTGTTAGAATACTTCACTATTTTTTTTTGTCTCAAATTACAAAGAAATCCTTCATAGATATTAAGAAATATTTTCTGTTAAATGATTTTTGGAAAAATTTTGTCCCTAAGTCCCCCTTTGCGACTTTCGTCAAAACTTTTCCAAAAATCTTTTCTTTTTTTTTTTAAATAAAAATGAAAATACTCGTAAATATTTGTAATTGTTGTTTAATCACGAAAAGAATAATGCACAATTATTTTCTCGGTCAAATTTTCAAAAATGCACTGTAATAGGTCCTCCTTTGTATACTTTGCATTTATTTCCATTCACTATAGATACTATTTATACAAAATTTTGTAAAATATTTAAGAATTAAATAAATAAAGATTCCCTTTTTTAATTTCACTTCTAAAACTATTTAAAAGTAATAAAAAAAAATTTAAGAACTCTATTCTCCAACTTTGTTAAAGCCTTAATACAACTCAAATGTGGCGCATTATTAGTTTTTTTTTTTGTACAAACAAATAATATTAAATTAACTTTTATAACTATACAGTCTGGAGCTTAGAGATTTGATTTGATTTTGGAAAAATTACAAAAGAAATTACAATATTGCAAAGACGACAATTTTGTTTATTTGACATTTGAAAATGATTGTTCTCGAGTGATGATTAAGCATTTTTCGTCATATGTTATATTTTTTTGACTTAAGGAAAATATATATAAATGAACTAATATATTATATTCAAATAAACATAAAATATATCGAATTTTGATAAGCAAAAAAAATACATAAGTCATTTAAATTTTATTTTTAATATGTTTTTTTGTATTTTATTTAATGCTAATATTGTAAGTTAAGTTAATATAAGTTTTATATTTAAGTTTATTGGTCGTTTTGAGGGAAAGAACCGTGAGTGCATTTGTCTTCGACTTAGGTGCACGACATTTAGCTTCATTTTTAATGTGGGGCTCTGAGTCTTTTGGATTATTTCGCCGATCAATTTATTTTAACCTTGACAGAAGGAAAATTAAATTACGCCACCATAGTCCAGGGTAGCGTCTGACCCCTCTGACCTAGTTAGTTTGCAGCTATGGGAGAAGGCTTTTATTCAGCAGAGCCTCTCCGATATAGAGCCATATCATGATTTTGCGGTGCTTTGACATGGCAAACGATCTTTTTTGGCAAAACTCAAGCCTGGGCTTTTAAACCATTAAACAAAAATAAGAAGTTGGAATGAAGTAAGTAGCGTACTTTATTTAACAGATGACTTGAGGTGGTGACAGCAGATAGTCTGTATTTTGAAAAGAGCTTTGCTTTCAAAAAAGAAGGCAGAAAAACTAGGTCTAAGCCCAGTCCTAGGGTAACTTAATAAGGCTAAAGAGAAGCAGCGAACAATTGCTACAGAAGAAACCGGAGGATTGCTAGAGAAGCCGGAAAATTCGGTGAAGTCAACCACTTTGCTGGTTAGACTAGCCCAGGTCTTACAACGCAGAAGCTATGAAGCAGCTAAAAATTAGCTACTGCTGTTGTGGAAGGAGTATTGACAGCGGCAGCCAAGCATTAGACTGTTCTCCCTTGTGATTATCCTAGGAAGCCTAGAAAATGCTCCTTGTTAAACAAAGAGTAAGGAGCAATGGGAGTATGGCTGCAAACTTCATAGTAATTTTATTGAGATGCTGCTGCTACCCGTTATCACCAAATTTTACTATTTCAGTTTGTGGGAAGTACTCAATACGCTTCCTATTGCAAAGCCTTATTTTACTTCCTATAAAACACCGATTATGAGCACAAAACTAGACTTCTTTGCCTCACAAAAATCTTTTTGTTTTCACTGGTCCATTCCGCTTTTTGTTCCGCTCCTAAGTAGAGACCTTCAAGAACTTCAGCTGCGTTCCTGACCTAGTCCAGCCACCTCATTCTTGGCCTTTCGCGGAGATGCAATTCACAATACGGAGACCCATCTAGGAAGCCTGTCAGTCGGTATGCAAACAGCAGCAGCATATCCAAGCTGTTTTTTGAAAGGCTGCAATTCCATCAGCTTGCGATTTAGCCATGCGCTTCTGTTACAGGGACCAGCAAGCATTGGAAGCTAACCAAAAAGTACTGGCTGCTTCGCAAAAGCCTGGTAGGTAGGTGACCGAAAGAGAGGCTTGTTGAAAAGGTCGGCTGGGTACACCATTAGGATCAGTGGATTCTTGCATGTTAAGATCTTAGGGCCACTTTATCAATGCGAAAGTGTATTTGAGGTGACATTCACTGTGATGTGATGCGGTTAGATAAGCTATGCTTAAGGAGCTCAGAGCCGAAATGTGATTCTAGTGCACAAAATAATTGCAGTCATCATGAGCACCAAATTCATTGGTCCACTTTTCGGCAAAATGCACCCATGATTGACATGCCTCCGTCTGAGCAGAGCCCTTTTCCCTAAGTCTCTTTGTTCATTTTGTTCTAGAGAAGGATCTGAAGATTTTTGACTGATATGATGTCGATTCGACACAGCTTTCTGATTGTCAGTGATCAGGAGCAGCCTTTTCCAGAGGTGTTTAATGGCTTAAGTGGATGATAGTGCCAAATCCATGGACTGATTTCATGGAATCTCTCTCTTGAGCTCGTTTAAGGACACGTTTCTCACTGTCTCTTATACAGAAGACATTTCTGTCTTCTGCCTTAATTAGACGCAAACCTTTTACCCCCTTTCCAAAAATGTCAAGAAACCTTCGTTGAGAGTACCCTAAATTCAACATCTCCAAGGATGCAGTGAAATGCAGTCCACTTGCTGGTCCCCGATGCTCACCAGGGGAATGCTCACCAGATATGGCGGACCAAAACAAGCAGCAAACGGAAAATCCAGGAGCGTCTGTCTCAAAATGAGCGGCTTCCTGGTCGGCGTCTTTTACCCAGGCTAGGGTCGGCCGAACAAGTTCTTTTTCTAATCCAATCTGCAAATAGAATTGACCACAATTAGATGTATGCCAGAAGTTTTTATGAAATACTCTCCTAGTCACATACTTGCTTTCTCCGTAAGGGCATAACACTTGCGGGGGTAAGCTTTGGTGTTTTTATGCAGGGCTCATCAGCATTTGCGAGTTGGATGGAGAATTACTTTTCTCTTCTATCTTTTCTATCCTCAAATTCTTTCCGCTCGCGATGCGCTAAGCATCTTAAGGGTAGTTGTAACCCCTTGATCGCCTATTAAAAATAAAAATCCAGTGAAATACTAAGGTTCCTTCAAGCGAAGTAAGAAATGTGTGACAGATTCGGATGTGGGTAAAATTCATAAAGGCCCTTTTTTATTGTTATATGATGAGTTCGCGATCAGGGGGATATATTTTGGCTGAGTACTACAAAATAATGTTAACCAGAAGCATATTTAGTTACAGCTCGCCTCATATTTTAATGTAAGCCAGGAAAGAAATGAAGCAATAAAGGGAAGCTGTATTTTTAACCCAGCTGGCAGGCTGCTGTGAATCTGACATTAGCATGGCAAACAATTGTCAAAGGCTGAAGTACTTGTCATGTCTGGGCAGGTGCGGTTACCTACTCGATAAAATTCAAGAATAGCTGGCCAATGGGATAATCCTTACGTGAATAACGAACGCCAAACAGGAAGCCGCACATTTGCATGTAGTAAAAATGCCAAGGGCTGGAGTAGAAGTCTTTTCTGGGCAGGTGCAGCTGTTTGCTCAATACGATTTCATGCCAAAGGTTGGTTTTAGCTCAGATGACCCATATTTATAAAATAGAGTGGCGCAACAGCTCGAGGTGAACCAGGGCCAACTTCTCAACAATGTATGCTGTGTGTGTTAATTTCCTCACATACAAGGGGACCTACAATTTTTTGCCGAATCCAAACGGCACTTTGAAAAGTTCTTCAAGACAAATGATACTCTCGGAGGGCTTGTCAGACCCTCGCGGAGGTGGGGACCGTGAAAAAGAACGAGTCTTTTTGTTCAGGTGACGATAGTAGGATTCGAACACAGACCTCCGGCGTAGTAAGCACACAAACTAGCCACTACGCCACGGCACCCAACAGATGACCCATATACCCTGGCGAAAAATGCCAAGGGCTGAAGTACAAGTAACTTCTGGGTAGGTGCAGCTGTTTGCTCATTAAGATTTCATGCCAAAGGTTAGTTGTTACTCAGATGACCCATATACCCTAGCGTCTCTTAATTGATTGCGGGCGCTGTGGTGCAGTTCCACCTCCGCGAGGGCCTAACAAACCCCCCGAGAATATTATTTGTCATTAGATACCTCTCAATTCGCCGTTCGGAATTGGCAAAAAACAGTAGGTCCCTTTCATGTGTGAAAAACACCTGTAACGCACACATCATGCATGATTGTAAGAGAGGTCAGGCGATGGCTCTTCTGAGCAGCTAGTTCCAATTAGTTTTTTTTCAGATTCCGAGTTGTGGATTTAGAAACTTCTTTTCTTTGTTTCATCATGGGTATTGGCGAAATCTAGCACCACTCCTATCGAAAATGTGTGCCTTTCATATCGGCGAGTCGTCTACTCACCGGATCAATAATCTTCAGTCTGTCAATTCTTGTCCTATGAATACTTTTGACCGTAAACTCTATTGTATTTTAATACTCGCTTCCAAACCCATTTCCTAACGCCTTCAGAAGTAAAAACGGTTGGGTAACGTTCCTTGAATTCTGTTTTCAGGTTTTTGTTAATCTTAAGGCATGCAAAGCCCAATGCTGTCTACAATCCTCCATGTAAAATGAAAACCTTCAGCAGTGAAGTATGTGAGGTATGTGTGTTAGGTTAGGTTACGTTAAACAGGGCTAAGGCCACACAAGCACTAGACACCAAAAAGGGGCCCATCGCGATCCCTGGGGAAAACAGTTGAATTTAACAATTTAAAAGGCAAAACAACCTAAACATTCTCTGTAATAGCACAGAAGGCCTCGAAGGTTTGTGCCGTCTATTTCCTCTAAATTTTCAAAGAAATATTCCCCTAGAAGTTTTCTACGCTTGCGTGAAATTGCCTCACACTCACACAGTATGTGTGTCATATCCTCAACCGCTTGCATATCGCAGCAGAAGCTACATATATCCGTGTCAGAAAGCGTGAGCCTCTTCGCGTGTTTCTGCAGCTTGACCCTTAAGCTTGACCCTGCTCGAAAGTATGTGTGTTAAAAACATTTTTTTTTTGTTATAACACAATTTTTTGACACAAAAAACACTAATTATTACGTCTAGGGTAGTTCTGAGAGTATTTTCCATAGTCTAATACTATGTCTCCACCGAACGCAAATCCGCGATAAGTAAATCTCGAGATTTACCATACAAATTGAAGTCCTCTTGGCAAGCGATCAAAAGTAAATACCCTCATAAATCCAATCCTTTTCATTCAATCACCCTTTTCGCACACCTTTGTAACAGTTTGAGAATCAAAATTTAAAACTGAAACTGTCCCGGTGAAACAGATCTGTCACAAATAAGTTTTTTTGTGGGATTTTTATGACGGAAATTGTTTGCCTCACTTGGGGCCGGTTTTTACAGTGCGATATCATTCGAGTTTCCGAGTTAAACTGAGATTAACCCTAGAAATGAGTTTTTCAGTGAACTAAGATCTGGGGTTAATCTCGAAAAAACATTCTTTGAAACATTCTTTGAATGTTTTTTCTGCGTGGAATGTCAGTTGATTTGCGCGTTGCTGTGACAAAATGACATTTGAGAATAACTCGAACTTCTTTTCCTGTGAAGTAAGAGCTGGGAGAGTCAATAATTTCGAAAGTCGAAGATTTTGACAACTTTGTTGACAGAGCTAACTCTGCACTGAAAGGATCTAACTCTGTTGACGGAGCTAACTCTGCTCGCTGAGATAACTCCAGATTCGTTTTGTTACGGGATTAACAGACCTTGGTTTAAGCTGGGCTTAACTCAGCACTGAAAAACCGGCCCTTGGAAAACGTCATCGTATCTATCTTTTGAGAGCCTAAACATTGATCCTATGTTTGTCCGGTGAAGCCACTTCGGGTTTTATTTTGAATAGTCCGCCGAAAACTTCTGTTTTATGGTCGGTGGAGACACTGTATAAGTGTAATGCGTTTTTATTTACAGCCAAAAGAATTTGAAAGCTCTTCTATCTTGGCTTGATCGAACTGGTTCTGCATCTCTGCTTCAGGTTCCTAATGGTTCCAATATTGAGTCTTTTTTTGTGTCCGCCTTGTGCTAGAGTTTTCTCTGTGCTAAAGTTTTTATACTTAAAACCGCTTTTCGTTGTGTTTGTCTCAGTGAAATACACTTACGTTCTTATGGGAAGTGACGTACGTCACGAAGTGCTTCTATGAGCCGCGTCCCATAAGAACGTGTATATTTAACTCAGTTGTCAGTTGTGTACTTCAACGTGACGGATGCAATGGATTCATTGGGCTAAAGGCTTTAGGCTGCTGCACACGTGAGCATAAAAGGAAGTAGGCCATACTGTTAAATGTCTAACAAAGATGCTGCACTTACTTTCTCCATTTAAAAAGTTGATTCACCAAATCTGGGCCTTCTCTAGACACCTCTTGTTCTCCCGCAAAACGACTATTTTCTTCATTTTCGAAGTCCTTTTGTTCGATTTCAGTTCTAGTCCAGTTTGATTGTTGTAAACGATCGTTATTTTGTATTATTTTTTAAATTAACTTTTAGTTTTTAAATTTATAAAAAATTGGTTTTCTTCTTATTATTTATTGAATTATCCTTTATTAAAAGCCTCTTTTAAGGTTATAAAATATAATTGTCAAAAAAAAAGAAAACGAAAAAAACAAAAAAAAAAAATCAGCAAAACAATTTCAAAATAAAAAAGTTTTTATAAGCTATAAAAAAAAAACTCTTAAAAAATTTTAACAAAAAACAAAAAAAAAAACATTCACAAATCAAAAAGCTAATCTCTAGATTTCCATTAATTAATAATCATAAATATTTATCCAAGACAATGTTCTAGATCGAAGAGGATCGACGTTATTTCACGAATAACGTTCCCGCTGGTGTTCGCCCTATTCAACTTGGTCTACTGGAGTACATATCTCTTCAGGGAAGAGGAGGATGAGTAAATCAAACTATAATTTTTTTTTATAGAACTATCCAAAAATCATATTAATATATTTATTATTATCCTTTTTTAAGGACATTTTAAGGAAGACGTTTTTATCGTACTATCTCTCTCTCTCTCACTCACTCACAATGTCTGTGTCTGTCTGTGTGTGTGTGTCTCTTCTCTCTTTCTATATATGGCTATGTAGAATCAAAAGAAAACAAACAAACAAAAAAAGTCGGATGAATATTGAAAAATATGTTGATAAACTATATATGAAAATGCGTATACATAAAAAAAATTACAACAAAAACAACGGCGATGGAATGTGAATACAATTTTTTTCTATGTGGAGCTAAAGATGTTATTTATATGGAGCTAATAAGAAAGATTTATATTTAAAAAAAAAACAAGACAAAAAAAAAACATTAAGATAGTTATTTTTTAGCTTTATGTAATTAAGGTATTTAAGGATAATAGTTATGTGTATGTATATGTATATTAGGCCATAGAATAACAAAAAACAAAAAAACTTTCACACACAATTTTACAGTTAAGTGGAATATTTTATATAACATCACATTGAAATAATAGAAAACAAAAGACATTTTGCATAAATTGTGCACCACACACTCACTCAGCATCACAAGCGATTACAGCAGTTTAACGGAACCTTCTCACAGTATTATGCGACACGACAAATACAATCATCTACTAGGATAGTTCATTCGAAGGATCAGAAAATCATTTAGGTACTTAATTTCAGTCATGCGATCTAAATTCGGAATAACGTATCGTATTAGTCGAATAAAATGGTCGAAAAAAGTATTTGTATTTGTAAAAGCATCAGGTACTTGTAGTAGATTGTAGAACTAAACGGTATAGTATTGCATCATTTTTTTCGTACTAGATTTCTTCTTTTTTATGGCCTTATACACGCTAAATAAGTGCAGCTATTCAGTGCATTTGGTTTGAATTTATAGATGAGCTTGACAACATGCTGATAAGACCGATTGTGACGGTATAAGTTGTGCTTTTAAAAAATTGTAGCATGAAGGCTGTAAAATTATGAAAAGGATCTTTTTTTGAGTTGTACAAGTTTCGAGACAGTACTTAGTGACTAAGTGATATTACAGGATCGACTAAGTCTTAACAATATACTGAGAAGTAGTCTAGAAGAAACTGTAAGAGGCTGCTTTTCAACTATAGAAAATCTGTGTCACTTCGCAAGCCACCCGAGTGGCCAAATGACTTTCACTTTAACAGCTGCCACTTGGTCGTCAACCATAAAAAAAGACACTCTTTCCTTGAGTCAAAAATCTTGGTGGGACTCCCTAGTACAAAAAAGTGACATGTGTGATCTGTTAGTATTTCCAGCTGTCTACCGAGCACCAGAAATATTTTCTATACTCTCAGAATCAGTGCCTATGCTCTATGCTCCTCTATTAAATAAAAACTATTCTTGAAACACCGGTTGAAAGAACTCATGACAAACTCATGAAATCTATTACATAACAACACTGCACTGGGGTAATTTCCTAAATTTTTCACCTTACAGACAGACGCCACCCAAGAACGGGGAAACATTTCTATCTGCATGTTTTAGACTCCTATTTATATTCTTGATGAGGCAAAGCCGAGTTTAGCCATCTTATTTGATCACAGGCCTGGGCAGATTCACATCAAACGACTTTTTTTAAAATCGTATGAAATTTTTAGGACCCACGATTAGGACACTAGAATTGATCTTCAGAGTAGTTTTCTTCCATCTGATTTAGCTAAAGGTCTGTGCAAGTGCATATTAAAATACTTTGCCGAAAATCCTATGAAATACGTAGGCCCCTTGATGTGATGCAGGTAAGTTATTACACTTACATCATCTGATCATGCAGCAATTGATCTGAAGATCAGTTTTTTATCATCTCATTATGCTACACGTCTGGGCAGGTGCACATCAAACAATTTCGTCGAAAGTCCTATGGTCTACTTAGGACCCTTGATGTGATGTAGAGAGGAACTTGCATCATTTGTTCTTGCACCACTTGATCTGAATTTTTTAATCTTATTCGGCTGCATGTCTGGGCAGGTGCATGTCAAACTACTTTGGGAAAAAATCTATGGAATTCTTATCACACTTTATATGGCACAGAAGGCCTTTACACCATAATGACCTGGCTTAGTGTACCAAAGGTATTGAAAAAAGGTTGTAAAATAGTTCATATGTCTGGGCAGGTGCACCAAACTTATTTTAAAAGTAGCGCGAAATGTGCGACGCATTTTTCATTTCTCGTTGTTTTAAAAGTGCTACACTGAAAAAGCCTTAGAGCTAGCTGGCTAAGCTTGTTGGCTCAGCCCTAGGTCCACCCCGGACTGTAAAGCCACCTAAAGTAACACTGAAAGAGCCAGAGGGATTTCAGCAACTGCAGACAACATGTGGGCGAAACTAGGGACCTACCATATTGGAGTTAGTTTTTAAGCAGAGGAATGTATATGATAAAACTAGCCTTTAAGCAGGGGCTTTACATAAACTGAATCTCATTGTTCTTTCAATACACTCCCAAGTGGAGGATTCTGGTTCATTAATATGTCACTGTCCATGCCTACGTCAATCAGCTTAGAAATACCAAAAAAAGACTATAAGAATTTAAGACACTGAGTCAAGGATCTACAGCTCAAGTGACTTATGTTAACTAGGAATAAATCCCAGCTCAAATTGTTTTCAGTTTTTGACAAAAGTAAGATCTTTAAGCCCCGCATCAGACGTCTTTGTCGAAAAGGTACGCAAATGTAATGGACGAATGTCTTATGTGAACTCTTAAGCCCCGCATAAGACGTCTTTGTCGAAAAGGTGTGCAAATATACTGGAAAAATATCTTCATGTGAATTCTTAGGCCCCAATGTTTATCAATATTGCCTGATAAACTTCTCTGCACTCTGCCAGTCTTCTTCTTCTTTTTCATTTAGGCGCGTGGTTATAATCTCAACTAATGGATTAAAACCCTCCCACTCTACTGCATTCCTAATGGTCCGCTTGTGGGGTACGCCGATTTGACCTCAAAATAGACCGACAGGCCACCCGGTTTTTGGATCTCTTCGTCACTAGGGCCAAATAAATGCTGTTGTCGTTGCAGTTGTGTGATCCATGAATGTTTTGGCCTTCCTCTCCTTCGCGATTGCGCTGGAATATTGATGGACATTGCCTTTTTGACGGAGTTCGTAGGATCTCTCCTTTGAACGTGGCAATACCAACTGAGCCGGTCGTGCTCCTCTCTGCACTCTCCCAGTAATTGTTTAAAAAACGTACAGTTGACAGCCACCTCATATGTTTGGGAAATGTATATCAAATATATGGAGTCATTCATTTATCGGCTTTGAAAGTAAAGCTAAATGAAATATACACAGCGATATATTTTTGATGAAAATTTTACTTTTTTGTAAAGTTTAGACTGTGCCATTTAAGGTGTGCAAAGCAATATCTTTAAAATGGCCTCCTCAGGACAATTCCCGGCCTGCGATTCTGAAAAGGTAATTTTAACCTACTTTTTTGTACATTTCGGGCGGTATCTCGGCTATAATGTAAGTAATTTTGGCTTTTTATGCAACTAGCGTCAACATGTTCTTCTGCTTAGCTCAAATAGCCAGAAAAATCTTGTCAGAATTCGCAAGATATTGGCGCCCGATTTCGATTGAGGTCACGAACACGTAAAATTTTGCGACCGGAACCCTGTAACGCAATAAAGCCATCATAAGTCGTGATATCTGGCTTGTTGGACCGCTCTGTTGGAACCGAATATCGTCCTAGTCATGATCTTAAATCGGCGATCAAAAAAAAAACGATCATCAATCGCACTTGCAGCAGTAATATTTTCTACAGAGCGTGCTCTACGAAAATGCAAAATTAGGGGATCTTACAACATTAGGAACGCTGGCACTTTCTTAAAATTTCTTCAGAATATTACCAGTTGCCTGCAAAGTCTAGTCGCCCGATTATGACGACCATAATCATCGAATAATACATGAAAGTGGCTACGTTTGAATCACCAATTTTGTAATAAGTTTTTATAATATCAGCAAATGCTCGGTTCTTCAGCAATCCATTATCATAAATGGCAAATATTTAGCTAAAATTACAACACTTTGAATGACAGCTAAATGTGACAGATGTTCATTGCTAGTGCTGCCAAATTATAACTGCAATATGAATGATCCTTTATAAATCCCTTAAATAGAAAATTCTTGAGTGAATATCCTTAAATAGAAGAATCTTGAGTGATTTTCAGACTCTCATGTCTAGGCAAGTGCAGTTGATGTTTCTTGACATCAGTCTTTTTGAGCAATTGAGTGGCAAAAATGGCAAACATTTGTCTAAAGACTGAAACAGACTCCAATAGCTCACAAAAAGTTTGTAAAAAGATTTTCACTTGTTGCCCAAGAAAGGACGTTCCTGCTCGATAACCACCAGCCCGAAAACCTACTGAACTTTCCCCTGTTTTATCAAGAAATCATGTAAGACAGAAATTTTTTGAAAAAATATGTCTTGTAGAAATACTGAAACAGACTCCAATAGCTCACAAAAAATTTGTGAAAAGATTTTCGCTTCTTGCCCAAGAAAGGGCATTTCTTGCCGAAACCACCAGGTCGAAAACTTATTGAAAATTTGTGCCTCTGGTGTTTGGTTTGAGGAACTTTCCCCTGTTTTATCAAGAAATCATGTAAGACAGAGATTTTTTGAAAAAATATGTCTTGTAGAAATACTGAAACAGACTCCAATAGCTCACAAAAAGTTTGAGAAAAGATTTTCGTTTCTTGCCCAAGAAAGGACGTTCTTGCTCGATAACCACCAGTCCAAATTCTTGTTAAAAATGTGTACCTCTGGTGTTGGTTTGAGAAGCTTTTCCCTGTTTTATCAAGATATCATAAAAGCCCGAGTTTTTTTTTTTAAATATGGTCACCATTTCGTTCTTGAACCGATTTTTGACATAAAGAGCTCGTTCATAAGCGCTCGAAAGAGACATCATGAATGTAAACAAAATATGCGAGAAAGAGAGCGAGAGTCTCGAGCGACATGTCAAATGAACTTCAATCAATGGCAATGATTTTTCACAGTGCGCCAGTGTAACCGCCTTCTCGCACGCCAGCCATATCGAAAAATTGAAAGAACCTCGCCGAGGTCAGCGATTATTTTGACATTCGCTGTTGTGAGTTGTGAAAGGCTCTTCAATACATTTTTTTTAAAGCTGATTCGATCTTGCTGTGTTGAATAAACCATACAAGTGTAACAAAAACGACAAATCTAACAAATATTTTGTGTCCTGTCACCTTGCTGTCAAAATATTCGCCTCGGTTTCTCGCTTTCATTGTGTATTATAACAAATAATTTTCCCAGTCTCGGGTTGTTTCTGACGCTTAATGTGAAAAAGGCATCACATAAGTAGAACAGCCTTCCATATCTTAACTTTTCAAGCCTAGAAACTTTCGATTAAAGCACTTATTTAGCTTTTCCGAACGCCAAATAATTGGAAAGACCTCTTGTATAAACCCCCTCGGAAGAAGATAGGTAACCTGATTGGGCTCAGCTAATCTTATCTGCAGTGCTTCAATCTTTTAAAAGCTCCAACTAAATAGGAAAGCAGAAGTTTGTCTTGAAAATATTTTTTCTCAGAAATTACGTTTTTTTTTTATTAAGTTAAACTTTTGAAACATTTTTTCCCGATTTTGTTACGCATTTGGTTAAGATTTTCACATTTTCTTTAATTTAATAATCTGTTCGAGGTTTTGCAGTAAAAGTGGATACGGTACGTACATATTTTATTGAGTTTAATTCTTTTTTTAACTTTTATTCGAATGACATTTTACTAATTTTTTTTTATAATATTTTTTTGAATTCTTAAACTTATTTAAATGAACAAAATCACAGCAGACTAACACTGACCAGAGAAAACTATCAAAAAGTCGATCAATCTTTTAGCAATTCTTGACAGGACATAAAAACAGGACATTGTGAATGTATAGCACGTAAAAGTAAATATTTTAAACAAGAATAAATTTATAAATTTTCTACTTTTTTCGCATTGATTCCAAATTTGTTTTTTCCTTATTTTAAAAATAGTTAATAATTATAACTACTACATATATGCATCTAGCTCTCACCAGTGTTTAAACATTCTTAATAAAACATTTAACTAAAAAAAAAATCAATTCATATATAGATAAACAGCATATGGACAAAAAATTGGTTTCACTCGCACTTAACTTTTTTAAATTCACATTCAAAAATCTCAAATAATAAGAATATAAAAATTTCTATCTACAATAATATCTCACTTCAAAAATCTCTTCAGAATACAAAAAAGCAAAGCAAAAAAAAAAATTTGAAAAGGCAAATCAATACAAAACAGATGTTTTTTATGTGCAATTTTTTGTGAACGAAAAACTTTAAGTTAAAAAAAAATTAGAGTGATCTAAGACGTTAAAGAAAAACGTCTAAGGTAAAGTTAAAATACTTTGGTATCCGGAGTTTATAAAGCCTACAGCGGTTCTTAAGTCTCCATAAAACTTGGCAAAACACTCTAAGATGGTTTTCTAGTTTTTTGTCTAAGCCTTCTGGACATAGACAGCCCCGGTCAATACGGAATCAAGTCGAACAAAATCAAACTCTTGACCAACTATCAATCGGGGATCCTTAGATTGATTTAAAACCTCGACATAAGAATTATTTAAGATTTTTCGATTCAAAAATCTTAAAATAAAACGACTCCCAGGCGATCTTGAAATCATAACGACGTCCACTAGAAAGTCTGGATACCGTCACCCACCCATTCTTTTAAAGGTTCCATAAAAGTTGCATGTAAACTCATCGAAACGCGCTAAAACAAAACGAAAAGAAAAAATATCATGTTAAAAACAATTTTTTTAAAAACTACCGAAAATGTATTCTACATAGCAAATATTTTTACATTTTCATTTCTCAGTTATTTTCTTTGTGAATATTTTTCTAATTTTTTCCTACTCTTTAAATTTTCTGTATTAATTTTCTTCTCTTTTTTTTTAAAAAAATAAAATATTTAACATTATTTAAAAAAAATTATATATATTTTTGTCAGTTGGATAATTTTCTTTAATGACAATTTAATTATTTAATTATCATAAAATAAAAGTAAAAACCAAAAGAAAAAAAGATTATAACGAAAAAAAAGGTAAGTTTATGGGAGAACAATATGTTACTGTAAAATTTTTTTATACGAAAAAAAGTTAAATATAACAAAAAAAATATATTAAAAATTGAGTATAAATGAAAATATTTTTTTATATGATTAGCATGGTGTAGAGACTAAATTAGATTTGTTTGATTTTTGTTTTCTTCTTAATTTAATATTTTTAATTCAATTTTTTGCCATCAGCGATGAGAGGAAAATACTTGTAATTAAAAAAATCATAATAATAAAAACAGAGTCTATAGAAATATTAACAAAAACATGGTATTAGAGAAGTTGTAGTTGATATGAATGATAAAATAATAAAATATAGGCAAAGTTATAAGAAAATTTAAAGAAAAGTAGTGATATTTGCACAAAGAGTCAATTGAAAGGGCTTTGACTGCGGGACATGTGTGTTGGATCGAGTTTTAGTTGGACACTTTAACTCGTTTTAGGTTTTATTTCAGACAGAGGGATTTATTATTGAGAGTTTTCCATATAGTGACAAGGATCGAGGATCTACCAATCAAGGCTGTAAAGTCTAAATCTAAATCTATAGCTATTATCGCGGCTTTCATACAGCCTCATGTTTGCAGTTGTTCATTTTGACTTCCAAAGCAAAAAACTTTCGTAGACTGCGAGAATTCAAAAACATGCTTAAAATCAACTCTCTGACCAATGACAGAGAGGTCCAGCATTCTTCGCCTTCGGTAGAGAGACGGAGAGGTCCAGCATTCTTCGGTAACAGAGGATATATTGCTAACCTTAGAGGCCTCTGAACCTTTTCACGGTATCTATCGCAGGAGTTGTAGAAAACATTTTTATGCAAAGAAAGATTTGCAAAGATAAAGAGAAAGAAATCATTTTGACATCTGTCATCTAGATTCTAGAGTCACGAACAACATTTCTGAAGGAATAAAAATTATAGCCTTGTTGCTCTTTTCATAGCAAGTTTTTTTCACTTTTAGGTGATGGGTCTTCCTTTTGGTCGAATAGGCTTGCGTTATCTTGTCGTATAGCTTCTTCTCACTCTCTTTTGAATGAACCCCTTCCGCTTTCTCTACATGATGCCCTTCAACTGTTCTCTGTAGTTCGGTGACTGCTATTTCGAAAAGTAAGCGGTTCCAAAGCAAGCCCCACTTGCTTGGCAGTGAGTTTTATAGAATTTTCTAGTCTTGTTTCGATTGCTTAGTTTTTCGATCAGCTTGAGCTGAGAGATTGCGACTACCCTCTTCTTTCAACGCCGTAATCCTTCTCCTTCTTGTCTTGGCACTCTTCACACTCTGCTCCCATTTTTTACTGCAAGGTCTTGACAGATGCATCTTCTGTCAGTTTTTTGCACGCAATCAAAATCATACAAAAAACTCTTTTCTAAGGGTGGCTGAGAAGACGTAAAGTTGATTGAAACACATTTTTGATGGTGTCACTGTACTGGCACCTTTGCTTCTTAACGTCTGAGGAGAGCGAATGCAAAGCGGAGGGTCTCTCACACAAACTCTGTCTTAAGGCTCCGGCTACTCCAGTTCAAGTGTGCTGACGCATCCAACTTTGTATTTTTCTTTATTGGCGGACGGATCGCAGCTTCTTCTCGTTGGAAAGCCGAGCTCTGTATCCAACCATGACATGGCAAGAAATTAGTCAGAGTTAACGTTGGCCCCTCGGACAGTGCGCACATTCAAGCGTTGCGTCAACAAGCTCATAGTCTTAATAGCCGGAAGTTTGACCGTTTGGACACCGCCAAGTTGACTTGGAGATTCTGGGCCTTGGAAATCTTGTGCTGCTTATAGCAGTGTGCGAGCTACTGCAAAATCTATTAGTCGCATGGTCGTATCTGTCATTTATTTTTATTAAACTTATTCGCTGAAGGTTTTCTGCTTTACGACCATTGAAGTCTTCGAGTACAGCTTAGACATCGTTCTTCGGACAGTCTTCGTAGGCTCTATCCAGGAGGTCATAAAATTCCGATTAGGTGCGAGTGCGGCGAGTACACATGTCAAGTAGATATTTTGGTAGGATCTTTTCTCTTCGTAATCACTGATCCTATTCATCGTATCTCCTGGATTGCAGCAATGTATGCTTTCGAAGACAAACGAGGGTTCTTAGGTTGCAGTTGCAAACTCTTAAATCGTGGTGCTAAAATGTTTCGGGTCCAGCTTTTATTTGAGTTTTAATATTTATATTATCCGAGGGTACTTGTTCCCCTTTTATAACGATGGTCTTTTTTACGTGACCGGGACAGTCAACCACTTTGGGGGTGTGAGAGCTGCCCACTCAGGGGCTCATCCACACCAAATATGTTGGGGTATCTCATGTATAACTGATTGTTGAAAGAACCATTGCATGTGCTCCTTCTGAAGTTTTCGCATTTGACCTCCGAGACTCGATCGTCCAGCCATTTTGGACAATCATAGTGCTGATATTTTCTCCTTGCTCAACACTTGTACCAATGAGTTCAACATGCAGAGTCCAAGGGAAGACAAGGCCAGTACCCGTCAGTACGTAGTTACTACGCAGAAATATCATAAGGACTTGATGTTAGGTAACAATTACAGCCTTGGGCGCCACCAAGTTGACTCTGATCAGTGCCTACTAAATTCAATACAATACCCAGCCAACTTCCAGATATGACATTAAAAGTGAAGGTTAAGCTTTGTACTTTGTCATGCTCCAAGGCTCTGGCATGAAAAGTGATCCTTCTTCTTATGGAGGAAGCACTATCACCCAATTGCAGTTTCCGGCTTTCGGTTCTTAGTCGGTGAAGATGGTCGCAGATCCATCTTGCCTTGGTATGATTTTCTTTGACATATTTTTCAATGTCCAACAATCTTCGATGGCTTGGACACGTTGTCCGCATGCCCCCTGACAGACTTCCTGGACAGGTCATGCTAGCCGAGATGCGAGCGCGTCACCCTCTGGTAGGCCAAGAAACAGGTGGTGGCATCAGGTAAGGAACCTCTCTGAGTCCCGCCTGGGGATTGCGCCGGAGTCTCTTGAGTTGGTGGCGGAAGAAAGAGAAAGTTGGAAGGACCATTTAGCCACCCTCGCTCCGCGACCCTTTTAAAGGATAAGCGGCATCCGAAAATGATGATGATGATGATATTTTTCAATGTTATCATTTTTTACTATGTCTTCAATCCGCTATCATCATACATTTTCAAGAGATTTATGAGACGATTGCGTACTGCTACGCTTCATTTAAATACATAAATTTTTACTGCAAAAAGAGAAATGTTTAAAAGCAAAATAACTCCTTCACTTAGCTAGTTTGTTGTCTAAGAAACGCTTCATCCTTAAAAGATTTTTAAAAGCACTTTTTTCTATCTTCCAATTTCTCACTTCTCATCTCTCTAGCGAGACTGAGCATACAATTTTTAGTCCTCTCGGCAAAACAATATTAAAAATAAATCTCGTTCACCCCTTTCATACACCTCTTTTGCTTTTATGCCACTTTGAACCCCTTTTCGCATACCTTTATAACAGTTGAGTACCACGTCTCCACCGGGCACTAATCCGCGATTACTATAAATCTTTATCAAATCCTCTACAAATCACGCGATTTACCATACAAATTTTAATCCTCTCGGCAAGCGATTAAAAATAAATCCTCTCAAAAATCAAATTCACCCTATTCACAAACCTATTTTCTGCACCTAGGTAACAGTTTGTAAATCAAAAAAGGAAACGGAAACTATCCCTGTACAACAGTTCTGTCACAAGTACGTTTTCTATTGTGATTTTTACGCGGAAATCGTTTTTCGCTCCTGGGAAATGACATCGCCAATCTCTTTTGAGAGCCAAAATGGCAGAAATAGAGTGTTCGTGTCAAATAAATCCTATATTTATCCGGTGGAGCCACTTAGGGATTTATTTTTCATCGTCTCCCGCTAGTCTCCTTTTAATGGCGGGTGGAGACATCGTTTAAGACTCGAAAAATGAAACTGAAACTATCCACGTATGACAAATCTGCCGAAAAAATATTTCGTATTGGGATTTTTACAACTGGGAGATGCCATCTTCACTCCCTTCTGGGAGTCAAAATGTGCTCTCAACGAAAAACACCGAAAAAGTGCTCGTGTCAAATAAATCTTATGTTTGTCCGATGGATACACTTTGGGATCTGTTTTGAATCGCCTTCCAGTTTTATCCCCGTTTTATATTCGGTGGAAACAAAGTATTTGTCCCTTATTTTTTAAAGCTGGGCCAGACTGTCGGCAGATTTATGTCCTTATAAATGAGTAGAAAAGTTTCTTAGGTGAATTCCAAGTGGTTAAACCATCGTCGCACTGTAGTCTCAATTCAGATAAATAAAAAGACTGGAGAAAGGTTGTTTACGAACATTATAATTACATGAAGGAAAAGTTACTCCTGAAGGTCAAACAACTAGAAGGGGTCCAACTCTATTTCATCTGTCAAGAGTCTCATGTTTTTGAGGCTCATGGTTTTGCCAATTTCTAGACAGGATAAATTCAACAATTTCGCAAGACTCTTGGAACAATGAATCGGTTAGACTGCAACCAGATTGTTACCCTAAATGAGGTCGATGTGAATACTTCAATAAGGCTTTTGAGAAATTTCCTTAATTTACTGAAAATTAGTAGAGGCTCCAATGTAAGAATACTAGAATGTAGTTTGCAATCTCCCTCTCGAAAAGTTGGTTAATTTTGCGCATTATGGTGTAAAAACATGTAAAATCTACAAGCACTGACCAGCCAGAGTCACCAAAACATAAGATTCTAATTTATGTCAGAGAACTTGGCTTTTTAGCCATAATTCTTTAAATGCGAATTTAAAAATCGTTCAGTACTTTGTTTACTGTCATTTGTATATTAATAAGCAATTTCCTGAGGAAATAAGAAACAATCGACGAAACGTCGGGAAAAAGTGAACCTTACAAACGACGCGAATGGCATATCACCTCGAGGTCAACCAAGGCAAACTTCTTATTTATGTATGCTGTGTATGTCTTATATTCTTCACATACATGGATGCCTACAATTTTTTGCCGAACGAGTGGACTTGAAAACTTTTTAATCGCAGAAAGTTAGACTTGGCGCTATTTTCATACTTGCCTATCGTTTATAAGTTGGTATTTGGGCCTCATCTCAACCAATCTAAACTAGAGAATTACCAATAACTTCAATTTGATGAGGAACTTAAAAGTTAAAGATAGAACTACAAGATCAGGCAAGGGTCGCCTAACCAAAGATAGGAGTGAATGCAATTCTATCACTGTTATAGATAGCTGCTAAATAACAGCGTTAACTGCAATATTATTAACAGTGAACGATTGAGGCTTTGAAAAAACCAAATAAGCCAAAGTGAACTGAGAAAACGACTCTAAGAACGAGCCAAACTATATGCTCCACTGAACCTCAAAGTAAGCGTTTTAGTTACGGCCCGAAATGTTTAAGTCACTGTCTTTGTCTTCCTTCTTTAAAGTTTCCTTAAGGGTTTGTTGCACAGAAAAAAACTGTTTTATAAAATAGATCGGGATTTCAACAGTCGACTTGAGACACATCAATGCCAGTACGATCACCGCCACGATCACCCGTCGTTATGAAGCTTGCTACATTGCATGAAACTGCAGAGCTCATCTCTCTTTGTTCAAGACGTATTTCAAAATTGTCAAAATTCACTTAACAAAATTTAAAAAGTTGCTATACTTGTCCGCTGTAGATGTAGTTCTGAAGAGCCTCGCTTAAAACCAGACTTCTTCTCGCATCAGGCACGCTACAAGCTAAGAACTCGCAAAACTCCAAGATGTAAAAAAGTTCCAAAAAATGATTTCACACTCATGCTCCAAACAGTCAAAGCCACGTTTTGGCAAAAAAAATATAATACAGGGTTCAAAATGTAAAAAAAACAACAGTTCGTGTGTGTTTAAAAAAATAAAATAAAAGAAAATTTAAGGAATATAATCTTTTAATTTTTACAAATTTTATTATTTTTCATACATTTGTATATAATAGAAACATTTCTCTATACAAGTTTAGAAATCGGGTTGTGCATCTTTACTAATAATTTCACCAGCAAAAAACAAAAAACATTTACAATTTATTCACTTTGCATTAATTTTTTTTTTGTTTTTTAATTTACATTTAAATCTACCATGCACAAAAAAAAATAAAGAAAAAAATAAAAAATTTCCTTTTATAAAGGTAAAAAAAGTCAAATTATTTGAGCCTATTGGAGGAACAATAAATATTGTAGATGAATTCACTCCAATTGCCTCGACTATTGGAAATACATTTCCTCTCCTTTGCATTGAAATATTTTCACAATTTTATTTATAGAAAAAAGAAAAACAAAATCATTCTCACATGCCATTTATATAATTGTAAATACACAACTTAAATTTGTATAGAAAAAAAAGATATATATAATAAAAAGTAATCATTATAACAATACACACCATTAAAACTGATACAGTCATAGTCAGCATTATAAACGTTAGCATAAATGTGTAAGGGACTATAAATGTTTCCAGCAAAGCCAGTCAAATGTAGGTTAATACAAACATACTCGTGTAGTAGGTGTTCAATTCTCTATTACTCGTGCATCTCATTAAAAACAAAAACAAAATAAACCCTTCAATGTTCATTGTATAAATATTTCAACACTGTGTCACTCGAAAAACCCTATACAAGCTCAACACACACGTCTATAGATATGATCTAGATACTTAGTAAGAGAATGATGAGAACAAACAATGCCAAAACAAAACAAAACATCACTAAAACCTAAACTTAAACTTAATTTAGTTAATTTTACAAAATAGACAATTAAAACAAAAAATGACGTACACACCATTATATACACACGGAAATACACAAAAACAAAATAAGAAAGACAATGAAAAAAAAAAACCTTCTTGAGAAAAATATATCAAATTGTATATTATATTATGCAATTCATAAGAAAAGAAAAAAATAAATGTTGATAAATTAAAAAATAAACAAACAAAAAATTATATATATATAAAAAAAAACTAACTACATAGTTTTATGTTTTAGACTAAATTCAATGGTTAATATAAGAAAACAGGTCATTGTTGTAATCACTGAATAAATAGTAAAACAAGAAATTATAAGATAAAACCAAAAAGAATAATTATTATAAAAAAATAAACTATTATTTATTGATATGTTTGTATTTATATTTTACAAAAAGAAAAATGACTAAATAAAAAGAAAAACCACTAAAGTATGTTATATAGAAAAAATAACAGAGTGTTTTTATTTAATGATGATGGATATACAGCGGTAAGCATAATCATAAAAATCTCGAAATAGCAAAACTATCTTTTTTACTTTAAATATAAATACTTTTCCTCGAACGTATGTGCAAAGTATGAATTGTGGAAACACCGAGGACTGAAACCAGAATTTTTTTGGATCGGATCGCAGGATAAAATGTTGGCCAAACCAAATTTATAACGAAATACAGCAACGGAATGGCAAAACTTTCTGTTAATGTTTAATATAAATGCTTTTTCTCAAACGTTAGTACAAAGTATGAATTGTGGAAACAGCGAGGACTGGAA
Source organism: Neoascia interrupta (assembly GCA_947623515.1). Taxonomy (NCBI): domain Eukaryota; kingdom Metazoa; phylum Arthropoda; class Insecta; order Diptera; family Syrphidae; genus Neoascia; species Neoascia interrupta. The sequence goes on from OX392464.1 coordinate 111,683,877, forward strand.
CCAGAATTTTTTTTTTTGATGGGATCGCAGGCTCAAACCGTGGCCAAACCGAATTTATAACGAAATACAACAACGAAATGGCAAAAACCTTTGTTTTACTTTTATTTTATTTAGTGTTAATGTTTAATATAAATACTTTCCCTCGAACGTAAGTACAAAGTATGAATTGTGGAAACAGCGAGGACTGGAACCAGTATTTTTTTGGATCAGATCGCAGGCTCAAACCTTGGCCAAACCAAATTTATAACGAAATACAGCCACGAAATGGCAAAACCTTCTGTTAATGTTTAATATAAATGCTTTTTCTCGAACGTTAGTACAAAGTATGAATAGTGGAAACAGCGAGGACTGGAACCAGCATTTTTTTTTTATGGGATCGCAGGCTCAAACCGTGGCCAAACCAAATTTATAACGAAATACAACAACGAAATGGCAAAAACCTTTGTTTTACTTTTATTTTATTTAGTGTTAATGTTTAATATAAATACTTTCCCTCGAACGTAAGTACAAAGTATGAATTGTGGAAACAGCGAGGACTGGAACCAGTATTTTTTTTGATCGGATCGCAGGCTCAAACAGTGGCCAAACCAAACTTATAACGAAATACAGCAACGAAATGGCAAAACCTTTTGTTTTACTTTTATTTAAATTAATGTTAATGTTTAATATAAATAATTTCCCTCGAACGTTAGTACAAAGTATGAATAGTGGAAACAGCGAGGACTGGAACCAGCATTTTTTTTTTGATGGGATCGCAGGCTCAAACCGTGGCCAAACTAAATTTATAACGAAATACAACAACGAAATGGCAAAAACCTTTGTTTTACTTTTATTTTATTTAGTGTTAATGTTTAATATAAATACTTTCCCTCGAACGTAAGTACAAAGTATGAATTGTGGAAACAGCGAGGACTGGAACCAGTATTTTTTTTGATCGGATCGCAGGCTCAAACAGTGGCCAAACCAAACTTATAACGAAATACAGCAACGAAATGGCAAAACCTTTTGTTTTACTTTTATTTAAATTAATGTTAATGTTTAATATAAATAATTTCCCTCGAACGTTAGTACAAAGTATGAATAGTGGAAACAGCGAGGACTGGAACCAGCATTTTTTTTTTGATGGGATCGCAGGCTCAAACCGTGGCCAAACTAAATTTATAACGAAATACAACAACGAAATGGCAAAAACCTTTGTTTTACTTTTATTTTATTTAGTGTTAATGTTTAATATAAATACTTTCCCTCGAACGTAAGTACAAAGTATGAATTGTGGAAACAGCGAGGACTGGAACCAGTATTTTTTTTGATCGGATCGCAGGCTCAAACAGTGGCCAAACCAAACTTATAACGAAATACAGCAACGAAATGGCAAAACCTTTTGTTTTACTTTTATTTAAATTAATGTTAATGTTTAATATAAATAATTTCCCTCGAACGTTAGTACAAAGTATGAATAGTGGAAACAGCGAGGACTGGAACCAGCATTTTTTTTTTGATGGGATCGCAGGCTCAAACCGTGGCCAAACTAAATTTATAACGAAATACAACAACGAAATGGCAAAAACCTTTGTTTTACTTTTATTTTATTTAGTGTTAATGTTTAATATAAATACTTTCCCTCGAACGTAAGTACAAAGTATGAATTGTGGAAACAGCGAGGGCTGGAACCAGCATTTTTTTTTTGATGGGATCGCAGGCTCAAACCGTGGCCAAACTAAATTTATAACGAAATACAACAACGAAATGGCAAAAACCTTTGTTTTACTTTTATTTTATTTAGTGTTAATGTTTAATATAAATACTTTCCCTCGAACGTAAGTACAAAGTATGAATTGTGGAAACAGCGAGGACTGGAACCAGTATTTTTTTTGATCGGATCGCAGGCTCAAACAGTGGCCAAACCAAACTTATAACGAAATACAGCAACGAAATGGCAAAACCTTTTGTTTTACTTTCATTTAAATTAATGTTAATGTTTAATATAAATACTTTCCCTCGAACGTAAGTACAAAGTATGAATTGTGGAAACAGCGAGGACTGGAACCAGCATTTTTTTTATGGGATCGTGGCCAAACCAAATTTATAACGAAATACAACAACGAAATGGCAAAAACCTTTGTTTTACTTTTATTTTATTTAGTGTTAATGTTTAATATAAATACTTTTCCTCGAAGGTAAGTACAAAGTATGAATTTTGGCAACAGCGAGGACTGGAACCAGCAGTTTTTGGATCGGATCGCAGGCTCAAACCTTGGCCAAACCAAATTTATACTACTTAAACTGGAAATAGGTGTTACGGGAGGAGCTACCTCCAAATATTGTAGAAATGCAGAGGGAAATATTAAAATAATAAAATTCTATCTCATTAAAAAAGCAATGATATGGCCAGGACGATCGTCCACTCAAGCAAAATTAACTGAGTCAATCAAAATTCTTAAGACCCAGAAGCCAGTTGGCTTACTTATTTGCGATGGGCACTTATCCGCGATTAATATAAATCTTTATCAAATCCTCTACAAATCACGCGATTTACCATACAAATTTTAGTCCTCTCGGCAAGCGATTAAAAATAAATCCTCTTATAAATCCCATTCACCCTATTTACAAACCTATTTTCTGCACCTATGTAACAGTTTGAGAATCAAAAAAGGAAACGGAAGCTATCCCTGTACCACAGTTCTGTCACAGGTACGTTTTCTATTGTGATTTTTACGCGGAAATCGTTTTTCGCTCCTGGAAAATGACATCGCCACTCTCTTTTGAGAGCCAAAATGGCAGAAACAAAGTGTTCGCGTCAAATAAATCCTATATTTGTCCGGTGGAGCCACTTCGTGATTTATTTTTATTCGTCTCCCGCTAGACTCCTTTTAATTGCGGGTGGAGACATAGTTTAAGACACGAAAAAGGAAACTGAAACTATCCACGTATGACAAATCGGCCAAAAAAATGTTTTGTATTGGAATTTTTAAAACTAGGAGATGCCATCTTCACTCCCTTCTGGGAGTCAAAATGTGCTCTCAACGAAAAAAACCGACAAAGTGCTCGTATCAAATAAATCTAATGTTTGTCGGGTGGAGACACTTTGGGATCTATTTTAAATCGCCTCCCGTTTACCCAGTTTTATATCCGGTGAAAACAAAGTATTTGTCTCTTATTTTTTAAAGCTGGTCAATGTGTAGACAAGTTTCTAGGTGGTGTAGACAAGTTTCTTAGGTTAAATCCAAGCTGATGAACTGGCTTAACCACTGTCGCACTGTAGTCTCAATTTATTTTAATATGAAGACTGGAATAAGGTTGTTTTAAATCAGTATGATTACACGAAGGATAGGTTTCGCCTATAGGCCCAACAACTCGAAGGGTATGTCCAACTCTATTTCATCTGTCAAGAGTCTCATGTTTTTGAGGGTCAAAGTTTTACTAATCTCTAAGCAGAATAAAGTGAACAATTATACAATTTTAATGGAGACCCCTTAAGACCCAGCAGCCTGCTGGCTTACCTTTATGTATGTAGAAAGTGAAAGAGGAGGAATTGTTGAGGAATTGGCGAGCATTAGTCAACTCATCTGCAGAGTTTCGTCTTACGACTGCGGTTCCAATAGAATGATAAATCCACAAGAAATTAGACTCTATGAACGTTCAGGCTCAAAAAAATTGTGCTCAACTATAGGAACAATTCTACAGAAATCTTAACAAAAGCTGAAGAGATATCTGCAAACTATCTCTGGCAATTTTGTGAGTTAAAAAGCAGGCGTTGCCAACCTTAAACATTGAACGATGTAAAAAGCAAAGAGGTTATCAAAAGCTGATACCGAGCACCCACGTCTTGGTATGAGTCTAAATCTGGCTCTACTTATGTCTTAGGAGGACATTTGATCGCAATCATATTGCCTTTTTTCCCTAAACCAACAGGTGGGATAAAATATCTCGACTGCATCACACCTTCAAGAAACATCACAAACCACGTCACACGAGCCGAGGTATCAAATAGGCACATAATAGTGCCACTCGGGTGCTTTTTCTTTCATCATATACTCGCGAATATTGGGATAAGGTCACACTTTAAATGTTTGACATCTCACGAGCGGAAAGGATTGGAAGAAAAGTTCTCCTCTTTTTCCTCTTCGGAAGGGAGGATCCTATCATCGTTACCTGAAAAAAAGACCGCCTCTGCGAGGATCTGACAAGCCATCCGAGATTGTCATTTGGCAAAACGGGTAAGTTATCATTTAGGTCCTCGGGCAGGTAACTCCGGTCTTACAAAGTGGTATCAAAATGGACCTCCTTTGGCCTAAGTGTGTCCCTGCCTAGCGGGGACAGTCACCCAACCTAACTTAGGGCAAATGTATGCCTTACATTAAACAGCCAGATCGAAAGAGGCTTAAATATTTCAAGCACCTTTTAAGGAAACCTAGACATTTCGCGGCTTTCTTGGCAGTCTCAAATATGTGGTTATTTCAACCTAAATTATTATTGACACACATATCGAGGATGGAAAGCTTTTGGGTTTCGTCAATGCAAGTTTCATTAACAACCTGCAGGTATTGCTTCAATGGCAGAAGGCAGCGTTCCGATGATCCAATAAGATCACAGTCTAATAAGGGCCGGTTTTTGGGTGCCCAGGTCAAACCAAGATCTGTTAATCCCGTAACAAAACGAATCTGGAGTTTAACCAGCGAGCAGTTTTTCAATGCAGTTAACTCCGGCTACAAAGTTGTCAAAATCTTCGATTCTCAAAATGATTGCCCCTCCCAACTCTCACTTCACACACAGGAGAACCCTGGACAACCCCAGCTTTTATTTTATGAACGGCATACTTGAAGCCATCCAAAACAACTTGAATTCGACGGTTCGAAAGGTAATAACTAGTCCAGGGAAGGCGAACCGTTTTAGAGCCTCGTTCCACTTTCAAAAAACACATAGTTTGAAGTGACGTTGGCATACCTGACATACAGTCTTGATGTAGTTTTCTTATGACTATACAAGGGAAAATAATAACACCCGGTCGAAACATCATGTCTGCCAATCGCTAGTTACTCTCCCGCTATCCCAGGCCACCTCTATGACGCTTTTAGAAATGGTTGTCGTTGGGATAAACCATCTGCTTTTTTCAGGTGATATAAATATCCTTGCATCTTCCGAGAAGGAACTCCAGCGAGCACTATCCATGGTGGGACTGGAATGTTAAATGAAAAAAAATCGGTGATGGTTGTTTAGCGAGCTCCTGTGCAGGATTTATGTACCCTGTACATAAATGTGGTCACATTTAAACTGGTAGAGAAGTGTAAGTATCTTGGGGCATTTTTCACGAAAAATGGAAGGATGGATACTGAGGCTGAGTTATCCTGTAAGATTGGCCAAGCTGGAGCAATAGTAAAGGAACTGCGCCGGCGGATCAGCAGAAGGTGAGCTTGGAATCAAAGCAACGATCTCCGTTTTAAATACTGTGTTATCGTTATAATCCTCATCTTTGGTCATGATATTTCATGAGCTGCCATAATGATATATCTTAGGTGCGTTGCTGGTGTAAGTTATGCTGCTACTTCTCCCAGTGGAGCGATGGTTTGGACACGTTGCTAGCTAGGAGATTGGCGTATTCTAAGCGACTGACAGCTGGATGCCTTTGTAGACGAGTTTGGGGATGGAAGATGAGGCACAATTTTTCTTAATTTTGACGAAAGACCAAAAATTCTTACTACCTTTGAGACATTGTAAAAATGTTTGTCTCAGCTTTTGGTCGTAAAAAATTTCACACGTTGGATATGAGCACTGCAATCGGCTCTGGCTTGTTTAAATTCGTTTTGATTCTCTACAGTAGAGTTAGCCTTGTAAGTCTGAAAACAAGAGTCCTTTAAACTGATAGCCTCTTTGTAGCTCAAATTATACCATACTCGATTGTACCATACCCCATTATACCATTTTTACATTTAAGAGTTTTATGCCTGTTAAGGCCTGTTCTTCAGTGCGAAATCGTTCGAATTTCGGAGTTAAACTGAAATTAACCCAGAAACAAGTTTTTCAGTGAATTTAGATCCGGGGTCAATCTCGGCTTAACTCGCCAAATTTGGTGAGTTAATCCGGGATGATTTCTGAAGAACAAAACGAACTTCTTTGAATTTTTTTTCTGTGTGAAATAGCAGTTTCTTTGCGCATTTCTGTGAAAAATGATGAATGAGAATAACGAACTTCTTGTCCTGTGTTTTTCTATATACGGCGAGAGTTGGGCGAGTCAATAATTTCGAGAGTCGAAAATTTTAATAACTAATAAAGTTGCCGGAGAATAGACTCAATAGACGGAGTTAATTCTGCACTAAAAAATTGCTCGCTGGGCTTCCTCCAGATTCGTTTTGTTCCGGGATTAACAGATCTTGGTTTAAGCTGGGATTAACTTAGCACTGAAAAGCCGGGCCTCTTTTTTTATAGGCGAGTACAAGATCTCATCCCTAGGAGAAACATTTATCTAATAATATCGGGGAGGTGCGAGGCGGCATTAACGTTGTTCTCGAGTAAGCATATACTGACCAAGAAGAAATTAGTCGATGTGTGCTAAACGCCATGAACGTCGATTGTGTATGTGTCGGAATAGGAGGTTAAAAATAAGTTCAGTGTGTTGGCAGTGTAAGGCACCCATGTGGGCTCTTCTAAAAGTTGGTTTAAATTATTCAAAGCAGAAAGGATCTCAAAACACCTTCCTATTGAAAGGTATAACGTCGAAAGCCAACTAGAATTGTGTACCTAGCCTATATTAAAATCGCCCGTAATGACGATTTCATTATTTGAACAGGGACAGGGAGACAATTCTATGGATGGAATCGGAAAATGCATCAAAGTCATTACAAGGAAATACACTGCCAAAGCTTGGGCTTTTATAAAGAAAATAGTGAATTCTAACCACAGGAAAATTAAATTTTGGGTTGGAACAGCTGTTGAATTGTGAAAGAATATGGTAGACAATGTCATAATGTGTACTCAACAAGGCAGCAACAGAGGAGAGTAAAATTTGTTCAATAAAACCTTAAGAACAGGTCCGGAATGAAAAACAAAACTTTAAATTATTCGAAGTACGCCCATTTTCATAGTAAGATTTACTAAACAGCAATACAATGTTTCCACCGAACATAAATCCATAAGTTTAAGAAATCTTCAACTAGTTAATCCTCAACAAATCCAGAGATTTACCATACAAATTTTAACTCCTTCGGCAAGTTATTCAAAATATTTCTCCCGTAAACCTCCTCTTTTAACCCTTGTTACTTTTTACTTTTTTCGAATACCTTTAAAACAGTTTAAGGCTAGAAAGAGAAAACAGAAACTGTCTACGTTTTTCTTTGAAGGTTAACAATGAAACTACTTTTTTGCTCTTGGGAAATGCCATCGTCGCTGCATACCTTCTGAAATGCGTTGTTTTACACTTTAGGTCTTTCACGTTGCTTTTTTCTCAGACAAAATATCATAATTTGGACTGGAAATTTTCGAACACAAGTTTGCTGTCAGCTAGGTCTTAGTTGATTGATAGTTGGGTGTGTTTGTTTAGTAAATCGAGCGGGTGTGTGGAAATTTTTCATATCGAAATTCGAACTTCGAAGTTTGCTGTCAGCTAGGTCTCGGTTAATTGACAGTTGGGTGTGTTTGTTTAGTAAATCGATCGGGTGTGTGGAAATTTTTGACATCGAAATTCGAACTTCGAAGTTTGCTGTCAGCTGGGTGTCAGTTGGATGACAGTTGGGTGTGTTTGTTTAGTAAATCGAGCGGGTGTGTTCGTCATGGGAATCGATGGAGGCATTCAGCGATTCTTGCATGTCGTTTCATTTCTTGTCGCACATTCCAGGATCTTTTAAAAAAAATTTTGATGCTCCGCCGTCGGGATCTTCTTTTAAAAGTGCTCCGCAATCGAAAAAGATTGGGAAGCGCTATTTTAGAGATATGATCGGGACCGAAGGTTGAACTGATTAAGTCATGTCCGTCTGTCTGCCCGTATGTGTGAAGTTATTAGATCTTTAAAATTGAGCTAGAAAGTTGAAACTTGGAGCGCATTTTGGTTCTTATACAGACAAAGTATGAAAATTGACAAAATCGGCTCACAGCCACGCCTACAATTGACTTCGATGTAATAATACCTTTAATTCTCATTTTATTTCAAAACACCTTTTGGTCAAGGTAGACAAAGCGTAGGAGTTCAAATTTTCCTGAGATTTTAATCAGACAAAAAATTGACCGCCCACACCGTCGACCATGCCCACTTTTTACGTGTTAAAAGCTGAAAACCTGATTTCTCGCAAAATTTATTCTAAATCGAAAAAAAAAATTTATAAAAAATATTAAAGATATTGCCAATTGCTAAGTTTGTTACACACAAAGTATTGAGCTCCGCCCACTTTTAGGGGGCATTTGTTGGAAAAAAAATCTGTTTTAAACAATAATTTTCGCTTTTAAACGCAATCTCTTATGATTGTAAGGAGATTAGCATGAATTCATTTCAATTTTTAGCCCAAACCCTTTTACGGGGGCGTGGCCAATACAAAAAATTGAGATACAGCGCATGGATCCAGGCCAACAAACTTTAAAACTTGGTGTTACACGAAAAATAGGGTCAGGTGTTTAGAAGTTCGTTACAGACCAACTCTTGCACTTGCCCTTCAGTAAGAAAGCGAATGTCAAGTCGCCACTTACCTTCCTATGACATTCGCTTTCAACAGGAGCTTCGCTACTAGAACTCGTGAAAGATGGGAAAATAGAAAATACTATACACAGAGGGGATGAAGAGATCGCCGTATATACCGACGGCTCTAAGATGGACGTCGGAACCGGCGCATGCGTCTTCTGTCAAGCTCTGGGAATAAGCAAATCTTTCCGGACCAATAACGACTGCAGTATTTTTCAGGCGTAGGTGGCAGCCTTAATCCAAACTATCACTGAGCTGAAGAAACCCAGCCCCGTAAACAAGACCATCGATATATACTCTCACAGCCAAACGACAATTAAAGCCATGGAATCAAATGTAGTAAAGTCAAGGGCTGTTAAAACTATGCAGAGAAACTCTGGACGAGTTACAAGTTATCACTTGGCAGGTCGCACCGATATCCCGGGACACGGAGAAGTGGAAAAGCTTGCGAGATCCGGGTCAAGGTTAGATGCAAGTCTAGCCCTCAAATCTATGAGAATTCCGCTTCGAGTTCGATAGCACGCAGGATAAAAACTGAGTCCTTGAGTATAACTAACCTAGGTTGGACAGAATTTGATACGTGCAGACACACAAGGGAGCAATGGCCAGCGGTAAACAAAAAGAGATCACTATTTATTGTCGGAATAGCCCGCAAGGATGTGGATATCCGAGTGCTCACGGAAATCCTCACGGGGCACTGCGCTGTCAGTCTAAACGCTGAGCGGCTAGGCATATCGCAAAGAAATTGAATCTGTTCTTCACATTCTATGCGAATGCCCAGCCACAGCATTAGGCGTAATACGCTCGGCAGCTAATTTTTCAACTCTTTTAAAAGATCTCCTAAGATTTGTTCCTATGATCTCGTAAGATCTGCTTGGATCCGGATGGATCCAAAAAACGACACTCAGCTTCAAACAGCGGTTTATTGTTGTTTTCCTTTCAGGTGTTAAGAAGGATCCCAAATGGACACAATGGACCCAACTGCTGGTCTAAGTGAGCCGTGACTATCACAAGGGCATCCATTAACCTAAACTAACCTAACCTGGCAGTCGCAGTTGCCACTGAGGCAATACCAACTCCTGACATAAGCCATCAATTTGGCTTTTTAAAAACTGGCTTTTTGCCTCGCCAAAATTTAATGTCATTCCAAAAGAAATTAAAGATCCTTGAACATCTTGACATCCTTGAAAAACTCGAAGGGGACTAATAACGCCCAACGTTAAAATCTTATCAGCAGGACAGAAAAAAATGACTTCTAACAGGGCAGCGCCTACACTTTTAAAAGTTATTAATTGAATTTTAAGTCAAGAATTTGATTTATGAACACTCGTAACTGTGTAAAAAAGAATTTCAATCTATGGCTCACCCCCCATAAAATTCGTTTGTTACTTAAAGTCTCTGACTCACTGATTCTTCATCTTTGTGCAAAAGCTTCATTTGTCGACACGCAAAGACAAAAAATGATTCGTCCTTGATGAAAACTCAGTGATCTCCTCCTGATGCTGCTGTGTTTTAAGCGCAATCCTTATAAGACTAATGTGTTAAAGCCACTTTGCCACATCCGGCATAGCAAAAATGATTTCTGCCTCTCAAGATGCCCATCACGAATTGGACCCAGATAAATGAGACCACTTCTTCCCGATGCACTATTTGTACAAAGTCTAAAGCCATCATCTAATCGAAGTCGGTCCTTATAGAGTCAAACCAAAAATATTTACCCAAAACCTCCCCTGATACAAAAAAAAAAAACTAAAGCACTGAAAACACAAGAAATACAACGAGCAACTAAAGTTATGGACTCCCTCCGTGACCGACATTTGTGATGACCTCGTTATTCTAGTGACGTCATTGACTCAAATTTCATCGTTTTCAATATAAGAGCTCTATATGCGGCTGCCTTGTGCCCCTTTACCCATGCCACACGGATGATGGGATTGTTGGTATGGGGCCGAAAACATCATCCTCAAAGGATTTGTTTACCCGTCTGCTCAGATTTGTTTTCATTTTTCTCAACAGTCGAGCTGTTTTAATTTTTGCTAGAGAAGACGTGGCACAGCGAGAGCCAGAGAGCTCGATTGCAGAAAGCTTATAATAATCATCAGGACTCGCACTCGCCCTCACCCTGGCCCTTAGCATTTGCGCAGCAAACATCCTTTGGGAGCTTTTCTCTCTCAATTTGTTGAATGAACGTCCTGTGTGTGGGTGGTCGATAGATGTATATAGTCCAACGACCAGCAGCAAAAAAAAAAAAAAAACTAAAACCAATGGTAAATGGAAAATTTGCAATTCAAGCCGTCGGCAACGACAAGTCCTTGGTGCAGGAGATTAGCCGGACTTTTGTGTCCATCTCAGTTTGGCTCTCATTAGTCTTACCTACACCCATTGAATAATGAATGGCGGCGGCGTTTGTGCTCGCATATAGGAAATGTGTCACAAAACGATGAATGGGAAAAGGAAAACGAACTTTTTGGGGCTCTTTGTGGTCCTTTATAGATTTCTTGGTATAGGACAACAATCCACAATAAAAACAAACGTGTGGGCGTACCACAAATGTGTTACACAAGGCATTTTCTAAAACTGTACACAATTACCTCATATATAGTCCATCATTTGTCAGAGAATTGTTTAATGAGTACTTGAAAGGATTTTGACGCAAATACCAAGAGTAGGGGTATACGTAAGGATGCAGATTGGTATACAAAAGACAAAGGGAACAAAGGAAAAAGAGATTAAATATAAAGGATAAAGGATAGTGGTGCTCTATGAGTACACAAACATTAATTTAAGGCGACTCTCAACACAGTGCATCATTCGATCCTTGAGATGATAGATCACAAAACAGAGAGGAAAAGATGATGGTTGAGACATGATGGCTTCGGTCAGGCCCTAAACCAGGGGAGTAAAGATGCGAAACTCCTGAGTGAGTCAATTTTAAAGTGTTAATCAATCTTTTGAGTTAACTGGGATCTCAGACAGCCAGGCTGACATCCATGGAGAAATTACATCTTGAATGACCTTTTTGGTGAGAGTTCGTAAGCAATTTTCTCAGGACCCGGCAAGCGATTTTCTCAGGACACAACAAATGACTCGACCCGGACACCTTAAGAAAAATTAGCGTTTTTTCTGACACCAGAATCAACTACAGACTACTTATGGGCGTCCTTTTGGGCTAGCAAGCTTTTGCTAAGCTACACTAATTGATTTTGACCTATGGCCTGGACCACCTTATTACAAGAGCACTTCCCAATATCGAACACAATCGGTCTAATTGGCATATAGCGCATCCCTTACACAAGTAAAACACTGTCCTTTCGCAACGTTCCTCTAACAAACAATGTTCGCCGTCCATCATTATTTCCTCTCGAGTTGAAACAACCTGTGCTGTCTATTCTATTCCCTAACTCCGAGTCATGTAGCGCAATTTATTTACCCCTGACATTTTTGACCATCCCTTAACCGTCGGCTGCATCAAGGATTGTCCGAGCAGTTCATGGCGGTTATGATATTGGACACGAACACACAGTAGGACAGGATACGTTGAGGGAAATGTTATTTATGCGAATACCAGCACTTTAGAATGGAATTTCTATTTTTGGTTCCACGTGATACAACGCGTCCTCAGTAGGTCCACAGCGTAAGGGCAAAGTTCGCGAGAAGTTTGCTTGTTTTTTGCTCTGAAATTGAATTTGACATTTACCCAGCGAAAGGAACTTTGCACCCAGCATCAGGACGATATGGGAGCTATGAAATGCAGCAGCAGGTTCACCGTTGTTTAGCCATGCATCAATATGGTGATGGTGATCCTTAATCGTTGCTGCATGTGGCAGAGAGAAAATTTATTTTCCATCTGCAATACCTGCAGTGGTGGCTCACCACACGGCTTCTGCATAACAAAGTTCGAGGGGAGAACAATTCCATCGGGATGAAATGCAAATGTCCATATCACACTCGCTATATGTATGAGTAGGGGCTTGCTGCATAGGGCACTAGGAACTATAGGAGACTCTACGAAGGATGAAAAAGTTTGAAATTTATTTAAAACTTATTTTTGCAATTCAATAAGAAAAGTTTTTCAAAAATGTAGTTTGAACTCTGGACGATATGGAAGTGACAGTGACGGCAAGACTTTTGGTTTTTAGATTTTTTCTTTTGACATGGGAAGGAAATGTTAATTTTAACATAAAGTTTCTACCAGACCTGTACACGCTGGTATGAGTTTTTCATAGCGAGGAGTCTACGTTTTTTTTTAATTTCTTCATAGTGTGCAGGACTGTTCCTTCTGTTTTTTAAATGATTAAAAAATCCGTGAGCTGACCGAAAATTTCAAGTTTTTTAAGTTCAAAGCAAACCTTTGTGAACAAACACGATCCATGGACGACCATCTGACTAGGGTAGCGACGACGAACCATTGGCACTCGACGAAAAATTGTCGGCACGTCAACAACTGAGAAACCCGATTGCACTGTAAAGGGGCAGAATAAACTCTCTTCGCCGAGATTATGAAGTGTTTCCACCGGACACTAATCCGTGATTAAGACAAAATTTCGCTGAATCCACTCTTATTCACGAGAGTAACCATACGAATTTTAATCTCTTTCGCGCATGAATTCTCAAAGGCTTTGTCTTAAAGCTGCGTTGCGTCAGCATTGATTTGACAATCTAAATTCAAACACATTAAATTCAATGGGAGCTACCCCAACGCTAATTCTATCATCCGTCGTTACGTTTTTAACGTAAGAAAGTGTTGGGAAAGCCAAAAAAAAAATCAACACGATGAATTTTTTGTGTGTTTTGACGTTTCGGGGAAGCTGCAAGTATTGACTTTCGGGGTGATTTTTGTCTGTGTTCAATTGTTGTCATTTTTTGTGGTCTTCAATCGTCTTTTCGAATGGTATAATTTCAACGCGGTTGTAGAACCAAGGCCAAGTAACGGGACAAAGCAAACGGCAACGCAGCTTCGTGATATACCCTTAAATCAAACAGTACAGAATTCTACGTGTTCTCTTTGTTTTTTGATTAAACAATAGAAACGAAACTTTTTTTTTGACAGCTGGTTGTTGTGTTGTGTAAAGGGATGTGCAGAACGGTTGACTGAGCTGTTGATGTGTATGTGGTTGAACCTGTCAACAAAAATTAAATGCAGAAAAATATGAAGACTTTGTAGGCTTTGAGTCGCTAGTAAAGCGATTTAAATGACAAGCACCTCGTTGCTGTGTTACACAAGCTGTAACCTCGCGATCGTCTGACATTCGACCAGTGGAGAAACGTCGATGAGAAGTTCCAGAACGCCCTGTAGCAGGAATTATCTACCAGAGTTAGTAGGGAATTAGAGTAAGGATGAGTGAGGAATTCTTTCACCGTTTCATTTTAGAGGTGTGAGAAGCTTGGAAGGAATTCAAGTTTAGCTGCATAATTGACAAAAAAACACATTGCTGACGGCATGTGTAAAAGTTCCGTGTCACTACACGTACCCAAAGAAACTCTTAGGGCTTCCTTATGTACAACATCGGGAGTTAAAACCCGATACGTGGAGACTCGTTAAGTCGGGGACGACAATACGGGCAGCATTTTCTGCTGTCCCTAAACAGGGAATGCTGACCATATCGGGAGAAATCCAATGGTATGGTAAGGAAAAGCATGTGGAGGTTGATGGTAAGAGCTAACGAGGGTAAGCTTTAGTTGGCGTTAAAGTAAGACCTGGGCAAGCACGAGGGTTGATCGTTGATGGTCAACCTAACGAGGGTAAGCTTTAGGTGGCGTTAAAGTAAGACCTGGGCAAGCACGAGGATTGATCGTGATCCCGCCAAGATGATGGGAGGGCTACCGAGCAACATGCATCACAATATGGCAGTGACGGCCTGTCTGGTAGAGTACATCATCACACAGGACAGCACAGCCGTACTCACAAAAGAATAGTAGGATCAGTAAGAAAAATGAAATCCGGGGGCTCAGGCAAAAAAATTACACTTCATTCTTCAATACAGAAGATAAGATCAGGAATTTCATCCAAATCAAAGAACAATTAAAGTCGTTTCTTTTAGAAAACTACATCTCGGGCCACCTGACGGCTGCAATACGGGAAAGGGAGGGCGGCAAACCACTTTGTCTGCCTTCGGCCTATGACCTCGAGTTTCGCATCCTGGATTAACTTCACAGGATATCACGGGAATGGAGTTAATAAAGTTTAATACAGGCGAAATTGTTACATAGAAAAATAGTAACGATAGATCCATAAGACCTTAAGGGCATAATATGTTCGAATTCTGAGCCAAATTACCCCTGTCTGTATGTCACCAATTCTTAGGCCTTAGATTTTTAGCTAGACAGCTAAAATTTTGTACATAATCTCTCTGTCATCCGAGGCAATACAAGTGTTAACATTTTTTTAATCCGCCCACAGACACGCCCATTATCGGCCTAAATGTGCAACCACATCCAGTGCTTTCAGAACTATAAGAGGTGCTAAAAGCTTACATTTAGCATCTCGTAATGATTGTCAGACAAAAAAAGACGTCGGTAGACTTCCTGCAGGTAGTGGGCGTGGCATTGGTTAAAGCAGTCGACTCGGATGGCTCTGACGACTAAGGTATATGGGGCGGTAGGTAATGACAATAGGGTAGGAACTATCTGGTTCGGGTGGCATTTCAATCGATCGAAGAGCGCAACCAAAACGGTGGAAAAGGGGCATAAGTTTAAAGAGAAGAGTAAACTTAAGTAAGTACTTAGCAAGGAATTCAAAATGGACTTTAGGGCAAAAGCACAGCGAATCTATTGCGAGTACAGAGGAGGCCTCGAGGCTTCCAAAAGAGTCGTGCGCTTCCAGCTACCTAAGAAAAATTATGGAACCTGGACTGATAATATAGCCAAGAGGTTGCGGAAACTCACTTTCCTGGGCCCACTTTAACGGATTAACACAAATATCTCTCTCTTTTCAAGAAAGATTGGAGTTTTTGTTGATAGTCAGAAACTACAGTGGGAAATTCAGTCATTTAAGTCGTACAAATCTCCCGGCATCAGCTACAGAAATCAAAAGTCGATAGTACACCAACATGAACCAGCAGTATCCAATATTAACAACATCCATCATTCTGTTGAAGTGTGCACTCTTCACGGAATTTAACTTTTTTGACAGGTCCAACCACATTCACGTCAACAGCAACAGCAACATCAGCCGTTCTGCGCATCCCTTTACCCAACAAAACAAACACAGCGAAGTTGATGATAGCCAGCTGTCAGAAAACGTTTGCTTGATTTGTTTCGACAGAAAACGCACAGAACACATCTGGCCTTTTCGGTTAGTCGCCCGGGAGCGTCCGGGAGACTTCTGGACTCTCCTGAAACTGTTTTCTTGCACTCTTGCAAATGGAAGAGAAATTTGCTTCTGGTTTTGAGTCCAGAATCAAAACCAGAAGCACGCACACAATTATACATGTGTCAATGTCAAGTTGGATAAATGTCATTTCTCCCCTGTAGAATAACTTTTGCTCCACAAATACAACGCAAGACAAACTTCAAAATCAAGAAAAACGTGTTTGGCTGTTCGGAGAGAAGCCCGAATCCGGGAGAAGAACGCCCTGATCCGGAATCGCCAACCGAAAAGGCCAATGGAATCCTGTACGGATTGATTTCAGATTGCATGCGTGGCAGAGATTTATTACTAAAATTCGTATGGTATTTCCCGTGATTTAAGGAAGATTAGTTTTATTTGCGGATTAGTGCCCGGTGGAAACACCCTATAAGGGGTACTATTGAGCAAAAAATAATTATGACTGCTAACAAAAGATGTGAAGGCGAGGCTATTTCGTGTAGGCGCAGGGGATTTTTAGGGGAATATGTAGGCGGCATTAATTTCAAAGGCCTTCTTTGCTACTGCAAGAAAATTGGCTTTTTTACCACGGATAATATTTTACTGGGTTGCCTTTGAATGTTAACATAACTGATGCGCCATGGATCGCAATGGGCCCGTTTTGGGGCCTAGTGTCTGTGTGGTTTTTTTCACCACATCCGTGTTTAATCGAACCTTAGAGTTGAGGTATGTAGCCAGTTAAAGCTGATCCTAAAAAATAGTAGGGCTGAAAAGATTCCCCAGTTTACCGAAGAAAAACTACTAATTCGGTTGCGACTCAAGCCTACAAGCTTCTTGTAAACTGCCAGCTGTGTCACCCCAAAAGCTTGTCAGCCTCGTTTTATGCATATAACTACTTTTTGGAACTTTTACCGGAACATTCCAGGTGCAAATTAGAGGCAGAATTTTTAGTGCCTAAATTCTATGCCAGTTGGTGTTAGTACCTTGCAAGCTTTTCAAGTTAATTCTTAAGTTTGTCAGTTCTTTGGTTAAGTCCATTGCCTGTTCACGGTCTGAAACCGTCTTGTAAGCTTGCCAAAAAGTCATCTATCTTCATTTGGAAAATTAAATAAAAATAAGCTTTCAACCATATCATTTTTTCTTCTTTATTATCCCATTACTAGTTTTAAACTTAAGACTAAGAAACGATCGTCGTCTTTTTTTTTACTCTAATACTCATTGCGAGGCAAGGCATTTAAGCTGGAATATTTGCGGTCGCCTATTGTAGTTTTCAAGGTGCTATTTTTCTAAGCAAGTGCAGTGTAGGTTCTCTCCTTTAGACTGGTATCCTTGGATTTGAAGTATCCCTCTGCGACAGCACTGAGTCGGGATTTTTCAACTCCATGGCCAGCTTGTAGCCCAATTCTGGGCGTCTGTCTCGTCCTTCAACCATGGCTTTGACCTGTTTTTCAATTTTAAATCGATACATTAGATCAAATTCGTTATTGAATCCGCCAAATAATTGCATTACCTCGTCTGAGCGCACAATAACTCCATAGCTGGAGTTCACCTTTCCCTTGATGCTCTCAATGTCACGCAGATCAACGCCGCGGCAGCAGTCATCAATCAAAATTGTTCGATATCCCGCCGATAATGCATCCACAGCAGTTGCACCTTAAAAATTATTTTCAAATTTTATTTAAATTGCAAAACTAAAAAAAAAACACCACATTGCATTCGCACATCCTGCAGGACAATTTACATTTGACACCACTGTTCTTGTTCATACAAAACGAATAAAATTAAATTGCTATGCAGGTGGAGGATGTAATAATGCAAAAAAAAAAAGCAAAAAACTTTTCACATCTGTGGTAATGTCCTTGCACACGTAAGCAGATTCGTGTGTTGTAAAACGCTTTTCAATGGTGTTGTAAACTTTTCTAAATTTAAACATTTCCACTGTGTACGAATGTCCTTACCAACGCAAACATCGTATGCCAGACCGCAGATGTAAATATCTGTGGTTCCTTTCATCTTCAGCTGGGCGTTCAATGTGGTATCCGAGAGCTTTTTGTTATCCCAAAAAACTGAATAGGAATCAACTTCTGGATTAGTGCCTTTGTATACCTTAATTCCTTGGTCTACAATCTGTTTACATAAAATGTTTCCACAGTGTTGATTTTTTTTTTTGTTTTTAAGGAAGAAATAAAGAGAAAAGAAACTAGTTAAAAAAATAAAAAGGATATTTGGAAAATT
This sequence comes from Neoascia interrupta, assembly GCA_947623515.1. Classification (NCBI taxonomy): domain Eukaryota; kingdom Metazoa; phylum Arthropoda; class Insecta; order Diptera; family Syrphidae; genus Neoascia; species Neoascia interrupta. Next base: position 111,702,080 of record OX392464.1, read on the forward strand.
TTCATTCATTTTGAAGAGAATTTTAGGTTTAAGCAGATCAACCATCCTTGGTGAATTCAAATGCGATTATAAATTTAAAAGGACGAAGAAAATGCCATACCAAAGACAGATGATATACGACGGATGGAGTTGGAAGAGATGTCATCCCCAGAAGACAGAGATGTTTTCAGGTATATTTGCGGATGAATCGAATTGAAGCAGAAGATGATTTCAAGATGTCTCAAGTTGGAAAATTGTATTTGCATTACCGATAAGTTGTTAAGCCAAATGAGCAATTTATATCTTTAAAATGGGTTGTTCTTAAAGTGTGGCAAAATGTTGACAGGACCTTTTGAAGATGATCAATTAAGCTCGGTTTGTACGTGAAATTCGAGTGGAGAGTTCGTTTATTGAAGTCTGTAAAAAGGAACTTTGACAAAGGCCTTTTCGACTACAGAAATCGATTAACTTTCTGCGTCACTTTTGACTTTTTGATGTAAGAAATTGCAGGTTACTGTCTTTAATTAATAATCATAAATAAGTAAAGTTCCTTCCTACTAGATGCCCGTAATGACCAGTTCCAGTCTGCTTCTAAGTGCCATGGCGAAGGGAAACAACAGATTACTGCCGAATCCGAACATACATCCTCGCCAGTATTTAAAGTTATCCCTGTATCCCAGTTACAACAAATTAGAAAAAATACTTTTACTTTTGTCATATCAAACTCATGAAATCGCACCACAGTCCTCTTGGGCACTCAATCGTCGCATAGACAAGAAACAATAACTTTTCACTCAAATCACCGCCATTTTTGGCAGACACCTTGACGTGATCGTCATCTTCAAAGTCGGCTGAAAAGTACACTGCACTAAGCTCTGCCAAGCCTTATCCCAGTGTGAGCATACAGCAATCATTCCCAAGTACCTATGCAAGACTGAAGCTGAATCAGCCTCTAACGAGCTCCTTAAAGTGCCCTTCTTCTGCATCAGCGGCCGCCACCCTTGTCCAACCTGGGCTGCAGTTTCAGCGAGTTGTCCTGCGGTGGGAAAAAAAGTCTGGTTCCCCCAGATTCCAGCGACGCGAAAGATATTCTCCGGCTCACAGGAGTACAGAATCCCGACCTTCCGACCAAAAATTCGAAGGTCTTAAAGCTGAAGAGCCGAATGATACCGGGTGACTAGTTTCACTACTACTGAATCCAGTCTATTGCGCCCCTAGCTACAAGAGGTTTCAAGTTCTTCTATAGGCTGGCACCCTTCTCATAAAGGTCTACGAAAAGGACGGTAAGCAAGTTTTTGGCTTAGCTGAGAAATCGGCTTATCCCAAGCCTAGCTCCCTGAGAAACAGTTGGGTGGTGAGCAATCTTCCAGTTCGACAGATTGAGGCATCTGTGCCAACTAGCAATAGTGCTTCGGTCTGACAACCTTTTCCTCAGTTTTAAAGAAGGTCGAGAAGAAATCGCCCTCATCCAGGAGCCTTGAGTTCTTGATAACAACAACAAGCTAAACTGAAGGCAAAAGCATATGAGGCTTTCTTCGATTAAGTACCAGGTAAACTCAGGTTCCTTATTCTTGCAAAGAAAAGTCTGAAAATTTTTCGTATACCTAATTTCAGCGATGCGGACCTTGCTTTTCTAAGCCTGGAAAGCCAGCGCGGGAACGAGAAACCTCTATAGATCGCCTCAGCCGACATGCCCTACTACGCAAGAGGGCTCAGACCAGCTAAAATTATTCGCAACGCAATCAGCCAGCCCGAAAGCCATTGATCCTCTCGAGCTGGGCTGTGACGCCAATGTTCACCATGCTGCTTGGGGCAGGAGCGATACCAATGATCGGCATGTTCATTACTTGAAACAAGGGATCAGATCCCACCTTCATTATCAAAAAAAAGGCAAGAAGTCATTGATATGACCCTGATCACGAATCCATAAACATAACCATCAACAGCTGAATGGTTTCAAGAGATGAGTCATTTTCCAAACATCGCTTCATACAGTTTTGTATTGACTTTAAGATTCCCCAAAAACTCTGTCTTCAGAAACTCTAGAAGAATTGTCTGGGGCTCCTACAACACAAAGTTGAAAAGACACCTAAACAATTTCATCCTTAGGTGGCTTAGGCTATATGGGAAACACCGAACAAATATCCATGACAAGTTCAGTGGAGAAGCTCACAATTTCAGATCTACTGAAGCTTAATCAGCGCCGGAATTAGACCTGATGATGAGTAGGCTCATGGAGGCAACCTATATGACCAATGAACCTAGCTCTTTGTCAAGCCGGCCCAATCAGCATAGACACTCAAAATTCAGGTAAGGCCCTATGGTTGAACGTAGAAACTAGCCAGCTTCGAAGGGAGAGCGAAAAACTCTTTAATCCAGAAAAAGGCTGGGGGGACCCTATCGATTGGGGGTTTTGTTAAAGCCAGACCAGGACACTTAAGACAGAGATAATAGAGAAACTAGCCAGCTTCGAAGGGAGAGCGAAAAACTCTTTAATCCAGAAAAAGGCTGGGGGGACCCTGTCGATTGGGGTTTTTGTTAAAGTCAGACCAGGACACTTAAGACAGAGATAAGGAAATCACTGAAAGAGTTAGATCTCGGCCACAAGCTGCCGAAATGAGACTTCTGAGGTGCGTTGCCGATGTTACTCATAGGGAAAGAGTGAGAAACGTCAGTATTCGCAGGAACCTTAATGTTGAGCAGCTACTTCTCCGAATAGAACGGTCAATTGTTTGATGGTTTGGTCACGTTACTTACATGCCTCCTGACAAACTTTCTAGACAAGTCATGTTAACCGAGATGCGAGCGCGTCTGGTAGGCCAAGAAACAGGTGCTTAGATCAGCTAAAGAACATCTCCGAGACCCGTCTGGGGATCGCGCCTGTGTCTCTTGAGCTGGCGGTTGAGGATCGGGAACGATGAAGGACCATTTAGCCGCCCTCGCTAAGCGACCCTTCTAAGAATAAGCGGTCACCGAAAATGATGATGATGATGATAAGAAAATCACAACGTGCCGTTTGATATCTTTTCTGCGAAAAACTTAGAAAAGACTAGTGATTTTTCCCGGATCAGGAAGATCCTTTCTAAGTCTCCAATCACTCATAGCTTCATCGAAAATTCATAGATGGAATCTAGGCAACGTCTAGTTAGGAAACTTTAGACCTTCTTTTGGACATTAAATTTCATGGCAGGGTTCAATTCAATGTACCCGAAGATGGTTGTTACTCCCAAAAAGATACAGTGGGAAATGCAAAGCTTCCTCCATGAACTCGATGGCAATATACCGGAATAACAACAGCAAGGTCTTGGAAGACTGAGTCCTCGACTCTACATTACCTCCGCAGACCTTTTATTCACATAATACCTAACCCCTGGTGGGGGCAATAACTTACCTTCAAGTCCTTGTGCAGTTCGGCTCCCCAGGAGTCCTGTACACAATGCCGCGGCCATAGACGTTGCTTCATGGGCGGTGGACCGGCAAAGATGACCGTGTCATAAACTTGTGCCGAGTCTGCATCAATCTAGAAATGAAACCAACAACACAATGAAGACTTGCTCCACCTGAAAATCATGATCAACTCACCTGTGAGGTTTCATCCAAAGGCCTCAATTTGACATTGTCTATGAAGGACACATGGTCACTGGGATGCCAATCCAATGAATAGAACACCGCATCAAAGTCCACCGTTCCAAGGAGATGATTTATCGGATCCAAAATCTAAAACACACAACACGTTACTAATTGACTACAGCACCCCGCCCTGGGTTGTATTCACGACAAAAGACCCACCTCCTGGCCCTTGTGCTGTGCACTGCAATTACTTATATCCAGCGATCCACTTATAAAGTCATTTTGTACGTCAACGATGAGAAAGGCATTCACAGGACGAACGATCTGTTTGCATGAAACGAAAAAAAAAAAATGTCCTTGGACTATGAGAATAAATAGTGCCTTTACCTATAAGGAAAAACAAAAGCGAGGCGAAATGAATAAGAAACTCCTCGTCGTCGTCGTCGTGCGTCGAACGACGAACGTCTTATCGCCAACTGTTGCTGCAACCCTTGTCGCCTTCTTTTGACACCCAAACAAAAATCCTTGGCACACGTTCTTGATGCTCTTGAAATGATTTTATTTTCTGAAAAGGTTTTCTACTTTAACAAATCCAATAACATAAGGTTTAATTCAAAAAAACTTACTGAGGTGAAAAAGCAAAGAAGGTTTCCAAAACACTGACAGGTTGGTTACAGCCACACACGATCCCAATGCAGAAAATCTAATCTTGCTTTAAATCCACAATCGTGTCATGCCATCAAATCGACAAAAGGCAAAAGAAACGGCACCCATGTACCACTTCTTTGAGTAGCCCGATCCGTTAAAAAAAGAGGGTAAAGCCGTAATAACCGCAGCAAAAAAAAAGGAGAACACGAATGAAAGAGAAGACAGAATAAACTGAAGTCTCCAAAGAAAAAACGAAGTTAGCTACGTTTGCATTGGGATCAGTGTAGCCATATCCCCTGGAGTTTTAGTACTCTTGATTTATGTTGAATTAAGATGAAGTTAGTTTTAAGAAAAGTTAAGTTATTATAAAAGTTGAACTTCAGAGTAATAGAATACTTTAAGGAAAATAGCATTTTTCTTTTTTAAATAAAATAGAAGGCTCGTTCGTCAACACTCCGCCCGTCTGAAAACTGCTAGGGTGAAGACTCCAAGTCTAAGACAGCGAGCCGCCCAACTGCTCTCTTCTGCTTTATAGATCCGTTTGGCAATCGAACATCAGCGGTGCGAATAACTCCGTCTGCACCTGGGAAAACGTTAACGACTCGGCCTAACTGCCAAGTCGAGCGGACATCTTTCGGTTCTATAAGGATAACAACATCATCAACCTTGACTGGTTTCGTAGGTTTGTGCCACTTTGTTCTCCTAGTTATTTCGGGCAGATACTCGGTGTACCAGCGCGTAGTAAATTGTGCCATCAAATGTTGAGAACGACGGCTGTAAAGCTTGCTGCATACATCAGATTCAGAGAATATGCCGGGTGCTGTGACATCTTTTTCTTCCTCTCCAAACAGCATTAAGTTTGGAGTAAGTGGTTTTGGATCCTCGGGGTCGACTGGAATGTGCGTCAGTGGCCGACGGTTTATTTGACCTTGCGCTTCCATGAGAGCATTCCGCAGTACGTCTTCGCGGGGAACGATTCCTCTAAGTACAAACTCCACACTCGTCTTGATTGACCGAATAAGCCGTTCCCAGGCTCCACCCATCCATGGAGAATAGGCCGGTATAAATCGCCAAAGAATTCCCTCGTAATAAGCTGCAAATTCACTCAACGCGTCCTCTCTCTGTTTGACATCTTTCTCGAGCAGGTTCTTTGTGCCAACGAAGTTAAGACCGTTGTCGCTATACAAAAAACGGGTGACCACTCGGGTTATAAGGAAACGTCGCAATGCCATGGTGCACTGGTCCAAACTGAGGTCGTTCAGCAACTCGATGTGTACAGCTCGGAAAGTTAGGCAAGTAAAAATCATGCCATACCTCTTTATAGTTCCTCTACCAAATTTAGCGAGAAGTGGGCCAAAACAATCTACACCAACGTGAGTGAAAGGTCTGCAATTGAAAGATAAGCGTGCTTCAGGAAGATCACTCATCATCGGTGCCAAGGGTTTAGCTCTGAGACGTTTGCACATATTGCATCTTGCTCTGATCCTTTGAACTGCCCTTCGAATACTAATGACCCAGGCCCGATCTCGAATTTCTGTAATAATTGATGCTGTTCCGATGTGAAGATTGCGATCGTGAAAATGCTGAATGAGGACGTCTACCAGCCAGTGGTCTTTTGGTAGAATTGCAGGGTTGCGGGATGCATACGATGTATTTGCCTTTTGAGCTCGTGACCTCATACGAATAGTGCCTGCATCATCCAGAAAAGGTGAAAGGCCGAATAAAGAGCTGGAGCATGGAATCGGTTTCTTTGCTCGCAACAATGCCAGTTCAGCCGAGAACACATCTTGTTGAATCTTTCTAAATACCCAATCTTCGGCGCGACAATACTCAGCGGGAGTAACGAAAATATCCTTATAGCAACATCTCTTCTGGGCGATGTCTCCGATGCGAAGAAAATATGCCATGACTCTAACTGAAGAAGGCCACTTCGCCTTGAACCTCGGCAACAACTCGTCAAAAACTGCATAGATATCCTGATTTGAATGCAAAAGGACACATCTTTCTGGAGCCGCGAAGTCTTCCTCAATTACAGCTGTTTTGCTCGGTGAAATGGGCCATTCTCCAAAAGGTCGCCTTAGGAAAGCAGGACCAGAAAACCATCTTACATCTTGGTTTCCCATTGAAGGGTCGCTCCACTTGGTACCGTCATCCGCAACGTTGTCCGAGGACCTGACGTAGAACCATTGTCGAGGGGACGATGCATCTAAGATCTCCCCTACCCTTACGGCCACAAAGGACGGGAACTTGAAGGTGCTAGAGTTTATCCATGCGAGCACCGTCTTAGAATCAGCGAGAAATAAAACTTCATCAATCCTGATGGTATGCGAGCACCTAATCGTGGACGCCAGACGCGCACCAAGGACAGCAGCTTGCAGTTCTAGCCTCGGGATGGACAATTTTTTCACTGGAGCGACTTTAGCCTTTGCCATGACCAAAGAAATTTCGACTGACTCATCAAACTCGGAACGAAGATAGGCCACAGCAGCGAACGCCTTCTCGGAAGCATCAACGAAGACAACAAGACTCACCTTCGAACCGTTTGGGGACCAGGACATGTACTGACGTCCAATCTTGAGGCTTTCGATGTTCTTGAGTTCTGTTAAAAATTCCATCCACTGAGCCCGAATAGAAAGAGACACTTCTTCGTCCCAACCAAAGCCTTCACGCCAAACTTCCTGCAAAACGATTCGCCCACGGATGATGTAAAGAGAAATGAGCCCTAGCGGGTCGAAAATTTTCATAATCATTCTCAGTATTTCTCTTTTCGTAAACTTGAAATCGGGCATCAGCATCTCCTGAAGCAGCCCGTCGTCTGAGAGTCTATATGTGAAGTAGTCGAATTTCGGATGCCAGTACATTCCCAGAACTTTGGAAATGGAATTTTCACATTCGTTAGGATCAACACTTACTAGCTTGACGCTGACGTTGCTTTCCGGAACCTGCGATAAGACCTCCCGGCTATTCGACTGGACTCCTACGAGGCTAAAACTCATCGACTTGCAAATTCTAATGGCGTCTAAGGTCACAGCCACTGCCTCTTCTACGGTGTCGTGACTGTTAAAGTAGTCATCGACATATGTACGCCTGACCAAACCATCCACAGCCTCCGGACACTCATCCTTGAATAGATTGGCGTGATGATTTTTGACGAACTGCGAACAGGTAGGAGAGCACCTGGGTCCAAACATCATTACTTCCATAATGTATACAGTCGGTTCTCTGGAACTGTCTCCATCCCTCCATAAAATTCGCTGGCACTGCTGATCTTCTTCTTTGATGCGTATTTGGTGGAACATTTCTTTGACATCAGCGTTTATCGCAATCTTTCGCTCGCGAAATTTGAAGAGCCCTGCGTGAAGAGGCACCAGATTGTCAGGTCCTTTAAGCAAACGCGAGTTTAGGGAAACACCCTTTACCTTAGCCGCTACATCCGCAACATCTCGAGGCTTTGGTGGGAATTTATTGGGATTCTCGACAATAAAGGTTGGGGCGTACCAGATGCGAGGCCATTTCCGCTCGAGATCCTCCGCCGTAGCAATTCTCGCATATCCCTTGGATACCAATTCTAACATGTGTCTATTTTTCCACTCTAATAAATGTGGTTTCTTCCTTAACGATTTTTCCAAACTGATAAGCCGATTCAGAGCCATGGGGTAACTGTCCGGAAGGCGTACGTTATCAGAGTCCCATAGAAGACCGATCTCATAACGGTTACCGATGAATTTCAGCGTCTCTTTCATTAAATCCATGGCTCGACTATCCTCTCTGCTAACCAAATCACCTTTAGGAGCCATCACGCCAAACTCTTCTGTAGAGAAGTGCCGCTTTACGAGATCATGCAGCTCGTCCTCTCCCTTGATCACGTCATGAAACTGAAGTTGCATCGTAGGTCTGGAAACTTGGTGAAAACAAGATGCTCGAACTGTGGGAGCTGAGTGCCCGTAAACAATCCAGCCCAAAAGCGTTTTTAAGGCACATGGTTCTTCGTCCTTTCCATGGCGCTGACGATGACCCAACAAAAATTTAGCTTGATCAAGCCCTACTAATATCCTTGGCTTAGCATTGACAAGATCTATTAGTGGAAGTCCGCGAAGATGTGGAAAATGAGCCCTTAAGGCAGCGACGTCAACCGATTGGCTCGGAAGCTCCAAACTCTTCACTGAGTACACATCCTTGAGTACGTAGCACTTGTTGCTGTTGACCCCAGAAACAGTTAAACTAGTTCGGAAAGCATCTTCAACTCGGGATACACCTTTCGTCCATTGAAGCGTTAGTTTTTCGGGAGTACCTTCCAGACCTAACTCGTCGAAAATCCCCTCTTCGAACATAGTTAGGCACGAACCGTCGTCAAGGAAGGCGAATGTGTCTACGAAGCTTTGGTCTTTACCATGAATACGGATAGGCACAACCTTAAATAATATAGGTGGCTTTGAACCAACATGGGACGAGTTAAAGTTTGGCTGTGGAACGAAAGGCTCTGCCCCAGCGCACAACACATTGTCTTTGCAAAAAGCCAGATGCAAAAGTTCGTGATGTCGTCCTGCACAACTGTTCACACCGCACACCTTTTTCCTTGAGCAAGCCCTCCAGTCATGTTGATTCATATCCAGACAGGTGAAGCAAATCAATTTATCTTTGACGAAAGACAACCTCTGCTCTGCTGACAACGACTTGAAATCATTGCATTTTTCCAACAAATGTGATTTCCGCCCACACTTCGGACAATTGACCGCTTCTACCTGCGAAATTGTTGCGGCCTGATGTGTTAGCACTCGCTGCGGTGACTTTGAATGAGCCTGAAGTTTCTTACTGAGTCCACTCTCCAAGGGTTTAACCAGCTCCGGAGGCAAATCAGTAACTTTAGCTGTGAGAAATTCAGCAAAATCTTGCAATGAGGCCCGAGGGAGAGAGTTGAACCTATTCCGCCAGTCATGGTACAAGCTAGCCCCCAGCTTACAAGAAAGATCGGTAAGAACATACCCGTTGACAAGGTCCTCGTCTCTCTTCATAGACTTAAGATCGGCCACAAACCCATTGACCTTGACTGCCCACAGATGCAGGTTAGAATCACACTTAGACTTCAAAGGAGGAAGCTTGAGAAGGTCTGATGTCAGACCATGCACTAAAACATCAGCTCGCCCAAAAATGCTTCGCAAGGAATCCATGATCGCGACGTCATCGGACGAATACTTGAGGCGGTCGCTCACCAGCTGGTATGCCTCACCCTTCAACGCCTTACGAAGCCTAGCGACGTTCTCTTTGCCAGAAAAATTTCCCTCAATCGTTGTGGATTTAAAAACTTCTTCAAAGTAGGGCCATTCCCTTTTGTTGACTCCGGAGAAACTCGGCAGTTCTTGAACATTGCTACGGTTTAAAATTGTTAGCAGACTGGACATGTCTCCCTGTTGAATTGAAGAATCCTCAAAACAGGCTCGACGATTGCTAGTCCCGATAACAGGAGTAGACTGTTTAGGACCTTTAGAGTCTTCCCCTTGTTGTTTGTTCCGACTATTCTCCATTAACGCTTTGTGATTGGCCTGAATCTTCCGAATCACTTCCAGCCTTTCATCCGAAATCCTAATCGAAGAACGAACTGAGCTGGGCTTATCAGCAACAGACGGCATGGCGGGCTCTGAAACACTGGATAATTTTACCTTTAAACGCTCTACTTCACTCCGCAAACCAGCCAACTCTTCATCCTTTTGAGCAGCGGAAGCTTGTGCTGCAGCAGCAGCCTCCATCAACACGTCGAGCGTAACCTCCAAATCATCTGGAACATCAGAAGACTCACCGCCGGTGTTGTTCTCTTCCCCGTGCTCAGAATCTGCATCCTTTTCAGCATCAGCCGCAGCCTGACACGAACTCTCGCCACAGAACCAAGGAGTAGCCGTGTCATAGAGGCTTGGGTCGAAATTGGCACAAGAAAAATGCCACCACCGCTTGCACGTGTCGCAGCTCACCATAAGCTGAGTATCAGCTTTGCGACATTTTGCAGCACTACAACTTCGTTTCGTTCCTGTCATCTTATCAAAAAAAATAAGAACTCTCACCAAATCAAAGCCAAATCCAAAAGGCCATTTACACACAAGCCACAAATCCAAAGCAAGATCCACAGGGCAATTTACAAATGAACCTCTCAAAAATAAAATTTTATGTTGCTGCAACCCTTGTCGCCTTCTTTTGACACCCAAACAAAAATCCTTGGCACACGTTCTTGATGCTCTTGAAATGATTTTATTTTCTGAAAAGGTTTTCTACTTTAACAAATCCAATAACATAAGGTTTAATTCAAAAAAACTTACTGAGGTGAAAAAGCAAAGAAGGTTTCCAAAACACTGACAGGTTGGTTACAGCCACACACGATCCCAATGCAGAAAATCTAATCTTGCTTTAAATCCACAATCGTGTCATGCCATCAAATCGACAAAAGGCAAAAGAAACGGCACCCATGTACCACTTCTTTGAGTAGCCCGATCCGTTAAAAAAAGAGGGTAAAGCCGTAATAACCGCAGCAAAAAAAAAGGAGAACACGAATGAAAGAGAAGACAGAATAAACTGAAGTCTCCAAAGAAAAAACGAAGTTAGCTACGTTTGCATTGGGATCAGTGTAGCCATATCCCCTGGAGTTTTAGTACTCTTGATTTATGTTGAATTAAGATGAAGTTAGTTTTAAGAAAAGTTAAGTTATTATAAAAGTTGAACTTCAGAGTAATAGAATACTTTAAGGAAAATAGCATTTTTCTTTTTTAAATAAAATAGAAGGCTCGTTCGTCAACACCAACAATTCATTGTACTAAATTTTCATATGAATGCCGAGCAATGAAATTAAGGATAATGTCATTCGACGGCGAAATACACGCTGTTCAGATGCCCACCCACTTCCGGCGCGCAGAGCTACGGCAATTCAACGTTAATGTTGTGTGGCACTTTCCCTTTCGGGGCGCAAAGATAAGCACCAACCAAAGGCCTCTCGGCTAGCTCTCCCCAAAAAAAATAAAAAGAACAGGAGTCGCCCTTATGCAGGACCGCGCCGGTCGGTCGTCGAGTCGACAACGGAAATGGCTGTTGTGTACTACAGACCGTGCGCGCCCATTGTATGTCCTAATTTAGTTGGAACATGAATGGAAATCCGCTCGCTTGTTGGGCTGTTTTTAGTTCCTTTTCGACGGAAGTGTACCTTAATTATATCGCAGATACGAGGTGTAAGTCAATTTGCACAAAGGAACTGCCTAAACAAAAGAGTGCCCGAATTAATAGGCTCTGCCGAAGGAGTGTCGTTATGGCGGTGCTCATTGTTCCATGCAAGGATCTGCTGAGATGGTTTGTAACGTTTTTCTCTTGTTTTTTTTTTGCTTGTGGCCCTTTGTTTGATCAATGTTGCCTTGACGTCACAACGTTAAGGAATGCAGCACGTGTCCTTGCAAGAGAATCAAACCATACGTTCTCATTTGAGTTTTCAGGACGTACCTATATGCTCCTTTGAACGAAGTCATGACGTAAGGATGCATAAAAATAAAGTGTGTGCCAAATGGTTGAATTAGCATTTAAAACGCGTGTGTGTGCTCCACGCTTGAAAAGATGGGGATCTATATGGGATGTTTACGGGCGGCGGCGGCCGAGGGAGTCCTTTATTTGTGGCATTTTGTTGAACTTTGTTTCAGCTCTGCCGCATTTGTATTCATTTGTATAAGTTTTGTGGATGGAGGAAGAACCACGTCGACAAACAAGCAACTTGCACGTCAACGAGTGGGTTCATGAACTTGCAGTGGCAATAAGGTAGCCGGATACCAATGGAACCATATAACTGAATTAGAGTCAATCTTTGCAGGAGAGGGAGGGTTGAAAAATTTTAACGTATGCCATACCCAATGGAGCTCTTATTTGTGGGGCATATTATGGCAGTTGTGCAAATAGGGAAATTTCAAGAAGACTAAGTAAGGACCAAATGGATTTTGCATGTAAGTGCGTATAGGAACATCTTTCCAGGAGAGGACGAATTCGGCGAAAGATCTGTCGTGCACAGGAGCATAAAGAGAAATTGTGCAAAGGTAATTGCTAGGGTTTGGTTTTGCATAAAGTCGTTTCTTCTACCCTGTTTCTTTGAATGTTCATTAGATGCGGGAAGCAAAAAATAGCTACCTAGCTTGTTACTCGAATGAGTTTTATAAGAGCAATCCAACCATTTTATAATAAACTTGCCGGTCAAGGTCCTATGCATGCCCTAAAAATGAGCCTTCATGACGTTAAAGGATAAAAATCGCCAGGTATCTTGAGAAAAACTCGAGCCTATTGGAGTGACCTTGATGCGTCGTATGTGGTAAATTCTTGTCTACATTTTTAGACCCGCTACGACTCTCAATGAATGTTTTAAAAAATGGGTGGTCTAAAAACTTACAGCCTCTGCTCCTCATCCGCAATAGGTCAATTCCAGATAGAAACCTTAAGTGGAGGCTTCTTTCTGTCACTATCAAACTCAGAACTTCACTATTAACTTAGAACAGGTTGGAAAATCTTTAGACTTATGAATTGACCCTGTCTATAGACGGTCTGTCTACTTCAGCAAAGTGTTTCCGTCCGGAAAAATGTATTGTCTAACCGTGCGGGAACTTCTTGCTTAAATTGGAAACAAAATATTTCCTTAGGTTTCTGTATGGCCTGGCCAGCAGTTCATTTCGCTCACAGACAGCAACAGTTCATCCAAATTCGGCAATAAAAACACGTGTCTATGGACATCTGTGATGGACTTACCCGAATGGAGTGATAAGTTCGAGGACAATCGTTCACACTGTAATCCAACCAAGCCGGAGCAAGTAAGTTGTATTTTCTTAAATAGAAAACCAAGAAACCACCAGTTATTAATAGCGCAAACAGTAATGTATTTGCATGCGATTGCTGCAAACAATTGCAGAAGAAGAAAAAGTAATTGCTTCAAGCCATATTTGTCTTCGAACGCTCAAGTGTTTATAGCGATCGTTTACTGGCTTTTTGGGAAGAGAAATAAGCTTTGCAAACATTTTTTTGTTTGACATAAGACAGCAAAATGTTTACTAGAAATAATTTAAGTGCTTAGGTAGTTAGGAATCAGCATGCATTAGGAACTATCGTGTTTGTGAACTAAATGTTTGTAGGAAACATTTTTTTGTTTGACTTAAGACAGCAAAATGTTTATTAGAAATAATTTAAGGGCTTAGGTGAACTAATATTACTGGGTTTTTGGGAAGAGAAATAAGCTTTGCACTTAACTGCTTTTAAAACATTTTGCTGTTTGTAGTAATCATTTTTTTGTTTCACTTAAGACAGCAAAATGTTTATTAGAAATAATTTAAGGGCTTAGGTGAACTATTACGTACAGATTTGAATGGTTACTTCAGTTCGAATATTCTGAAAGGAAAGAAGCAAGATGGATCCAACGAAAGCAAGCTTATGACTTCGAGGTTCAGCATCGCAAAGACAGACTGTAGTGCAACGAAGACGCGCTTTCCCGAAGGGAATGAAAGTCCAATAATTGTGCCGCAAAAACTACGTCCGACAAGAGGAAAAGGGCCAAGATAATTCTGTCCAGAGAATTAGAGCTGAACCTGCGAAGGCTGGAGCACTGAAGTACTTCGTAATGCACGACAGGAAGATTCTGATAACGAGCCAATACTCACATGTAAGGAATCTATGGAAAAGACGACCAACATATAAGAGCGATCTCCGACAGAGGTTCTACCTTTAAGGCATCTGGGCGCAGGGAGTCGCACTGCGAAAAAATGGAAAATGCCAGATGGAAGATCTTTTAAAATGGAGCTAGTGGCCTCACAGTTTAAAACATAAGAAATTTTAAGAGACATACACGACGAAGCATCTGGTGGGCTCTCACGGGAATTTTTCACTGGCAAAGTCCGAATACCGCCGCCAAAAGCTAATGTCGGAAGTGTGCCACGTGCGCTGCTTGCAAAGGACCCAAAGTCAAAACAATTGGGTAAAGTGCACCAGTACAACCTGGGCGCAACATTTGAAAGGATCGGCGTTGACATCGCAGAACTGTTTCAGGAAACTGAAATCCAAATGTGTTTAATTCTTGTTATTGCCGACTACCTGAGCAAGTTGACTGAGGTAAACGCGATCCCAAATCAAGAGGCTAAAACCATTGTCAACCAGATAGTGGATCACTGGGTGTGTAGGTTTGACCAGCCTATGGCATCAAACCCCGTTCAAGGACGAAACTCGAAGCATCGATTCGACTATAGAAGACACGGACCACATCACTTCAGCAGTAGTCTGATGGAATGGTAAAACGGTTTAACAATACCCTAAAGAGACATCTTTTCAAAGTTATGGACGACTATATCAACAGGATTGGGATCGGCGAATACTTTTGCTTTTAATGGCTGCTTGGTAGATCTGAAAGAAAGGATCTACGACATACACCACAGGCGCAGAAGCAATACAAAATTTGCATAGTATGAAGACCAAATTTTATGCGGGAGCTGAGCAACAGAACCGGGATTCAACAAGGCAGATCTGCTATGGCTCTACAATCCCCATCGTAGAAAGGGAAAATCACCCAAGCTTTAGCAAAACAAAAAGGTCCCTACTGCGTTGTTAGGCGAATTAATGAAGTCGCCTTCCGAATCCAACGAGGACAAAGAGCAAAAATGAAAGTTGGCCAAATGGATCGCCCGATGGGCCCGTTTTGTTGCCTAGTTTTTATATGGCCTTTTCACCACACGCATGTAACGGATTTAACCTAACCGTACTACCTAACCCCAAAAAAAAAATTCACCTCCGTATTTAAAAAAAAAAGTCTTCAAGTTAGCCATCAGAGCCGGGGGCCGAGACTCAGGTGGCGCACGCAAGTGGAAGGCCAACTTCGCGAGACAGAGCTGGCTGGCGAAGCTTGTTGGCTAAAAAATTTCGAACCTAACCTTACACTAAGATCTTGACAATAGGACAAATCCGGAAAAAGTCCAATAAATCGGCACACACCATTTGCACATCGATTTTTTAAAGCACAAGTAGTCTAGATCCATAAACTAAAAATAAAAAATAAAACCGATCAAACTGTGCCATGTTACATTAGAAAATACGCGGTGCACCGTGCAGTTTGGGAACAGCTGCTCAATACTCAAACCAAGCATGCACCGGATTCTGGCAAGGGAAGGCATTGTCGTGTGCGTTCTTTAATCTTGTTATGAAGATGATGGTGTGCGGGGCAAAGATTTATACAGAAGGCACTGTCTTCAACAGATCCTTGAAAAGCCTTGGGCATATCAATGCATTATCGCCCGCTCCAACCATGCCATGAAAAACGCTTTTAGGACGTGATCGAAGAATAGGCGACGTTGGATAAGCCTTAATTCATGTTATTCACCAGCTAAAAAGCATCCGTACCCCGTTTAGGACAAAACGTCAGTGAATTTGATATAGTTTCACTCTAGGTAGTTCGACTCTAGAATCTTCGTCATACAAAGGCGCTGTCTCGGCTGGGTAAATAAAATTCGCTTTTAATTAATAATAAACAAAAAAAGCTCCATTTGTTAAAAACAAGAGACAAAGGGTAAACTCTACAAACCCAGCATTCTGACAGTTCTGCTTTGAGAAGCCGTATGCTGGGCGATAAGCAGAGAAGGACACATTATGCTCGGTCTTTGGGAGAGAATGCGCGCAGAACAAATGAAGGAGAATATACAACCACATACTCTATACCCTGTACCAAGAATGTCAGCACAACGTCAGGCTACGTTCGGTCAGTCACATCGAGCGAATAGGCGACAACGCTTCAGCTTTGAAACCTTCAAGGGCTTCAAATTCAAACCCCTAGATTCGAGACTTCTAGGATGTTAACAGGCCGAACCTCTGTTTAAAGGAGCCATCCATGCCAGATCGCTTAGCCTGTACAAGGTGCAACTGGAAGCAGGGTGCCCAGGATTGCAAAAAATGGAAGACTACTGTGAACCAGGCAGAGACTCTTCATACGTCAGTCTTCCGATAAGTACGTAAGTAAGTTAATTTCAAGTTCCTTAAAACATTTTCTATGCTCATATTCACCAGACCTTCGATGTCTAACGTCTTAGTTTTGTTCTGTGTATCGCCGGAGATGGTAGGATACACAAGAGGACCTAAACGAGGGTAACAATTTCAAATCAGTATTTAGCAACACAATTTCGGTCCTGACGTAAGCATGTTTAAAAGACACAATTTAAAGACATGCTCCAACGATACAACACTCTTACACTAGAGCCGCGGTTCCCAAACTGTGCTCCGCGGCCAACTTCTCAACAATGTATGCTGGTGTGTTGATTTCTTCACATACAAGGAGACCTACAATTTTTTGCCGAATCCGAACGGCACTTTGAGAAGTTTTTCAAGACAAATGATACTCTCGGAGGGCTTGACACACCCTCGCGGAGGTGGGGACCGTGAAAAAGAGTCCGTGCGTCGTGAAAATTGGCTTCGCTAACATCGCATCGTAGAAGCATAAACATTTTAAAGATTTTGTTAGGACATAAATGCAAGAAGAACACAGCAAAGAAATCGTTTCGGATCCCTGGGCAGAGTCCAAAGTTTTGTTGGATAAAACGAAGCAATTTATATTATCGCGTCCGCATAATATCCTTCGTTTCCCGTAAGCCTCGTATTATTGCCGGTGGAAACATAGTATAAGATTCATTGGTAAATCTCATATAAGTTTACCAGTTCCAAAAAACGATAACCAGGTACACATCTTCCCAAAATTTTACTTTATCAGAAAAGATCAAATTCTATTGCAAGTAACATACTTTAACTGGTCGACCATTTTCGTAGTAAGATAACTAAATACTACTGCTTTGTTTCCACCGGATACAAATCCGTAATTTACACAAATCTTTAACTAATCTCCAACCAGTCTAGATTTTCCATACAAATTTCAAACCTCGGCGAGTACAGAATCAAAAAAAATTCTCCTCGAAAATCTCCTCATTTAACCCTTGACAATTTTAACTTATTTCACACACATTAAGAACCAGTTTATGACTAGACAAAAACTAACCACGTATGATAGATCTGTCACAAAAATGATTTTATTGGTAGGTTAACAACGAAATAACTTTTTTGCTCCAGGGCAATGTCATTGTCACTGGCTTTCTAGAGCCATAACGACAACAAAAAGTGCTCGTGGTAAGTTAATTTTATGTTTGGCCAGTGGAGACAGTACCGGATTTTTCTTTAAACGTCTCCTGTGAATTGCAGTTTTGAAAAAACTCTTTCTACGTCACCAGCAAATGAAATTTAAGCTTGGCATTTGAAACAAATATTAAAATCTGATTTCACTAAACAGCCACACCATTCTGTTGATTCATCTTTGAAGTTTGTGCATCAGGCTCTGTGATCTGCTTTCGTACAAAATCAATATATGCATAGATTTCGTCCGTCACTATGTGATGCAGAAAAAGAATCACACATTTTAGAAGTCTCAATTTCAAATTCAACCGCATTTTACCGATTTAAGCAATTGGATCGCCAATAAAATAGAGTGGCGCAACAGCTCGAGGTGAATCAGGGCCAAAGTTGCATGCCTTGTGAAATAGGTTGCCCTACTTATTACAATGCGTTGTTATATTTTTATACCCGACCCAGGGTATATTAAGTTTGATGTATAGTTTGCAACGCAGTGAAATAATCACCGTAGACCCGTATGTCCTTAAATTTTAACTATGGATTAAACCATGTCCGTCCCTCCGTCCGTCCTTCCGTCCGTATGTAAGCAACTTTTAGGCCTTAAATTTTAAGGTAGTGAGCTGAAATTCGGTGGGTTGGCTGGAAGTCCATTCGTTCAGATCAAGTTTGAAAATTAGCTGAATCCGCCCACAGACACGCCCACTAGACCGGCTATCTCTCATTTTAAAAAATACTTTTTCCAAATTCAAGCTATGATACAATGTCGCTAACGCATTCATTTTTGGTATGTAACATTGTCTTGCAATTGTCTTTGAAAAAGCCAAAAAAATTTAGACTTTTGATTGACCACGCCCACTTTAAAAGGGATTTTAGCTTAAAATTACTGTTTTTCAATAAATATATATGAAATTTGACAAAAATTATAGGACAAAAGTTGTAGATATTGGCATTTTCTAACTTTTGCGTATATATTGTTTGTGCCTCCGCCCACTTTTGTGGGCATGGCGTTAAAAAAAGTGATTTTTTTAGTTAAAAATGCGCAATTTTAGACCGAAATGTATGCAACCACCTAGTATAAAGCATTCAACAGTTTTTTTTTTTTTATTCCGCCCACTTTTTGGAGGCGTGGCAGTATGGTCAGGTATTTTGCAATCCATCGTAGATGGACTGAAGCTTTTGCATACGCACTGTTGCACTTTCCCACTTGTTTTAAAGATGATTGTGCGCGGGACACAGGGTTATACGGAAGGCATTATCTTCAACAGATCCTTGCTAATACTTGGATATATCAATACAACACCGCCCGCTCCAACCGTGCAATCATGAAGCACGCTTTTAGGGAAGAGTCGAAGAATAGGCAACTTTGAAGCCAACGAGGATAGGCTTATATTCATGTTATCAACCTGCCAACAAGCATTCGTACCGCGTTTAGGAAAAACCGTCAGCGTTGGTAGCAAAGAATTCGCGGTAGCTAAGGAGTTTATCTATACCTTGGAGTAAACATCAAGAAGATCGAACCTCCATTTTAAGAAACAAACCGTTGCGGATACGAGAACACTTGGCCAACAACTGGAAGCAGCGTGCGCACCATCACAGAGATGGAAAGGCCACTGTGAACCGAACCATGGGCCAAGTTGAAAAGTGGCTTAGTGAGAAATTCTATAAACTAACCATATTTGGCCCTTCCATTCCCATATTCGAAGACCATTCCTTCCTCCGAATGTTTAAATGCCAGGTCAAGTAGCAAATTGTTTTCATACTTGAAGACAGACAATAATTGAAGCTGGAGCAATGGATTGAACAAAATTTTAACAGATGCCAAGCAGCATATACTTGTTGTATGGAACTAAATTTTAGAAGCCTGCATCACATCAAGTTAAGGGATTAAGCAGAGGGATAAAAGGATGAGGAATGGTAGGAAAGGAAGGTATGTTCTAAGGAGGAAGGTGCCATTTTAAGGGGTTACTGAGGCGGGTAGTGTAACCACGGAGGGTGGATTTTGACTGGCAAAGACTGGCATGACTTTGTTACGTCTGCCAAGGGTCAAGTTCCCGACGAGCTAATAAAGCCGTAACAAGCATGCCAGCGAAGACCCAGAGCTAACCAAAGGCAGCGTATCGAATGGCTGTCAATCTCGAACCTTTAAATAAAGTTGAAAAATTTCGAATTAATATTTAACAACGCAGTTTCTGTCCTCGGCATGAGACGTGAGAAAAGTCCCATAAAGTGTCTTTAAAAGACCCGAGTTAAAAACATGCTTCAACGATATCAAGTTTTGTTATATTTCTGCAAAGCCAAAAGCCACCCCAAGGAGAGTCATTTTAAATTCTCATTAGTGTTAGGTCTACTCATGAACGCAGGGAATTTATTCTCTGATCTTGATTACCGTCGTCGGTGCTTAACCGATTTACAAACACATCATAGCCAGGGTTACCTGAGTAAGTATAACCTCTACCCCCATTTAGCCGCTCCCAAGCCGCCCCTTTAAATGTATTCGATTAAAAATCAAATGAAGGCAATCACATCACGGAACTCAACTTCCATTTGAATGGGTTGAAAGCGTTTGCGTGCGACAAAATCTCATTTAGCTTCCACATCCTTTGGATGCGTGTCAAGTCGATTGATATGCATAGCTTTACCTTTACGAGCATGATTCAATTTTGCCACCCTCCAGCCAGCCCCATCATACATGAACTTCTCCATGTGTGTAATCGTGTATGTAAATCTATTTATTATTTGAGTCAACTTTACTATAAAACGGCTGGGAGAACTGGCAGCGCGAATGGGCTGTAAGGATCATAAATAAACATGAAAACGTCGCAAAAAATAATTTTATTGCAATTTTAATAGGACAGGATTGATGGCAGGGGGTGGTGGATATTCGATATGATTGTGACAACGATTCGCACATGTGGCAGGGGATGTTTTCACCCCCCTCGAACAAGTTATCTGATAACTTGTGTTCGAATTAATGTTTATTCAATACAAGTTGCAGGATTTAACAAAGTCATTGTTTATAAGCTCTTTCCGCATTTGATTCTGGAATTTATGAGTATTTGCGGTCGTCATTCATGTGTGTTTTTCGATTAAATATTTGGTTCGAAATTATACCGAGTTACCTGCCACATTTACCAAGTCTGGCTTTTAGATTTTGCGGCAGATTGCAAAAGGATTAAGTTTATATCATACTACTCACCGTTTTAATCCACCGATTCCAACAGAATTTAAATTCATCTCGGCTGATATATCCATCACCGTTGATGTCAAATACTGAAAATATTTGGTCCAATCGATCCGCAGGTACATCGTATATGTGTCCTTTATCATTGCGAAACAGGGCACGGCAGATGAGGGTGAACTCCACCAAGTTTAGACGGTCGTCACTGAAAGCAGATAGAAGGTTTTAGAACAGGAAGTCATATTGACCTATTTCTACATACAAAAATCAATACACCAAGAGTGGGAAGGAAGTTTGGGTCCTTTTTTTAAGTAAATTTTAGGACGATTCCAAAAAAATATCACTTGACATATGGATGGGTGACTAAAACTACTGCTCATCAAGGAAAAAATCGAAAATCACTATACACTATAGGAAAAGGAATAAATTTAATCATCCTCGAAGACCTCATCCCCATCCCTCTGCCTAAAGTTCGTTCGTAAAGTCTCTATACAACTTTAAGAACACCCTTGTACTGAACTGCCAGTTCTTTGGTTGGTGTTTAGTAATCCTTGAGGAAGTTTCTAAAGCAATTTGTAATAGCTTCCTTTCGGTTGAATGTCCTTGTTATTTCTTGCTTATGTTAAAGTTTTACGCCATCAATTCTTATCACGGAAACTTTGTTGAACAGTTGGCTACACTTAGGAGACTATACATATATGGATGTATGACAAGAAATTGGTATGACATGCCATTCAACACCAAGTGCTTGAACAAGTTACACGTCGTACACACTACATTGTGTAGTTGCTTTATAGTTGCTTATAAAAGGATGTGGGCGATTCTATTTTTGTTTATGTCGTATTTAGAGAAGCGATGTAATTGAGTTTAATTAGAAACAGGTAATGCCTACAGGTAGTGGCAGCCATACTTATGAGGGTATATAGGGGTTCTGCAATTAAACTTTTAAGGATCTTAAAAGGCACATTATTGTTTGATTTGAAACTTTGTAGGACCTGACTTTGACCTACTTTAGTTTAATATAATGCATACTAGAAAGCAAAGGCCTAGCACAAAACAGAGGAGATATATAGGTATATTGGAGTCATTTGTCGGAGGTTGCTACTATCCGATGGAGCACTCAGACACAACTACTGGTCCATTGTACTACCACGCGGACACCTTACTTTAATGTATTAAGTTTAGCCGTCTTTCGAAGAGAGATGAGAAGGAGCTTTAGTGATGAAGAGCTTAGGTGTTCGGCACTCACCACGTCAGCCCCAAAGATCCGCCACCTGATGCGAGCAAAGGCAGGACAACTACAGAGGAAGTCTTCCGTCGTATCGTCGTCCTCTCCACAGGCAGGACAGGTAGTGGTTTCGCTCAAGCCTAACTAAGCCTAACCAACATTCAAGTGTCTAGCAAAAGCTTGGTGGCCGGTAAGGCACAAGAAGAAGTCTGCAATCGATTCTCCTACCGATAGAAGGAAAGACGCTGACCCCTCGCAGATGTCCGGTCGTACTAGTGTGACCTGGAACCCAAACAAGGTTCACTGCATTTAGCCTTCCGACTAAGTTCAACGAATACTTGAGTTCGATCACTATCTTGGACGAAGAGGGTTGAGCAACGCATTCAGAGCGGCTTGGCTGTCACTGCAAACGCATATGTTTCTCGCCCTCCACCTGTTAGTCAAAATATAGCGCATAGAAAAATAAAAGTAGAGTGGCGCAACAGCTCGAGGTGAACCAGGGCCAACTTCTCAACAGTGTATGCTGTGTGTGTTAATTTCTTTACATACAAGGGGACCTACAATTTTTTGCCGAATCCGAACGGCACTTTGAGAAGTTTTTCAAGACAAATGATACTCTCGGAGGGCTTGTCAGATCCTCGCGGAGGTGGGGGCCGTGAAAAAGAGCATGTCTTTTTTTTCAGGTGACGATGGCAGGATTCGAACCCAGACCTCCGGCGTAGTAAGCACACACACTAACCACTATGCCACGGCACCCCACATATAGCGCATAGAGTATAGCGAAAATCTCTGCTTGGAAGACAGGGGCATGTTCTCGCTTTCCACAAAGACTCCAGCACCAGACGCCTGTCCGGTTTTGGATACATCCGTGAAAATACGATGGCACTCTTGCCCTGACTCAGAGTCTGGCCGAAGCCATTTCATCACCTGAGGAAAGTCGACTTGGTAGTTTTGTCGCAAAAGAATTTTTGGGGTCTTTGCGTCAGAGGGCATGTCCATAAGTCAGGGGTCGAAGGACAATTCTTGAACGAGTTCTTCAAAATTCCAATTCATGTGGTACCAAAAACCACCTATCTTTAAGCGTAAGATGGTTTTCAGCGTACACCCATGATAAATATATCAAGGGGGGGGGGGGGAGGTTCATCAGAGTACCTTGAGCAGAGACAGGGGTACTAGGGAAGGCCCCTGTGCAGCCAAGACAAGCCCTTATTTGGAGTTTGGCAAAAGAGGCAGTAACACGTTTCCGCGAAAGCCTGTTCCACCAAACAAACGATGCATATGAGAGGAGTGGTCTTACCATGGCCGTATAGATCCAGAGGACCCTTTTCGGAGATAGGCCCCATGTGTTGCCAAAAGCCCCTTTTCGCTGCCAGAAAGTAGACAGTGCTTTTTCGGTTTTGGATTCAACATGCTTGGAACAAAGTAGTTTTCTATCAAGGATTACTCCCAAATATTTGACTTCATCGGATATCGGGATAGTGACACCTTTAAGCACGAGTTGAGTCAGACCAGTGATATTTTTCCTTCTCGTAAAGAGAAAAACCGTAGTTTTCAGAGGATTCACTGAAAGCCCATTCCTAGTGCACCAATCATTGATCAAGTCCAGGGATCTCTGCGCCTGAGAGCACACAGTCCCTAGGTTTAAGCCGACAGAAAGAACGGCGACATCATCCGCGTAGGCTTGTGTGTAGGTTCCAAGAAGGTTGAGAGCCGATATGAAAGAGTCTACCACCATGCACCATAAAAGGGGAGACAGAACGCCACCTTGCAGACAGCCCCTGTTTACCCCAGTTATGACGCACTTGCCACGATCTGCCTCGGTTATCAGCGTCCTGTGCATTAGCATTGCCCTTATCCATTGAACTAATGTTTCATCTACACCGTGTTGTCTGGCTGAGTTGCACATGCTGTCAAACGTCGCGTTATCAAAAGCAGCCTCAATATCGACGAAAACGCCCAGCACGTACTCCTTCTGGTCAAAAGCACATTCAATCCTACCAACAAGGTTTTGAAGCGCAGTTTGGCAGTATTTTCCGCGCTGATAAGCGTGTTGCATCTCAGAAAGAGGATGCAATCGAAGAACAACCTTGCGTACGCGCAGCTCAAGCAGTCTCTCAAAGCTTTGCAGCAGGAAGGAAGATAGACTTATGGGTCTAAAATTTTTGGCTAGGCTATAGTCAGACTTACCAGGTTTTGGTATGAATACGACTTTAACCATGCGCCCAAGGGTGGGAATGTAAGCCAAGTCAAGGCTTGCAGTATATTGGAGTACTTTGTTTTTAAAAGCAACGGATTGTTTGAAGAGAGAAAGGTTGTACTAAGGTTAAGAAGAAACTTAAATATCTATCTCGACTCGAACACTGCCTTTTGCGGAATAAAGTGGTTCTAGACAGCAGACCAGCAAAATCCTGAACTGACAAAAAATTAATTAAGTTAGGGAGCATGGAAAACAGGGCTTAGCGTTGGAGAAAAAAATAGCTCAAGAATAGATGCTAGCATCGAATACGGACTCTTTGATACTAGTTTCTTTTGCCAACGGGCACAATACGTACTAGCCTGAGCCTATAGAAAACTACAACACATCCTAAGAATTTTTCGATTTTTCAGCCATAAAGGATTCAGAGCTTACAGAAGAGCAGAGGTTCTGCCAATAAACTAAAAAGCAAAAAACTCGTCTTTTGGTTCTTAATAACACAAGTCACAGTCCCATGCGTTTATAGCAGCAGCTTCGCTGTGTCATGCGCAATTGGCGCAGAGCTGCTTTACACCAAAAGGTAAAGTAGGATCACTTGAATATTTTGCAAAATCCTTGTCGCTCGCACATATAGCTCACATCTCAAGACGTTAACGGCTACCCTCTACAATCCACACGGTCGCAAAGACAAAAACTTCATCGGCTACGCCATCTGGACTTTATTGCATATCGTTGCAGGCGACTGGCCATGCGGTTCGTAGCAGCTGCAAGCTCCAAGATCAAGACAGTCTGCTCAGAACAGATAGGATCAGTGAGTTGAAAGATTACATTTCTTAATCTTGTTCTTCCTGAGTTGCCTGAGTTTGAACATTCGCCAAAGCTCGTCAACAATGCTCAGGGCCAGTTTCTTGTGGATGACGACCAAATTTTTCACATGCGGTGCGCGGCAGTGTTGTGCTGGACTTTTGAATGAACAGTTTCCCATTAGGCAACACTTTCCAGAAGAAACCACTCCCAACTGGAAAGAAGTACCAGACATCACAGTCGAAGAGGTTGGGAAGGCGATTAGGTACTCCAAAAAGAAAAAGCGGTTGGGCCGGATCAAATACCCGCAGAGTTCTGAGAAAAAATTAGAAAACAGCGGGTTCAGATGGCTCACGACCTTCATCTTCAAATTAATAAGATGGGATCCAATGCCTGATAGTCGAGGGAAAGTTATCTACTTCCTTTGTTCAAAGGAAAATGTGATACACGAAGTTGTGACAATTTCTATCGAGCTGATGCCCCACACAATGAAGATTGTCGAGCGGGTACTAGATAGTCGACTGCGAAAAATAATAAGGCTCTCTGAGGATCAGTACAGGTTTGTCGCGGGCAAATCAACCGCATCATAATGGGAAAAAATCGTGTTGCCCTAAAAGATAGGCATATGGTGATGGTCGAGTTTGAAAAAGATTTCGAAAGACTTCAACGAGCTCTGATATGGATGGCGCTAAGAAAAGGAAGAGTTGCAAAAGCCTATACGTATGGATGATCATTAACATGTGTGATGGTGTGAAGACAAGACTATAAGATGTCCTTCCGAAGTCGCTTAAGAGTTCCCAATTTAAGTCGGTGTACACCAAGCAAGCGTTCTTAGACTTTTGCTTTTCATTCAGTCCTTGATTGTCTGCTTGAGTGAAAACTGACGGACCCTAAAGTACATGAGTTGTTCCTCGCTAACGATGAGGCCATTCCAAGTGAAGATCAAACATTCTTGAAGCGAGCACTTGATACATGGATGGTGGATGTTTAGGAGGGGAATGGGTATCGTATTGCCCAAAAGAAGACAGAGTATAGCTACATATCTGTGCTATGCTGATTCTCTTTCCACCCGAGCCAATTCCAGACATTAAAATGAATGGAAATGGGCTGTCCATGCTGCGATCAATGATCTATAGCGAAGCAAGCTGCGATGACAACTTCAATCATCGCGTTAGGGTAGGGTGGATAACGTCGATTAGAAAACCGCTATTATCTTAATAAATCTAAGCTGCAAAAATGGCTCACAGATATGGTTCACGAAGTTTGGCAGCTTATGAAATGTGACAGCAAATTAATAGCAGCTGCGATGAATATGCTTCGTATGGCAGCAGGAGTAAAATAGCTCGATGGAATAAAAAGAACGATGGTCCGACGAAACCTTCACGTAAAAGAACCTGTCTCCAGGAAGTGGACGTACTCCCTTTTTCATGCATTTTTGGGATTTTTGTTTTCCGAAAATGCGTCATCAAGGCAGTAATAAAACTCTTTCGGATTAAGCAATTGTTTTGCTTTGAATAACTTTATTAGTTTGTTCAATGTCAGCCTTTGGACCAAGTGGCTCAAAAGTTATCTGGCCTTAAACACTTCAGAAACCGCATTCTCAAGGCTTCATTTCGGACAAACGTTTTAATATTTTCAAAAAATCAAATTTTTGATAATTTACTTGACCCGGATTGTCCATTTTTGGAGATCTTGACAACAACAAAAAATATAAGTACGAAAAAGCATTTCAGTCATTTTCACATCGAACTTCAAACGGTAACTAAACCGTTATGAGGCTAAGAAAAATTATCAATATAAATTTATCATTTTGCTGTGATTTCGAAGTTAAAAAAAACTTACCGCCCAACTAACATACACTTGGGAGTTACAATCTAGAAACGTCGAAATAGCTCTTATTAGACTCTTATAGCGCTCTTGCTATTCTTCGAGCATAAAATCATGTTATAAAAAATGATCTTGCAGCTCTCTTGTTAAGAGAGTATCACTCCTATAGCGCTTAACTCTCATTACAAGAGTATATTTAGCTCTTATAAAACTCTTCTCACAAGACTTCAACTCTTGTAGATTTTATGTTTTGTAATAAGAGTCTTATAAGAGCTTAAATCTTGTAATAAGTACGCAACTCTTGTAAGGAGAGATTGGCTCTGTTAATGAAATCTTTAATCTTATAGGACAACTGAATTTCTTCGACAATTACCATTTGACAGATTCACATTATATTTTTTCCAAAACATTACATTTATTACAACTAATTGGTACCGTCAAGGCAAACAATGCAAATAATGTAAAAAATGTTGATGCCCTTGATTTTTTCAGAAGCAAAGTGCTTAACTTAGCTGATATATTTTTAACCGCACCAGGTTTTAGTGGTTTATAATAATGCAAGAAAACCGTTTTGAAAAGTTAAAAATACAGTGATGCCATAATGAGTTATAAGAGGGCCGTCGTACAGATCGATTTTCATTGTTTTAAGGATCTTGTTCCCTTTCAATGTACAAAAACTGCTCTTGTAGCATTAAGTATATCTTCCTGTCTTTTTGGCAGAGGTAGCAATGAGAATGCAGCTCTTAAAGCAAGAAATTAATCAGAGGCCATTTTACGCGTGTAGGGCTCTTATAAGACTCTTATGACACTGTACAAGAGTGAAATCTTAAGAGCTTTACTCTTTAGAGTTCTATACGATCTTAAATTTTAGTTGGGCGTGTAGAAGTTAGAACGGGCATATGATGAACGCACGGACAACTTAGCGATACCATAAGAGGCCCTTTTTAAATTTTTGCATGAACCGCTAAAAGTAAACGCTTCACAGAAAAAGAATTTGAACTGCGTGAGCAAGGCTAAGAAATATCAGATTGAACTGCGGCTTCTTCTCAACTAAGTGAATAGTTTCTAATAGATCAAAAAAATCCACGAATAGCTGGTCAGTCTCTTTAAGCCTACTCACTGGCAATTATTACGGAAGAGGCTGGAGGATGATTTGAAACCTAACCTCAAATTATCGGTGAAGGTGTGTGCACTTAGCCTGGAGTCAGATGATGCGTCCTTCCAAGCCGACGATAACAGAAATGAAGGCATGAACTCTTTTTTCCTCATTGGAGACTCCAATTATTCCAATTATTTGATTTTGAACAAACAGCACCTTTACCCTGATCAGAAGTCTGAAGAGTTTGTTGGCCTTTATTAAACTAGATATAAAACGTGTCCTACACAAAAAACACGTGGTACTGGAAGATCTAAATCAGCCTGGCACGCAACGAAATATTATCGGCACGTCATCAACTGAGAAATTCGATTCTATACCCTTGAGTGGCAGCATCTGTCTTCGTTGAGATTATAAAGTGTTTCCACCGATCAATAATCCGCGTCTAAGACAAATTTTCGCTGAATCTTCTATAACGCCTTCAGCCCAATGAATCCGTTGAACCCGTAACGTCGAAGTACACAACTGACAACTCAGTGAAATACACACGTTCTTATGGGAAACGACGTTCGTCGCAAAGTTCTTCTATAGGTCCCTTCACATAAGAACGTGTACATTTATCTCAGTTGTCAGTTGCGTACTTCTCCGTGACGGAAGCAACCGTTTCATTGGGCTGAAGGCTTAATTCGCGAAATTACCCATACGTATTTTAATCTCTTCACGAAGAAATTAAAAATTAATCGCGTAAAAAATTTCTTCCACGCATGAATTCTTAAAGGCATTGTCACAAAGCTGCGTTGCGTCAACGTTGATTTGACAGCTTAAAATCAAACACATTCCATTCAATGGGAGCTACCACAACGTTGCTTCGACCATCCGTCGTTAAGTTTTTTTAAGGTAAGAAAGTTGTGAGAAAGCACAAAAATTTAACACGATGAATTTTTGCGTGTTTTTCGACGTTTCTGTGAACTTGGAATTGTTGGCATTCGCGGTTGTTTGAGTTCTTGTTGATTTGTTGGCATTTTTTTATGGTTTTTAATCGTTCTTCGAATGGTATCTTTTATTTGCTTTACAAGCAACGCGAAGGTGAAAGGACAAAGCAAACAACAGCGCAGCTTTGTGTCACTGCCGTAAAGGCTTTGTCACAAAACTGCGTTGCGTCAACACTAATTTGGCAACTTAAATTTAAACACATCAAATTCAATGGGACCTATCTAAACGTTGCTTCTACCATCAGTCGTTACGTTTTTTAGACATTAGAAATTTTGAAAAAGCAAAAAAAAAATGATGAATGCGTTTTGCCGTTTCTGTGCAGCTGGAATTGTTGACTTCCGCTGTGTTGTGTACCGTTGTTGTCAATTGAATGTCTTTCTTATGATTTTCAAGCAACACAGCTGGAGGTAGGAATATTCCGATCGATCTTATTTGTACTACCGCGGCATGTAGTATGGAAAGAATATTCTGAACGGATAAAGAAACGCAAAACGGAATGAACGGAATATACCGAATGATTAAAAAACCGCAGACTTTTCGAAGAATAGTTGAACGAATAAAAAAACGGCACCAGCCTTTAATCAAGCCGTACAGTATTCTACGTATTCTGTTCCCTTTTCTAACGAAACAAATCAAACATTTATTTTTTTGACAGTTGGGTATCATCAACTCAGCTTTTGTGTTTGTTCTCTTGCCTAACAGCATTATGCGAAACGGTTGACTTTGCTGTTAATATGGATGTGGTTGGACCTGTCAAAATACGAATGCACTGAGGAATGCAAACTGCAACCATTGAATAAAGAGACAAGGAATAGCTCTTTTTCACATATACAGTGTGTGTGAGTGAAGCATTTATTTTGACATTAGTCGCCCCATATCGGGTATCGACTTGTAAGTGAATGTATCGAATGTATCACGAATCGAGGTACAAATGTCGCCTTAACTCAGGAATGTTAAACAAAAGTAGAGCCAGCTTGACATGCCTGGTTGAACACATAAGTAGTCCGCACTGACACAACTAAAACTGATGCTTCACTTTTCCCCAAAAACACCACTTCCTTGTCTCTTTATTCAATGACTGCAACGGAATGATTGATTATCGGAATCGGAATGATTGATTATAATGTTGATACTGCTGGTTGATGTTGACCAAGTTGTCATCATTTCTATTTTTGTGTTACTTCGTTTTATAGATTGAAA
The DNA here is from genome assembly GCA_947623515.1 of Neoascia interrupta. Taxonomy (NCBI): domain Eukaryota; kingdom Metazoa; phylum Arthropoda; class Insecta; order Diptera; family Syrphidae; genus Neoascia; species Neoascia interrupta. The sequence continues at coordinate 111,731,943 of OX392464.1, forward strand.
AAATCGATGCCAATCAAATATGAGTTAAATTATTTTTGATTCTGCGTTGCCCGGAAGCAAAAAAAAACTCTTCATCTTCTTAATCTCTGTTTTACGTGCGATGGAAACACACTGGTAAAAACATGAAGACTGCATGTTGGCCCGCCAAAGGCACTACAAAGTTTTTATTTTCTTAATGGGGCTCTTTTCTGGCATGGGGCTCTTAAAAGGTTCGCCATCCCTGGTCTAAATCATGGTGCACAGGATGATTTGAAATTTTCGAGTTTTTAAAATAATTCCTTGTGCTTTTCAAATTGTACTCAAGCAGCAGTATTGCTTCGGCACCAATCAAAACTGATAACTGGCAATGAGAACGATAACATCAGGACGCTTTTGATAAATCATCATTTGACACGTTTTAGAAAAGTTTGAACAAAAGAATGACGGATTTTACCATGGGCAGTCATTACTTCCGAAGAACTACGTTTGTGGACTGCGGCCAGTTGGAGTAGCGACTGCTGTTGACTGCTTCAAACACGGCTTCAAACACCTCCAAAGAAAAATAGTCAACCTGGCAGAGGTTTCTTTTATTCGTCTTGGCCACATAACTTGCTAAATCTTGCTCATTGAAGAGCGACATGCTTGCAAATGCCACAATTGTTTGCCATTTGGGATGGCCCAGGACAATCAGGGCAATCAGCAAATAAGATTCATGGGCAAAAATTCAACATCCAAAAGGTTAAGTCCAAGTGCGGCGCACCTCTTAAAATCCAAAACCTCTTTCGGATTAGCTAGGGAATAACACTTGAAGCTATCCTTTCTCCCCACACTCTTAATAGGAAAGTAGAAAGGCTAATGGCGATGGTTTTGACCGATGATGGTTTGAAACGAATTGATGCTTGACATCTGTCACTTTATGAAAAGTTCTTCCTTTTCTGTAAAAAAAAAATAGGATTTGATACAGGCACCTCCTACGGGCCCAAAACATTAATCTTGTCGTTGGTTTTATCAAAGAATTTTAACCACACTTTTTATGGACATGTTTTTCGATAACTTTTCATTATGGGCCTAGAGAAGCGTCAAGTATCTCGAGTACAACGAAATGGTAAAAATACTGACGTGATGTTCTTTTAGTTATGTAATAATAATTAAGATTAACCTCAAAGCACATATATAGCGTTAATTGCATTTAAGTTAATTCGTTAATTATTATTTAATTAGTTCCGCTCCCATCATTCAGATTCTGAATCGCTACAAATTGTTACAATTACTTTTATCAATTCTCCAACCGCTTGTAACTACAGGAAATTAAACTATTGTTAACACACACTTAAATGGCCACAAATGATAGGCCCATGTTTTAAATTCAATTTTGTCAATTTTTTGTCTATTTTAATAGTAAATCACTTGTGTTAATTTTAGAGTAACCATATCCACAATACATTTAAAAATAACATTTAAAAAAAAAAACAAGAAGTTCACTTTACTTACCCATCCTTATCGAATGCCGTGAAGCAGGCATCCATTGCTGAACCGTTCCGATCGTCGACGTCAATTGGCGGGGTTGGTGAGTCCATAGCCAGTTCTAAGGGCTGACTTTTCAATTCGACAATTTGCTGCACAAAATATTCCAAAAATACCAACAACAAACATCATATATATGTACGTAAGTGAACTTTGCATTTACAATTACATTTAAAAGAAATTTGAAGGTTAAGCAAAAAGCCTTAAGGTACATACACAATGGGGTAGTTCCGAAAAAAAATATAAAATAAACAACGAAATCGAGAAAAAAAGAAGAAGAAAAAAAAATCAGCCCAAGACCAAGAGTGAATTTGCACGAAAGCCCAGTTCCGAAGCGAACAAAGTGAACACATGCAGTGGATGAAGGCAGCTTTTGAGATTATTTCGAGCTATTTTCCGGTTCGATAAATTTATCGAAATAACAGTTTTTTCCACACCGCTTGGGTGGTTGCCTAGCGCTACGCTTTTGTGGTATGGTTTTCCACTTGGCTTAGTTGCTTCTCATGTAAAAAGTAAAAAAAAAGCATATAAACAGCAAAGAGGAAATAGGACTTTAATTTACCTGACTTTGAATGAAGTTCATTATAATGTCAAAGTTAACGGGTGTGCTGCGGATGCCTCTTTGTTTTAACACACCAACACGAGAGTCAGGATGTGTCAGATAACAGATTGGCTTTGCGCTAAAATATGGCAATGCGGTGTTGTTCTGACACGAACTTCGAATGCAGGGCGGGTTTCTAGTCTTCGGCTTTTTATAAATGACAGGTCATGCTCAAGTGAGCTAGAGGAACGTGCGGGGTTATTACTCTTTTGAGTTAGATTTTCCGCATCATTGATTGCTAATTAGTTTGGTTGTCTTCGCTAATTGATTGATTTAGCTTCAAAGGGGGATTTTGTGGAAAATTGTTACCGATACATTTGCATCGCTCAGACAAACTATGGATTAAACTCTAGTCTCTGATTTGTTTAACGGCTTGAGTTAAACCCTCTCCATGAAATTGTTAGTTTAGCAAACTACTATGCAAGAGGTGACGGGTTTAAGTCGCGGTGGGAACAATCTCACTCTTTGCTCCCTTTTTATCACCCTGAAGAAGCATCGAAGGTCAATATTCATGCCACTTAAGTTCGATCTCAGCACTGGTATTGTTGCCTGACGAGTTTATAGAACATCCAAGGTAGAAAAAAAAACTAGTTACTTTCATATCTATTCTTATAAGTCATAACTCAATTTTAGGGTGGAAACATTAGAAGTTCCCGAACGAAACTACTTCTTGGCTCATTCAGAAACTCTAAGGGCCAGTTTTTCCGTGCGAGATTATCCGAGCTGCGTTGATTAACTAAGCTTAGAAATGAGTTTTTCAGTCGATTCAATCCGGGTCCAATCTCGGTTTTACTGGCCAAATTTGGTGGGTTAATCCCAGATCAAACTCTGGGAGAGCAAGTCGAGCTTCTTTGCCTCTTTTTTCTGTGTGAAATGGCAGTTGCTTTGCGTGTTTCTGTGGAAAAATGCTATTTGAGCAGAATCTGGAGAAAATTCAAACTTCATTGTTTATATTTTCTATGAAAAGTGACAGTTGGTAGAGTCGAAATCTTGAGTCGGAGATATTAGCACAAACTGGCACTTGCAACTCAGTAGAGACATTGCCTGACCTGACACATCCGCATGCAGGCTGTGTATGTTTACACACATTGAAGGGTGTTTGTAAACATTTTTTGCCATTTCGGAAGGGCGAGAGATCTCACATGACACATGATACTGGGCCTTTGTCAAAACCCTCACGGAGGTCGAACGATTAAAAAATCTTTCATTGCCCCGCTTGAGGTTCGAACGCGGGACCTCGCGTACTTTGGCAAACTAACCACGGCCACTGCCTGTCTTAAATCAACATTATTTTCTTTTATAGTTTATTATTTAAAGAAACCACAGAGCGAGGGCGGCTAAATGGTTCTTCCATCGTGTCCGATCCTCCGTCACCAACTCAATAACAGGCGCGATTCCCAGGCAAATCGCGGAGATGTTCTTAACCTGATAGCTTCACTTATTTCTTGACCTACCAAGTGGGCGACGCGCTCGGCTAGCATGACCTGTCTATGAAGTCTGTAGGGGATGCATGCGCACAAAGTGTCCAAACCATCGTAGAATTGATCGTTCCACTCGTAGATGTAGCTGCTCAACATTGGGATTCGAATACTGACGTTTATTCCTTCGAGTAACAAGAGCAACGCACCTCAGAAATGTCATTTCGGCAACTCGTAACTGCGAATTCAGTGAGATTTTGATGGAACGAACACTGAGTTAAAAACTGAAATCTTTGCTCTCACTCCAAGCTCAGCGTTACAGTTCCTTTGCTATGGCTCCAGCTGGGCCAAGGGGTTAACTCAGTGTCACTTCTCTCACCTGTCGCAAAAAAGACCCCGATATATTTAAGGTTCTCCGCCTGTTTTTAGTGGGACTTCTTTTATGTGCAGATTACACAGCACAAGAGTTCGGGAAACAACTCCGAAAACTTCAGAACATCCTTTTTCGAGACTGCGCCATCTAATCCATTTATGCTATGAAAAGGCGAGACGACAGAGCACGGCCCTGACCAAGTCCAACGCACACATCAAAAGGATGAGATTTTACGCAATTTATCTGCACACAGCTTCTACAGTTCCCATATAAAGGCTGAATGGCTCTCAGAATAGGTCTACTCAGCGCATATAGTCCTGCAAAACTCTTCAGAGATTATCCCCAGATACCCGCTCATAGATGGGGATTTTTCAAATTAACAAAACATGCGTAGCCCGGTTTGACAGTTCCTTTGGTTGCGCCTTTATTAGACCACTCGAACCTTTGTTGCGGGAAGTTCAGTCCCGCAACAAAGGTTCGAGTGCGGCTTTGGAACGCGTTTCAGCACCTTTGCGAACACTTTTACCAGAAGATTTAAAACACAGGACCTTACAGAAATAAAAACAGAAGAAAACGAAACCCCTACGCCTTGCCTCCTTTTTTCAAAACAGGCACTATAACTCCTGTTCGCCAATGGCTAGATGATTGCCGCGCTTCGCCAGGCCGCCATAATGACATGTGTAAGCCAATGAGCACCTTCTTCACCCACTGACTAAACCATTTCTGGCCAGATTTCATTATCTTCAGCAGACATGCGAACTTTAAGCGATTAAAACGCGGCAGTGACTTCATCTACTGTGCGACTATTTTGAGGCCCTAATCTCGTTAGCAGTGGGATCGCCATATTCAGTGCCCTGTTGTAGGTTGAGCAGTCCCAAAAAGTGTTCACTCCATCTGCGTAAGACATCGCTTCTTTCTTTTGAAGGAAGTGTGCCATCTTTGGATTACGATCCTTGTACGATGCAGATCTGTAACAGTGCTTCTACCTCTCGCCGAACTTTTCCATGAGTAGAGGTAGAAGCACTACCTAAGGTATAGAAGCTAGAGGTATTATACTACTAGAGGTTTTCCATGAGGCTGTTCTGACTGCCGTATTAAAAGATCTTCGGGACTCATTGTACCGGGCTCGGAAAGCAAAATTCCTGCATTGATTCCACACAAGAAGAGAGCCGACTTCTTTTCTCTAACGACTTTTTGAACTCCAGGTAGTTTAAACCACGCAGATCTTTTCTCACCTCCAGACGCCACACCAAGCCGCTTTACTCCACAAACATTTCTTCCAGAGGCAATTAGTGCCAAGGAAAATAGCTTCCATGCTTCCTCTACATTTAAAAGGCCAGTTGGAATTAGTTGTTCTACGAAACGTGCCATGCAAATCGTTCTCTGCAGTCGGAGTCAGCATCTTGTAATCTTTCCACCAGTCCTGGTTTAAGCTTGGGCTGTAAAGGAATTCTATCACTGAAATGCACACAATGCGAGGTGGTAATCACTTGCTCAAAACGGACCATCACAAGTCATGGTACCACAAAGAAATCTATCAAAGATCTCTGACTTGAGCTGCGCCGGTACCAAGTGTATTCGTGGATGTATTTGAGTGGAAAAAAGCTGCTCATAAGCACAGCAAAAGTCCAAACATTTGGTCTCCGCTCCTGTTTCTACCCGGGCCCCAATCACACTCCTTTAACTTCTGTTGGCCGCATACTCTGACTCCCGGTTTTGTGCATACACCTGCAATAAAGCCAAAGTCGATCACTCAAGCTTTAGCTTTCAGATCATAGGTCTCCCCCCTTCCTGGCCTCAAACCGAAATAAACCCCAAAACATTTGGCATAAGCATAAATGCGCCTATGCACAGTCATGTCACGTGAGACTACAGACCAGAAGAGCCTCCACCATTAGGGAAGTGTATTGTTCCTTTCCACTTATTCGAGGAGATGCCATTAGCATAGAGCTTAACTTTTTAGCCTTCTCAATCAGTTTTATAGTTCCTTCTCCGTAAGCGATGAGACATGCCAAGTTTCAATTCTAAGTTGGTGCCGTTGTCGATTTAAAGAATAACCACCTAAGCCCTCATTTTGACTAAGCGCTGCCTCGCAGCGAGGTGATTTTTGGTACCACACGCATTACAATTTCGAAGAACTTGTGCGAGAATCGTCCTTCGACCCCTGTCTTATGGACATACCCTCTGACGCAATGACCCCAGAAATCCTTTTGCGACAAAGCTATCAAGTCAACTCACCTCAGGTAATGGAATGGCTTCGGCCACACTCTGAGCCAGGGAATGAATGCCATCGTATTTTTACGGATGGCTCCAAACCCGGACAGGGGTTTGGTGCTGGAGTCTTTGTGGAAAGCGAAAACATTAGACTCCACTACCCCTTAGGTAAATATGCGTCTGTCTTCCAAGCGGAGATTTTCGCTATCCTAATGGCTATGCGCTATATTGTGACTAACAGGTGGAGGGCAAGAAGCATATGCATTTGTAGTGACAGCCAAGCCGCTCGAAATGCTTCGCTCAACCCTTTTACCTCGTCCAAGGTAGTGCTCGAACTCAAGCATTCGTTAAACTTAATCGGAAGGCTAAATGCAGTGAATCTTGTTTGGGTCCCAGGTCACACTGGTATCCGGGGAAATGAGATCTATGATGAGCTTGCCAAACTAGGCTCAGAAGAAGTTTTCTCAGGTCCCGAACCTGCTTTAGGCCTGCCTGTATCTATTGTCACGTCTGCCATTGATACTTGGGTTTCTCGTAAGCACAGGGCTCGTTGGCGCGACTGCAATGGGTGCAAACAGACTAAACGACTACCCCCGGACATTTGCGAGGGGTCAGCGTTTTTCCTTCTATCTCTCAGGAGAATCGATTGCAGACTTCTTCTTGTAGGCGTCCTTACCGGCCACCAAGCTTTTGCTAGACACTTGAATACTTTATTAAGCCATTTAAATGTCTTAACTAAGACTTATCCTTCACTGCGTGTACACACTTGATATGAATTAGTTAGTTGATATTGAACGTGTTAGGTTTGAGCAAAACCACTACCTGTCCTGCCTGTGGAGAGGACGACGAAACGGTGGAACACTTCCTCTGTAGTTGCCCTGCCTTTTCTCGCATCAGGTGGCGGATCTTTGGGTGTGGTGAGTGCCCTGAATTACCAAGATCAGCACATATCCGAGACATTTCCTTCTTGTCTTCAGGATGGTGGAGATGGGTTTGCATATTATACCTAGCGGCCAGGTTAATATTCGAGCAACAGGCACCGACGAAGACGCTCTGCGATTTCGAACGTTGAACCTCTCTGGGTTAAACGGTACTGGGTTTTAATAAGGCCTTTAGGTTCATCTTTTAGTTATAAATTTACTGCCCCACCAGGAGTGTATACTCCTGCCAGCATCACTTATAACATGCTGAAGACTACTCCCTCCAGTGGATTTAAGTCGGCTCTTACGACAGTCTTTCCTCAAGACTATTCTCGACTATACACCTTGCTGGGAGGCGATTCAAAGTTAGGCATAAAAATTGCAAGGCCGCGCTGATCACAGTGTCTCGTTCTACTTCCTTACGTTCCATTGCTTTTCCCCTTTTAACAATATTCGCGGCATAATTTTAAAGCCTTTGGTTTACCATCCATACGTCTTCTTTCATGTGACTTTGATCTTCGACCACCTCTCTCACGTGTCGATAAGCTATTCCATCGCCTTGAGCATGAACAAGGCTTATTGGTCTAGCTTGCCCTTTGGCTAGCCTTTCCTGTCTTGGGGATGAATATTTCTCGGACTTCTCCCCGAGTTCTAGAAAGATGGAATAACCTTAAGCAGAACTTGAACAACCATGGAATGATAAAAAGCTATCTTCGCTCCACCAACAGCTTTGACGGGACCGAAGGTGTTGATCGCCCAGGCCAGCCTTCTTCCATTGATTATAGACCTGATTTTTTTGGCTACCATCCTCCTCCGAGAGCTCTCTGTTCCCGTAATCCCAACCGGTGTTGCGTCAGTGCTGTCTGAGAAGTGGGTATCCGTAACCACATCCAGCGTTTCCTCGTGTGCTGTGGTCCCACCAACATCTGTCTTCCTGAGTGAAGACATCGGTATTGTCGCTTTGCCGAGAACCTTCTTTTACCTTCCTTAAACCTTCTTCTAAGCCAACTTCCTTCTAAAGCTTCATCTGCGGTTTAGATTGATTTGCCACAATTCTTCCATGAATTCCTCTTGATGGTGAATCTGATTTCTTTTTTCAGGATTCCTACCTTCTTCTTATAAGTTGTCAAGTCGATAAGCCCCTCTTTTGCAAGATTCCATCCAGATCTTTAGCTTGAATGATGAGCTCCGCGATCTTGGAGTCCACCATGGAGAGCGTTTCTTTTCTCCTATATTCTGCTGTTTGGGCAGGAAGGATTTTTCGAAGGAGCTAGAGATAGAGACCACAGCGACAATGTATATGACTGTATCGTCGATCTCTTGTTTGGAGGTACGATCTCTGGCTGGGTAGGGGGGAGACTCTGCTCTGCAGTTCCTTATAACTTAAGCCAGTTTGCTTTTGAAAACTTTTCTAGACTGAGAGCCTAACTGTATCTCAAAGTGTATCCAGCAGTGATCTGATAGCAATGGCTGCTTGGATACCCTCCAGTTCATGACGTGAACAGAGCTGTTCTCAGACACAAAAGTTACGTCTAAAACTTCCTACCTATTCGCTGTAACGAAGGTGGGAGCATTTCCCTTGTTACATACTAGAAGGTTGGAGCCAAGCAGGCAACAACAAAATCAAACAAAACCTCGCTTCTAACGTTAATGTCTAAGCTACCCCAGATGGTAGGATCGGCATTGACATCCCAGCTTAAGACTGTGGTTTTCTTATTTTTCTTGTATAAACGCTGTTACTAGAGTGGAGAGATGTTCTACTAGCGGCCTCCCTTCGGCTTCCCAGATTTCCTGGAAGTTCCTACTGAGTGAGAGAGGATTTCCGTGGCTCCTCGGATGCCATATATAAAGTTTGGCTTTCTTCTGCATTTGTCGTTTGCATTGGTCGTCCACAGTAAATCCGTCCGAATCCGAGCCTTGATTCTGCTTCGTAACTGGTGTTTCTTTACGTGGCCGGGAAGTTACTCCGACAGCACGACTCCCAACCTGGAGCACCAGATCCTTTGTTTAGCTCTATGGACGGAGAGCCGGATAGCCCGTTGCTTTTAGGGCTGAACTCCGAATACGTCGTAGTAGCCCATATTAGGTGTTCACTAAGTAAATCGGCCTGACTGGAACTATGGACGCCACCGTTAATTTCATCTGGGGAATTCCTCCGCTGCCGTCCGGATGCAACGAGACTTCCTCCATCTCTCGTCTGTTACCCCCAACAACCTTTCAAAGGGGTTGAATTCCAATCTCCAGTTGAGGTTTCAGGCACCCGGTGCTCACCACGGGGAGGTGAGAGTAGTAGTTGATAGACAGACGGCTAATTGGAGACGGCTAGCTAGAGACAGAGCTGGCTGGCGAAGCTTGTTGGCTGAGGACCAGGGCCACCCCGGACTGTAGTGCCACCTTAAGTAAGTAAGTAAGTAAGTTTCTTATGCATTTTCCGCGGGCTTGGCACTTTTTCAAAAAGAAGAATAGCCTCTACCCCAGTGGTGTTTCAAAACGGACGACATAGTTTGATCGTCAGTTGGGCGCTGTCAATTTTTGAAAACAAAATTGGTCACTCTCTTATCGCCTGATTTCTCACCGGAATCATCGAAGTGTTCAGCGAGTATTTGTTCCTTCCCTTCTCTTTGAGATCTCCTCTGTATCAAACAGGCTTCTAGGGCCTCGTTAAGGTCACACACTATTTTGTTGTACACAAAGGGGCTGTAAGCCTATTTAAGCCGCTGACGCAATAGCGGGATTGGTAAAAAGTGGCTTAAGTGTTTTTAAGAAGCAGAGGTGGTCGCACATCCAGGCTTGTAGTGAGCGTGTCTGTCGGCGGGTTTCAAAAATTTTCAAACTTAATCTGTAGAACAGGATTTCAGGCTCAACTACTAAATTTCAAGTCTCTAGCTCAAAATGTAAGGCCTAAAAGTTGTTTAAGTCTCGACCATATCTCTAAAAGGTCTTCGGGGACTACGGGTATAATTTTACTGCTTTACACACAATACATAAAGCTCAATATACCCTGTAAAGGGTATAAAAATATCGCCTCCGATTATAACTTCTACAGGAGATGCTTTGGTCTGTATTTTTTAACCAAAACTTTAAACCACCTTAAGAACGAACCCTCAAAACCCTATTTTAGTCCGCCGAAAACCTCAACCACTCCCAGACCCTCGTCAGCTATTTTTCATCACAAATTCAAAGAGGATGTTCGAAGGATATGCATTAGGAATAAAATTGCCAATCAAGTTGAATATCAATCGTCGATAAACACCGAGGGAGGCGTCGCGTCGCGTCTCGTCTCGCCGCTCTGTGCTGTAACTATAAGCAAGCAGCCCAGCAGCACTTCCATTGAGGAATCCTTTCAAGTTAAATGCCTTTGCGTGACTATTTGATTTATATTGAATATTCACATTAGCGTGACGCCAAAGGACATGATGGATTGGCTTCCATTGAATTGTCGGGCGATACACAACCCCATGCGGCAAGGTGTTTGCATATTTCACAAACTTTGAACTAGCTGTCGAAATATTATTAACGACATCGTAGTTGGGTGTGGACTTGCTCAGATTTTACAAAAAAAAAGAGGATATAAAGTGAATAGGCACTTTCTTCCCTTTTTTTTCTCATCCTTTTTTGATGAAAAATGTTCACTTGGTTGCGACTGTTTTCGTCGTCCTTTTTTGCACCAATTTTTTAATCTATTTCAAAAGGGATGTGTTTGCCTGCAAAAAGCTTTTTGCTAAAATTACATACATCGAACCTCACCATTGATTACATTCTCGGTGAGCACCAAATGAGATCCTTGTTGATGCCATCACCGGCCGGCATCCCTGCCTGCGATGCCCTCCCTCGGTATAGGCACAGGGTGATTGTGCGGTCACCAGCCCCTTTTGGCTTTTGCATTAATTAAAATTATAATTTCACTCTCATGATGGAGTTTCATCGTTGACCCACTGATAACCCGTCGTGTGACGGGGCGGTCGTTCGCTCGATTGCCCCGAAGTTTTGATTTAATGCACTCTGTGGGTGCTCTGGTTTGGTTTCATCTTCTGGATGATTGCATCAACCGAGATTCCATTTATAGCACTCGCTTGATTGGGAAAATTTCTATGGCTTATACCTGGGCTCTGGTTTATAGGATGCGCACCGGAAGCTCATTGCACTGGGAAAGGTCATGCTGTCGGGTTATTTTTCGATTAATATCCCTGAATGGGGACAATCTCGGTGTAATTATGTCCAAACAATGAACAGCTTTACATCAAAAGGGTCGGGGTTCAATGGGAATAATTAAGGGAAATTATGTGACAGGGAAAGGCGATGCAGGATGGTAAAACGTGTATGTGTTCCTGCAGGACTTGAATTTATTTCCCATTAAAACCATTAATGTCATGCTGGTGCTACATAAATGGAATAATTAAGGCTTCCTCGAACATCGGTTTTTTTAAGAGAAACTAATTGGACCACATTCAAAAACAACTGATGTTGGAAGTCATGTACGCGAGGCAGTTTTTATGCGACAGAGATTTTGCGAAATTTAATTTTATATTTATTTGCTTCACGCAAGAGGAAACCACTCACCGTGGTGGCAATTTAAATGAAGGGAAAAGTTGCAGGATGTAAAAATTGTTATTTCCTATAGGACGACAAAAGGATGAAGCTCCGAGTACACTTTGGGTCGGTCCGTTTTTAGACCTAGAGCGAGCGTTCAATAACATTGAGGCAGACATTAAATATTCACCTGGATAGCAGTAATGCGACAGGATCGGGCTCATGCCAAGCGCGCAAAGCATAAAGTGTTACTTAGGTGAAGTGTTCATCAGACGAAACGTCCGAGAGGTGTCCTCACTCCGCTCATATGGATCCTGGCAATGGAAGAACTGTTAAAGGCACTGGAGGCGGAGGCTTCATTGCGATCGCATATGCAGACGATGTATATGACAATCGCAAACCCAGGTAAATTCACATTGACCCTCAGCGATCGACTCAGCTATGACTTTAAATAGTTGTTAACCAGGTTGAGAACTTTTTTTTTGTATAATTATCTCGCGATCAAGGGGTTATGGCCACCCTTAAGAGAGGGTTTTACAGTGCGAAATCATCCGAGTTTCTGAGTTAAACTGAGATAAACCCCAGAAATGAGTTTTTCAGTGAACTTGCATCAAGGGTTAATCTCGGCTTAACTTGCCAAATTTGGTGAGTTAATCTCGGCTTAACTTGCCAAATTTGGTGAGTTAATCTCGGATCAACTCTAGAGAACAGTATGAATTTCTTTGAATGTTTTTTCTGTGTGGAATGATAATTAATTTGCGTGTTTCTGGGAAAAATTACATCTGGGAATAAGTCGAACTTTTTTTCCTGTGTTTTTCTATTTGAAGTGAGAGTTGGGAGAGGCGCAATAATTTCTAAAGACGAAGATTTTGACAACTCTGTTTACGGAGTTAGCTCTGTACTGAAAAACTGCCCGCTGGGTTAACTCCAGAATTATTTTGTTACGGGATTAACAGGTCTTAGTTTAAGCTGGGCTTAACTAGGCACCTAAGAACCGGCCCTACGTTGCGTAGCACATCGCGAGCGGAAAGAATTTGAGGATAGGAAAGATAGAAGAGATACAAGTAATTCTCGGTTCAACAAGCAAACGCTGATGAGCCAGTACGGAACATGAAAACTCTGCACAGAAACACCGAAGCTTACCCCCTTATCTTCCTAAGATTGATCCTAGAACTGGGAATCAATCCATCTAAGACGGCAGTCTTCTTGTTTACCAGGAAGAGGGCAATCCCCAGCTTAATGACACTAAGGAAGTGGGTTGAATTAAGTTAAGGATATCCAGATCGGTTAGATACCCGGGCATCACTTTGGGTTCCAAACTTAGCTGGAGGGAAAGTATAGAAGATCGTTTCAAACAGGCATACATGGCTTTATATGCTGTCGCAGAGTATTTGGCAGCACGTGCGGGGACTGTAACCGCTCATGGTACACTGGAAGTACAAAGCGGCTGTAAGAACCATCCCAATTCACGGTACGGTTGTATGGTGGAAGGCTACAGAAAGAAAGCGTCATCAGGGCGGCCTGAATGGAAATAGCAGGGACCAAACCCACCGCAGCGCTAGAGGTACTACTCAACCTCACATCCTCAACCTCACAACATATACTGCATCAGCAAGGCAGCTAAAACAGGTGTGTGCCTTAGGGAATCCGGGCTGTGGTCCTCTAAAGTTTTTTGTGGGCACGCCTCTGTGGAAACTTATTGGGGTGCCTCCACAGATATCCTTAGCCACGGACTATATTTCTCTGTCATTCGCTTTCAACAGAAGATTCGTTACCAAAATACTTGAAGGAAGTGAATGGGTGGAAAAGACTATTGCAGAAGATGATGTGTGATCGCCGTCTACTGACGGCTTTAATATGGACGTCGGAACAGGTACAGGCATCTTCTGTGAAGCTCTGGGATTAAGCAAATCTTCCGGATCAACGACAACTGCAGTTGTGATTTATGTTGCCACTAAACTCAATAAGCATAGCCTCGAAAACAAGACGATTATCATCTAATAGAGAGCAAAGCAGTCTTTAAAGCCATGGGGTCAGGTGTGCTGAAGTCAAGGGCTGCGAAACCTTGTGTAACTCTGTGTTGGGTGCCAGGTCACACCGATATCCCGGGAAACACAGAAGCAGACTAGCTTGCGTGATCTAAGTCAGGAATGAATGAATGAATAGAAACCAACTTCTTGAGAAGAACTTACCTACGTTTGACAGAACTCAATACGTGCAGACCCACGAGGAAGCTATGGGGAGCTAAGGGAGCTTTCGAATCCTTTCCCCGAATCCTTTCGGGACGTTGCGCTGGGCTACACTTGTGGTTAGGCATATTGCACAACGACTACTGCTGAAGTTGAATTTGTTCGTCACCTACTTTAGGGCTGGGTAGTTCCTTCCAGCTTTAGGGCTGGAAGGAACTACCCAGCCCTAAAGAGCATTAGGAGTAGTTCCTTCGGCAGTTACTTCTTCAATGAGATCGCAGATCTAAGTAATGTGGATCTGAAGGACCTCCTAAAAATTGTATACAAATCCGGATGGGTCCAAGAGAGCAGCACTCTGAACTTTCAACAGCGGTTTATTTCGGTTGTTGGTTGCAGGTGTTAAGAAGGTGTTTCCCAAATGGACACAATGGACCCAGCAGCTGGTTTAAGTGAGCCGTTACTATCATTACAAGGTCATCCATCAACCTCACCTAACCTAGGCACTGTTCATTTCATTTTTCATACACATAAGCGAACGCTGTATCAAGTTATACCAGATAATCTCCTCGAGCAACGCCAGTTATGAGCTGTTCTCAAGGTACAAATATGAGAGGTATAAGGAGGTGGCATATGGAGCAACAACCTGCCAAAACTTAGATCTGAGATGTGTAAGCTGTTCACCGCAGCAAAGCGGAGCGGAGATTGGCAGAGCTACAAAGAGGCACTAAATACAATAAGGAAATTAGGAAAGCTAAAAGAAGTAGCTTCAGGAATTACAAGCACTCTCTATGGAGCCCGTCTTTAAAAGGCTCTTGCGAAATCAGGTGGATTGCCTACGTGTCTCAAAAAAGTGGATGGCAGCTATACCGAGAATGAGGAGCAGAGAGCACAGCTGCTCTTAGAAACTCACTTTCCCGGAAGCTCCCCTGACACAATGTCTGGAGCGCGACCAACACATCGAAACGTCGGAGGGAAAGGCCGATTAGAATGAGCAATAAGCTCCTTTCAACCTTTTAAGTCACCGGGTGTGGTAGGCACTTCACCAGCCCTACAGAACGGGCGAGAAATGCTACTCCCACACTTGGTAAGACACGCAAAAAGTAGTATTGCTCTGGGATATATACCGAACCAGTGAAGACGGGCAAAGGTTGTATTTATTCCAAAGGTGGGGAAAAAAGACCCAACGCAACCGAAGTCCTATAGCCCGTACAGCTTAACATCGCTTTCTTCTAAAAACAATGGAAAAAGCTGTGGACAACTACATAAGAGAAGAAGTGCTAGGCAACTTCCCTGTTTACGACTGCCAGCATTCATATAGAGCGGGAAAATCTACCGAGACAGCTTTATATCAGCTGACATAAATTATTCACACTCTTGACACCAAAGAGACAGTAATCTGTGCCTTCCTGGATATCGAAGGGACATTTGACAACACGTCACACGAAGCCATTAGGTGAGCCCTAGAAAGGGTTATAGGGCTCGCCTAAGGTTTATAGGGCTCGCGCTCCTGTCACAGTAAAACATTATTATGCCTGCGTTTATACTGCCGGCGACCACATTTTTTTGAGGTAGTTGAATTAGGGTGGTTCCTTTTCGTCGAAGAGGTATCTACGCGTTAAGAAACCCGACCAATCTCTGTTGATAGTCTAGGAGCTCGTCTTTCTAGAAAACTCTACAAATCTTTGATGAGATCTCTCTTGCGTCGCAGCTCATACACCATTTCCTCGGCGTGCTGGACGATAGTTTTGAAACCAAAATCGGTACGGCCAATGTGTCTCACTGGTCAACGGGTAGCTTCATTACCTCAAAAAGTCACCCTGAAGCGACTCTTGGACTGTCGCTTCTGAACCCTCCCTTATGAAAAAGCGTTCCAAAAACATACTTGAAACTCATGAAAGACAGGCATGTTGGCAGGATCTGGCTTTATTTCAAAGCTTAAAGGTTTCTTGACCAAGACATCGTCCAGCTCCGGTATACTTTCTAATTTGGAGGACTCAAATGAACGAATTTTTGCGCTCCACTCTTTTATGATGTAACGCCATACGCCTTGTTGTAACACATTTCTTCTTGCTCCCACAACCAGTCATGTGCTTCCAAATCTTCAGCTGTCGCTACACCCGCCACTAACACTTCATGGTTTTGGGCAAACCCACCAGAGTACATCTCTGGAGGGCCTCATTTTTCTCGATCTAACTTTAGGTGGGGCTACGTTCCGGCGTGGACCTGAGCTTCAACCAACAAGCTTCGTCCAGCCAGTTCTGCTTCTATAACTAGAACAAAGCTGGCTAGGCTCTCGGTGTTCCTTTACTACACTGCCCTGCGGGATCATTTTTCTAGATCATTGGAAGCGATCTTCGAGTGAGTCTGGAAGACATTTTAGGAGCACATTATTCCGGACACCATCAGAAGTCATGAACGATGTGCAATCAGGAAGGATAAGCCTGTTACCGCTGACATTTTTTATGACTGTTCTTACTTCGAATTTGCAAATTAATCGCTCTTCACTTTGCTTGATTCGGAGAATTATGTCCCCACATTGAAATACTTTTCTTCTCTATGCAGTTCCAAAGTATTCTTCAAAGGTTCCAAATGATTGAGGCCACGAAGTTATTTTCCTCCCAAGAACTCAACTCCATGCCACTTCACTCCACAACCATCTTCTGCAGAAGTAATGACCGCCGTAGAAAAGAGGCAAATACTTTTGATAGATCCAGTTGGAAACTTCTCGAATTTTTCTGAAAACTATTTTTAGGATCAGTATCCTCTAGCTTTTGATCATCCTCTAACGACGATTCAAGCATAAAATCTATCAGGAGAGTTTGTAAGTGGTTTTGTGTCGATAGAAGGTGTCTTTGATGAGCAGCTGCTCTCGATCGTTCCACCGCATATGCTTTATGGCTGTTTCACATAAAGAGCGAGAGAGCGAGCGAGGGTCTCGAGCGAGCTATCAAATGCATTTTAATCAATGGCAATGTATGCGATGGTTCACAATACCCGCGTGATCGCTGTCTCACTCGACGGGCTTTTCAAAAAATTGAAAAACCCTCGACGATTATTCTGTCAATCGCTGATGCCAGTTATGACATGCTGTTGGATGGACGTTTTTTTTCTCCAAGTTAATACCTGTTGTGGAATATAAACCATACATTTGCAATAAAGTCGACAAATTTTAGAAATTTGTTAAGTTTTGTCGCTGTGCGATCAAAAGAGAGTCGTCGCGGTGTCTCGCTTTTATTGTGTATTAGCAAACGATTTCTCTCGTCTCTCGTTATCGCTGCCGCTCTGGTTTGACGCCCTCGCGCTGAATGTGAAACGGCCATTAAGATCGTAATTTTCTCTTCTTTCTTTGCGGTCCCAGAATTCGGGACACCAAAAGAGACGAGTTTCCCCTCGTTTTGGTTTTGGTTTTAGAAGCTGTCTTAGTCGAGATGATGCTGAGCCTCGTCAGGAATTTCGGGATCTTTCCCCGTGAGCTACGAGACGTTGTCGATACCCCGAATCGTCTTCGATTCTGGTGTAAGTAATGTCCGTTTGCCTAAAATGATTTTAGGAGGCTTTTTGATGACACACAAGAAAAGTTAGGAAACGTCATTTCCCACCCAAAAATCATTCAACCCTGTGCCGAATACTATTTTCGTTCATCACCTGCGACTATGTAAATCCCATTAAACGGCTTTTATGCCTCTGCACCCAGGCATAACCTTTTCGCCTTTCTGATTCCACATGTAAGCGCAGAGCTCTGATGTATGCAATGCAGTTGTCGACATTTACAATTACCATAAAAGCAACCCTCATCACTCTGCCTCTATAAATCACAGTTTACCTCTATCAACGCTGACTTTAGCAAAACTTAATTTGACCTCGAAACCGAAATGTTCACCCAAATACCGAGCTACAATAAGTCCGCCGCTTCCGGCCTCGCTTGGCGGCTTTGCGAAAACTCCCAACCCAACCGACGACTTGTTGTGCGGAACGAACTCTCTATCTGTTCACGAAGAACGAACCGTCAAGCTGGTATATAGTCTCGTGATGTGATATCCTTTGTGGACGAGGACGGTTTAAATTACAAAAGTCCTCCCGCACATCCCTCCGCCACATGCATAATATACACAAACACACATAACGCCTATAAACAATAACAGCATTATTCCAAATAGCTTATAGCTTATCTGTTCGAGGACAGCCCAAACATGGGCAACCCACAGTGAACCAAATGAAACCTCAAACCGAGACCGAAACTCAATCTACTCTGCTCCACATTCGCCGTAACGATATGGGACGCAGGCAGAGGTATAGGCAAGTCCTGCCCGGCTTCGGTGCTCAGGAGGGTGTGATGTGTGTGGTGACTTTGTATTTGGGTTATCGTGCTTCCACTTCTAGGCCTATTGTATGCCCAACTATATTGATTAGCCGTGCGTCGGTCGTCGTCCGTGACGTTCGGTGAGTCCTGGAAAATTTGCAAACGGTCAACAATTGAGCCTTGCTTATATGGTGTTTCGTGATCGCCATTCAAGAATCCGGATCAGCAGTTTCCCATTCGACCCAAGCAATCACATTTACTTTGGTTTATATTGTCGTCCTGGCTCCCAAACGAACGATGAACGACTACTGTATGGGTAGGTGGGTGGTTTGGCGCGCACCATATCATCATCAGGGGCATAAAGGAAACCCAACTTATGTGCGAATGTCTGATGGTAACATTTTGTACCACGAACCAATTCAATGGAAGCACAACAACAACTGTAAGGGAAAAGTTGAAAGGTCACACATGTCGGGACACATTTACAAAGGGAAAGGCAATAAATGGTGCTCTGCTGTGTTTGGTCGTCGTCGTCGGTCGGTCGGTCCCGTCCGGGTGCTACCCCTTGTCGACTCGACGACTTTCAATCGTGCGCCATTTAAATATACGAGTCCTTTTACGTATCGAAAAGGAGAGGTAAATCAGTAAAGGCTTCAGATGTTGCTCGCAGGGTGTATAACTGGGGATTTGATTGATGGGGTATAAGTGCAGTGCAGAAAGAAAGGATATTGACGGCCCTTAGAAAGTGGGTGCGAATAGTTCGGCCAGAAAAAGAAACCCCAATAAAAAATCTATCGGAAAGGTCCGATGAAAAGAATTGAGTCTTTTTATGGATTTATAGGGCCGTGGACGTTTTAATTTTGAAAATATTTATGTAAGAAGGACCCGGAAAGGATTGAATTGAAGATTTATGTGGGGGCGAATATAGAGAGTAGTTTCCATTCAATGTTTAATATTTGGGTCATCGGGACATTTGGGTTGGATTTGGCCCTTAATTGCCGATTTCTTGGAGAAAAAAAATTTTTCGTGGAGGTCCTTTCGAATAGTAGTTGTTCGCGTAGTAGATTTATTTGACCGAATCTAGTTTTTAACTGAGAATGAATATAAACAAAGTTTTCCAGGAGCCTACAAAGTTTCCAAAGCCTCGGTAAAGTACTTGATTCAATGACTTGACATTTACCACGTTAAGGACCCTTCTTAGATTTTCTGGTTTTTGGAACTCATCGATGAAAACATGTTTTTGTATCAGCCTAAGACCTAAATGCGGAAAATAATATTTAACTTCCTCACGCTCGGACTTCCGGAAGGACTGACAAACCCTCACAGAGAATAGTTTTTTGCGAAAAGGGCTTTTGAATATATGGCTTTCGGAATTGTCAAAAACCGGGGTATATTTTCCCACTTTCGACTACGTGTATCAAGAATAACGTACGAAGCATTACACGGTTCTTTAAGAAGACAGTGATGTGAGAAAGATTAATTTCTATAAGGGTAAAGGCATCTAGGTTTCTAGTCCGGGAGCTCCATTCGAGCTTTTGTTAGAGGACTGGCAGAAGCACAGAATTCTAAATGTGAAAACTTTGACAGGTTATTGCGGCTTGATTGATAAAGTTGTTTCTGTCAAATTGGCTGTAAAATAAGCATAAAGCCATAGCGTGCAACCGCATGTGAAAATAACGAATTTTTCCACCGACAACCTTAGCCGATTCCACCCCACGATCATCTGCTCGAGCTCTGTACGGTCGCTATAAATATCCTTCCTACAAGAGGACTATTCGCAAGGTGGTACATAAATTCGCCAACATAAATTCGGCTCTGTTGAAGAAAGAAAAAAAAAGAACGTCACAACACACAATAATTTTTGGTGATTTGACAGATCGCTCGGAATGTAAAAAAAGTCAGAACACCCTAAAAAATGTCAGTATTGCAAAAATTCGTTTAAATTTGTTGCTGTTACTTTTGTTGAACAGAATCTTAACAGATAAGATCCAAGGTTTCAAGAATGGACATAATGTCTTATACCTACTTGGCGTCTCCATTTGACAGATTAATGCCTTGCCGATTTCACGATTGGAAAGTGAGTGGAAAACATCTGGTGGAGACACCAATTGCAAAGACAATTTCCAGTCATTTTTCAGTAGACTGCCAATCATGGAAATTGGCAAGGCATTAATCTGTCGAACGGAGACGTCAAGATATGGATTAAGGATTTAAAGTTGAGTGAATCTTCAAGCAGGATGGGTTGCAGGGGAGGGCTGAATGTTCCATTGCTCCTCCATAAAAAGTGCAGGTACCCTTAAAACATAGCAGCCCATGCACACCCCTTGTTTTTGGGTTATGTCATTTTGCCATTATGTCAAATGTCATCAAATGACATCAGGTTTAAACGATTTGACACTGAGCCGTCAACAAGCGAAATTGTCGCATTTGGTACAATGGCACCAGATTCACCAAACTACAATGAATCGAGAGAGTCACTTTTTGGCGTGGACTTTGGGCTTGCGGCATCAACGCTTTATACCAAATTCTTTGAGAACAACGTTGACCAAGCCATCACAATTAACGGCGAGAGCTATACGGGTCGATGAGAATCAAATTCTCTTGGCACGAATTGGAAAATAGGGTCACCGACGACATAATCGATTCGACTTCTTTTTGGGTCTTCCTTCTTTTTTCGGCGCTGAGGCACTATGGACATAAACGAGACATGACATAAAGTTACACTAGAATGCAAATATGTTTACGCGTTGGTACCTACTATATGTCATTTGTTCACAATCGTGAGTAAAAACCTCACCCTTTCCGATCACCCGAAGTCGCCAACAAGCCGTAAATTTTCTGTTTAAAGCCCTAAATTTTCTGCCTTGGGATGTAATCTTTATTCATTACAAAACAGAATATTGGGAATATTTTGCGGGATCTTGTCAGCCGAGTAAGGAAAACTTGAATGTAAACTCTATCTCCACCGGAAATTAAAAGAGAATTAGCGGAAGACGATTAAAAATAGATCACAACGTGGATTCACCGGACAAATATAGGATCAATTCGACACGAACACTCTGTTTCTGTCATTTTGGCTCTCAAAAGAGAGTGGCGATGTTTTTTCCCAGGAGCAAAAACGATTTTCGCTGTTAGTTGAAATAACAACAGGAAACGTACTTGTGACAGATCTGTCGTACAGGAACAGTTTAAGTTTCCTTTTGCGATTCTCAAACTGTTACAAAGGTGCAGAAAATAGGTTTGTATATAGTGTGAATGGGATTTATGAGAGGTTTTGTTTTTAATCGCTTGCCAAGAGGATTTAAATTTGTATGGTAAATCACGTGATTTGTAGAGGATTTAATAGAAACTTATATTAATCGCGGATTAGTGACCAGTGGAGACATGGTATAACCAACATTTATCCCGATTATTATTATTCCTTTATTTTTTTAACTTAAACTCAAGCTTTGCATTACATTTTGCCATCTTTGACACAAGTAGAAAAAAACTGCAAATGCCCTTAGCTTGCCAATGGAGCACAAGTCCTTGAGAATCAGCTTAAATGAAAATTGACACGTAGGTACTAAAATGCATTGATTTTTCTTGCTCATTGTCGTTACTAAGAAGAACTCAACCAAGGGATTACAGTAAGCATTTTCGTGCCACGTTCTTACAAAACACATTTTAATGGTACATTCGTGTCAGAAGTGGAGAAAAACCACTGACTGATTTTTTGATTGAAACCACGAAATGTTTTTTCTTGCTCATTGTCGCTAAAGAACGATTAACCCTACAACTGGATTACAATAAGCATTTTCGTGCCACGTTCTTACAAATAGTACATTGGTGTCAAAAGTGGAGAAAACTCAATTAGTATTGGAAAGTTCAATTGTTGAGTTTCTTACTTCAACGGATAAAAAATGATAGCGAATTCGTGGCAGTAAATAATGTGCTTATAGAAGTTTTCAAAAGTTTCCAGAACTATCTTTTAAGATTTGCTTATTTTAGTGGGAACGGCAATTAATAATATCCTCAGAAATATTAGTGCAAAAATTGAAAAGTAAAACTCGTGTTCAGACTTTCTAATACTATGACTCCACCGACAATTAAAACAAGATTAGTAGGAGACGATTAAAAATAAATCCTAAAGTGGCTCCATCGGACAAATATAAGATTCATTTGACACGAAAACTCTGTTTCTGTCATTTTGGCTCTCAAAAGAGAGTGGCAATGTCATTTCCCAGGAGCGAAAAACGATTTCCTCAGTAAAAGGCACAATAGAAAACGTACTTGTGACAGATCTGCCGCACACGGTCAGTTTCAGTTTTTTTTTTTTTGATTCTCAAACTATTACAAAGGTGCAGAAAATAGGTTTGTGAATAGGGTGAATAGGATTTATGAGAGGATTTATTTTTAATCGCTTGTCGAGAGCATTTTTATTTGTATAGTTAATGACGTGATTTGTAGAGGATTTAATAAAGATTTATATTAATCGAGGATAAGTGCTCGGTGGAGACATGGTATAAGCTTTGGTTTGAGGGCGGGCATGGTTTCTTCTTTGGTTGCGGTTCTCCTTTGGACCATGTTCTGAAACAGTTCTGTTGAAATGAAGCACTTAAACGAAAGAATCTGTGGAAAATAAAGGCTTAGCCAAAGGAGGAGAAATACCCCAAGCTGTTACAATGGGAATATTTCTGTTTCTTTTTTTTCGGGGCTCAAAGATGTGAGAAAAAAGTCGTCCATGTTCGTCGTCCAAGCTGTTACAATGGGAATTTTTCTGTTTCTTTTTTTTAACGGGGCTCAAAGATGTGAGAAAAAAGTCGTCCATTTGGATATTTTAGTTTAACCCATTGGCTCTATAAACCTAAAGTTATGCTGGACGATATTTGGCTTGGACTTGTCGCAATACTTTTCGAACAAAAATGTTCGATGACTTCAACGGGAATGAATTTTCTCAGATGTTAAAATCTTTTCCAAAACCGAAGAAAATAGAACTTAAAATTCAATTGCCTTGCCTTCATGTCTTCGTTGAAGGTCATTGTCATTAATCACACGTCACTCTCGGTCAGTCGACAGTTTGTTGCTGTAAAGCTAACAAACTTTTGGAGGATTCCTCGTAATGCGCCTCCAAAGCATTTTTTTTTTTTAATAAATTCCCGCGAAAAAAGGAACTGCCTACAAGCTGGCATCATAAGTTCGGTAATTGTGTTATAAAAGATAGAAATCCTATGGCTTAACTTATAAGCGTCCTGTCCAGGAAGAGTCAAACCTTCTTTGTGAATTCCGCTTAAATCACAACAATTAATTTTAGCATGAACACCTCTTAACTGTAATTTTAAAATTGCTAAAACCTCTGGCACAAGCGAATCTTCAGCAGTTTCTGCTGCTGACACATTTTCTGAAATCTGTGTGGGGTTCCTGACGTTATTGGTAGCAGCATCTAACCCCAGCAACCATGTTAGCCTTTAATAGTCCAACCTAATGAATCCATTGCGCCCGTCACGTGGAAGTACACAACTGACTGAAGATACCTGAAGCTTGGAACCTGGTTTTTTCTAATTTTTAACAGACAAAAAATGGCAGAGTCTTGGATTTTCAATGGCATTAATTGGCTGGAACTTAAGGCAACTTTGTACTCGTGTTTTTTTGTAGATTTTTCGGGTACAGCACACGAACCAGCTGGAGCGATAGGAATATTTTTAACTGTCCCAAAAGTAATAGAGTTTGAGTGGAATGGTTTTATCGTTTGGCGTTTCTTCGGAGTTCAGAACATGTTCACCCGAACTGTGCTCGCACTTTTTCAGATGCTTTTAAATCTGACTGAATAGGTTTGCAGAATATTCGGCCAGAGATTATAAAGTCCTGATTATTTGGTAAATTTTTCCCTTTTTTTGGGGAAAATTAACAAGTAAATGAGTTGCATGAATTGTTTATGATGTCATTCTAAACGGTTTGGCTTAGGGGAATGGTTCTTACATTTTTTTGGGCTCGTCCTTAATCAGTCTTACTAACTTAATTTTTAGATTTGTTTTTTAAAATTTATTTATAAAAAAAGTCCTAGAATAAAAGTCGGAAGAAATCTACTCTCCAAAAACTTTCAGTGTATTTGTCGGAGACATGACCTAATAGAGCTATTCTTAACTTGGCGAGTGTTATTGTTGTTTTTTTACTAGGCAGCTATCACTTAGGACCGGTTTTTCAGCGCTGAGTTAAGCCCAGCTTATACCAAGATCAGTAAGTCCCGTAATAAAACGCATCTGGAGTTAACCCAGCGAGCAAATTATCAGCCCAGTGTCAACTCCGTCAACAAAATTGTCAAAATCTTCGACTGTCGAAATTATTGACTCCTCTCCCAACTCTTACTTCTCATAGAAAAGCACAGAAAAAGAAGTTCGAGTTATTCTCAAATATCATTTTTCACAGAAATACGCAAATCAACTGCCATTCCACACAGAAAAAACATTCACGGAAGTTCATATACTGTTCTCCAGAGTTGATCCGAGATTAGCTCATCAAAATCGGCGAGTTAAACAGAGATTAACACCAGATCTAAGTTCACTGATAAACTCATTTCCGAAGTTTAACTCGAAAGTCGGATGATCTCACACTAGAAAACCGGCCCTTATAAAATATCCATAACCCCCCATTCAACATGTTACACACTCAAGGACTCAAGTTGTTCAAAAGACTTTAAGTAAATTGTTTATACCTGCATATTTCTTTCGAAATGATTGGCTTAGGGTCTAATCATAGCTATCATCGGATTGCATCATTGAAAAATCTGTTTTCATGTTTTTAGACGTTTGAGCAAACAATGTTGGCTGTTATTGGTATCAAAATGAAGCTTATGAGTTGTACAATTTTTTCCGTAACAAAAATACATTTTTACTTTACTATTTCACTGAAAGAAATCGATTTCAAGGAACAGCTGAAAAGCATTCCATTCTCTTTCTATTCTCAACTGTCAGTTTTCCTTTCACTGATCAACTCCAACCTCAAACGCCTGTAGTTGTTTGTTGGCATTGACAGAAATTTTCAATGATTGCTATGAATGACTTGTCAGAAAACCGAAGACATTGTTCCACTGATTTGTTCCAGTGATGCTTTCCGACGATAGCTATGATTAGACCCTTAGTATTTTAAAATACTTTTTTGGTTGCGGTTTTGTGGAAAAACTGCTGGGAGTTAGTTATTTTTTTTTTGGTTTGAACTCGTTGAAATTTATAATTAACAAGGAAATGTTGTAAAGAAACCGCGTGATTAACATATAAACATAAATTTGACTTGCAGATCTTTTAAGCTTATGGCCTTTTCGGTTGGCGACCCTGGATCAGGGCGTTCTTCTCTCGGATTGGGGCTTCTATCCAAACAGCCAAACACGTTTTTCTTGATTTTGAAGTTTCAAAGGGGACAAATGACATTTATCCAACTTGACATGGACACATGTGTGATTGTGAGCGTTCTTCTGGTTTTGATTCTGGATTCAAAACCAGAAGCAAATTTCTCTTCTTTTCAGAAAAGGAACTGTCAAACGAGTCCAAGAAAACAGTTTCAGGAGAGTCCAGAAGTCTCCCGGACGCTCCCGGACGACCAACCGAAAAGGCCATTAGATTAGATTGCATGTCATTTTGGCATTTTTGACGTATCTAAGAAGAAAATTGCAGCAAATATTTTTCTTCTTACGTCAAATATGCCAAAATGGCATGCAGTCTAATCCTAGCTTTAGTGTTAGTAGCAGCACGGCAGAAATGTGAAACAGACATCGCAACACAGAACCATCGGCAGCAGCTTCAAATTTAAGTGAACGCAACCAAAAGTAGGTATACCTACCTTACCTTCTTTACTTTATCTAACCCTTCTCTTCTTTGATCCCTTTCGATTTGGATAAGTATCCCACGCACTACCTAAGACTTTTGAATGCAGGTTTTGACAAGAAGTCTACAAATCTACGATAAGTTTTGGCTACAATTATTTTTCGCCAATGCCATAAACTTCTATTTACCTAATCGATGGATTATTGATAACAATATCCATTTCCTTACTACAAACCACGGACTAGGTACCTGCCTGATAAGCTATCAACCTAATTCTTATCACAAAATTTCTTGTCCCATCCGCCAAGGCCAACGCTGCACTTACGAATCGAAAACTCATTTATAGGTTGATGCCAGCAACACACCATAAATTACTCATTCAAGCAAAAATAAAGTAAAACACAAACACCCCTCAAACGATTTCCGAAAAATTCAATACACCGATTGGCCATAAATAAATTACGACGTGTACCTACCTATGAATGAATTCGGAATTAAAAAAAAAAAAAAACATTTAAATTTAAACTTGTCGGTGTCTATCTGTTCTACATACCTCGACATCGTCATCAGCGCCATCTCCTCGTTCTCTTCTGTCAACGCTGACACACCGGCCATTATTTTCAGCAGCTGATGAAATGGTTTTATCCTGTGCAGCATATACCCCATCACCCTCCACTCTTTTGCCATTTCCATTCAGCTGAATATGATTCACCGACTCACTTTCCATGACGTCAAATTTTTGGAATAGACCAATCGAGTGGAATGCACTGCGC
Organism: Neoascia interrupta; assembly: GCA_947623515.1. Classification (NCBI taxonomy): domain Eukaryota; kingdom Metazoa; phylum Arthropoda; class Insecta; order Diptera; family Syrphidae; genus Neoascia; species Neoascia interrupta. The sequence continues at coordinate 111,758,560 of OX392464.1, forward strand.
ACTTTCCAACAGAATTTCCACTCAATATGACACGCACGCACACAAACACCACAACCGCAAGTTTGTCACCGACTGTGTGTTAAATAAAAAGCCGGTTCCTGTTTAGTGGATATGAACTTTGACAACTTTTTGGCGTCCGTCAGAAAAAATCTATAAAAAACCACAACACAGCACCTCACTACTAATTCACTTTAGCGGTTGGATGTCAATTCAACACGTGATAAAGTGTTTTTTTTTTAGCAATGTGCCAAGCGAATCGTTTGAACTTGACACAGAAACTGCGAGCGATACTTATCGTTAAATTTTATTCTGATATAATTTTTTATATTTCGTTCGTTTTGTTTACGCAAATCGAGAGAGCAGCACCAACAACTGTTAAGCCATTCCGCCAAAATGACAGCTCGATATTTTGAGTCACTTTCGCACAGTGATTTGACTGAGTCTGTGCGTATAGGAAAGAGAGTGGGCCTGGGTTATGCTTTGAGTGGCGGCGAATTTCATCATTTCTGTTCAGGCGAAAAAGGGGTGAAGCTTAACAGAGACGTCACAGTAACAACACACAGACACAACACAGCTAGTCATGGCGTTCGTTATTTTGTTTGAACACTGGCAATTTTAAATTTGTGATTAATTTGGGGGGATTCCGTGCAATACTTGGAATGACAGCTTTACATTAGGTTGGTACATTCCGAGATTTATAAATAATCAGCAAGTTTATTCCTGACAAAGAAAGATGCCAATGGAGTGACGGAACACTAAATTTATAAATCACGGTAATACAGTGTGATGCGCTGTGGTTACAGGCAGAAGCTGTTAAAAAATGTCCGTTAAAAATGTTTTGGTTGGCAAAGCTCTAACCCAGGAAGTCTGTTTCAATCCAACGGACTTCGAAGTTTGTCTGGCTTTGTATTTGTAGAAAACTATGCTAAAATGACATTTATCCATCTTCTTGACGCAATTTTGTGTGCCTGTGTGTTTTTCTGGTTTTGATTCTAGACTCACGACCGGAAACAAATTGTTCTTCTTGTCAGAAGAGGAACTGTTAGGCTAATTTTCAATTCAATTTTAATAAGACTTGGTATTTTATAGTACTTAGAGCTAAATTACACAGGTAATTGGAATTCGTATTCACTTTTAGTCACGCAATGGTTTGATTGCCTTTGGGAATGCGCGCACACGAGCAACCGACATGAAACCAATTTTGGGCAACTTTTAAATGTGTGTTTTATCACAGATTTTTTAGTTGCTTGCTGTCATCAAGGACTTCTTAGCGCAGGCAACTCTATATTCCAGCATCGATGTGAAACCCTTTAATTTCTTATAAGTCGCCTTCATTTTAGAGAGCAAAGGGTAAAAGGTTTCATCTGTATTTCTGTGTACAACCAGAAAAGTTGCTCATGTGAGCGCTGCTTTCGTGGATCGTGAGTAAACTTTTGATGCCTCATTGAATTGCATGTGTGCGATTAGCCTTAAACAAGTGCAAGAAAACTCACATTAAAGTCGCGTTGTCACAGGGAACAGAAACAGGAACAGAAACAGAATTTCATACATTAGCAACGCAAAAAGCATTCAGCGAATTTAGGTTTCAGTTGCTAATGTATGAAATTCTGTTTCTGTTCCTGTTTTACGTTGCTTGTGACAACGCGGCTTAAGGAGAGTCCATAATGCCCTCGGACGCTTTTGGACAACCAACCAAAAAGGTCATTACACTAATATGTTTTCTTAATGGGTTCTTAAAATAAATGGGACACCTCATTAAAGTTTTAAACAGCTTCTATGTTATGGCCTCCATAACAATAACCTCAGAAATGTATGAACATAAGGCTTATTCGATAACAGCCCCAAGAAATATCGCACCACAGTGAGCACCTTTTTGCAGTTCTGAATTCAGTGAAAAGAAGAGAAAAAAAAAATAAATCCATTTTTTATGTTTATACTAATCTCAAGATTTCAAATGACAGACAGGGTCGAAATCTGAAACCTAAAGAACTCTACACACCAGAAATTGCCGTCATTACAGCTTTTTTAAAGAACCTTCTTCCCTTCGATTTATGATTATGATTGCAGATGATTTCTTTCAAAATTTTTTGACAGCTACTTTGAATTCTGTAAAATCTCTAATTCTCTAAAGAGACTCAATCTTTTCACCGGACACTAATCCCCGATTAACATAAGTCCTCAACTAATCTTCCTGATATGTGAGATCTATACTATGTCTCCACTGGCAATTAAAAGGGGATTAGCGGGAAAAATATATCTCAGAGAGACTCTGTTTCTGTAATCTTGGCTTTTAAAAAAGAGTTGAGATGTCATTTCCCAAGAGCGAAAAACGATTTTTGCTATAAAAATTACAATAGCAAACGTACTTGTGACAGATCTGTCGTAGGTACAAGGACAGTTTCAGTTTCCTTTTTTGACTCTCAAACTGCTGCAAGGGTGCAGAAAGAAAAGGTTTGTGAATAGGGTGGATGGGATTAATGAGAGAGAGGATATATTTTTAATCGCTTGCTGAGAAGATTTAAATTTGTATGGTAAATCGCGTGATTTGTAGAGGATTTAATAGAGATTTATATTAATCGCGGATTAGTGCCCGGTGGACTACCATAAAAATCTAAATCCTCTCGGCAAGCGATTAAAAATAAAACCCCTCATAAATCACATTTACCCTTTTCACAAACCTTTTTTATGTCACATTCAACCCTTTTCGCACACCTTTGTAACAGTTTGCGAATCAAAAAAGGAAACTGTCCACGTATGTGTCAAACAGATCCATCCACAGATCTGTCACAAAAACGTTTTCTATTGGCAGTTTTCCAACGAAAATCTTTTTTACCTCTTGGGAAATATCATCTGAACTCGCTTTTAAGAGCCAATATCACAGAAAAACACGAAGACCCTGTCATAGCTCGCTTACGGGACAGGGTCTTCGTGTACCTTGATGATTTGCTCATCATGACATCTTGACTTCGAAACGCATCTGGCCTTGCTTGAAGAAGTTTCTGAGTGCCTGCGAATGGCAAATCTTACAATTAACTTAACGAAATCCAAGTTTTTCTTCAAGGAGCTCAAATACTTGGGTTACGGTGATCCGTAGGATCCTCAAGACAGGCTTTGCCAAGGAGGAAGCCATTGAGAGGTTTCCAGTTCCCAAGAGTCCCAGGCAAGTACGAATATTTCTTGGACTAGCAGGCTGGGTACAGGCGTTTTATCCGGAACTTTTCTAGCTTGACTGCTCCTATCACAGACACTATGAAGAAAGATTGTGAAAAATTTAAAAAGACTGACGAGGCTCGGAAAGCGTTCGAAGGACTCAAACGAGCCCTAACAACATTTCCAGTACTGACCCCCACTCAGACGTTTCTAGGAAATTCTATATTCAGTGTGATGCCTCATGTGTGAGTCTGAAATCGGCGCCGACTCTTCCAGAACAACGACGCGCCGGTGAGGAGACCCCCTTTGAATGAATCTACTCACACTTGTAAGCAAATCACAGAGTAATCACAATCGGCTTGTGGGCAAAGCTTTTACATATCCGAAGTTGAATATCTAGTTATTCCTCTCAGGGCCAATTCTTCAGTGCGAGATCATCCGAGTTTCCTAGTTAAACTGAGATTAACCCCAGAAATGAGTTTTTCAGTCATCTAGATCCGGGGTTGATCTCGGCTTAACTTGCCAAATTTTGGGAGTTAATCCCGGAAATACTCTGGTCAACAGTATGAACTTCTTTGAATGTTTCATCTGTGTAAAATGACAGTTAATTTGTGTATTTTTAAGAAGAATGACATTTGAGAACAATTTGAACTTCTTTTCCTTTTCTATGTGAATTGAGAGTTGGGAGAGTCAATAATTTCGAGAGTCGAACATTTTGACAACTTTGCTGAAAAAATTAACTCTGCACTGAAAAACTGCTCGCTAGGTTAACTTCAGATTGGCTTTGTTACCGGATTAACAGATCTTGGTTTAAGCCGCGCTTACCTCAGTACTGAAAAACCGGGCCTCAATGGCTCTTCTGAGCTCCAAATGCCAGTTTTTTTTTAAACAGTAAGATCCTATTGTCTGCCTTTTTATAAAAACAAAACAAAGTTCTCGAAGTTTCCTTTTTTCAAATTTTCCACTGGTACTTTTTCCGTTGGAGAAAAAATATCGATACTCAAAAAATATTGAATGTTAATATCAAATGTCAGTGTGCTGTCAACTGACTGGAATGAAGATTCGATGGGCAGATTTGTTCTCATAAGTGAGGCGATAGTTGAGCTCGGTAACTCACGACCAGTTTTGCTGGGGTTCCTCGAATATGGATACAGGAATAGAACCTCCTGGCCTGGTTCTGGGATGAGAGTTGTTGTCAGCCTGCAGACTCATGCATCCTGCGATGACTATCGGTTTTACTACAGGTTTTATTACACCGTTTATAATCTATATTTAAGGAGAAAGAAAAAAGAGTCTCAATAATCACATAGAGAGCAGGAGTGGAATCGGCTTAGGTGATCTGTGATTTTCACATTACAAACAAAATAGTACGTCTGCGTAAGGTGATCACAAAATTATTGTTTCAAATCGTTGCTTTATTTAGGCTTGTGATCTAAGAACATTTGTTTTGTATTCATGCGCGCAGAAAGTCAGCCTAAGTGTAGGCAAAAAACCCAACTAACCAGAAATTAAAAAACTGCGGACCACCTGATTTTGACGGTGATTGATCGAGAGCTGTCACAAGAAAATTGTGATTATCAGAGTTTACGCAGACGAAATTTTGTGATTTGTGACTTGACTTATCATAGATCACCTAAGCCGATTCCTACCCAGGAAAAAACGAGGCCACAGTAGTCGTGCCTTATATGCTTTTTATAATTCCCAAATGCCTTTGCCTTTGCGAAGTTTAGAGGAAAAGCATTGAAAACTTTTTTCTTTTTTCGATCATCCGGTATAGACTTCAGCTTATATCTTCTCAATTTGGTTAAAGAAGCACTCTTTATCTTTTTCAATCTCATTGTTAATTGTTCTTTCGACTTTTATTCATTATCTCTTCTTTTCATGACTGTAGCGGTCTTTGAAAAGTAGCTGAATTTCTTGCTCTCCGAGCTTACAATCTAAAATAAAGAAATAAATTCTTTTCCTTTTGTGGAACTTCATATCCTCTTTGAGGAAATAAAATCAAATAAAATCAAATCTACAAAATATTATATATATTTTATTAGCTTAAAAAAATGTTTAAACCTAACTTAAATCGTACGAAAATAATTTAATTTCACTGAATCACTTTGAAATAAAATACAAAAAAAAGAAATAATTTAACAACATTCATCACGGACTAGGCACTAATTGAAAGTTTTTGCACACAATGTAATCAAAGGACTTTTAGTCCCGCGTATGGTCACGTATCCAGTCCAAGTATTGTGACACTCTGGTGTACACTCCCGGATATCCAGGCTCTCCACATTTATTACCAAATGAAACGATACCCAGTTGCACCCACCGTGAGTCGTAGCGCATCATAAGTGGTCCTCCAGAGTCACCCTGTCAAAAAAAAATTAATTAAAAATCCTCATAATTTAATCTATCCTTTGTGTTCTTACTTGACAAGCATCAACTCCACCATCCGAATATCCAGCGCATAAAAAGTTCTCATTGATGGGCTGGAAGTAAGACCGATCACAGTCTTCATTACGCCATATGGGCAGCTCAGCTTGTCGCTGTGACGTTGATTCCTTGCCACCGTAGTATGTTGTTCCCCAACCGACTACGGTTGCCCTTCGTCCAGGTAGTCGTTCCTTCGGGGGCATTCGCCCCAGCCTCGGCAAGCAAACTGGGATGACGTATTTGGATTTGCGAACGGGTCGATCGAGAACCAGAATCGCCAAATCGTTGTAAAATCCAATGCGGGAGAATCTAAGATACAAAAAAAAAAAAAACACAGCGAAAAGTTAACAAAAATGGAATAGTCAAAAGTCTATTACGGGACAAAAAATAAATAACCAAATTGTATAATGAGCTCTTATCCATACGCCACCAAATGAATTTCAAACAGACTGCGGTGGTGATGTGTGGTAATCCAATGGATATGGGGTGCTACACACATTACAAAGTCAAATTTTGCAGCAGAGCAGGAGACGACGACGAAGCGCCGCCAGACTATTGATACAGTTTGAGGTTTTGGTGGAGCATGCAAATGAGACTAGAACAAACTCAAAACATGGACTGGGAACAAAGCTCTGAAGTTTAAATTAATTCCTGGCAAGGGGTTAGATGTATCTAACACATTTGCATGTGTCTTGTTTTACAAAGAGGAGTGGGAGTGCCTAACGCAGGGCAAACGATTCGGAAGGACCCATTTATAGCACCAGGCTTTAATACCCAAACCAAAAAATTCAAGATTAAGATAGCAAGATAGCAAGATACACGACTGAAAGGTAAAGATACCATGGCTTATGGAGAAATATACTGACATTAAGCTGGTGTCCTGGATGATGAAAGGCAGACATTACAATATATTACTACCATGAAGTGTTAGATAACACGCGTCTTGCACCGAATCAGGATCGGAAGACCTGTTAAATTCCAACCTCGAAATATTTGAAGGACTTGCTCTATCAGATTTGGAGATGGGATTTCAGCCCACTTTAATGCCCTGCCTAAATTCTAGATGGGACTTTACAAGGTAAGCTCAAGTTTGTCAAACCTTTAAAAAGAAGACTAGAGTCACAAGGAAAAGTCTATGAAGATCTCCCACTCATCAATCAAATCTAAGACCGAAGCATCCCAATTGAAGAAAACCCTACCTTTTTTCCTAGCGGGCCTATTGCCGTGAACGTCATAATAATTTAGGCTAGGACCTAGGAGGCTATCCACCTTCCACTTCCCCACTTAAGCGGCAAAAGGTCTATGGAAGCTGGAATGCATCACACCAGGCAGGAAGGGCTGAATGTTCTGAAGAAAACACGCTTAGGATTCCAGAGACGAAACTCTCGGAGAGGAGTAAATCAGTGGTTTAAAATTCCTCAGAACAGAAGGTGTAGGTTTACCTACTTTGGGTGTGTTTCTAGACAAAGAAGAAGTAACGATCTTGCCCAGCTTGAAAATGTGGCAATTCTGATCCCAAGCAATCCTGGGTTTATATGGTGATCTGTGATTTTTACATTTTGTGACAGTCAATGTGTCAAAAATGACAGCCTAAATAATCCGTCCGGTGATCACAAAAATATTGTTCCGAATCGTTGCTTCATTAAGACTTGCGATACAAGAACACTTATTTTTATTCATACATGCAAAAAGTCAGCCCTGGAGAAGGCAAAAACACCAACTAACCGGAAAGTTTGAAAACTGGGGACCAGCTGATTTTGACGGAGATTGATCGACAGCTGTCAGAAGAAAATTGTTCACAGTTTACGCAGACGAATTTTTGTGATTCGTTGCATCTTTTATCTTAGATCACCTTAACGATTCCACTTCTGGTTTCTTCAGTTCTAAAGCACTGGTTTGTTGAAGGCTAGGTAGAGAGGTTCGACGACCGGGAGTGAATCCATCTAATACTATGTTTCCACCGGCATTAATACGAGGATTAGCGCCAGATGGTTAATTATAAATCCCAAAGCGGTCACACAGACAAATACAGGATTAATTTGACATGAGCACTCTTTTCCTGTCATGTTGGCTCTCAAAAGAAAGTGGCGATGTCATTTTCCATTAGCGAAAAAATATTTGTAAGCATCCCAATAGAAGTCGCAATTCTGACAGATCTGTCATACGTGGACAGCTTCAGCGTCCTTTTTCGATTCACAACCTGTTAATAAGGTGTTCGAAGAGGGCTGAAAGTGGTTCGTAAAAAGGGTGAATGAGATTTTTGAGGTCATTTATATTTAATCACTTGCCGAGACGATTTACATTTAAATGGTTAATCGCATAATTTGTAGAGGATTTAATGGAGATTTATGTTAATCGCGGATTAGTGCCTAGTGGAAAAATGGTATAAGATGTAAAAGTCCTACTGGTTAATAAAAACGGCAGTTTAAACAATTCAAACACTAGGCTAGGTCCTTAAAGCTATGTAATTTTAAATCCTTTTGAGTCTTATACTTTGTTTCCACCGGCTAGAAAAAAAAGGATAAGCGGGAGACGATTAAAAATAAATCCCAAAGTGGCTCCACCCGACAAATATAGAATTAATTTGACACGAACATTCTGTTTCTGGCATTTTGGCTCTCAAACGAGAGTGGCAACTGGCGATGTCATTGTCCAGGAGCGAGAAATGATTTTTGCTGTAAAAATCTCAATTAAAAAAATACAGACTGTGACAGATCTGTCATACAGGGAGTTTCAATTTCCTTTTTTGATTCTCAAACTGTTACAAAAGTGCAAAAAATAGGTCCCAGGTTGCCCAGAGGACTTAAATTTGTATAGTAAATCGCGTTCTTTGTAGAGGAATTTAGATTTGCAATAATCGCGGATTAGTGCCCGGTGGAGACATGGTGCTAGGAGGCTTTCTGAACTTATTTGTCTTATGAATTCTGACAATATGACGGCAAAAAGTCATTTTCGCCAAATACTTGGGTTTGAGAGACATGCCTATCTGAGGGCGGCGCTATGGTACATTCGCTGTACTTGTACATATACCGATTAAAGAACAGAGCCTATCTTCAAAGGCAGGAGGTATCAACTGTCCAACCTTACCAAAAGTCAAAAACCACTTGAGGTACTACTCAAATTCATTCCTTTGGCTATGGACAGGCATATTTTGTGTAGCTTTGGGTTTGAATAAATCTTTCAGAATCAATAACGACTGCAGCGTTTTTGTGATGAAGTTATAGAGGACATAATCCAAGTTGCCTCGATATGCATTACAGTGGCATAACGAGGCTATCACCATTATTAAACCTGACAACCTTAAAACCAACGGAATCAGACGTGGTGAAGTCAGGAGCTGTGAAGCTGCGCAGTAACATATTTCGACGAAGTATTATTTCACAACACCTGGTTATCTTAAGCTTGATGACAGCGTATGTTCATTCCGGGCACGAAAAAGTTGACAAGCTTGCAAGATCTAGGTCAGAGATTCAGGCATCCTCGGGCCTTAAATTTCACCAGAAACATAATTCTGTATACTGTCACCGATCAGACTATTCAGCCATCCAACCACCTGCCTTCAAACGCCTGTAAGAAATATACACGGGGATCTCTCTTTGCGATTTTCTGTCTGTGAAAGCTCGCCAGCTTTGATCGTATTTAGGAGTTTGTGGCAAAGCTTCAAACATAAACAAAAAGGAAACTCTCGCCGGGAGTTGACCATCTCTCTATAAAGTCTGATCAGTGACCCTCTCCATAGGTTAGGGACTCGACAAGTAAGCAATGGCAGTTTCATAATCAGTGCGAAAAAGTGATTTCGGCCATTTCGAAAAATTGAAAAATTCTCGCCGAGGTCGACGATTATTTTGACATTCGTTGTTGTGAGTTGCAGGGGCGAACGCAGAGGGGAAATTCAGAGGGTTGAAGGTTCACTTTTAGGCTTTCTTATCAATCGAAAATATTTAAAAATTTGCTCAGGCCAAAGCTCGCAAAGTATCCAAACGTTTTGCAGGCAAATATTACTGTGAAAGGGCGCCCCGCTCTGGTATATTTGGAACCATTTTATCCTTTGTGATTCAGTGCCGCACAGGATTGCAAAATGTGTTCCGGGGTCACTTTATCTCATTGCAAAATTTGTAGAGAAGCTCCTCCGTTACGCATCGCGTTTCCTTGAGTATTCTCTAAGTTTACGAGCCCCAAGGCCATTTTTTTCTGACGTTGATGCATGCTTTAAATCTCTTTTCGCTGTAGTTCTGTATAAAACAAGGAGTCTTAAAGACTTTCTTAGGTCATAACTGGGCTTACATGAATTTTTCCTCTAGAGTAGGTATGAGTCCTGTTGCGCTCTTTTCCACGACTAGGCATGCTGCATCAAAACAAACTTCACGTTAAAGACATAAAATCTGTTCGCCATGATGCCATGCCAAAGAACGGCCATCAAAAGCTTTAATCTACGGGCTAATCTCAGCAAAGTAGAGATGAAAGATCTCCTAAGATTTTAAAACTGCCCAGGACGGATGGCACGAAAGAACGGATATAATTGGATCAAAAGCAGCATGGGCATGTTACCCAGGTTAGCATAGAGCTAACATAGGACAAAGAAGCTGGCCTAGAACTCTAAACATCAGCAAAGATTTTTCTTTCCTTAATTTGTTTTTTACAACTTCTTCCTTATAAAGTTCATTCAAATACAAACCTTTCGTGTGCCCTGACTTCTCGCACTCCAAAAGTGACAGGCGCCGATGGTTCCTCGTCCGTCGAGAGATCGATATCACCCAGTCGCACAGTGAACTGTCTCGCTGCAAACCTGAAAAAATATCGTTAAATCTCAATCAAAAAATTGTCACTTCTACTCACGGTTTCTGTCGGGAATCCCTGGTGCAATGCGCAGCTGTCAGAATGTACTTGGTGCCAATCAGTGAGCCACCGCACCAGAACTCTGTTCGCTTTGGTCCATGCAAGAATATCGCTGCCATCCAGGGCCACTGTCCATTCGGTGCTTCAATACCTCCGACAATACGTCCCATGGTGTACTCCTGCTGTCCGCACTCATCGGCATCGACGATTCCATTGGCATTGTCCAAGTCATAAGAGCCCGGCCCTAAGATCGGTGGCAATGGCCTTGCTGTGGTCGAAGTAGAAGTTGTCGGCTTGAGCTGTGGAATAAGTACCAAGTTTGGCGAAGATGTTGGCCTCTGAGTGTGGGGTCTGCGCGTGGTGGTAGTTGTGGTCGTCGTCGTTGTTGATGTTGTCGGCCTGGGAGTCAGCCTCAAGGGTCGTTGAGTGGTCAAAACTGTGCTTTCTGTAATTGGGCAACAGACACCGGGAACAAAGAGGCTCTTGAAGCAAAGCGATTCCCTCAAACTGCTTAGGTTCAGCAGCAGTGCTGGACAGCTGCTTAGGTCTTCACAGCGACCTGGACGACCACTCGGTGTCTTACAGCGATTCTCACCATCTTTAGCTGATGATTCGTCGACTATCGCTGGAATATACTGCGGTGTAGTTGAGGTTGTCGACGTCGGAAGTGCCGTTGTAGGTGGTCTTGGTGTTGTCGAAGTTGTACTTGATGACGTTGACGATGATGAGGAGGAACTACTTCCTGTAGTGAATACCTTTTCGGTTGTTGATAACTGCGATTGTGTGTGCTTCTTGACCTTGTTCTTCTTCTTCTTCTTTTTCTTGATCTCCACGAATGTTGGAGCGCTAGCATCTTCGGCTTGTCCCACCCGCCTTATTGGTGTTGAGACAACTTCTGTTTTGGTAACATTTCCAATCGGAGCTAGTATTTTCCCCAGAGCCGGAGGCAGTGTCGTCGTTGTGGTCGTTGTTGACGTATGATCCTCGTCCGATTCTGACTTTGAATCGTGGCCACCTCTCGTCATATCAACTATAAAGTGACCAACAGTATTCAAAGCCCCAAGGGTCTCTGATATTCTGTTAAAAGCCGACTGGGACAGCAATCGTCCCTCAGACTCGTTGCTACTGCTGGAGCTATCGCTTTCGTCGTCATAGTAGACGTAATCACTGTCGTCATCGTCCTCGCTCTCGTCTTCACTATCAGTCTTGCGTTTTTCCACATCTTGACTCGAGCTCCTCGGCAAGCGTCGTCCACCATCAGCGACATCATACGAGAACGGGCTATCCAGGTGCGACTGAAAGTAAGATGCTGCCTTAAAAGTAGATAGGAATCCTGGCCCGTAACAGCCCAGTTTAAATGTAGTGAGCCAATTTCCTGAACTTACCTCGACTAGTGGCTGAAGCTTGTAACTGTCCATCCAAGTTCAAGATGGAGCTTATGCAGAGCGCAGCTGTAAGCAGAGTAAAAGCAGAAACAATAAGTCGATTGGTAAAAGTCAATTTTACTAAAAAAAATAGGTTAAGACCTTGTCAATACTGGAAAATACTCTCTACATGTGAAAGCAAAAGTGAGTCAAAGACTGTCGATGCAGTGTGCAGAGTGCTTCCGAAGCCTAATTGCCCGATGGGCATCATAGACCGCACAATCAAGAGTGAAAGTGACAAGGTAGTTCACTTTTGTGTTCCAATTCACTTGTGCCCAAGTGGCATGCGTGCGCGCGGTTACAAAGGCGTCTTGGTAATCGAAAGTGGTAAACCGGCACGGGTGGTTCGGCGTATGTGCCTCAAGTGAAATTTGGTATGCGGCCTTGAATTTTGAAAAGGCGCATTCATATTCAGGCACGCATGCGATGAGTTTTCGTAATATTACGCTGCATGCTATTTCCTGAACATAAAGTATAATTGGCCTCAGGGCAATGGAGTTTGACTTGCGTTACAGGCGGGTAAGAGCCACTTAAGCGACGTGTCTTGTAATTTTAGTGCTTGTTTACTTAAAGTGGATGTTATGAAACAAAAGACTAATTTTATAAGACCCTGAAGATTTTGTTTGGACTTACTTAGGCGGTTAACGAGGTTTGTTTTATGTTTATTTATTTCAAGTCTATCTTGAAGCTTAAAAGCCCTACAAGAGGGGTTTTTCAACGTACGTCTTATGTTTAAGTTTGTCATAAAGGTCAACATAGGGGCACACCTTTTCGCTGCACCGCCACACAGGAACTTCGATTAAAAAGACCGACAACAAGACGTCTTATAAAAATGTACTCTAATCACGAGAAATTGGGAAAGGAACCCAGCCGATTACATGGAGTCTTGGTGGTCACATAATGTAGAAGTTGGTCCCAAATATCCCCAAGTCGTTTAAGAAAGCCCGCCTTTTTTAAATGCGCTTACAACCAGTAGTAAAAATCTGTGTCTGCACAGGTTCACTACAGGCCAACTTGTGGCACTTACATGGGGTCCAAGTAAGAGCACCGCATTGAAAATGTTACGCAATGAAGAACTTAGACTTTTCGGGAAACCATTGTAATGTTTTTTTGCATTAATTCATTAAATCACAAGAATTTTCCGGCGAAATTGCCAGCTTAACCCCAAAACGGACCCGAAATTCTAAAAACTTCGATCTAAAGAGACACAATTGAACTTAACAATTGGTAACTTAATTAAAGGTTTTCGTTTAACCCGCCTGAGCTGTCAGAAAAAACTGACGGTAATGGAGCCACAAAAGGGCTTCCAAACGTAAATGATGCTCTTTGGTCAACTACTCGAAAAAATACCCAGCGATGGTCGTGGTTCGAAATCGCCAACACACTCCAAAAAGACGCAACTTTTTCTTCACATTCCAGATAACGATCAAAGTTCAAGTCTTAAAAGTCCCGGAACCGGATCAGCCATATTTTGCTTTCCCCATGAGTTCCGGCCTAAAGAGCGAAATACCAGCCTCTCCGTTTATGGGGTTATAAAAAGGTTGAGGGTCTGGTGTCAGGGTGACAACAACCTTCGGATTTGGACGGGTTAGCTCTTGACGCATCACAAGCAAACGACACATGGAAAAGGAATGTTAGGTCCTTCAATAGACCACGTGAAGTCGAACAACTAGCAGGAAGGCTGCAGTGTAAACTATGGCGACTGCTACCGACGCTTATTTGGATGTGGTTTATTGTAGGAGGAAGACTTAGGCAAAGTCCTGAACTAAAAGTATGTCAGAGAGCGCCACACGGCGGGAGATCCACAGCAAGGCTAGACTCGCCAACATTATAGCCTCATATATAACGAGCATGTGCACACAGTGGATAAAGATGACGATGCCAAAGGCTTGTTTTACGAGTTTTTGGACAGAACGTTTGAGCAATGTCCTAGCTACGACATTAAGACTGTCCTAGACGATTTAAACGCCAAGCTAGAAAGGTAGGACTTCTTTGGATTAAACGGATGATCGACTATGCTGTGGGCGAAACATCGCGGAAGTAAGTACACTGTTCCCGCAGCTCAACATACACAAAGGGACATAAAGATCTCCCCATCAATCAACCGTCAACCAGATTGCCATTGACGCAAAACAATCTTCTGGTATGATGGATGTCCGATCTTTCCGAGGGGCCAACATTGATTTAGACAACTTCCTCTTTGAGGCCAAGGTACAGCTGCAGGCATCCCGGCCAAGAGATGGGAAAACTGTGAGGAAATGTAATGTCGAAGTGTCGGGTAATAGGTCCTACTCTCGATTGGAAATCGAGTTTTCTAAGACCTTCGACGAAGTTCTATTCAGCCGGCACTAAGTTTTGCTGGTAACTACAGAATGAAATATTGGCAACATTTCCGAAATGCTATCAGAGACGCTCGGTTTGACACGGCCACCACAACAAACCCCTCAAGCACGCAGGTGCTTCTGCATTTTTCACACTCAGTAAGATTACCTTTTTTCATTACCTTGAAAATCAATTTTTTGCCCTACTCGGGGAAAATTTCTGCCACCCATGCTCGCTCGAAGAGAGGGTGCAAAAGCTGCGCTGGGCTTTCAGGCTTTTATTGGCTCTGCGGCTTTCTTCTGCTTCTTAAGCGATATCTTCCTTTACTGGACACCGTGATCCGTATTCGTGAAATTCTAACTTCCGAAATCTCATTTTGGCTTGGGGTCACAGTAGTTGAAAAAACATGGTTTAATACCGGAGCGAATGATTCCTGCACCACTTGAACTGCTCCTATCTTTATTGGAAAGAAACAAAGATCCGTCTTAGCTTTTCACAGCATAAACAGTCCTGTTACCAAACCTACCAGAAGCATCTTGCGAGTTGCAACTTAACGATGATCGCAGAATGCAACTAACTTCCAGAATCTCATTTGGGTCACACTAGTTGGAAAAAAACATGATTCAATACCGATGTAAATGATTTCTGCACCACTTGAACTGCTCCTTTTCTTATAAGACAGAAACAGAGATCCGTCTTAGCTTTTCACAACTTTAAACGCCCTGCTATCAAATCTATCGATCACCCTGATGATCGCAGAAAATAATGATGAAATTTATTTAATCTCAATGCAACTGTCAAGGTGTCTGATGTCATTGCATCGACACTTATATCATCGCGCGCCGATTAGCCGTTGTCAGTACTTTTTAAAATACAGAGTTTTGACTCGCTGTCACCAACTAACTTTATAGTCGGAGGGGATGGTAGTTCAGCGCACAAATCTATCTTCCCGACAAAGTCAAGAGAAATAGTGACAATAGAAACAAAAAATATATTTTATAAATCAGCCATCAAAGCCCAATGAATTCGTTGCGTCCGTCACGTTAAAGTGCACAACTGACAGCTGAGTTAAATGTACACGTTCTTATGGCAAACGGCTCATAGATTAACTTCGTGGCGTTGTAACGGATGCAACGGATTCATTGCGCTGAAGGCTTAAGGCCATGTCACAAAGCTGCGTTGTCGTTTGCTTTGTCCCGTTCCTGTTTCTTTACAACCGCATTAAAAATATAACATCCGTAAGGAGATTAAAAATCATAGAAAATGCCAACAAATCAATAATTACACAAACCACCGCAAAAGCCAACAATCGCAGGTTCACAGAAACGTCAAAACGCACGCAAAAACTCATCGTGTTGAATTTTTCTGCTTTCTCAAAACTTTCTTACGTAAAAAACATGGTGGTTGAAGGAACGTCGTGGTGGTAGCTTCCATCAAATTAAATGTGTTTGAATTTAAGTTGTCAAATCAACTTTGGCGCAACGCAGCTTTTGTGACATAGCCTTTAAGACAATTGGCTTTAAGTTATGGGGCGGTGACGTGCAGTTACAACAACTTTACAGGTAAAAGGCGCGCTCTTTTGGAAGAACGTGGAAGAACGAGAGCTACTACGGATCTATCCTGCAACGATATAAAATCCCAGCTAAATTTAAAACGGCTTAGGTCTTATGAGCACTTTACAAACTTTGACAGAGAATAGTACAAAATAATCAGTAATGTAAAACCTGAAAAGAAACAATCACTACTAAGTGCACAACAGTCTAATCTACTATTTTATTACTCTTCTACACTGTTGGCTTAGAAGACCAGAAGGTTTTGAACCCTATGCGAATATTTTGTATCACTTAGGGCCAGTTTTCAGTGCTGAGTTAAGCTCGGTTTAAACCAAGATCCGTAAATCCCTGAACGGAACAAATCTGGAGTTAACCCAGGGAGCAGTTTTTCAATGCAGAGTTGTTAAGTCATCAAAATCTTTGCTTTTTTTGCATTCCAACACAGAAAAAACTTTTAAAGATGTTCAAAAACTATTCTACACAGTTGATCCGTGAATAACTCACCAAATTTGGCAAGTTAAGACGAGACTAAGCCCGGATCTAAGCTCACTGAAAAACTCACTTCTGGGGTTAATCTCAGCTTAACTCCGAAACTCGGATGATCTCGCCCTGCTGAAAAACTGCCCCTTAGGTAATCATTTAAAATGACGGATATGTGTAGCATGGTTTAAGCTGAGATTTCACACCAACCCAACAGAATCCGTTAGCGGAACAACACCCAGTCAGAGCGCAATGCCTTTACTCATTTATGCCTCATTTAATCTAGTGCCAACCCAACCCTGGGGAAACTAATTCGTCTAAACTTTGCGTCTTGGAATGAGCTAGATGTCAGCATTCATTACTTGTTCTCATTCAAAATAAGTTGACAGCTCTTGGGCGGGGACTCTTTACAACACACAAGAAACAGCCTTAAGGCCGATGCGATAAACAAACGCGGAGCGAAACCTAATCCTATACACGAAATCTGACACTAACTATCAACGGAACTGGAAACGGAAGTAAATTCCATTTTACAACCCATGATCAAATCGAAAGAAATCTAACCACACCACTGCAGCCTCGCCTTAATATAGCCGTCATCTGACGAGCAACCGAGGGTGAATGTACAATAAACAGCATAAGTACGGTATTCGGTACGGACACATCCGTGGGCAGCATAAATTGCGCGTTGCAATGTGACTGCGTCTGACTTTTCTTTAAGTTTTAATTCACTTCCAGCCAGCGCCAAATGACACGAACCTAATAATAACAATAAATAAGTTTAAACCGCGTAAACTGGTTCCGTTCATTTGAAAAGAAAGTGAAACCGTGCGTTGTGCCGCTGCCGTTGTTGCCTGGCTTTGCAAAATCAATTGTTTGAGGCTTTACCTCCCCTATACACCCGGTTGCGGAGACCAAGCCTCAATGGATTCGTCTTATACTTGAAACTTTCTATTATGACGTCACATAAACATGGTCGGGTTTTCAGTGCTATTTTTTTGCTGCAAAAAGATTTTCCGCCCAGCTGTTGCGAATCCAATGTACCGTCATATGCGATGTAATCTGTGTACAGCCCTGCGGCAATATGACAAGCTCCTACGCGCGGAGCTCCACTCAGGTTTTATGTCACTAATCATGTCACTCTGGCGTATGTGCATTATGCAACAAACGTGTGCGTTTTGCGTGGTGCCCATTGAGTGAATCATCACATAATGGTTTCGCGGCTCAAGAGGCACCTCTGGTCGCGGTGGGTCGGCCAGCATCACCCTCCCCCCCTTTCTTGGCCGCATCGAGTGTTTGTTTTTGAAATTACCCCCCCTCCTCAGAGACTTTTGTTATTGTCATGGTACTCGTACACAATTATTATTGCTGCTGTTAAGCCGGGGAAGTTTCTGAAGTACTTTTCCCAGTTTTTGTTTTTCTTCTTTTTTGGGAAAGTATGTCGAGATTTGTATGCAAAGATTGTGAGCTTGGACGCGCGGTGTGACATAATAGGGTTGGTCGGCAGGTGAGTAATTTAATTAGAGCCTCAAATCTTCTGAAGGTACACGACGATGATGTTTTGTTTGTTTGGGACTGTGTATCCGCGTTTTGTAAGATTTTCGTTTTAGGTTTTTGGGTATAGTGTTTGCTTGGGTTTTGAGCTTCTTTTTTGTTTGCTTTTTGGGGCAAGTGTTTGTTGATTCGTAACGCATTTGTAGCACCAGTCCGTTGGCAATCGGTCTTAAGGCCAACACTTTAATTGGAGCCGCATATTATGTACACAGATTATGCAAGCAATAAGTGGAGCTTGTCGCGTTAATAAAAGATTATTTATGGGACAACTCCCGGTGCTCCTTAACCTCGTTAAAGGCTTGAAGTAGATTTGAAGAGAGTTTTAAAGTTTACGTTTTGTGGCCTCTTCTTGCAACTCTCATAAAGGCTAAAGTCAACATTTTGAGCCCTAAAAAGCCAATAAAGTATGCGCGAAAATGTAATGCTTGTAAGTTTGGCAGTTTGTGCCTATGCGAAAAGAACTCGGGCGAACACAGTGTCTACAGATTTTCTTTTATTTGAAGAAGATGAAGACTTAACCCACTGCAACTGTCAACATATTTAAGAAGTGTTAAAATCGTTGTGTTCAATCTCTGCATAGCATACGCAGTTTAGCCACGTTTGTTCCTAAATGTTTTTACGACTTTAAATGGCCGTTCAATTACTATAAAACAAATTGGGACAATAAATGTCAGATCGACAAAGCCATGAATATCATCGCAGTTTACGGTTTGTAGATTCTGTTAGCTGATGTGCGACACTTTGACGAAGTCTTTTAGGTCCTGGCATTGCATTGACAGGGTTCTTGCCATTGTTCATGAGTGCTTTGGCCGGGGTTGGCATTGCACTGACAGGGTCACGATTCATATCATCAATTGTTTCCGTAGTTGTGTTCATCACACCTAAAACCGGTAATGACAGTTGAATCTCGAAAGTAAATCTGCAATTTATGTAATCTGCAATTTAGGAAATTTGCAATCTGAGTCGCAAGTGAATAGAATAGGAACATCTGGCTAAAAAACTCGATAATGTGAAGAAACAGAAAGTTCGAGAATGTTCGATCGACGGTCGATATGCGAAAAACTTACTGGCGTGCAAAAAAAAATTTTTCAAGCTGCAAATAAAAGTATTCTTGCATGCAGAGAACAGCGAATCGAAGAGTCTGGTTGTGTAATTTTCTCACCGAAAAAAAGGGTCGAAAGACGATTGCAGGCAACTGTGAAACATTGCCAATCTCGCTTATCGCTCACCATAAAAATGTCATTCTGGTGGCAAAACGAAAAGAGGGAAAAAGCACTTCAAAAAAGTTTTTTTGGTCGATTCTATCACCATCGTTAAATAAAACTAATTTCGTTTTCGCTGATTTCTGGGAAGTCAGTTCTAATCAATCCTTTAACAAGCTCGGTTTTCATTACTTCATTGCATTTTTTATGACAGTTCATATATACTCTCGAAGGTTTGTCAGAGGTTTTTTCCTTCGTGGACCCAATTCCATCTCTGTGGCCGAATCTCAACATCCACAAACGGACATATGGAGATCTCGCGATCAAGCGACCGTCATCGTCAATCAGATTGACCACCTTGCGATCAACGCAAGGCACTCTTCCAATTTCACAAATGTCCGAACTTTTCGAGGATCTAACAATGACTCGGATCACTGCTTGGTTGTTCCCAAGGTTTATACAGCTGCGGATATTCCAACCAACGCCAAAGGACCTTCTCCAACCGAGTCTCTCAAAACCTTCTCTGCATTCCTATGTAACCAGCATCAAGTATTCATAGCCAGTGGCAACATTCAGAGATGAGATCGAGGCCTCTTATGAGATCGTTTCACACGCGCCATCCACAACGAAGGCTCTGGTTTGACGATCAATCTATGAATGCCGGCAAGCACAGGCAGCTAAACGGGAAGCATACAAGTTGGTTCTGCACAGAAGCATACTTAAGCTGCTCACGAGCTTTACGAGCAGAGGCGGAGAGAGGAATACCGGCATCGAAAAACGTGAGAGCACGAGAAATGAGGATAAAAATTATTATCCTCAACGCGCATACATCAAAAATTTCAGCACATTACCTTACGTTTTCTCTTAACAAATGCCAAACGAACCGTTGAAGCGAAGGCTACATCAAATTGTATGGCTGAACTCGCTAACGTCAGGGCAAAGCTCCTTTGTGAATCCCGCTCAAAGATTGCAAGGGAATATCATGGTGGAATTGCAGTCGATGCTGAGGGTTTGAAAAAACTATTTGTGCAGACTGTATAAAGGCGAAGACGAACCGAGTCCCGATGTCAGGCAGAATGAACCATTCAACCCGGGAAAAAGAAATTACCTACGAAGGTTACAAACTATGTCGCCCACCCGACCTGGACGAAGTGAGAGTAGCTGACTGCAAAATCCGCTGGCTATGATCTGGTTAGGAGTATGCACCAGCTCATCTGCTAGATATTTGGTCGGAGGAAAGCACGCTCGATGAATATGGAACCCCAGCATTATTTTCCCGATCCTCAAGAAAGGAGACCTCCTGAATTGTGCCAACTATAGAGGCAATAGTCTCCTTAACATGCCATACCACATCTTTTCTGCTGTACTGTGTGAACACCTTATAGCCTTGTTTTAAAGGTATAAACTTGTTTCATCTTTATTGAATCCAACCACAGCTTGGAAGCCAAGGCCACAATGGACCTTAAAGCCGTTTGTGAACAATCTGAAAGGTCCATATATCAGTGCGGTTTTCAGCCAGGCAAGTCTTGCATTCGATCAAATATTCACACTGAGGCAGATCTTGGAGAAAGCCCAATTACAAATCGGTGCACACCACCTTTTCATAGATTTAAAGGCCGCGTTTGACAGCATCCATGGTGACGAGCTATTGCATCACAATGTTTACTTTTGGCATCCCTACCAAACTCGTTTCAGTGTTTGTAGGGTGACGATGGAAAACTGATGCTGTGCCGTCAAGATCGGTAAAGACTACACCGACCCTGTTGATGACAAAAATGCATTAAGACAAGGGGATGAGCTGTCATATTATGACTTCTTCATCATACTTCATCATACAACACCAGAGGCACAACCTTTCAAAAGGCAAAAATGACACTTACCACCGACGCAACGTCTTGGAGAAAACATCCCCACCCACAAATATAACTTTGATGTGGCAAGGGACTTTTTCCATCTGGTTTCTCGTATAAATTTAGACAACGACACCAGCAATGAAATAAAACGAAAGTTTACGCTTGAAAATCGCTACTTTTTTGAGCTGAGACGGCATTTGAGTAGCAAATCGCTCTCCCTAGCACCTAAAGTGTCCATTTATAAAGCCCTCATCAACCCAGTCTTGCTTTATGGTGCAGAGGCATGGACCCTAACAAAGACGTTTGAAAACACTTTAGGTTGCTTCGGGAGGAAAATCCTTCGGGTGATAGACGGTGAGTGGAGGAGAGGATCATCATCATCATCATCATTTTCGGTTGCCGCTTATCCCTTAAAAGGGTCGCGGAGCGAGGGTGGCTACATGGTCCTTCCATCTTTCTCGATCCTCCGCCACCAACTCAAGAGAGACCGGCGCAATCCCCAGGCGGGCTCAGAGAGGTTCTTTACCTGACCCCACCACCTGTTCCTTGGCCTACCAGGGGGGCGACGCGCTCGCATCACGGCTAGCCTGACCTGTCTAGGAAGTCTGTCAGGGGGCATGCAAACAACGTGTCCAAACCATCGAAGAATTGATCGCTCCACTCGGAGAAGTACTGACGTTTCTCACTCTATCCCTTAGAGTAACACCAGCAACGCACCTCAGGAATCTCATTTCGGCAGCTTGTACCCGCGATCTAATTCTTTCGGTCATGACCCAAATTTCATGACCATAGATGAGGGTTGGAACGAACACTGAATTAAAAACTGAGATCTTTGCTTTCACTCCAAGCTCAGCTTTCCTGATAACCGGCCGGCGCAGTGCCTTTACTATTGCTCCAGCTTGGCCAATTCTACAGGACAACTCAGTATCACTCCTCCCATCTTTCGTGAAAAAGACCCCGAGATACTTAAACTTCTCCACCTGTTTTAATGGAACTCCATTTATGTGCAGGGTACATTGCACAGGAATTCGGGAAACAACCATCACTTCCGATTTGTTCACGTTTACTTTCATCCCAGCATCACCACAGACAACTGCAAACCTATCCAGTGCTCGTTGAAGTTCCTCTTTGGATGATGCAAGGATGGCCAAATCATTTGCGAAAAGCAGATGGCTCATCCTTATGCCAGCCAATTCGAAACATTGCTGGCCAAGACTGCGCTTCACCATCCAGTCCATATATGCTATGAAAAGGAGCGGCGACAGAACACAGCCCTGGCGAAGTATAACGCGCACATCTAAAGGACGGGATTTGACGCCATTTATCCGTACACAGCTTCTGCAGTTTCCATACAAAGATTGGATGGCTCTCAGAAGAGGCCCACTCAGCGCATAGTCCTGCAAGACTCTCCACAGTGTACCCCGAGGGACTCGGTCATACGCCTTTTCCAGATCTACAAAACACGCATAGACCGGTTTGGCATATTCCCAGGTCTTCTCAAGAATAACCTTCAGAGTAAAAAGCTGGTCGGTTGTGCCTCTGCCAGGCCGAAAGCCGCACTGTTCTTTCCGTAACAAAGGCTCGATTACAGCTCTGGAACGCGTTTCCAACACCTTCGCGAATACTTTTCCCGGAAGACTCAAGAGAGATATGCCCCTATAGTTGGCGCAATCTCTCCTGTTCCCTTTTTTGAAAATGGGCACCATAACTCCCGTTTGCCAATCGCTAGGTGCCTTCCCGCTATCCCAGGCCACCTTAATGACACGTGTTAGCCATTTAATACCCTCTTCACCCATTGCCTTGAGCATTTCTGGCCGGATTTCATCAACTCCAGCAGACTTGCTGGACTTCGTCTACTGTGGGACTATTCTCCGCCCTTATCTCGTCAGCAGTGGGAATGCCATCTTTAGTGCCCTGTTGAGGGTTGAGCAACTCTGAAAAGTGCTCTCTCCATCTGCGCAAGACATCGCTCTCATTTGAAAGAACTTTACCCTTGGATGTAACCCCTTGAATGATATTTAACTTCCTTCTTCTGAGCCGGCGAATGGTCTGCCAAAATATCTCGTTTGCAGATCTGTAATCGTGCTCCAACTTCTCGCCGAACTTTTTCCATGACTGTTCCTTGGCTGTTCTGACTGCCAGATTGGAAGTCCTTCGCGCCTCATTGTACCGGGCTCGAGAAGTTTAGTTTCTACATTGGATCCACGCAATGTGGGCTCTCTTCTTCTCTCTGATGGCTTCTTGAACTCCAGGCGTTTTAAATCAAGCAGTTCTTTTCTCACCACCAGCCGCTACCCCAAGCCGCTTGCGGAGTGAAGCTTGAGGAGAGGATATAACACCGAAATATACGCGTTATACAGCGACACCGACCTGGGCCAGAAGAGTCAGAATAGTGGTTTTGAGTGGAATGAGTGGTTTTGGCGTTCGTATTAAAAAGTGGAAAAATTTACTATTTTGGCCTCTATAACATACCTGAAAAAACGCACCTTTTATTCTGAATTAGTTGCCCGAGATGCTAGCAGAAACTTTTTATACCATATTTCTAAAAATATGAGTTTTCGAGTAGTGATTTTCTAACTATACTTTTTCTGTACAAAGAAGAATTTGAAAAAAAAATTTAATTATTTTTTTTAGCTTATTAAAAGGTGGATTTTCATTCAGCTGCGGTCAATGTCTCAATCGGCAGCCTGATTCAGATTTACATGAAAGTTAAAATTTTTCAGTTGTTGTTTTTTTGTAACTCTTTTACAACTCTTCTTCCTTTTGCTCTTTTTCTTTTTTCAACAATATAAAGGTCCTGAAAGATCATCATTATCGTTTGGTTATTGCCTCGCTATAAATAAATCATAAAAATCCAATATTTAAAACTGCTCCTCCTCCGTTTACCCTTCTTTTTTAAAACACAAACAGGGACACGTTCAAGTAAGTTGAAACCACAAGATTTTCCATTGCTCAACATTCATTAAAATATATTTTCAAGCTGATGCTTAAAGATTATGTCATTAGTCTTATTTGTATTTATATAGCATCTGCTGAGGCAATGTTACTTTAACATCTTGTTTAATTACTTCTTGGATCTTGTTACACGTATTAAACATGTTAAGCTGCTGCCAACTTTCACCTGGACTTTAATTTGACTTTTTGATTTATAAGCCTGGGTTAAGAAAAAACAAAAATTTATTTGTTTACCCATTCAATATGTGTGTAAAAGAAATAAATACGTAACACAATATTATTGTAAAAGGCTGTTTGTAGAGTACCTGAAGAGTTGGATACAGTAATTAAAAGAAAACAAATCACTGGGAAAAGTAAGAAAAGATTAAGTTTTTATTTAAACAAAGAGGGTTTGGTTCATTATCAGATTAGGCATTACTTTTGTTTTCTATTTACTGTCTATCAGTATTTTGGGGATTTTTTCCTCTTCTTATATTCGGCCCAAGTGTCCAAAAATGTACAGATGTGTAATCGTCTAATGCTGTGATTTAGTTTCATAAAGTGTCGTGGGAAAGAACGAAAACTTCAAGTTTTCTTATTTTTTACAAAAGAAAAATCTGTTTATATTACAGATTGGTAGAAAACATGAATGTGTTATGGTTTGCATGGATTTTCTAACATAGAAACCATTTGGACCGCATCAACTTCGCCCCTCCCATTCTCAAGGCAAATTCCCATCTGGAGTTCAGCAGTTCCCCTCAATCCTGCTGACAGTGGTTCACACCGTAACGGCTACCCCCAGCCCCCTATTACCCTCGAGTAAGTCTTCAACCAATCAATAATTGATTGGTGACCTTCGGCACAGGTTTACACCGTCACTGGTTGCCTAGACCCCTCCCATCCAAATGGTAGCTGTCATTTAGGTCCTCGGGCTGGTAACCCCGGTCTTGTAAGTGGTATCTATCACAATGGACCTCCCTTGGTCTAAGGGTGCCCCTGTCAAGCGGGGGGCACACTTAGACTTAGACCACACTTAGACTTAAACCCAACCTAAAGTTTGTTATCTTTTCCGCGGCTTAGTTGTTGTTGTTCAAAAGATAATGCAATTTTATAACAGTTTTTAAATCATTCTCAAAAATAAAAGCGTTTAAGTGGCCTCCACGCGCTTTTAAACATGTGCAGCATTTCATTAAAAAGTTTTCCATAACCGTCTGAGGAGTTGATTTCGGAATTGATTCAATTATTGTTTATATCCCTTGCCTAATTGTTCTTAAAATATTTAGTTTTGTCTTATAGACTTTCAGTTTGCAGTAACCGCACAAAAAAGAAATCCGAAGAAGTCAGGTTTGTAGACCGGGGGGCCAACGAAATGAAGAGTTTCTGGAAATAACTTTAATGGGAAATTTTCCTTCCAAATTCGGCCATAACAGGTCTGGTTACACGTGAACTTGCTCGATTCTGATAAAACTAGACAGATTGAAAATGGATTCTCTTCCGGCGCAGTGCTGCAAAAAAATCCCCAGAATTTTTAAGTAACGGTCACAATTGACCATTTTGATGCGTCCGATTTCTTAAAAAAAAATATGGGCCGAGAATGCAGCTTGAGGAAACTGCACACCACTTTTTTGCCCGATCTAGATGAAGCTCACTTTGATTTAGGATACATGGGATTCGACTCAAACCATATTCAACAGTTTTGCTTATTAAAATTGACATTTAAGTCCCACTGGAGCTTCATCCGACATAAAAATGCAAGTGAACATGGTTTGGTTCTCGTCTATCATTTGAAGCAGCTTTTTTTCCAAGCGAGCCAGAAAGGCTGAGGTGTTTAGTTTGCATGTTAATTGAACGTTGTATGGAAACATATTCAAATCCGTATGCATGGCTGTAACGTTTGTTTGCTAATATTCAAACGGGCAGGCAAATTTCTTGAGGAAACGCTTGGACGATACTCCGATTGGTACGATACTCCAATTTTGTTAGGTATCCGAGCATAAGGATTTCGGTGTTAACTCCATCAAGCGACTGTCCAAAGATTAAAAAAAAATTTGAACAAGCTTCATTATTGTCCACCTGCGGGCAGACGTGACGCCAAACGGGTACCGAAATTCTCTTTGGACACGAATTACAGACTATGGAGCATGATACCGGTGCGCGCGCACAACCGAAATGTGGGTTTCCTAATCCGAATTACATATTAATTTTTAAGGAACGCTCTACAAATTAAACAAAAGTTTGGGTTAAGAAACAATTACGAAAACAGGTTTTAATTTTTTTTTTTGTAACACGATTTATCAACCACACTGTATATGCCTCCTTTCGCCCATTTTTGTGGGCGTGGCCTTAGGAAAAGTAATTTTTTTAGGTGAAAAGGAGGAATTTTAGTCCGAAATGTATGCAACCGCCTAGCGTGATTTGCCCATTTTTGGAGGCGTGACAGTTTCCTTTTTTGGAAGAGGAAGAGTATTTTGCAATCAGTCGCAGGCGGAATGAAGTTTTTACACACTCACTGCGTTGCACTTTCCCACTTGTTTCAAATATTATTATGGTTAAATACTTGTAAAATACTGTTCTTATGATGGATTTTTTAGAAGAAAATTTAGTAGTTTTATGGAAAATGAAAACGAAATAAGGCTTTGGGAACACTCATTCAAGCCTGACAATATTCGCATCTTGTTGTCACCGACGGTTAAACGTGCGTCGTCGTGACTGAAAGACTATTCGCATGAATCGTGGTCTGAAAAATTTAGCCTCATATGTCGGCTACCAAATTGCTGAATACATTCTCGCTCATTTACAAGGCAGTAAATTTTTCTAGATCATTTGCAACGAAAGATCCAGATGAAAGGTCAGAGGCGACAACATCTAGATGCAGGTAGGAGACATTGAACGATTGACGAATTTAACCTGTCCCGATACCTATTGGTAATTAAATGTCTGCGAATGATACATATTACGAACAAGAAATTTCAAATGTGTGCGAGACCAGAAAAAAGGCGCTGAGAAAATTGGCTTATCAAAAGACAATAAGTTGAAGCACCCGATGAGGTATTGCCAGAAAGTTCTTGCTTGAACTGACGTCCTCATATCAGAGAAAATGGAGAAGGAGAAATCTTCACAATCCAGGGCAATAAAAGTCACCGCAAAGCAATTGCCAGACCATCAGCAATCGAAGAGTATACTTAAGAAGTAGTTTGGCTAGGCAAAAGCTGGGCTGGAAGTCTCCCTCCAGGACTATCATCCACGCTTGAATGCTGCAACACGAACTTAACCAAGAGCTAACCAAGTAGGTGTAGTCTAAATTGCGAATATTTTTAATTGACAATTTCAAATAGCGTGCCCAGATTTTCTAAGGATGGAAGGCTCCTATGACCAAGGTAGAGCAAACCTCCATGGATCAGGCGTTAAGTTAGTAAGCTACATGAGCTTAACAGAGGTTTGTCCCTATTGAAATATTTATCACCTGACGACATTATGGTAAAAGATTACCAAGTCTTGATTACGAAAAAATATAGCTAATAATATATTAGGTAAACGGGGATGAATGTCTTTTGATGCAGCCTTTTTTACCCTTCTCGCATGTACCTACCTTCTTTTGCTGCCTTCTATTCCTATCAAATGTAGGGTGAACTAAAGAATCTTTCCTATGTAAAAAAATTAATAACTCTTTAATTTATAGATATTTGGAGACACATGCAGACATTAAATGTACTTTCACAGGCGGCGAACTTTGCGACCTGCGAACTGGCGTTCAATTCGACATTGCTCTAAGGAGTTGCTTAAAACCAAGAATTTGTCGAATGGAAAACTAACAAGAATTCTAAATTCAATAATCTGACAACTTCAAATCCATCTGTTTCGAAAACTTTGTGAAGATATTAACAATTTGCTTTGTAAAGTCGCTGCGAATTCGCTTTGAAATCAGCGAACTGCGAATATCTTGACAAAACTTGTGTAAATTGATTTATGTAGCAGGGTCAAGTTGTAGATTATTTAATCCCCCAAAGATTTCGTGCTGCGATTTTCATTTGAAGCAGTATTTAGGAGTAAAGCCATTTGTACGCCAGCTCACTGGTCGCAAGTTCACCGGCTGTGAAAGCGCCTTAACAAGGACCAAAAACAATCGCACAACAAATAAAAATTATTATACTATATTTTAAAATATAATGCCAGTCGTTAATTTGTACTCAATGTGTCTACCGATAATTTTAAGGCAGTAGAAATGTTTTAACAGCACCAGACATTAGTTCTGTAGTGGCCAAATGTAAGCAACATTGGAACGTTGGAGTTGTGAGACGTTTGGACAAGTTTCGTTTAAGACGATCGGTTGAAAACATCCAGGTCATAAGCAAAAGTCCTTCTACCGATCTAAAAGCTCAGCATGATGGCGTTCAACACAGTTAGACAAATCACGAGTATATCACAGTTTATCGTTACTCGTATCACAGTATCTCGAATTTTAAGAAAAGATCTTCACCTACACTTTTACAAGATACAATTTGTGCAACAGTGTCTCAATCTTGGTAATCATCATCATCACCATCATCAATATTATCATCTTTTCCTATAACCGATTATTCTGTAAAAACCAAGTCTCGGAGAGGTTCCTCACGTATAGTCTCCACCACCAATTTCTGGGCCTACCATCAGGAGAACGACTCACTTGCATCAACGGCTAGCATGAATTTCTAGTAAATCTGTCGGGGAGTATGCGTAAACGTATCCAAACCAACGAATATTTGATTGGTCATCAAAATTCCTACGAACACTGAAGTTTCTCACGTTGTCAATACGAGTAGCACCAGTCCAGTAACGCACCTCAAAAATCTTGTTTCGACAACTTGTAAAAGCGATATAAATCTTTCGTTTATTATCCAAATTTTCATGACCAAAGGTGAGAGTTAGAATGAAAACTGAATTAAAAACGGAAATCTATACTTTCACTTCAAGATCAGCTTTCCTGATGACCGGCATAACTCAGATTACTTCGTATCACGTCTCCCATCTATATGGTAAAAATAGACCGAAATACTATGCTTTAATGCGACTCCAATCATTCAGGAGTTAAGGATCAACAGTCAGCCTCTCACGTTGACCTTCAACCCACCATCATCACTGATGGCCAAAAAGCCATCCAGTACTCGCTCAATTTCCTCCTTCGACGATGCAAGGATATCGGGAGCGGGTCACAATTTTGCTTTTCAAAATTCTTACTAAAGCAATAAAGTTCACTAAAGGTACGAAAAAGAAGCACGCAGAAGGGTTGTACTTCAGCGGCCCGCCTCCTACAAATATTTTAATGTGTTGCCATGCAAAGACTTAAAGGCTCTAAGAAGAGGTCAACTAGCATATTCCCAGGCCTTCTAGCGCATAAACTTAAGAGTGAAAATCTGGCCGAAAGTCGCACTGCCCTTCCCGTAACAATAGCTCGATTACAGATCTTCGGAATGCTTTTCGAACTTCTTCGCGAATACTTTTCCTGGATAAGTTTCTTTTCCCGTTCTA
This sequence comes from Neoascia interrupta, assembly GCA_947623515.1. Taxonomy (NCBI): domain Eukaryota; kingdom Metazoa; phylum Arthropoda; class Insecta; order Diptera; family Syrphidae; genus Neoascia; species Neoascia interrupta. The sequence goes on from OX392464.1 coordinate 111,787,800, forward strand.
TTTAAAATTGACACTATTACTCCTTCGTGCCAATTGTTAGATGCTTCCCCGGTTATCTCAGGCGACCTAAGTGCCGTTTCTTAGCAATTTAAAATAATTTTTACCAACTGTCTTGTGGATTTCTAGTTAGATTTTATTAACTTCGGCTTACATCTCAACTTTAAGCATATTAATTGCGACAATGACTTTTTTCTAGTGTGGGACTTTACTTCGCCCCAAACTCGTCAGCAATGGGATTGTAATCTTCTGTGCCCTTTTGGGGATGAGCAACTCCGAAAATTGCTCGCTCTATCTGCGTAAGATATCGCACTCTCATTTGAAAAAAGTGAACCTGCGCCAGAAAAATGTCTAGAGCACCTACTGCTGTCCTTTATATTACCGAAAAAGACGTAAAAAATGTATGACCACCACTTGTGCGGGCTTATAAACAAGTAAAATTTTAGATTTTGGGGCACACAAAATACCAATAATCTACATCAACGACCCTTGCATTCACTTCCCTTCGTGCTCTTACAGAACAACGCTTCCTTTTTCCACCTATGCAAGCGCATAACAATACTGAATGCTGATTTGGTTCCGACAAGATGAAGCTGATGCTCACACCCGCTCGTGAGACAATTAAATTGTTGTCCGAGCAATTTCCAAATCGCATTTTCTAAAAAACACGCGGTATTGGATGGCTGCCACGATTGCCTAATCTGTCGGCTCCAAATTTCTTTTATTGGATTACCTGAGCGAAAAGCGTTTATATTAAAATATGTACCAAAATCTATGCAGGAACCTTAGCTCGCAAAACTTAAGGAAGTCAAAAAATGTGTCATCAAAAAAGCCCATGGTAGCCACTTTAGTCCACAGCGATTTTTCTTACATAATGTTAAAAAATTTCCATAAAAAAAACATTTATTTGTAATTTATTTCCTTAGTTTTTATCTCTTCGTTTAAAAGTTACTCCCCATATGCGTAAGAAAACGACTTTTGGGTCACCTTTTATTTTTATTAATAGCTTGGAAATTGTCGCTTAAATTCACTGAGTCCGAGACTTGAACCTCGAAATAGATTGAATGAACTTACGGCATGCGTTAGATGCACCTACTCGGCAGCCATATTCCACTGCATACAGTTTGAATTGTTGACAAAAAAAATTGTTTTTATTTTTTTTTATTTTCAAGCACTTTTATATTCACTAAGAAACCAAATTTAGCCTTCAATACTATTCCCCGGTAAATGAAAACCCCCAGGAAAGAAGATGTCTGAAAAAAGTTCGCACCTCAACTCTTTCGTTTTCCCACACAAAATCAAGAATTTCATGGCATTAATTGTCAGTTTTTTCTATCAATAAAGCCAATTAAGTAAATAAATGCATTTTACGTGCTTGGGTCTCACTTTTTAACCATAAACAAAAAAACTTCAACAAATAGAAACTAGAATAGAGAAAATCGAAAGTTAACTTCTATCGGTCGCAATTAATGGGTTTTTCTTGTACAAAAAAAAATTTTTTATTTTTTTTAACCGATTGGAAGCTGCTTCTTGGAAATGACTGTCAACGATGATCGATTCTATAATCGTCACTTTTTCTACCCAACAGAAAAAAAAAACACATAAACTCAAGCCCATAGAAATCAAAGAAATGGTGTGTCTTTACATACCCAAACATATCAGTCCAATCGGTGGTGTTCCCATAATGAAAGTTATAATCCAATTAGTTGTAGAATCTGCATTCACATGCGGAGTAACGTAAGTTCCTCCCTCGCGTAGATGCACTTTTATCAAAAATAAAGATTAAAAAAACACGCAGGGTTGTCTTTTACTGGCCACCACTGTACACGAGGCGTAAATGAAAATGAAAGTCTTTGCGAAACACGATTACAACCGCCGAGCAACACACTCTAGCAGCGACGAATCCCAAGTATCTGGGGCTAAGACGGTGGCGTCAACGATTACGAGAAGTTATGTCTCGCTCCACGGAACTCATAAACTGCAACCTACACCGCGAACAGTTGCCAGAAACAGAAATATGAATTAAACAATCGCGCAAATCGAAAATTGGTATGAAATAACAGCAACGAAAACAAAACGCAGGATTTTCACTTTTAATAGGAAGCAGCGGGGTAACGCAAAACGCGGAGGCGGAGGCAATTAAGTGCGCTCTGCATTTGGTCACAAAAGTTAAAAAAAAAAAAATTGTGCTCAGTCAGTTGAGTTTGGATTATTTTTTTTCGGGGGTCTTGTGTCTTTTTAAGTTGACGCGTTGTCTTGTGTCGATTGTTACACCTTCCGAAGGTGAATGCCAGCCATCGAAGACTGAAACTTTGTAATGGCTTTGGATCTTGTGGTGCATGGGCTTTTGGATACACTATCAGGTGGGAACATTGCCTGGTGGTGGAGAGCACCGCTGCTGCCGTCGCCGCCCCCCCTCCCACTATCCCCTGTTCCGATCGAGACACAAAACCAACCGCAAAGACCACAACAGCTGCTTACCATTTCTCTGAAGCATTTCACGGTCCACGGTGTCGAGTCATAATCACTTTTTCTTTTTTAATGAGCATTCATCGTCGTACATCGGAGGTTTTGTAATATGTTGTTGAACGAGAAGACAACGACGACGAAATTCGCTCGATGCTCGACTCCGGAGATGTCGATGCAAAAGTGCCTTAGCTACATCAGCAGCATCGAGGCGACCGACGACGACGTCTTCAGATCGCAGCTTTTAGGTTTATTAGTTTTTGTTATTTAACTCTTTTAGTTTAACTGCTTGATGGTTTTTTTTTTTTCGGTCGTTTGGCAACGGTCTGAAGAGCAAAAATATGATAGGCGATGCGGAGCATTCCGGCCCGTTTAAAACGACCCAAGTAATTGAGTTCCACTGCATTTCAAGTGGAGGCGGCGGTGAAAGGTTTTTTGCATATTTCTTCGATACAAAAAGAAAAGCAAAGAAATAAAATAAAAAAAAAAATAAAAATATTTTAACATGAGCATATTGTTGTGATAAGTTGCAAGCTATTCGGAAAAGAGGAACGAGTCTTTGGTTTAATTGACTCATCTCGAAAGCTGGAAATTTCCGAACTTTGTTTGTCTTTGGCCAATCTTGAAAGCCTTGATCTAAATACGGTTGGCTGCTGGTTTATCCATTTGATCTTTTTCGGAAATTTCAGATAAATGAGTTAAGCACCAGGTTGAGTCGTTTTATGCGTGTCTCATCTAACCACACAAATTCTGCAACTTCTTGGACAGGAATCCGATCATTATGCACATTTTTTTAGTCTCAAAAAATGTAGTAGAAATGTATTGGGAAAATCCTTCTTAATCCGATGACAAATTAGCTCGTGTAGTTGCTAAACTAGATTATTTTTAGCAGCTTAAGAAGAAAACAAGTTGAATAGGTATTTGATACTTATTAGACAGGCTTAAATCTAAATGAAAAAACGTGGGCCAATTTTTTCACTACGATTTTACTAACATCCAGCCAGGGCTTTCATTTGAAGGTCAGGATTCTTGGAGACGGACTATGCGCAGCCTGTTGTGCTCTAATGTAACTGCAAAATTTGTCAATTGTGCAGAATTGGAAACACCATCATACGGTTCTGATTTAGGTCAAAATGAGGATTTTAAAAAGGATGTAGGCTACGTTGTAAAGTTTTGAAAACACGAGCTCAAAAGACCAGACCACAACGTTCCACAAATCAATCCACGAGGTAAGCATGGCAGATCATTCCTTTGATTTGAAATTATAATGAGGCACCATTATTTAAGTTTAAGTCAAATAAGGCCATATTCACATTATGTCGAATATCAGGATCTTATCAAATTTACACAAATAACATAAAAACATTATTTCAACCTCGTTTAAAATTTAACATCCGCAAAGTTTACTGCAAAATTCGGTGAAGATTTAAAAGATCACCAGGAACCAATTCTTCCACCTCCTCATAGGTTTTGTCTACTATCTTTAAAGCCTCTTTATGTAGGTCAACCAAACATTGAACTGACTCACTGCCAATATTTGCAATGCGGGAATTACCATGTCGTCAATCACTCATATTGGTGTTCAGATAAGGAAAGAAAAAATACTATTGTTGATCGTTTTAATATGTTGATGGCATAACACTGTATTAGCTCTAGACTTGCACCATACTCAGACTTGGCAAACTTGTGGATATATCGTCGTAAATTAGCACGTATGCGGTTGATTGACTTATCAATGTCAGATAATTTACATAAAAAAATTTAGTGTGCGTCCTCAATTTTCTTTGGAAAAAATCTGAGGTTTTCCGCAGTGAACTGAAACTTAAAATTCAGAAATAAGGAATAGGAGTTAAAATATTATTAAAAGCATGTTCAAATTATGAAATAGCAAAAAAGAATTCAAGGAATTCAATTCAATTCAAATTCTCATAATAAGAAGTGATTTTCGACACATTTTAATGCGCCACTACCGACGCGACAACACTATGGACAGCTAAGGTGGAATCTTATAATATCCTGTATAGAGCCAACTCAAGGACGCACTGGAGTATTATGCCAAAGTGCAGTTCAGTGCTGGATCCACACTTGGGCTTCTTTCCACTACAAACAGGCTTCTTTAATGATAAGTAAGTAACAAAAGACCAACAGATAATGACTCAGTTCGTAAAACAGTGCAAAGTATTACCATAGGCGAAAAATCACCATACAGAACTGCAACTTATTGGTCTCAATTTCCAGGCGATCGAGCCGCGTTAACCAACTCAAGCAATCATGTGCTAATCGACGCAAGACTCACATCGGGGGCTTACACGACTCTGACCATTTTCTTGTCAAGATAATGTTCGCGTTTTAAGAGGAACTGAGCTGTCAACTGATCACCACCTAGTTTTGTGCAAATTGCGCTGTAGCGACAGTATTCCTTTGCCACCCAGGCGAAAACCAAGACTGGTGACCCGCATACAGTGGCAAAGGTTACAGGATGCTGAATCTGATTACAGGGAGCGATGTGCACGGCACGGGGAAGTTTCGGAGAAGTTCTGTACAAATTTCAACCGACTTATTAAATCTAGAGGAAGAATGGCAGCTCTTTCATCGGCAGTCATTGCCTCTGCAAGAAATGTTTGTGGAGTGAAGCGGCTTGGTGTGGCGGCTGGTGGTGAGAAAAGAACTGCGTGGTTTAAGACTCCTTGCGTTCAAAAAGGATATATTGTGTGAAACCAATGTAGGAAATTACATTGAGGCGCGAAGAACTTCCAACATGTCGGTCAAAACAGCCAAGGAGCAGACTTGGAAAAAGTTCGACGATAGGCTAGAGCACGATTTCAGATCTGCAAACAAGATGTTTTGCAGGCTACTCGCCATTTTAGAGGAACGAAGTGAAATATCGTACAAGGGGTTAAATCCAAAGACGGTACACTTTTTGTCAAATGAGAACGACGTCTTACGCAGATGGAGCGCGCACTTTTCGGAGCTGCTCAATATCCAACACGGCACTGAAGATGGCACTCCCACTGCTGATTAGGGCGAAAATAGTCCTGCAGCAGATGAAGTCACTGCAACGCCTTATTCTCTAAAAGTGGGAAGTCTGCTGGAGTTGATGAGTTATAGTGCCCATTTTCGAAAAAGGGGACAAACTAAATGGGTTCATCTCTCTTAAGTCTCCCGGGAAAAGTATTCGCGAAGGTGTTGAAAGCGCGTTTCAGAGCTGCAATCGAGCCTTTGTTGCGGGAAGAGCAATTCGGCTTTCGGCCTGGCAGAGGCTATTCTTGAGAAGGCCTGATGGGAATACGCCAAACCGGTCTACGCGTGTTTTGTAGATATGGATAAGGCCTATGACCGGGTTCCTTGTGATAAACTCTGGAGGGTTTTGCAGGACTATGCACTGAGTGGGCCTCTTCTGAGGGCCATTCAGTCTTTGTATGGGAACTGCAGAAGCTGTGTTTGGTTCGGATAAATGGCGTCAAATTTCATCATTTTGATGAGGGCTGTGTTTTGAGGGCTGTGTTTTATCGCCTCTCCTTTTCCTAGCAAATGGACTTTATGGTGAAGCGCAGTCTTGGTAAGGAATCTTTCGAAATGGCTGGCGTCAGGATAAGTCGCAGATGATTCTTTTCGCAGATGATGATCGCTTTTCGCAGATGATTTAGCTAATCTGGCATCGTCCGAGGAGGAACTTCAGCGAGCACTGGACTCTGCATAAACGGAGAGTAGAGGACAACGACTATGATTGCTCGATAATCTAAACTGCCCCTCTTTCCAGGTCGGGATCCATCCTGGACTGCGCCACCTTAAGTCGAAATTATCAATTGACCTTAATCCACTTTCGTAAGGGGCCGTGATAAATTGATCTATCCAACCCAGGCCACGAGGGGCAAAGCGACAAAATCTTCTTTAGACTGCGTCTATTCTATGAATGGGACTTTGTTAGTAGGGAGACTAATAGTACATTTACACCAGCACCTTAATTCAAAATCTAGTGAAAAAATTTCGAAATCCAATTTTGCTGTTTGTTTCAGCGTTTCAGATGACAGGCGGGATCAAAATCTGAAATCTCAAGTGCTCCATACAGCAAAAATTGTCGTTATTATAAAGGGTGATTTTTTAGCTGGTTTGGTTTTGGCAACACTGGTTTTGACAGCTGACGTGTGTTTAGTACCTTTTGTCACTGTCAAACAGCTTCAGTTTGGTTTGCAATTTAACCATGGATCGTCTTACAAATGAACAACGCTTGCAAATTATTGAATTTTACTATCGAAGTTCGTGCTCGGTTCGAAATGTTCATCGCGCGCTGCTTCCATTTTATGGTCGGCATTCTCGACCTTCTGAGCATTTCACGTTTCGGGCCGGTCAATTGGCCGCCTAGATCGTGCGATTTGACACCATTAGATTATTTTTTTGTGGGGGTATGTCAAGGCTAATGTCTATAGGGACAAGCCCGCTTCGATTGACGCACTGGAAGCCAACATCCATGCATTCATTCGTGAGATACCGGCCGATATGTGTGAAAGAGTATGCCAAAATTGGACTCAGCGGATGGGCTACCTGAGACGCAGCCGCGGTCAACATTTGCATGAAATTATCTTTAAACATTAAATTGCAAGGTTCAAACTATCGATTCAAATAAATATTTCATTAATTTTTTCGAATTTTTTGTGTTTTTTTTTTAAAAAGTTCTCAACCTCTTAAAAAATCACCCGTTACTATGTCTCCACCGATAATTAAAAGAAGATTAGCGGGAGACGATTAAAATAAATCCCAAAGTGGCTCCATCAGACAAATATAGGATTAATTTGACACGAAAACTCTGTTTCTGTCATTTTGGCTCTCAGAAGAGAGTGGCGATGTCATTTCCATTCCGATTTTTGCTGTAAAAATCACAATGGAAAACGTACTTGTGACAGATCTGTCGTACAGGGACAGTTTCAGTTTCCTTTTTTGATTCTCAAACTGTTGCAAACGTGCAGAAAATAGGTTTGTGAATGGGATTTATGAGAGGATTTATTTTTAATCGCTTGCCGAGAAGATTTTAATTTGTATGGTAAACCGCGTGATTTGTTGAGGAGATTATAACAGATCATAGATAAAGATTTATATTAATCGACGATTAGTGCACGGTGTAGACAAGCTATTTCTTGCTTATTTTTTGTTTTAAAATACGTCCCAGAGCACTTTTATCGATTTATGTCAAATTGCAAACGTTTTTTTGGATATTTTCTGTCAACTGTACTGAATTCTCTTAAAAATAAGCGAATCCAAAGTTTGAGAGGTTTGTTCAATTCAACAAACTTCTAAATGCCCCGGCGAAATTCAGCATTTAACTGAAATTCAACATTTATAGATCCTGAAAAATATATGGCGGAACCCTGAACATTTAGGGTGAAATGTTGAATTTAGCTAAAATGCTGAAATTATGCGCGGTGTTAACGCACTATAAACTTTGTTGGCATATTTAAGGGTAGGTGTATTGTAGGAAAAGGGCTTTAGTAACTGTAAGCGAGAGAATTTCTCCCTTTACTTTATTTTCTTACTCTTATTTACTTATTCTTAATCGATTAAGTAAGTCCTTTAGGTCTTAAATTGCTGCCTGACATTTAGTGTTATTAGGTTCAAAAAGTTCTTTTTATACCACACAAATACTACGTGTGGGCATTCAAGAACCAAGAGAGAAAAAACTACCACATGCAGTCTCCGATGAAGCTGAATCAGTCATTATTATACTGACATCATTTTATGAAGACGGGGTATGATGAAGAAGCCGTTACAACAATCTTTCTAAGCTCTGCAATGAAATAAGGCGCTCCATACCACGGAATCTTTAAATATGTCCTTCAGGTAAGCACCACAAAGGACGGCCTAGGCGGTAACTCCGACTTTGAAGAAGACCGCTCCCAGCTTGAAGTCCGCAACTGAAGCGGTTGGCTAGGGACAAAGAGAACTGAGCACAAATGTTGCTTGGTACATGGTTAACCCCTAACCGAAGCGTCATATGAAGAAGTAAGATTTCTTATTCTTGGCATTGTGTGTCGGACACAACCACAAGGCATTTGGGCGATAACATCAGATAACCTCAAGTACTTGACGAAGCTTTATGCCAGAAAAACCTTAAAAACTAATATTGCAGCGAATAAATTGGATGCGCTGGGTTCCGTCTTTCAACAGGAATAGCTGGATTAAGCTCATAGCTCAGTCTTCAATAGTTCTCTTAGGTATGACACAGTCTCTTTCCACCCCTCTTCCTATTGTGGAATTTCTTAGTCGCCGTCTGACACTATTCGATTAAGCAATCAGTACGTGGCTGCTTAGAGAGACATCAGTCCCCCTTCTGTCGGGCAACCTTTCGAATAATCTTTTCTTTTATTAAAACACATTTACTTCATTTTCTTCAATACTCATCATTCATTTTTTTATTTCAATTATTTTTTTTCGTCATTCATAAACTTGTTCTTACAAATCTTACACAATTTTTTTTGTTCCTCCTCTTTTCTTTCTCTCGGGTAAATGAAAAATAAATTAGATGTTAATAATATTACAAAATTAAAAAATAAAGTTAATATTCTTTCAAATATATAAAAAAAGAGGTAAAATTAAAATTAATAGATTTCTCTTTTTTTCGTCATTCTCTTTTATTTCAATCATATTTTAAATATTCATCAGTAATATTGTTTTCTGGCTCTTATAAAATACATTTTATAGCAATCACGCGTATAGAAAAAAAAATCCGTACAAAACTTTAATCGATTAAAACTATTATGCACAAATGATGATTTAACAAATGTCGCATTTGAAGATTTTTTTTTGTTTTTGTTTGATTTTAATTGATCGTCATAACATAGCTTGGTGTTTTTATTTTTACTTACTTTAAGCTTAGCTTTTTTTTCTTTCTTTCTTTAAATAAAACATGACAAATAGATTTTTTTTAATATTTATGTAAAAAAAATGTATGATAAAATCAATGATAAAACATTTATAATGTTTTCTTTTTCCACCTCGCGCACAAGTTCATGTTTATTAAATAAAATCCACTCAAAAAAAAAAAACTAATTACAAAATGAAATATGAAAAAAATAAGTCATCGATATTTTTTCTTATAGATATTATAAAATAGTGTTAAATTAAAATATTTTTGTTAAATATTTCAGAAGAAAATAATACATTGCAACTCAATATGACTAAGATTTTTTTTGTTTTTCTTTTTTTGCTTTTTTTGCTTTTTTTTAGTTTTTTTGCAAAACCAAAGCAAGGAAGTATGAAGAGTAAAATATTTAGGAAAATACTTAAATAAATAATTTGTTTTGTAAATAAAAACTAACAAAAAAAAGAAAAATATATAAGGAACGTTTAACAAAAGTGTAGTATATACTGAAATGGCATTTTCTTCTTCTCTTCTTTGCATAAATGTTTAAATGCTTAATTGTAGGTTAATAATTTTGTTGGACTTTATTTTTTTAAGTGATAGAAATTTCGAGATTTTATGCAAAAGATTTTTGGGACTTGCAAAAGAAACGATTTGAACAAAGTGATGAGTTGTAAAGAGCATTTGAAATGTGCTCAAACGAAGAAACTTAAACTGTTTGTAGTTGAGTTAAAGTGCTTTTGACTGTCCTTTAAAATCGACTGCGCCACAATTCTTTGTATTGATAGGCTGAGATTTGAATATATTTTTATTAGGAAAAATATATCCTATATCCTATCGAATATTTACCTCCTTGGATTAAAGATGTTGGACATGGTGAAGACAGAAAGAATTCCACGGACGTAAATTAGTTCGTAAATTACATCGACTGCGCCAAAGGATTTTTTATTAGTAAAAAATATCAGTATGCCAAACTGGTGATGACAAAAATGACTGTAGATACTGAAGGATAATTTTTTTGAAACCAGTAAAAAAAAACATACACAGCAACCACGACTGCGCCAAGCATTATAGCTTAATACATCGATTGCGTCAAATGACTTTTTTAAGATTCGTACTCTTTGTGTACTGAAAACGCTGATTATAGACAAGACTGCAGTTTTTTAATGATCAATATTTGAAACAAGTTTAAACACTACGACTGCGCCAAGTATGATAGTTTTTAAGTAAATTGTATGCACTAAACTATTGTGACGAAAGTACTACGCCTGCGCCACAGCATATGCTGAACCTTTTTTTCTGTAGTGAAGTGTCGATTGAACTAGTGTTCCGACTGCGCCAATATAGTAGCTCTTTTCTGGCAAAACAGTTTTCGTGGACTTTTATGACTTTTTCCATGAATTTCAAGAAGATTTTCACTAGACAGTAATATTGTACTACAGAATCACTAGAACAGTAAGAGAATCACTAGACAGTAATATTGTACCACAGTAACGACTGCGCCAATAAAATATAATTTTGGACTATATTTGCATTTTTCGGTCGAAAGGTTGGTCAGTTCTCATAGACTTCCATGACTCTTTCAAAAACTTCAAGAAGTTTTGACATTCAATCACTAGACGCTAATAATGAGCTAGTGTACCGACTGCGCCAATATGCTAACTTTTGCAATGTTTTTTTGAATTTTTCTGGCAAAACAGTTTTCGTGGACGACTTTTTACATGAATTTCAGGAAGTTTTTGACATTCAATCAGTGATACCAATATTGTACTAGCGTACCGACTGCGCCAATAAAGTATAATTTTGGACTGTTTTTGCATTTTTCGATCAACATGTTGGTCGTAGATTTTCGTAGATTTCCATGACTCTTTCATGAACTTCAAGAAGTTCTGACATTCAATCACGAGACGCTAATAATGAACCAGTGTACCGACTGCGCCAATATGCTAACTTTTGCTGACAAAACAGTATTCGTTGATTAGTGCATTTTTTTGTTAAAACTGCGCCAGTGTATCGATTGCGCCAACAAAGCAGTTTATGGCATCGTTTTTTGATTTGTTTTTTCAAAAAGCACAAAGAAAAGCTGGCTTATCAACTACACATCCTCAAAGTGATTTTGGCGCTCTCAAAAAGCGAGTAGGAGTCCTGTTTTTTAAGAGACTTTCTCTCTCGTTTGATTTTGAAAGCAGTTTGTGGAGCCAAATGAGGCAAAAAAAAATACACTTCAGCTCTTCCATTTCTTCAGCTCTCTTTACCGTTCTCTCTTAAAATTTCCCGTCCAACATAAATAACAAATAATGTAGAAAAATAGAGATCATTTTAAGGAATAAAAACTTGTCATTCTTTTATGTTTCCTATACTCTATTGTTATCGCCCCAGTGTTGTGACTGAAGACGAGGCCTTTCCAATTTTTCGTTGCTAATTTTGACCAAAACATTTTTACGCGGTTATAAGTTTGCTTAACCTATTACAATTACTTGCTTTGTTTTTTTTTACCATACAATTTCCAATTGTTTTTTCTTTAGCATAATTTTGTTTAAACATTTTTCTAGTGTTTTTTTTTTTTGTTTGAAAAATTTACCTAATTATGATGTAGGTTCTTATTAATGTTTTATTTTGCATGTTATGTTCAGTATATCACTTTTGTTAACGTCGATCACATTTATTTATTTATTTTTTTATATTATTATTTAGTTTTAAACTTATTGTACAAAGTTTTTCTTTTTATTATTATATTATTATTACCTATAATGTATGGATGTTTTTTGTTGTTTTTATTTTACATTATGTTGTTAAGAGTGATTTTCTTTTGTTCGAATTTGAGATTTATTTTTTCTCTTTAAAATGCAATTTTTTATACATAAAAAAAAGGTTATAATCCTTTCAGATGTACATTAACATTGAGTTTGTTAAAAAGTGTGGCAGCTATTTTGTACAATACTCATTTTTTTTCTTTGTTAGTTTAATAATTGTTTTGGTTCTTATTTAAATGCTGCATTGTTAGGATGTTTCTATGTTTTCTCCCTGATTTGTTTTTTCTTGTTTATGATTTTAGTTTTTTGAAAACAAAAAAGAAAAGGAAAAATACTCACACATAGCAGCGCGACTCGATTTATCATCCGCATCGTGGAAATGAACACCAACAGCCTGGTCCAACAGGCAGCAGCGACAAAGCCGAAAGAGAACAAAATCAGTAGCGCGCCATCTAGTGTGTAAAAATTTGGAAAAGAGAAAAGCAAACTAATCCCTCGGAATCGAGAAATGAATGATAGACCGAGTTTGTTTGTTTTGCATAGAAAAAATGTTTCTTTTCATAAGAAAAATTCCACAAGGAGTAGAAAAATTCCTTACAAAACTCTTTATTCCGTTCGATTTGGGGTTTTTTTTTTTTGTTTTTTGATAAAAAATTTTCTTTTACAAAAAAAGACTTAAAACTTAGGAGAAGCAGAAGTTTGTTTTGTTTCTTTTTTGTTGGTTTCGTATCTTTTTATAGAAGAAAATTCGTTTTTCCCTTTTTTACATGTATGGATTGGAAGAAAAAATTACGGACTTGATTTTCTTTGTTGTAAAGTTTATTTTTTTTGACAAAAAGGTGACAATTTAATTTAAAAAAAAATATATATATAAAGAAATTTGTATTGCATATGAAAAAGAAATAAATACATACATGAGAGAGAAAATATATAATTTAACAAAATAAAGGGTAAATAACAATTGTATACGCTAGGGGGGGGGAGACTTGTAAATTATTATTATTATTTTTTTTATAAATCACAAACAAGAAAAAAATACATAACTGGCTTTTTTTATACAAGAGAAATTCTTTTTTTAATTTCTTGATCACTTTTTTCTTAGAGAAAAAAACTTATTCTCTTTGCTTTTTTGGTGGATTTTTCTTTTTTAATTGATATTATAGTATTTATTTTTTTATTATTAAACAAAATTAATTTTTGATGAGATTATTTAGAGTTTTTTTCTATTTTTGAATTTTTTTTTTAAAGACTACTTTAAGTTTAGAAAGACTATTTTCTTTATGCTGTAATACATTTTTTTGTTTTGAAATAATATTTTTTTCTTTCGTTAAGAAATAAATTTTAGTTTAAGGAAAAAAAAAATTATAATATTTAAAATTTTTTTTTTGCTAAATAAATTTTTTGTACTTTTTTTATATTTTTTATCGGCATTTTTAAAGATTTTTTTAAGTCTTTTTTTTTCACGAATTTTTTATGTTTTTTTGGAGGATTTTTGTAGTTTTTTTGAAGGTTTTTCTTATTCGTATAGCTTTTATGTAAACAAAAAGGAAAAAACATACATTTAAACACGAAACTATTACTTTTTACCATTATAGAGAATATAGTATTTTATATATGAATTTTTGTTTTGTTTTTCTATTGAGGATCTTATTTTTTTTTTTGTGGGGATTATAGGATTTTTTGATTTTTCGTTCTGCTTTTTTTTTGTAAATCGTCCGGAATAGTATCCCGTGTCCTCTGTAGGGATATTTTGTTTGTTTGGTCTGTTGATTCCTTACCTTAACCAGGATGATGGGTTTCTGATATATTTTTTTATCTTTTGTATCAAAACAAACCGCGTTTTTTTGTAATGCAAAAAAAGGAAAATACTCGAGAGCGCGCACACACATCCATTTCTTTTTTTTTGTTGGTTAGTTGTGGACCAAGCCATGGTCGTAACCGAGTATCTAGATGTTGTTCGATGTAGGATAACTTCTGCTTCTATCCAAAGGATGTATGTGAGTGCACTAACACTGCTCGAAAATTGGAATTATGGGAGAAGTTGGCCAATCCTCTTCCTCTTCGGAGCTTGTACTGTCGGTCCTAAAAAGATAAGAAAGAATTAAATTAGAACAATGTAGGGAAATTCAATTCAATTCAAAAAACTTTATTTTCATTTCGATAACTTTTACAAAAAGAAGTTTACAAAAAGTAGTATACAACATGGCTTAGAGCCGTCTGCCGTTGAATGATAGGACCGAGAAAGTTAATTAATAATTAGTGCTTATATTAGGTTTTTTTTTTTTTTTTTGGTTAATTTAATTTGTAATACAAAAGAAAAGATTGTGACTTCTTTGTCATCTATACTTATGGGCTTTTGGTTTAGCTTAAAACGGAACAAAAGGGATTTCTTCGTGGATAAATCTGATTTTGCTTTGTTGATTTAGCTCACGGAGACTGATACAAATTACGAAAAGCAATTGCTTCTTTTAGATAGCATGTAAGTATCTTCCAACCAAATCCGCCGTTTAGTAAGGAGCGACATTCCTGGATCGAGAGAAAGCTCTTGGCAAAAAATAATCTTCGGATCTCTTGAAGGATAGGACATAAAGCTAAGAAATGGAAGGTGTCTTCGTTCTGATTGAGGTTACAGAGGTAACAAAGCGGTTTGAAGTCATTTCGGTATGGTCTGAAGTTAAGATCAAGTATTTCAGTGCGTGCCTTAAATACTAAACTAATTTCGGACGCGTTCAGCTTATCACAAAAATAGTTGGCGGTGTGTAAATCGTGAGTGAGGCTTTTATAAAGTTCTCTTGTAAGTGATGTTCTCGCTCTGCACAAGGACTGCTGACAGAGCTTTTCGTCAATGGCTGCCAGGCAGTCATAGAATATACTTCGCCATTCGTGGCAATTTCTCTCGTCAAGATTTAATTGACAATTATGGTTGCCAGCAAGCTCACGCCATTCCTTAAAAGGTGAAAAGCCCCCTTCTAGTGCAACCAAAAGAACTCTACGTTGCAAGTTATTCACAGATCTTATAATAACTTTGGACAAATAGTCGGCACTTGATTTGGCATTTCTTACAAAAACTGGAGATAAACCTGTTTCAATGTCTATTGCGTAGTTTGGCGATGATCGAGGGAGCCTGAAAATCCTTTTTACGAAGAAACGTTGGATAGCTTCCACCTCGTCGAGCTTTCGGTGACAATAGACTTCACTTGCATAACGAAAGCAGGTGTTAACTACCGCCTCAAAAACCCTGAATTTAGACCGCAAGTCAACATCTTTGTTGGAGAAAAACCTGTTCCACATAGAATTAATCGCAGTTTTAGCTGCCACCGATCTTTCTTTAATGTAAGGACGAAGGTCTAAATTGAATTTCAGGCGGAAGCCTAGATATTTGAATTCATTCCCAATTTCAATGTTGTCGTTGTCCAAGGTCCACCTTTCGCTCCTACTCAATTTGTGGTGATGTCTAAAAATCATAATTTTTGATTTTAAAACATTATTTTTTAGGTCCCAAAGATCACAATAATCTTTCAGCTTATTGATGATAAGCTGAAGAGTAAGAGGGTTATCTGATAAGACAACAAGATCATCGGCATATAGAAGTGCCTTTATTAGAGTATCTCCAAATCTTACTCCACCTGGCAAGAAATTTATTACATCATCGATAAACAAAGCAAACAGCAGGGGACTCAAAATACAGCCTTGTGGGACTCCAGAGTTAGTTAGAAATTCCGAAGATTTCTTACTTCCATCCCAAACTGAGGCAGAATTGTTAGCCAACAGTTTTTCATATAATCTAATAAATTTGGAGGATATACCTAGGTTTGACAATTTATAAAGAAGTAGATTTCTATTTACTGTGTCAAAAGCTGCTTTCAGGTCGACGAAATAGGAGTAAAGTTTCTTTTTCTTCCCAATAAAATGACTCGCAATAGTCGTTAGGGTGAAAATTTGGTCAGTTGTTGACAGGCCTGGACGAAAACCTGCTTGAAAAGCACTGAGTGCATTATTTGATTCAACCCAGCTTACAAGCCTGTGGTAAAGCATTTGAGTAAATATCTTCCTGAGTGAGCTAAGGACTGAAATACCCCTGTAATTTTCCGGGACACTCGGGTCACCTTTTTTAAAAATACCAAACATTTTTGAGCACAAGAAGCTTCCGGGAACTATTTCATCTTTAAGAATCTTATTACAGAGCTCCAAGAGGTAGCTGAGGAATTCAGCGGTCGCATTCTTGAAAAACTCTGCAGGGATTCCGTAGGGAAATATGTAGGGAAATATTTGTTTATTAATTTTCATTTATTTTACAGTCATGATTACGACAAAGCTTCAATTCAAGGCGAAAGTTTAATTCAAGACGAAGATTAAACACCAAAACTGGTGAATTCAAAGTTTTATTCAAAACGAAAATTAAACACCAAAACTAGTGAATTCGAAAGTTATTCGATCGCCTTAGTCGGACTAGACCGTCGAACTGTTAAGGATCAGCGCCGTTCCCAAAGACTCTAATGGCATATTCTTTTCAACACCGAACTACCACACCGAGCTGTCAAATAATACTCGGTGTTAGCGACAATTCCAGGGTGGTGTACACTCGATTTCATTGTGTACAGAACGACAAATGCTGCAGCGGTGCAGTCACCACGTTAAGTATCCAATTGCATTGACTTGTTTACTTTTTTTCATTTGGAAGTGTAATTTTGTTGGCACCGGTTTTCTGTACTTTTTACTTAAAATGAATTTCGATAGCTTTAAATTTGTGAAATTTATTAAGTTTTTATCGATTTCATACTCGCATTGTAAAAAATCGCGAATGAAAATTTAGTCCAAACGTCACTTCACATAAACAATCAAAGCTACACCCAGCCTCCACCATGAAATAAGTCGGTGGCGAAATTTGGAGTTCGGTGTCGACACCGAACAAATTCGGAGTTCAAAAGAACACCTACATGAGCACGATTCCGTTCAGGTGTACGAGAAAAAGACAATTTGTTTCTGTATTCCACACCAGTTTCGTGATTTGAAAAGAATACGCCATAAGATTCCAGAGGGTTTCCAAAAGAATACGATCTTTTAAAGAAGGCCAACAACGAAGGTAGGCCAAATCTAGGCCATTGACACCAATATCATCGTTGAAGTAGTTCTTAATCTTAACTGAGTTTCGCACGACTGTAGTCTACCCACCGAAAACTGCAGAAAGTCGAATAATTTGAATGGCATTAAGGTCGAAACGAAAAATGCGCTACGTGCCACACAGCACAAGCAACAATGGCGAATTTTACGGAACGATAATAAAGTCTTGTGAAACAAGTTTAAAAAGATAAATAAAATGTTGAACTAGCTCTTATTTAGCAGGGTTATTTCAAACAAGTGACTAAATAATCTTACCGATCAAGTTTTGATGCCTGATGCTGGTGTTACTCTAAAGCCGCGTTGTCACAAGCAACGTAAAACAGGAACAGAAACAGAATTTCATACATTAAGCAACTGAAACCTAAATTCGCTGAATGCCTTTTGCGTTGCCAATGTATGAAATTCTGTTTCTGTTCCTGTTTCTGTTCCTTGTGACAACGCGGCTTAAGGGATCGATGAGAAACGTCAGTATTCGTGGGAATTTCAATGTTGAGCAGCAGTTCCAAGTGAAGCGATCGATTCTTCGATGGTATGCACACGTTGTTCGCATGCCCCCTGACAGACTTCCTAGACAGGTCATGCTAGCCGAGATGGGAGCGCGTCGCCCCTCTGGTAGGCCAAGAAACAGGTGGTGGGATCAGGTAAAGAACCTCTCTGAGTCCCGCCTGGGGATTGCGCCGGGCACTCTTGAGTTGGTGGCGGAGGATCGTGAACGATGGAAAGACCACTAAGCCACCCTCGATCCGCAACCCTTTTAAAGGATAAGCGGTATTCGAAAACGATGATGATGATGATGAAGTTTTGATACCAAAAAATTGGCAGATCATACCGAGCTCAACAAATGAGCTATAAAAGCAGGCGATACTCAGTTACAACACTCAACCGTGCGTCGTCTTGGCACATAAAAATTAAGCACCTAAGAAATCTGAATAAACACCCTTTCCGGAGCGAATGCGTGTTGCTTATTGTCGTTTCCTTGAACTCAGAAAAGTTGTCTTAATTGTCCTAAAAATCTGAAAAACCAACAGATAAAGAGGTTATTGAGAGATCAACATGGTTGTTTCTCAATATCCAAGTGACCATTCGTTTATCTCGTTCCGTTTTCCAACTTGTTCATTATAGAGTACAAAAGCCGACAGATCGTTAGCCTTTTTAAGCCAAGAAATCGAGGATTCTTTTTAATAATAAATAAAAAATTCTTTGTTAGCTTTCGTCCGAATTGTCTCTAAGTAAAAAAAAATCGAAGCACAAAAATCAATTCTGTTTTAAACGTAATTTTTTTTCTCCGCTATTAAACTAGGCCCGAAATATTTGATTCATGATTGGTAGCCCGTATGCCCTTTTTAGAGGACTGTACTTGAAGACTTTATGACTCCTTTTTGGGCAATTATTTTACTCAATTTAAGATTTCCCTCCATGATAAACCCGGAAAGGAATGTTCACCTCAGACATACCCAAAGATTAGCATGTATGACCTACTTGCGGAGCTGGTGAAGCATTGATTTTGCTTTCAAATCTTACAGAGGGTTTTTGTAAGCCCAACCACAACCAACGGATTAAGTTTTAATTTCTTTTAAGTGGACTCAGCAGAAGTGTCTGCAGCATTCTGGCCAGCTTGCCTTAACCTAATGTCTCCTTTAGTCATGGATTCGTCTTGCCGATTTCCAGGCGAGAAATACGTCTAGAAAAATTTCTGTGAATTTCTGTGGAGACACAAATAGTTGGGAGTTTTTTCGGCAAGACGATTATCGGCAGACATTTCTGTTTTGATTTTCGGCTAAACAGTGCTGTCTTGACGAGAAACAGATTTGCAAGAAGGTAAATATTGGAAAACTATACTGAGGGGGCAATAAAGAGGCAATATAAGTAGACCACGAGAAAACCGTAATTTTATGAAAAGTCCTCCTTATGAAGAGTCCTCTTTTCTAAGAAAGCATTTACCCAAAAACGGTATTTTCTTTTTACTTCACTTTGCATTTTTTTTCACCATCATCATCATCGTTTTCGAATACCGCTTATCCTTTAAAAGGGTCGCGGAGCGAGGGTGGCTTAATGGTCCTTCCATCTTTCTCGGTCCTCCGCCACTAACTCAAGAGACATAGGCGCAATCCCCAGGCGGGACTCAGAGAGGTTCTTTACCTGATCCCACCACCTGTTTCTTGGCCTACCAGGGGGGCGACGCGCTCGCATCTCGGCTTACATAACCTGTCTAGGAAGTCTGTCGGGGGCATGCGAACAACGTGTCCAAACCATCGAAGAATCGATCGCTCCACTCGGAGAAGTAGCTGCTCAACATTAAGATTCCTACGAATACTGACGTTTCTCACTCTGTCCCTTAGAGTAACACCAGCAACGCACCTCAGGAATCTCATTTCGGCAGCTTGTACCCGCGATCTAATTCTTTCGGTCATTACCCAAATTTCATGACCATAGATGAGGGTCGGAACGAACACTGAATTAAAAACTGAGATCTTTGCTTTCACTCCAAGCTCAGCTTTCCTGATGACCGGCCGGCGCAGTTCCTTTACTATTGCTCCAGCTTGGCCAATTCTACAGGACAACTCAGTATCACTCATCCCATCTTTCGTGAAAAAGACCCCGAGATACTTAAACTTCTCCACCTGTTTTAATGGAACTCCATTTATGTGCAGGGTACACTGCAGAGGAGTTCGGGAAACAACAATCACTTCCGATTTGTTCACGTTTACTTTCATCCCAGCATCACCACAGATGGCTGCAAACCTATCCAGTGCTCGTTGAAGTTTCTCTTTGGATGATGCAAGGATGGCCGAATCAACTGCGAAAAGCAGATGGCTCATCCTGATGCCAGCCAATTCGAAACATTGCTCGCCAAGACTGCGCCTCACCATCCAGTCCACATATGCTATGAAAAGGAGCGGCGACAGAACACAGCCCTGACGAAGTCCAACGCGCACATCAAAAGGACGGGATTTGACGCCATTTATCCGTACACAGCTTCTGCAGTTTCCATACAAAGACTGAATGGCTCTCAGAAGAGGCCCACTCAGCGCATAGTCCTGCAAAACTCTCCAGGGTGTATCCCGAGGGACTCGGTCATACGCCTTTTCCAGATCTACAAAACACGCATAGACCGGTCTCAAGAATAACCTTCAGAGTAAAAAGCTGCTCGGTTGTGCCTCTGCCAGGCCGAAAGCCGCACTGTTCTTCCCGTAACAAAGGCTCGATTACTGCTCTGGAACGCGTTTCCAACACCTTCGCGAATACTTTTCCCGGAAGACTCAAAAGAGATATGCCCCTATAGTTGACGCAATCTCTCCTGTTCCCTTTTTTGAAAATGGGCACCATAACACCCGTTTACCAATCGCTAGGTGCCTTCCCGCTATCCCAGGCCACCTTAATGACACGTGTTAGCCATTTAATACCCTCTTCACCCATTGCCTTGAGCATTTCTGGCCGGATTTCATCAACTCCAGCAGACTTGCCAACTTTTAGCGATTTAATCGCTTCAGTGACTTCGTCTACTGTGGGACTATTCTCCGCCCTTATCTCGTCAGCAGTGGGAATGCCATCTTCAGTGCCCTGTTGGGGGTTGAGCAACTCCGAAAAGTGCTCTCTCCATCTGCGCAAGACATCGCTCTCACTTGAAAGAAGTGTACCGTCCTTGGATTTAACCCCTTGGATGATATTTAAGTTCCTTCCTCTGAGCCGGCGAATGGTCTGCCAAAATATCTTGTTTGCAGATCTGTAATCGTGGTCCAACTTCTCGCCGAACTTTTTCCATGACTGCTCCTTGGCTGTTCTGACTGCCAGATTGGAAGTCCTTCGCGCCTCATTGTACCGGGCTCGAAAAGTTGAGTTTCTACATTGGATCCACGCAATGTAGGCTTTCTTCTTCTCTCTGATGGCTTCTTGAACTTAAGGCATTTTAAACCAAGCAGTTCTTTTCTCACCACCAGCCGCTACCCCAAGCCGCTTCACTCCACAAACATTTCCTGCAGAGGCAATGACTGCCGATAAAAACAGCTGCCATTCCTCCTCTACATTCAAAAGGTCAGTTGGAATTTGTTCAAACTTCTCCGAAACATGCTGTGCAAAACGCTCTCTGAAATCAGAGTCAGCTCCTGCAACCTTTCCCACCGTATGCGGGTCACCGTCTTGGTTTTCGCCTGGGTGGCAAAGGAATACTGTCACTCAAAAACAATTTACACAGCACTAAGTGGTGATCAGTTGACAACTCAGCTCCCCTGAAAACTCGAACATCACAAATCATTCTTTGAACACACGATGGTAAAACAAAGAAATCAATCAGTGACTTCTGATTTAAACTGTGCTTGTACCATGTGTATTTGTGAATGTCTCTGTGTGGGAAAAAGGTGTTTATGATGGACAAGCCATATGCACAGCAAAAGTCCAACAACTTCCCTCCGTTCCTGTTTTGATCCGGGTCACCGTGCCTCCCAATCACACTCCTCCAAGTACTGTCGTCTGTACCCACATGTGCATTGAAGTCACCCATCAGGAGAAAGAAGTCCATTTCTGCCACTCTGTCCAGGGCAGCATCAACTTCGTTCAAGAAGGATGCTGCTACTCTGACTCTCAATTTGGTGCATAAAGCTGAACCAGAGCCAGAGTCGATCGTTCAAGCTTAAGCTTCAAGATCAAAATCCTTCCCCCTAACGGAATGACATCGAATACATTTTCTGACAACCGGGGGCTTGTGAGTATCCCCACACCCGCCTGTGCAGTCATGTGATTTGGGACGCCAGACCAGAAGAGCTTCCACCCATCATCGAAGTCTTTGGTTCCAGAACCCTTCCACTTAGTTGAGGAGATGCCAGTTGCATCGAGCTGATACTTTTGGCCTCCTCAACCAGTTCGAGTTCCTTCCTCGTTAGTGACGAGACATTCCACGTGTCAATTTTGAGTTGGTGCCGTTGTCGATTTGTAGAGTTTCCACCTAAGCATTCTTTTCAATTTTTTAAATGCTCCTAGCGCAATGATGCAGTGCACAAGCACATCCGTTTCGTTCAGCATAGACATGACGACTAAATCGCCTTGCCATAATCTGCCCACCAAAAATATTTCTGTCTACCAACCCTGGATTTTTCTGTCCTGGAAGCTGACCTGTGGAGACCCTCATGGCACCCTCAAGCAAGCATGTTTTAAACAAGAGTTAGACAGCATACTTAAATATTTTAAAGGAAAAAGTTGCATGTTGTTGGTTTTTATATGCATTATTAATGCAGAGAGAGCATATAGACTATTTGGACACCCGAGATGGAAGTGGGCTGTGGTGCAGATGGTAGCACCTATGACAGACGATTTTAAGGTCCTGGGTTCGATTCCAGGTCCAACCATCTTTTTTTCCGTCCACTGAAATTTCAACTCTACTCTACGGAAAAAAATAAATTTTTGGAAGTAGTGCTTCCATTAGTTACCTACTGAACAATCTAGTTCAGGTTTTAAAGGCCACATCTTTTGTATAGCGTCTACAAGAGTAAACCTCGAATCAGAGTCCCACTTTCCTTATCACCTTGAAGTTAGTTCTATTTTCACTGCATGAAAAATCTTTCGCGTTTTCATGTACTTAAGCATATTATCATCTTCATGTAGGTACTTAACACATTATAAGCCGGCTTATCCCACTATTTCATGGGATAAGCCGACGAAAACAATGACCAGCCTCCTATCAAGACCAACCTCAAGAGCCACACACCTACATATATGCCTCACCATCATGCGATTATTTTCCAAGTGTATTGCCGACACAATCGCACGACATCCTCCCTATTCTAGTTTGGAAAACAAACAACTTTTGAAAATGAACTGATAACGAAAACGAAAAATCGGAACAACAAAATAAAAATCAGTGGCAAATATCTGGCCGCACACGCAAGTGTTCTAAAAATAAACCAACATAAGAGCCTACCAGCAGCGCAGAGCAAGCAAAGTGAGCCAACAAAGACAAACAAAAAAACGCTGTTTCATTCCCTTGGTTAATCGTTTCAAATTTACATAACTGTACATTAGACTCGCCATCTTGAACGATGGGTTGATTTTGAAAAAAAAAATTATGTCAACAACGACTGAAACCGAGGAGTGTCGTCTTTGTTTGCAGACCTAATCAATGGTTCGATTTTGTTCTTTCACTCTATTTAGATTGAATTTGATTAAGAAAAAAATAAAAAACCATATTAATTTCTATCGCACAAAGGTCAGGCGACAGAAAGAGAACACGCCACCACTAGTTGATGGAATAAAACGTTTTCCATTCAATGGAACTTGTTGAACATGTTTTTGTTTACGCCAAATCAATGAATTTTGATTATTTTTTCGATGGCTTGTTGTGTAGATCACGTAGAATAGATTTGGTATAATTCTATAAAAGCAGTTTTAGTACTTGAGCTCCTCAAGACAATCACTGGATGTGTTCTAGTCTTAGAACTGGACTAGAACACGTTGGTATGTTGCCTCTGTCGTTTATGAACTCCAAGGTTTTGTCATGATTGTGCCGAAGCTTTCGAACAGTGTTGCAAGTTTTTTTGAGCTTAAATAAAATTCTTCTCTTAAGGAAAGGGCAATAGTTTCGTAAATTCACTGAAGTCTGCTTTTACAGACCTTCGGCCTGTCAACTCACTAACTTAAACTACTTCCAGAGCCGTAGCTACGGACACGGCTCGATCTTGTCGGAGCTATTGCCAGGCAATCCAACTTAACGGATGAAATTCTCTCCCTTGTCGACTTTGACACACCATATGACGTCATTTATCTAGTGAGAGAAGACTGGGAAAATAATGCAATTGGCAGACCTAATGAAATTGCAATTTTCACAGACGGTTCGAAAACAGGGGAAGGAGCAGGTTCTGGTATCTCCTCAAAAGACCCGGAACTAAATGTATCCTTAAAGCTACCGGATATATGCAGTGTCTTCCAGTCAGAGGTTCTGGCTGTACTTAGGGCGGCCGAGCTTTTGCATATGAGATCGATATCCGGCAGAGATATCGCCATTTACATCAATAGCCAGGCTACGCTCAAAGCAATGGAATCGATCAACATCAAATCTGATATAGTCAAGGCCTGTCGCACAATGCTCAAGGCAGTCAGAACCAGTCGAGACTGTGCTGGGTGCCAGGACACTGCGGTATAGAGGGTAACGAACCGAGGGTTGGTGAGCTTGCAAGAAAAGGAGGACTCCTTGGTAACAGTGTGGTTTCTAACATCAAACCTGCGTAACATCAAACTCTGCGTAGTTAAAGGTACTATTGAGGAGAAAATTGTAATGACGGCCAACCAAATTGCAATGAAACCAAGTAGTTTCGTCTGGCTGTCCCTTTGGCCACGACTAGACGAAAAAGGATCGAAGGCACTATTAAAACCGAGCTTTCTGACACAGATATTTGTCGATTCTGCAGTAATCTGCAGGCGGTTGAGGATATAGCACACAAACCGTGCGGATGCGAGGCAATTTCGCGAGTTCGCTGAAAATATTTAGGGGAATTTTTCTTTGGACACGGCACAAACTTTAAAGGCCTTCTTGGCTTTTACGGGGAAATTGGCTGTTTCACGGTGAATATTTATGTTGTTTTTTGCCTTTTGAATGTTATTTTCAACTGGTTCCCCAGGGATCGCGATGGGCCCGCTTTGGTGCCTAGTATCTGTGTGGTCCTTTTCACCACACCCCTGTTTTACCTAACCTAACCAAACCTAATTCCTTTGTCACCGCTGATGTTTCTGACAACTCAGAACAACAGCCTTAGGATTGTGTTAATTCCTCAGAGTAGGTGGAATACGAAAAACAATTGCTAAAAGCATGAACATGTGCTTGCTTCATACAAACAAGAAAATACTTTAAAGTATATTGACGACGCCACAACTTTCCACATTCTCCACATTCCAACTTTCCATTGACACTTGAGTTCATATACCCTAATGGGTAGGGTACAAAAATTCGGTGGAAGACAGCATTTAATGCACCAGCTCACTCGAAAGGCTAGAGGGACTTTCACAGCCAACGATCTTGCGACCAGCGAACTGGCGAACAAATGACTTTACTCCAAAATACTGTTTCAGAATTGAAATCGCAGCATGAAAATCTTTAAACGATCGAATAGTCTATAACTTGACTCTTCTACAAAATCAATTTACATAAGTTCTGTCAAGATATTCGGAGTTCGCTGATTTCAAAACGAATTCGCAGCGACTTGTGCCAATTACTAAGCGAATTGTAAATATCTTCACAAAGCTTTTGTAAACGAAGGATTTGAAGTTGCCAAATTATAGAATTCAGGATTCTTGTTAGTTTTCTATTTGACAAATTTCAGTTTTAAGCAATCCCATAGAGCAATGTCCAATTAAGCGCCAGTTCGCAGGTCGCAAGTTCGCCGGCGGTGAAAGTACCTTAAGACTCTATTTTAGCGCCACTTTTACCTCGAATTAGATTTCACTTAGTGTCTTCCACATAGGTTCCCTTACTGCTAAGCTTAACACACGACAATCGACAACTCATCTGTAACTGTAAGCCATAGTTCCACATTTTTTACGTACCAGGCCATAATGACTTCATCGGAAATAAAGAGGCTGATGAGCTAGCGAAACATGGCTCACATCTATGTATCACTACAGTGGACAAAAGGGCTCACCCTCCGGTCTCTTTTGAGACAGGCAAAATGTCTAGGTAGACTGTATAGACAAAAGCAAGCCAAAAAGCTTATAGCACTAAAAAGACCATCACTGGACATAAGAGTCACAAGAGTTATAACAGGCCACAACCTGTTGGAAAGATACTCAGCAAAATTAAGAATCATTTACACCAACTACATTTGCAGGGTTGTCATCATCCCGAAGCGGAAGAAGATGTGCAAGTGGCAGCAGGCAACATTTTGAACTTTTAGGCCAATTCTTCTTTGAGGAGCTGGACGAGCTAGCAAGAATACCGGCGAATATCGTGAAGCAGGGACTCCGGTTGGGCCAAGTGCTCTTCGAAGCTCAGGATACTTCAACTAACTAAGTATCATATTTATACTAAGTGGAGATAAGGGCCCTCGTAGGCCTATGTTAGGCCTAACCTAAGCCACAGTTGGCCCAGTCTCCCCATTAAATCGTTTCATACAATAAAAGCGCTATTTTCCGCTTTTTTCGGTCCAGAATTTTCTTCAATTTGGTAAACTGCACGCTTGTACCATTTACACCAGGCATGTCTCCTTAGACTGTAAAAAATCAACACTGAGAAGCAACAAGTACAAGTAAACATGAGCAGTCATACCGAAAGGAAGCGCAGATTTCAGAGGGAGTGCCGACATGATTAAACGAATCAATTTTCACTTTTATCATTTGGACAGGGATATCAGCGTGTACAACCATTGAACCACTTTCGGTTGCTTTAAATGTATCAATCCTGATTCCTATATCTAAAGGGCATTGATTCTACCAGCAGGTTTAGTCTGTTACAAACCTGCCGTTGCTCTTTGTGTACTACAGTAATGCAAGTGCAAGTGCTTGCCAAGGAGGCCAGTGTTAGGTTATTCTAACTAATTGGCACTCGCAGCTCAGAAGAGCCATCGCCTGTCCTCTCTTACAATCATGCATGATGTGTGCACTACAGGTGTTTTTTACACATGAAAAGGACCTACAGTTTTTTGCCGATTCCAAACGGCGAATTGAGAGGTCTCTCAAGACAAATGATACTCTCGGGGGGTATGACAGGTCCTCGCGAAGGTGGAACACCGTAAAATAAACTTTTATTGCTCCAGTCAGGATTCGAACCCGGGACCTCGTGCACAGTGGTTCTACACACTTACCACTGCACCACGGCGCCAACCTATGTTATTCAGTTTCAACAATTATTATTGTATCGGGAGGCTTCGCGTTAAAATATTTGGACAAGCCCAGGTAACATAACATAAACTTTAGTTTAAATTTCCAAAACATCCTAAGAGACATTTTAGAAATCAGTTGTGATAACACCACTTGCATCCAGGAGCCATCGATCTTTTGTCTTTTTTAAGACTAGTTTGTCCCACTTCAAGAACGACCCATCAGAGTAGAAAAGGACACACCTGTAGGGCAAACTTAAAGCTTATCAAATCTAGTCCGAAACATTTTAATCATTGATTTCGTGCGTTTTTAGGTTGTCAAAATAATGATCGAAAAAATATTCAGCCTCATATTATATTTTTTTTTTTACTTTTTTTCCCAAAGCAATAATTAAAGTCGATGATAGTTTATTAGACGTGTGCTAATGTCTATGATTACATAAGCTTCAAAGGTGAGATTGACTTTTCTTGTTCTCAACAATTAACTTCTTTATGCAGAACACAAAAGCCAACGCACACATTATTTATTTACGCAATAGACACGTGTTGCTTTTTTTTTCATTGTTGATTTTTTTGTTGGTAATATATCACGCAACAACAAAAAAATAGTTGACCTTGGGCTACTAACAATCGTTTTTTTAGGCGAAAAAAAATTGTTTCATTATTTTGTATTGTGTGCACGTCCTAATCATTATTTTTCTACTTCTTTTTCGATATAAATGACAAGGAAAATACATAGAACGAGTTAGAGGAGCAAGCGGACTTGGAAAGAGTTTCATACCGGTGCCTCCTGTCAAACCAGTTAAGAATCGTCCCAACACATCGTTGGGAAATCGGACAACTCCCAATACACTCGTTATGTCACGTTCCTACTAAGTGCCTCACACTATTTTTCAGGGTTCTTCTCATACCTTTCCAGGCAGTAATTTTCTTATTCTTCTTTCCCACTATAATTCGAGAATGTTTGTCTCGTGAAAGGGGAACTTTGGTCATCAAAAAACAGTCCAGTGTTCAATCGTTTTACCGCACCAGACATAATTCACTTTTTTAATCTTATCAACTTTGAAAGGGCCCCTCTATAGAGCAATCTTTGAACCTTGTTCCTATTCAAACAAAGGCAGCTTTCGTTCGTCAACAGGTCTGACAAAAAAAAAAAACATCTACAAACTGCATGAACAGGAGAAAACCCTAGTAGCATGATTCCTTATCAATAAAGTCACAAGACTTAACTATGAAAGCAAATCATTCAAAATAAAATTTTCAATGTCATCACAATTATCTTATCAACGAAATTTGAAGAGTTTCGAAAATAACGTCGTCTATGGTTCATTGCTCTAGATATCTCTTGTGTAATAATATCATCAGCAAAGCAACAACAACGACAAAGAATATTTAAACTTTTCCTTTTTTTAATCAGAAAGTGGAAGTTGATTACGAAAAAAAATAGAAATCATCAATGGACACGCGCGAGATTACAGTAATTTTATGACAAACTAATGGTTGACACTCCTAGAACCACGTACTGCGTTTCATCATTCATAATGTTTGGCATCAAAATGTTAGCCACAAGCTCCATGATATGATTCGCAAAACAAGCTGGCGCCCGAATATGTTGCATCAGCGGGATATATGGCTTTGCCTTGCAGCATAACATAACATAGGCGTGTTTGTACACGTGAGCGATAACTTGAAAAATGTTTTCGAATTCATGTCGAAGCAGAAGAAGAAATAGGGCAGCTGTTCATTATCACAGTGCGTGCCAATTAAGAATAAAATTCGGTACAGGGGGTGGGTAAGCTGAAAAGCACACATAAATAGTTAAGTTTTTGATCTACGAAAAAATCGTTTGGTGCTTGGTTTGGCCCCGAATATGAAAAGAGGAGTAGGTTAATGTCTCAAAATAATCAGCTCTAATCACGCAGGAGGGGATTCTCATCACCCAAAGACCTACGAAAACAAACGATGACAAACACATTTGGAGACAACAGTCGCCGACATAGTTAATGTTTTTTTTTGCACATTTTTGGAGGTTCCTAGAACTCCGAAGCTTAAGTTAAGTTAAGTATGGCAGCATGTAATTGAGAGCAAATAAGATAGTATCCATTTTTCTATTGTAGACAAAGTATTTTTTTAGGTTTGCCTTTGAAATTTTAATCAATCGCACAATACTTGCTCAACGACTCTTCTTAAAAACAAGGAAAAATCAACGGAGCCAAAAAAGATCCCTGGCGTTAAAGAAAACAAACCATTGTCGCCTTGTGGTAAAAGGAAAACAAGACTCAGCAAAGCATGCCTAGCGAATATATAGAGTGAAACTTCCTCCAAATGTGTAAAAGACTGGTGAGTCAGAGTAATGTCGTTACAAAAATTATGATCCGCCGTTCGCGATCGTCAAACCCCTGCCTTATTGAAGGGAAAAATAATGCTGGAAGTGTGGCAGAAAAACAGCTAGACGATACGATCAAAGCAATATGAGTATCCGTAAAACGTGTCAACATATCGCGACGGTTTAAGCTTTAAACCAAGAAAGCCACTAAGCAATTTGAGCTCACTAAGCAGAGCTGGCCTGAGCCCTAATCTCGTAGGGACGTTTCAGTTCTTATCTGAGTCCTAATCTCGTAGGGACGTTACGTGCTCTACAGCTCGTGTTGAAAATACCTCGAGCAGCTTAATGTATTTCTTATTAACCCAGTTCTATCTGTCTACCTCAAGAAGTGCACTTTTAACTGGTTGATGCCTCCCTCGATTAGTGTGTGGCACCTGAGATGAGGCTGTTCGTTGCTGACCCCTCCGGGTTAGATTTAAAAACTCTGCGGCCTGGAGAAATGGTGCCTAATGCACATTTTTTTGACTGAAACAAGTTGTTGCCTCTGAGTGGGTTTAGCCTTATTCACCGTCAACACGACTGATCATACTAAATCGGTTGAGAATAAATCAGCCCTGAGGATGTCAACTAGAAAATGACGAAACGTTCATTCAAAAAGATCTGTGGTCTGGAACGTAGTTGCCTAACGCGCTAGTTTTTGACTGAAACAAGCTGCTGCCTTATTCACCGGCACGACACGAGTATAGACAGTGAATTACCCCTTAGGATGGCAACTAAAAGTTCACGAAACGCCCGCATTAGATTCAACGCTCCGAGGCCTGGAGCGTTAGTGCACAATGAGCTGTTTTTTGATTAAAAGAAGCTGCAGCCTAAGTGTGGGTAAAACTTTTTTTGACTGAAACAAGTTGTTGCCATTGAGTGGGTGTAGCCTTATTCGCCGTCAAAACGACTGATCATCCTAAATCAGCTGATCATAAATTAGCCCTAAAGATGTCAACTAAAAATTGACGAAACGTCCGCACTAGATTCAAACCCTCTGCGGTCTGGAGCGTTAATGCCCAATGCGCTCTTTTTTTTTACAGAAAAGAGTTGCTGCCTTATTACCGTCGACGCGACTGATCTTACTAAATTAGCTGATAATAAATCACCCGAGGATGTCAACTAAAAATTGGCGAAACGTCGTTCGGCCATAAGGTTTTTTTTTATCTCATTTTCTCCAAGAAAAGACTGACCGAAAAAATGCCATTAAGAAGAAGTAAGTTAATGTATTGAAGACAGCAGAAACATTGGCCTTACAAATCTTATTAAAGAGGCGGTATCCCGCCTTTCACAAGACTCAATGTTTATATTTTGTTAGGATTAAAATGATTTGTAGATTAACGGCAAAGGAGACGAAGAAACACGTTTCATATGGTAAAGCTCAGGGGATATAGCCCTAAAAAGGACAAGAATTGTTACTAATATTTGCAACTTTTTTCCCGCATTCGAGTCTATTTCCAAGAGCGACAGAGCAGTAGTCGTTGACAGAGAATATAAACGGGAACGTTGGGCCTTATGGGAGCGACAAACGACAGCCGCTTTAGAATTAATGGCCTCTTAATGAGAATTAATGTGCCCAAAACCTGTTCCGTGGCTAGGAGAAGGCCAGGCTAAAATAGTTTTCGTTGTGAACTTCGAGCATATCGAGCATAAAAGATCACTTTAATCTTTTCCTTATCAGATCGAGGAAAGCTGAGGATAGCTGAAAGTTGTTTGGTATACAAACCCCAAAACCTGAGCTCTAGCATGTTCTTCTTCTGAACTAAGAGGTCATAACCGTCTTTCACTTCTATTTGCACTATTTTCACTCCTACCAGCATTGCTGTTGGTCAACTTGCAAGATTCGAGTGGCGGAGACCCAAAAGCCAACAAAGGCCCACCATAAAATGGCGCCCAACGAGGTGTATGATTGAAATGGGACCTTAATTTGGCCTAGTGTCGGCGCTGGCATGCTGGTAGCTATCCAAAGCTTGTGAAAGGCCACGTGAGGAGGCAGAAGATGTTAGTTTAGTGGGTTTTCTGGCGAGAGAAATACCCAAGAATGGGTTAAGACAGAATTCTCGCGACATCTTAACACCGTGATGTCATACAAGGCTGGCGTTGTATGAAGTGTCAAGAACCTGCGCCCTCTGACAAGCTCTGGATTGCTACCAGCATGCCAGCAGAGACCCGAAAGCAATTCCCATAGGAAAATGGCGCCCAAGGCGGGGCATGCTGGTAGATAGAAATCTCGCGACGCAAGTCCTATTACAGCTTCTCGAGAGACATTTAGTTTCCTCCAAACATGATCGGCAGCAGGACTCTCAGAGCTCTCTTGTTTTTGCCAAATTTTCATGGCAATGCCGTTCGTTCCTTTGTTATACTACGCTACTTGAAAGGCTTCTATTTCGTCTCGGATTCTAGTGTTGGATTGGGCAACCCGATAAGCTATGGACATCGTATGGATCATGGAAATCCCCCATTTTTCTTTCACCCCTTCGACTAGAGTATTTAATGAAAAAGAAACAAATCGACTCACCTCGATCGACAGCCGTCGTCCATGTTGTTCGAAATTCCTTCCTCGATGGTGGGCAGGTCCGATGAGAAGCGATTAGTTGGACGCAGAACGCGCAGAGTGCGGCTCGACAGCTTCCAAACTAGACGCTGCTTATACGGTTGTTTATTTTGACCATTGTAGTGTGATAGAATGCCAGAGACAATACTGAAACCGCAGGTGAATACCCGATCAGGAATCTAAAATCAAGAAGCACACTCTTACAAAAATCCTTTTCACCAAATGACAGATGAGAAACTTACCCTCATAAACTGTTGCAGGAACAGAATATACTCGAAGACGTGCTTCAATTCGGGACTGCCCTTGGTGTAGGACTCCTTAATGTGGAAATCCAAATGCAGACAAATCAACACCAACGCCAGGGTTGATGGTGTTATGACGGTGGTCTTGACGTCGCACAAAAGATTCTCCAAGCGATTCTCCAGCTCCTCCAACTTGATCAGTTGAGTGTAGAATTTAAAGAACTCCGGATTAAGCTCCTTGGCCATGTTGCGGAAGAGTGCGTAGTACATGCGCAAAAAGTTCACCGCTGTTACCGGTGCATGATCCATATGCACGCCCAATTTGTTGGCAATAACTCCGGCCATACGCTCCAAGTCACCGGCTGTGCAACCACACTAAGAGGGTGAGAAGGACAATGGGTTAGGAATTTTGATTTTTGTGCAATGAAGTGGAAGAGAGACTTTTTTTCATTGTACTTACTTGGGATATGGTTACCAAATCTTCGGCGGGAATTGGCTTGAGGGCCAATTGCTTGATTGCCAAGTGGAAGGATGCCACACTCATGCAGGCCATATGCTTCGGTTTGACGGCCATGCGGTCCAGGAAACGATCGACCAAGCTCATGGCCGAAAAGAGGGCATCTGACGGCAGCTCATACCACATTTTAAGGCAACGCAAAATATATGCTGAGCCATCGCGTCCACCAGCTGTTACTTCACGCTGAAAGAAAGGACAAAAAAAATAAACAATTAGGAACACTGTGATTTCCAATCGAAAATTTCCACACTCACCCTTGATTCCTTCGGCAATAGGAGGACAGTGTGGTACTTGTCCTGCAGGGCATCGTATTCCTTGAGGGCATTGAACATCTCCTCGGATGTCATAGCGTGGAGTTCATTTTCCCAGATTTCGCGCTGCTCTTGTTGGATCTTTGATGTCATCGGCTTGGCCGACGACCCAGATGTTGCTGATGATGATGATGGTGATGATGAAGAAGTGTTTGTAGATTTTGCTGTAGATGATGATGTAGATTTCTTGCCGTTGTGTTCTGTTGCATTGTCCATTAACGAAGGCCCCATTGGTTGTTGTTGTTGCTGTAGGCATTGCTGTTGTTGTTGTTCAACTAAATTATTTTCATGTTGATAATTAACTCCAGCAGCACCCGGTGTTCCAAGCCGGCCCACGTTTGGCAACATCCACTCATCATCATCGCCGCTGCTGCTGCCATTTACTGCTGCCGCCGACGCCGCCGTTGCTATTGCTGCCGCTGATTGGCCCGCAGAAGACATCCTCATGTGTTGGTAGTGATGAGGTGCTTCGCTGGCCAGAGACGGTGCCGAGCACGACGAGCCAGACGACATCATCGATGACTGCTGCTGCATCTGCTGCTGCTGGTGCTGGTGCATCAACAACTGCTGCTGGTAAGCTTGGAACTCCTCTTCGCTATTACAGTGGTAATTGTGATGAGCAAAGAATTGTTGTTGCTGCTGTTGTTGTTGCAAGTGTTGTTGATGCAGTTGCTGTTGGTGTTGGTGGTATTGCTCTTCTTGTTGTAGATCTAATGACAAACCACTGTCAACGACGGCGAAACTGGCGGCAGCAGAGTAGCGTACAGGGACAGACATTGTGAGGGCTGGCCTAGTACCTGTGATTTTTTGTTTTAAATTAGGTTTTTGGTTGGTTTGTTTATCGAGTTTTCTTGGCTCCAATCGAGTGGAACTTGGAAAACCTTTAAGCGTTTTTACAATTTTTGCTTAAGCGCTTAAAAAGTTTGTTTTGTTTTTTTTTTTTATTGTAATAAAATTCTTAAAAAATTATTCAATGAAATGCCAAGGTAGAGTTTTGACAAAGAAGCAGAAGTTTTTTAAGTGTATATGATTAAACCCAACCAAAATACAAGTTTTATTGTTTTGTAATAATCTTTGTTTGCTACTTGTTTTGCACACACTGGTCGAATAGATTACAGAGGGGCTGTATTATACAATTGTATGACCACGCTCTGCTGCAGTATTTTAGTATCTATCAACCTTAGTACAATTCTTTTGATTGTTATCTCAAAAACAATTTGCAAACAAAAACAAAAGGATTTAGGCCTGCGCGCGCTGTTGTGTATACGCTATGAGGTATCAGTACAAATTGGTTTAAAAGCGTGTCTCTCAAAGCTTTGCTTGTTAAACCTTAGTACTTCAAATTAATTTTTATAAATTTGATTGTATCTTTTTGCTAAACAACACAACTGATAACTTATGTTGTCTATTGGCAAAAAGCGTGATAAAATGTCCTTTAAGAATTTTTTTTTCTTAACTTACGATCTGTAAAAGCTGAATGAGGAAGGAAGGAATAATAATGATTAAATAAAAATTGATGACGGCAATATAAAAAAGAAACAAAAATAATTTAAGTTTGCATAATTTATGCAAAAGGTGCGTCAGGCATAACGCTACAACAAAGAGACAATGATCTACTTTGTTTCGAGTCCGAAATCTAGCTAAAAAAGTAAAAATAAAATAGAAACTTAAAAAGTTATTCGTGTTTAACATGAGGTGAGTTGGGACAAATGAACTTTTCAAACTTTTCAGGCTTCATGTTGAATCGCATGTGGATTTGAATAAACTGGCAAAAGTATGCAAATTGCTTGTTGTAGATTCGGTTGGCCGAAAGTGGAACGGAAAAAACAAAAGAAAAATGTTTAAAGATGAACATCACACATGTCCGGCGATGTGCATGGGTGACAGTTGAAGTAGGCCTTTATGTATTGCATATGTTACAGGGGTCAATGGCTGTTTTACATTGAGGGTAGATCCAATTCGATGGGTTTTCGAAAAGGAAACATAAGCGGGACAAACCAAGTGTTGTCAGATCCTGGCAAAAAAAAATTCAAGCAATCCTCGAAAGGCGGGGAATAGGTTACCGAGAATTTAAGCTTCGTGGATTTTAGCTAGCGTGGAAGGAGTCTGAGAAGTTGAGTTGGTGAAAAACTCG
This sequence comes from Neoascia interrupta, assembly GCA_947623515.1. Taxonomy (NCBI): domain Eukaryota; kingdom Metazoa; phylum Arthropoda; class Insecta; order Diptera; family Syrphidae; genus Neoascia; species Neoascia interrupta. The sequence goes on from OX392464.1 coordinate 111,822,907, forward strand.
TCGAACTCAAAAAATATTTAGTGAAATCCCTACGACTTTGCTTCAGCACTTACCATCCACTGCCAAGTCATTATTTTGAATTGGTCGAGCAAATAAAGTGAATTTCATGCCGCTCACGTTATGTAAACACATCCAAACTCTTGAGCGTGAGTATTTAAGAAAAAAGCCAACACCAGAGGCACATTTTCTGCGACCACGCACAATTTTAGATGAAAGACATTGCCTTTTGTAGAGCTACAGGCCCCCTAATTTGACCTTACATCGACACAAAAGTAGGGAATTACGAATAAAATCACTCAAAAGGAAGTGTTATAAAAAAAACCAACGCCAGAGGCACCAAATTTTGCAGCCCTGCACGGTCTTAGAAAGAAGAGCATGTTTAACATCGGGCTGTAGTCCACGGTCTTTAGTCTTATTTAGAATGACAGCAGGGTAATGGCGACATGAATCACTTAACAGCATTTTTATATTTGAATCTTAACATGGCTGACATGGCAAGCTTAATGCAACAATGTCCTCTGCTCCATCAGGAAAGAAAGGAATTAATGTTACTCGACTACTTCGTGAAGCAAGCAAATTTTCTGACCAGGTGATAAGGCTGTTGCGAACTTTTTTCAACATCAAGCGAAAAAATAAAGAACAAACCAACACCAGAGGCACACTTTTCCAGAAATTTCTAAGGAGACAATGGCATTTTCATAACTAGTATAGATCTTTGCAAGCGTTTCATGGCACATTTAAGAGCATATATTGAAGTGTGTAGGCGATTAAGAAAAGGATTGAGTACGATGTACTTATAGCACCGGAACTATTCTGTGGAGTCAGTGAAAGGCTCCTCAAAAACTTTTCTAAAAGCATATCTAGAATAGAATCCAACGGCTTTACACAGCTGGATAGTATTGCTCTAAAAAAAATTATTTCCAAGATTCTGCCCCAGAGCCTTGACCAAACTGGACAGGGCTAATTTAAAAAAAAAAAAGTAGCGGATAGCCTTACCTCGGGAGTGAAATTATGGTTTTAGGAGGGCACAATAGGCTCTTTCTGGCTCTCTTTTTTAAAAAAAGAGCGCCAGAAAGGCTCTCCCGACTAACAATCTGTCTATCTTACTAGTAAGGAATGCTTTAAGTTGTGCATCGTTTATATTGTGCAAAAATATTTCAAGAACAGCCGCATTAAATTAAATTGTCGACTTTAAACTCTGCCCTTGTAGCTTGCAACAAGAAAATTGGTCGTTAAGAAGACAAATGTGGAACTAAACACTTGTGTTCTATGAACTGAACAAAGAATTTGATCAAGTGCAATTATGGTTACTACAAAATCTATCACAGTAGCTGCATTTTGTATGCGCAATTTCAGCAAGTCGCATGTAAACATGTTACATGTTACATGTAATCGAAGGAAAACAAAACTCTTCCACACGTCGTGCATTATGTAGCCCCATTTGATACGCAACTATATGCAACACTTTGTCAAGTTAACTGCATGAAACCATCACGCATGCAAAATACATGCGATGACACGAGTTCGCGCCATGTCGCATGTGTTTCCCATGTGAAAAAAAAATATTTGCTTGATGATGAATGACACAATAGTTGATGTACGTTTTGTATATGTAAATTTAGACTTACAAGCAGGATAATGACGGATGACACACTTGAACGGGAGAAATTGGTGTAAGAAAAAAAATGCCAACACCAGTGGCACAAACTTTTGGACGAAAGACCCTATCTTACATCGAGCTGTAGCCCGGGTATTCAATCTTTCGATCTCCACATTGATTGGATGTGGTAAGAAAGCTCCTAAGGCATATGCTACCACTGGCTCAATACAGGATTTTAAAACCATCAACAATTCAACAAGTACAAATTTAATGAATTTAAAACCTCCTACAATGCAAATATTTGCCTTAAATTTTTCAAGTACACCTCCATGAGTAATGAGGTTACTAAAACACCTCCAGCCTTGCCCCAAGGGAAATCCTCTGCTGCTCGCCATGACTCAAGTATTGCAAACTATTGACAACTTATGAGGAAATCAGCAACTAAATGAGATACCGGATTTCAGGCAAAGCAAGCAAAAAAAAAAAAAAGACACCTCTTCTCACCTGGTATCAGCAGCCAAAATTGGAAAGAAAAAAAAAAACGTAAAAACCAGCAAAGACGTGACGAAACAAATTGAAATACAAATATGACACACTTTGCTCATTTTGTTTTTCACTCGTTGCTTATCCATATTTTTTTTTTTTTTTTTACACTTATCTACACTGGAGACTCTTGATGAGGTTTTTATGTTTCCTCCTAAGCTTGGGGCTTATACAGGCGTGTTCTTGAGGCATTTTTTTCGAGGGTAGACTGACAGCCATCAAAGTTTCAATTTACAGAACCTCTATCGTGATGGAATCGAAACAGACGCCAGTGTTAACAAAGGCACTTCAGGTAAGTCTGAGATACGACGGCGACGGGAGAGGAGGGGGGAAACGGACGTATTACGCGTGTTGTTGCTTATAACGCGAACATGGCTCGTTCCAATGTGACCCTGAGAATTAGAAACACAATAACGTGAAACTGTGCGAGTCTCTCGTTCAGACTTATTTTGGTATGTTTGCAAAATTTTCTTTTTCCTTGTTTTGGTGGCGAGAAGATTTCTCCTCGTCTTTTGCGCCAAACTGAAGCTTGAAAGTAGATAGAGGTGTGTGCTTGCCGTCCGCGTTCAACAACACACCTCATGGACGTTTTATGAAATATTATTTGCGTTGTCGCAATTGTTTAACAAGTCAGCCCCACACACCTGAGAGCTGTGTCATGGCGCAAATGTTAATAAACTATTTGAAGGAGAAAGTGCTTCCACAATTGGTGGTGATGGTACTTTGTACGCACAAAAAAGCGTCCAAATAACGACAACATTTGAGCGCGTTCATTTTGAAGGTCAGTTTTTGTATTGAACTGTTTCGAGCCATCATCGTACCAAAAGACTTTCAATTGCAACACCACAAGCAATGCCCACACATCCGAGACAGGTTTCATTGTTAACCTCAGCTGGTGCCTCTATGGCTTTGATGTCGCTTCCGCTACCAGCACAACACAACTTCAGCACCAGCTACACCAGAAATGTGGTAACACCAAAGTAATTGAGACCGCCTCTGGTGGGCTGATGCGCTTGTTGTTTGACATTGAAGTGTGGTGTGTGTATTGTCTTTGTTGTATCATGGCGAGACGAGTATGACTGGCGGCGTACATGACATACTATGGGGAGATATCGTGTTTCATTCTTTGAATTTTTGGAAATCAAAGTTGCGTATTGCAATTTGTGTCTAAAGTCACGTCGGACACAAGATTATTTCGAAAATTCTTTGAAAACAAGCAGGAAACAATTCGGAAAATAAGATCACGGGTAAATATCAAATAAAAAAGATCGTAGAGGGCAAATCAAAATCGTAAGCCTCATTAGTTGTGAGAAGCAAACTCAATCCTCGATATTTGATTCAGGGGTTCAGGGAGCGCCTCATTACAGAAAATAACTATTCTCCCTACAGCTTCCCATAACAGAGCACATAAGTTAAACATTAAATGAAGTGCCCAAACTACTCAGGCACTCATGACACAAAGTTTATATGCTGCTAGCGAACGAATGTACATCAAACTCCACCTCTCCCCACAGTTTCCCTTAAGAGAGCAATTGGAAAATCATGAGGAAAAGCATAAAAACCACTGCGATCGACTTGCTAACTGCAGTAATGAGGAAGACTGCGACAACAGAACCAGAAAAAGCATTGAACTTCCTCATTTCAGTTTGAAGGCAGCAAGCTTCAACGGTTTATCGAAAAAATATTACTTAAGAGACTTTAATTATTTATTTCCCGACATTTCACCTTGAAAATAATATTTCACTCGACTTCATGATTGAAGCAAATCACTCGTCAAGCATACAATTCAATCAGAGTGCCAACATTTGGATAACGCAATCTTCAAAGCCATTACACACTGAGACGATACCAAGAGCCGTGTGTAAAGTGTAATTGAAATACCAAGTGCCTCAGTCGTTGCACTACGGAGGTTGAGGATTGCATTAGCCTTGTATTACGCACACAACTGTGAGATGGGTGACCCATTTGATCTCTGGTCGAGTTTCAATTCACACCGAGGCATACAGAGTAGAAGATTGAGAAAAAGGATGGAATTGAATGTAGTAATAGTAAACGTAAGTTTTTTTTAACATGTGCTATCGAATCATGGATTCACAACGTGATACAATTACAATTTCCATTCCGTATTATGATTTCTGTTCGTTTCTGCTATATTTTTCTTCCCATATTTCCATATTTGATTTGTTTTCTCCATCTCTTTGTCTGTTGAGTCGCATTTCCTCAATGTGTGTAATGATAATAGTTCATTGCTAAGAAGTGCTGATGAAAGAGAATTTTATGTTTTGTTTAGCCTAAACGGCTGTTGAGACGACACACACGAGGGGGTTTTCTAAAAGCATAAACAGATCGATTGTAGTTTTGTCTTTCTTTTTCTCTTCGGATACATTATTGCTTTATGGACTCAAGAGTGATATAAACAAAAAACTGTAGGGCACCTTTAATGGTTCGGAAAGCAAAAAAAAAATTAGAGAAATTTGTTTTGGCGTAATGGAAAATTGTTTATGGGTTCAATCTATTTTTGTTTGCTCGAGATAGCAAGTAAAGTGAGACTCGCTCGGTGTTGGGTTGTAAATATTTAGATTAATTGAGGGAAGAAATTTTAGCTGACAAATAAATCGACGAATTCATCGTCACTCAGTCAAGGAGTCTGTCATCAAAGAGTTTGCCTCTTTCATTTGAAAAAAAGACTGAAATCATTCGAAGGGGCCGTTTCAGGACTTCGAGCTGGTACTGAAGATATTTCCTTTTGTTTATCATTTTTGTGTGCATCATTTTTACAGAGACGAACTTTGCAGACAGTGTCGGTAGAAAACTCGTTGAACTCAAAAATATTTAGTGGCATCTCTACGATTTTAATTCGAAAAGTAAATTATTTTAACTTCCAGTCGGGTTAGATGTAAACACAATCCAATCCTTGAATGGGAGTGTTAAAAAAAAAGCCAACACCAGAGGCACATTCTTTCGCGATCACTCACTGTTCTAAAGAAAAGACCCTGTCTTTTATCGAGCTGCAGTTCCAGGTATTTGATCTTATTCAGGCTAACAATCAGCATAGTGGCGATTGAAATCACTTGAACGCGAGTGTTACCAAAAATAAAAATAAATGACAACACCAGAGGTACACTTTTTTTGCGACTACGTTTGATTTTAGACGGAAAACCCTGTATTACATCGAGCTGCATGCCCTGATATTAAGTCTTTTTTAGACCTATAAGGGCCGTTTTTTTTGTGCTGAGTAAAGCCCAGCTTACATCAAGATCTGTAAATCCCTCAACAAAACGAATCTGGAGTTACCCCTGAGAGCAGTTTTTCAGTGCAGAGTTAATCCCGTCAAAAAAGTTGTCAAAATCTTCGACTCTCGAAATTATTGACTCTCCCAACTCTCACTTTACGTAGAAAAAACACAGGGAAAGAAGTTTGAGTTATTCTTAGAATTAATTTTTCACAAAAATCGTTTAACGAAGTTCATACTGTTCTCCAGAGTTGAGCCGAGATTAACTCACCCAATTTTGGCGAGTTAAGCCGAGATTAATCCCAGTTCTTAGTTCACTGAAAAACTCATTTCTGGAGTTAATCTGAGTTAAACTCGTAAGCTCGGATGATTTTGCACCGAAAAACCGGCCCTAAGCAGGGTACTGACGAATGAAAAAAGAACTGCCCACACCAGAGGCACACTTTTTTGCTACAACGCACGGTTTTACACAAACGACCCTGAGTTACATTAAGCTGCAGTTCCCGGTATGTGATCTTATTTAGACAAACAGGTGAATGACGCATGACATCACATTAACGGGAGTGTGTTATAAAAAAAAAACACCAGTGGCGCAAGAAATTTTAACGACCACACACGGTTTTGGACAGAAGACCCCGCTTGCATCGAGTTACAGTACCGCGCATATTAAGAATCACAAGCAGGACATTACTAGAACAAGAGTGTCTTTGATGTCCTGCTTTTAAAAAATAAACCAACACCAGAGGCACAATTTTTTCGACCAGGTACGACTTTAGACAGAAGACCATGTCTTAGATCGGGCTGCAGTTTTTAGACTTCTTTAGGCTAACTGCAGGTTAATGAAATGACGAATGACATCAATTAACAGGATAAACAGCCTAACGGAACAACCAGTAAAATACGGGAATATCCTGGAGCATTGAACCAAAAGCAAATAAAGAAAATTTGACGAGTTGAATCAACATTACTCAAAAATTCAGGATTAGAAGAGTTTTCTGAAAAGGTGGTGGAACTATCGTGAACTTGTTTAAAAATCAAGCTCTAAAACCAAGTACGACTTTACACAAACCAACACCAGAGGCGCACTCCCATTCGCATAATTTGTAGATCTCTGCAAGCGTGTTTTGTCGGGTTTATGAGCATCGAAGGCTTCGACTTCAAAAAGGGAAGTCACCATGTATTGGACAATGCGTCAAAATAAGGACAACGTGCTATTCTCGAATAAGTATAAAATCAAGCCTCATGGAAACGATGGACGCAGAAGATAGTATCAACTTGTGGCTAGCACTTGATTGTATGGAGGAACGTGTGCCCCTTGGGGAAGGTTCATGGACTATTTGAGGTGGCATTTCTTTGGAAGGCGAAACTGATCCTAAACTCGTATCCGGGCCTCGATTAGACACTCTAACTGCCCTGGCTGCCGATCGATATATTCAGGAGGTGCTTAAGTAGTATGTTACACCGAACGTTTTATCCCATTGAACATCTGTGGAATTAACTTAAATAAATGATCTAGGCAGGACATAGCTCGTAAAAAACATCCAGGAAATTAAGGTGGACCGATCGTAAGTGTATTATTTGTTCTCGTCAATATAAGCACACAGACGTTAGCAAACATTATAGCTAAGAGACAAATGCCACTAATTAGGATGATCGACCTCTGAATGGCCTAAAGAGATCAGCGACAACGCACTCTTCATATTCCATCAGAAGATCACATCTGATTCGATTAACTCTCCATAATCCCAAAGTCATTGACTGGATTTTTTACACTCCTCCGATCTTGTTTAGCAAATAAATTAGAGATCATTAAACCTTAGGCGACTTGAGCTTCTTTTTATTTACCTGCCTTCTCTTTTTCTCCTTACAACAGCAAATAGCTGTGGTCTTTCGAGTGTGTGTTAGCTAAAAGGTGTGAAATTTCTTTCTCATTTGGAGTCTTTTGTTTCCCAAAAACAGCCGGGAACAACAGGGAATGCGTCATGCATTCCCTTTTTTCACATCCCCTCGATAGTTGGACAGTAAAGTTGGAATTCCGGTTAGAAAATCTGGTTTTATTCATGGGTTTTATAAGCGTTTTCCAAAGGGTAGTTTTCAAGTCAGCCAAGATAATTAACTCGAACCGAGGCAGCGAATTAAAGGTGTATGCTGAATAATTCTGTGTGGCAGCAGGGGTTGTTGCTGTCTTCCGATGTGATGACGCATAACAAAAGGTTCAGTTGTTACTCATACCCATCCTACCCCAGTGCGAATACTTTTATTTGCATATTTCACAATGGAGGTCAGACAGGTGTTGTATTCATTGAAATGCAAGCTTTACACGAAAGAATGACAAAAACTACTCTTATGGCAAGGTATTAAAAAAAAAGCTATAAAGCTATAACTAGACTAGTTGGAACTGAATTCGATCGAAGAATGAATGACCTCAGGCACTCAGTCGATAACCTTAATGCTTTTGTGCTGACATGATGTCCTACTCGAGCAATAAGTCAATGAACGTTTAATGCTCTGAAAGTTTGAGGCTTTCTGGACGCACTCTGTCACTTGGAAACGCTCGAGCTATGGGGCATTTTTGGTTTGGTATTTTTTTGTTACATTTATGCGTTAGCAAAGCTTTTTAACGTTAGAAAGACGTTTCAAATCAATCTGCCTACGAGTTTAGGCTTCTTTAATTCGACTTCCTTTGAATTTACAGAAAACTCTTTCGTCGCCTCCCTATACCACTCAATCAACCAAAACTTTGATGTTGAGCTTCACGTCGTTTTCCATGACAATCTCTCTAATGTCATTTTTCCCCCCAAATAAGCTTTCCTCAATCATTAAAATCTCTTTAAGGGGAAAGTGTGTATGTTTCGTGCGACTGAATTATGGGAATCAAGCGCTATAAAAAAACTCAAAGATCGACTTGTGATAAAAATGCCTGATGCGAGAGTTTTTTTTTTCGTCAACCAATCTACGCAACATGAGAAACGTCTCAGTTGGCAATTGAATCAACAAAGTTTATCTATTCCGATTCCCCACAGCAAGTTGAAGAGGACTGAAAAAAAACATTGATGTTCCGTATGGTATTCTTTATTAACGCGCACTAAAATGGTGACACAATCGAGTGCGAATAAGACCCCAACTGTGTCTGTCGTAACCCAACCCCAGTGCACGAAATAATTACGTAGCGAGAGGGTAACGACGCATTTAAGCTTGAGTTATGGACAACATTACGTACATCTAATAAGCTTTCCATGCATATTGCTGTGTGGATTGCAACCAAGAGATGACTGTGTTTTCTATTTCAACTATCACGACAAGAGACAGTGATAGAAATCGAACTGTACCTGCCGTAGAGCAGACATCGAATTGCAGTGTTTTCAGCATTAAAACTTTCCGTAGTCGCTACTAAGCATGGAATTTAACTGGTAGGAATTGCCTTTTCGAGGCGTAAATCCTTACAAAGTGAGTCGAGCTTTAAGTCTTTAGCTCAATTTTTAGTCTATAACCCGGATTTTTTGTTTCTCCGTTTCTATGGCTCTAAATTGCTCCGCCTTCCCTTTTTTCCGGGTTGAATTGCAAACTTGTTTCACACTTTTTTGCCAGGACTTATAGAACTTGTAAAAATATCTGCCTTACAAAATTAAGCCTTAGTCCTACCAGCTAGTGTTTAAGACAAGGATAAATATTCAAAGTCTTTCAAAAACACCAAACGTAGCTCTATCTCTACACCATCAGTTGTTTTACACCAGGCTTGACAGTTTGATAATCAGTAAGGCGCTTTACTCATTTTCATTTGAGGTAACCTGTTGTCAAAAACACCAACTGTAAACTTGCCCAGACATGAATTAGGATAATAACGTTTTCGTCTGAATAATCTTCGAAAATGTTCATACGATTTAGCTTAGTTTCGTAAACACTCGTTCTAAAACCTTATGGCGTTCATGGGTGTACTTGCCCAGACATAGAAATTGTATTTTATTAAGAGTATCAAAAAAGAGCAGCAAAAAAATTTTTAAAGTGTCTTTAAGTAGGACCCCATCATGATCAAATGCAATGTTGTGACTGATGCACCTGCCCAGACATAGAAATTGAATTCTATTGCGTGTTAAAAAAAGCAGTTTAAAGCACAAAACTTTGTAAACATTAAAACCACTTCGCTGTGTAGATCGTTGTTAATTTTCAAACACCGATTTTTGTGCCCACTGGCGCACCTATCCAGACATGATCGATTTTTATGTGACCTTCATTCTACAGAATGATCATTTGACTTAGCTTCGTTTGTATCGGCTAAAAAGTCTCATTAATGCTCCGAAACGTGTACGACGATTGCTGCTCCATTTTCCATGAAGATCACTACACTTTTGCATGCGTTTGTACCAATTTTCGAAGGACTTTTTCCGTTCCGATTGCGGTACTTCAAAAATATGTGTTTTGAACTCATCAACCGCTTCAGCAAGCGTTGGAAAACGTTGCCTAGCACGATTTTTTTGACGTCTTTTAACCGCGATTGAAGTTTTTCAACATTTGTTGGCAACAATCGACACAAGTCTTCTTTTTTAGCGATTGTCATCTTTCTGGCGGCCAAATTATCATAGAACATTGTATGTACGCAAGTCGAACTAACTTGAAGTTTTCCAACATTTGTTGGCAACAATCGACACAAGTCTTCTTTTTTAGCGATTGTCATCTTCGCGCCAAATTATCATGGAACATTGTATGTACGAAAGTCGAACTAATGCCCAAGCAGGCCTCAATCTCGCGGTATGTGACATGAAGATCTTGCACCATCAGTTCAGGCACAGCATCGATGTTTTCCGGCACAACAACCCATTTTCGGCGAACCTTCACGAACATCGTCCTGTAGCGAAGTGCGACTGCGACTGAATTTAGAAAACCAGCGAAACACTGGTTCGCCTCGAGATGGTGCTTCGTTACCGAAAGTCGAAGCCAGTTAATCGGTACATTGTTATTGGCTCAATCCACGACGAGTCATAAAAAATCATCGGTACGGATATGTTCACAATTTAATTCCATTTATTGACAGTTTTGACAGATTCCATGTTTTGAAAGTTAAAAGATTCTGCGTTCAATGTGCCCGCAGATAAGTTTGTAAACGTCAGGCAAGGTTTGACATATATATTCACAATAGTGTTGCCATCCTTAAAACTTAACACGAGGAGTATTATACCGTCTGCACCGGCCATAAAACTGCGATAAGCGAGAGACGATTAGAAATAAATCCCAAAGTGTCTCCACCCTACAAACGCAAATAGGATAATTTCGACACGAGCACTCTTTTTCTGTCATTTTGGCTCTCAAGAGAGAGTGGCGATGACATTTCCCAAAGGCAAAAAAGATTTTCGTTGTAAGAATCTCAATAAAAAACGGATTTGTGACAGATCTGTCAAGCGTAGACAGATTCAGTTTCGTTTTACGATTCTCAGACTGTTACAAAGGTGTGCGAAAAGGATTGACATTTCATTAATAAAGATCATTTAACGATATCAAAGACAATTTATAACAGAGGTTGGTCATAAAACAGAAACCCTGGGCAGGCCCAGCATTTATACGTGTGTTGATTTTTTGGAATCGTTTTCGAAGACACTTTTCAAAGGATGACATCAGTTTCACTAAAGGGAATGCCTTTCGGTTTCAACAAAAATATAAGGTCGACTTATGCTTTTTCTAGAGTTTACAAAATTCTGTTTTCAGCGTGCCTGCAGATTAGTTTGTGAACGTCAGGCAAGAACAAGACGTCAATGTGTTTAACCCAAAGTTGTTCAGTTCACGGGTAAACCAAAAAGACTTTGAAATACTCGTGAAAAATCGTATTTGAATTCAAAGCAAGAAATAAATTAACTAAGAAAAGCATGTCAGCCTATAGTTCAGTCTGAATAAGTTTTATGATGATTAGAACTTGTAAGTGTGGCCCTCAAAGGTAATAAAATCGCCTGTCTTTAAGCATTCCATTAACTCATTTAACTGTCCATTGGAACGAGTCGGTAAATGAACAAGCATTGCTGCCAGGAAAGATTAAAGCAAGTTTGTCAAAATGTTTAAAACTAAGATCCATGGACTCGAGCAGCGAAATCATCGAAAAATTTCTTTGCCCCTTTTGCGACAGAAAAGATTTTATGGCAAACAGTTTTAAAAATTCCCAAATCAGTCAGTTGCTACATAAAATTGTAAAAAGTAATTATTCACGCGCACACAAGACTCGTAAATCTTTCGAGTGTGCTTCACACAAATATTTATGCCTTTTGTAAAAAATTTGTGCCGGCTGAAAAGGCACTTCTCCGTCCGTCGTCGTTCACCAGATGTGACCGTAAAAATTTAAGGACTTTTTCCCAAATCCATTGCTAAAACTTAAAACGCAATCAACCATTCAAATGTACCCGATATTAATTATGCCCATAACTGTGCGCTGCGAGATGTCAGAGGGTTCCAATATATCTAACTCTGCCTCGTGCCATATATAGTCGTCGTCACCCCAGTCATAGAAATCACCTTTTGTTTCCACATTTCCATACACACTTGTGGTGTAGTGGATGGCATTTGGAAACTGTCCAGGTGCACAACAGGCTGAACCGAGTGTGTTCGAACAATCGCAAAAAAAAGAAAATTCTTCGCTTTGATTTGGAAAAAAAAACATTAAAATCGATGACAGATTGCAGTCAATTCACACACAGGGTGCTCCGCTTAAACGAACGACGGCTGGGTATACGCGCCTCGCCAGGCTAATGACTTATCAAAGTTCGTTCGCTATCGATAAGATTGATCGAGTGATGTAAAAGCTCGACAGAGGTATAAACGAGTTTTTGCTTTTGTTCTGAAATTATTGACTTTTTGTTCAGCAAAATGTATGATTCTGTATTTGTTTTTCTTTTCCTTTGTATTGCACTTGCAGAAGACTCATTAACTAAACAGACGTAAGGAGAAACGACTTATCAATTTAACCTTGAAATTATCATACAATAACGTTTTCATCATTCTGATTGGACGATTGTACATAAAAATATCTACTAAAATAAATGTCGTGCATTTGGAAATGTTTGTTTTATGGCCGAGGGTTTTTTTTCGAACCATTAGTGTTATAGGCACTTGATTCGATTGGGGACACTGACCTCATAATCTAGATTGCACCGAAATGATTCAATTAATGATTGGTTATAGGTACTTGAGAAAGGGCTGTACTTTATGGAGGTTAACAAGTAGGGCGTTGGCAACAGGGAAAGTCAAAGGTTGGCCTCAAGAGGATTTCGAATTGAAAATCCATTTGAAATCTTTAAATACTACTGGATTTTCGAGAAGACTAGGGAATTTTTTGCATGTGACCAACAAAATGTGACATTTTGGTCATAACAAAAAAAAAGGCAGCATGCCCGCATGCAGCATGCCCGCAATGTAAAATACATGCAACTCTTTTAGCATATATACAAAAACCCTGACATATTGAAAAGCCAAGTTCATTTCATTTTTGTGACTATACGTTTACCTGGAAGATGCAATAAGCTATTTGAGGCACCTGCCCAGACAAGTGATTTTTTCAGCCTCAGACGAAGCTTACAGCATCTACCCACTCATTGCAATTCTATTCTATTCTTAGTAAGCTTACATAGAAGTGTTCTGATCGCAGATTGATCCCAATTACAATGTCTCCACCGAACACTAATTGGCGAATAACACAAATCCTGACTAATCGCTCTTAAATATCGAGAGATTAAATTCTCTCGACAAGTGATTAAAATTTGACATGATTCACCCTTTTCACACACCTCTTTGTGTCACTTTTAACCCTTCAACTTCTTTAACTTTAGAAGTGTTGTCTCCACCGAACATTAATCCGAACTAATGCGCGATTAACACAAATTCTGACTAATCGCTCTTAAATATCGAGATTAACCATACAAAGTTAAATTCTCTCGACAAGCGATTAAAATTTGACATGATTCACCGTTTTCACACACCTCTTTATGTCATTTTTAACCACACACTCTTATAACAGTTTTAAAAATACTTGGAAAAGGAAACCGAAACTGTTCCCCTATGACAGATCTGTCCCAAATATGTTTTTTCGTTTGGGGCTTTTACGTTTTTTTTCGCTCCCGGAAAATGTCATCGTCACTCGCTTTTGAAAGCCAAAATGACAAAATGAGTGCACGTATCATGTTAATTTTATGTTTGTCCGGTGGAAACATTCCTGGATTTATTTTTATACGTCTACCGTCAATTGCAGTTTATGGCTCCTCGTAAATCTCATTCACTATTTTCACAAACAACATTTCAATTTCAATTCAATATGAAAATTTCAACCCATTTCGCAACAGTTTGAGACTCGAAAAAGGAACCTGAAAATTTCAACGTACTTATGACAGATCTGCCACGAATACGTTTTTTAAATTGTTTCCTCGCTCCGCGGAAATGGCATTAGCACTTTCTTTTGAAAGCCAGAATGCGCTACAAAGCTCCTTTATACTACTTTCAATGAATTTATAACAGTTTGATACTTGAAAAAGTAAACTGAAACTGCTCACGTATGACAGAGCTGTCACAAATACGTTTTTTTAATAGCTTTTTGCTTCTGGGAGATATTGCCACTTTCTTTTGAAAGCTAAAATGCGCAACAAACCTCCTTTATACTACTTTCAACGCATTTCGAACAGTTTAATACTTGAAAAAGGAAACTGAAACTGTCAACGTATGACAGAGCTGTCACAAATACGTTTTCTAAATTGTTTCCTCGCTCCTGGGAAATGGCATTACCACTTCCTTTTAAAAGCGAAAATACGCACCAAACCTCTTTTATAGTACTTTCAACGCATTTCGAACAGTTTAATACTTTAAAAAAGGAAACTCTTTTGTCCATGTATGACAGATATATAAGAAAAACGTTTTATATCGGGATTTTAACAATAAAATTGTCTCGCTTCTAGGAAAAGTCACTCTCTTTTGAGAGCCATAATGACAAAAAGGAGTGTCAAATTAGTCGTACGTTTTCCCGGTGGAGACACCACGGGATTTATTTTTAATCGTTTCTCGCTAATCGCAATTTCATGGCCGGTGGATACATAGTACTATAAGGCAATACTGGACGTTTAACAGATCCCGACTAAGATTTTTACAGTCTTCAAAACCAACAAGGTAAAACAAGTGCCGTGAATGGCATTTTACTTCAACAAAATTCAGAAGATATTTTTAAGTTTTCTCATTTACCAATGACGAAATAAGGTACACCATGACCTAAAAGGATCCATTGCGCTACCTTTCGTACCTGTAAGGGATGAGCTACCAGTAGGTTGTCTCAGACAAAAGATAATTTACAAGAGAGTAGGTCATAACACAGAACCCTGAGGAACACCAGTGTTGGTACGGTGAATGAAAGACTTGATATGGTAAACGACTTCAAGGCTAGAAGTTTTGTGACCCTGGCCTAGATGTTCAAAAGAAGAGCGTTTTAAATAAACAATAAAATGCCAATAGTTTTTCATGCCTGAAACAAAATACCTTTAAGAGACGGGCAAGAGACAAACAGTCAGTACGACCGCGAAAAAAATATGCGAGCGTTCTACGTCTACCAGCACAGTTGTAAGACGCAAAAACTTCCACCTTTTTAATGCGTTTTTTATCCTTAAGGCCAGCTATCAGTCTTGAGGTTGACTTAATCAGGGGACGAACTTGAGAGAACATCAAAGCCAGATTAGAGTCTCAGTTAAAGTTGTGGCTAACTCAAGTATTATTCCATTCACCGAGAATTCGTAGTGTTTCGATGGTGTCATCAATGGACAATTTTGTCCTTTCCTTCTGGCACGAAGCCAAGGAATACAGTCTCGAAGGCAAAACATTTCTGGCTCCCCTATAGATTGACTTTAGAGTTTAGGAATTTAACTAGATTTTTACCGAGACCTGGTGCCCCAAGCTTTAATGCTGATCAGAATTTTAGCAACAGGTTCAAACGTACCTAATGAGGGTAAAGGTTAAAACGAGTAACAAGTTCAAGCGTGTCTACCTTAAGTTTCTAACCTAACGACCTTCAACACGTAATGGGAGCACTACAATGTAGATTCAGGCCAGATACCAACCGAGCCACCTCTGTTGCTGGGCGCCTACAAAGTAAATTAGTGGCATACCTACCCCTCGGCACAATAGGATATCATTTGCATATCACCAAAACCACACAACATTCCAAGGTACAAGACCACAAAACCCATTTAATGAGGTAAATCAACTTAGTCACAAATTGAAGAAGGAGTCGGACTAGGTGCCTACCTCTACGTTTAAGGTGTTTGGCATCGCTTGGAAAGACAAATTACAGGGTGTCCTCAAATTATTGACCTGATTTCATTTTTCATGTATAAATTTGATTGTGCCTGAGGGGTGCGCTAGTCAATAGGTCGTCAGACACAAATTATGTAGGAAAAGCAATGAGCAACATTATAATTAGAGGAGACAAAAAAAGTAAAGTTGACGTTGAACCCAAACAACAACAAAAGGGAAACTCAAAATGTTTATTTATGATGTGGGTAGATTATTGTACAAGACCCTCTTCAAATCAAAGACAAATAATTCACCGAGGGTCAAGAGTCCCATCAACAATTGGACAAAGAAAGTATATCTACCTACCTACCTAGGCGTAGGTAATGTCGTTAAGGGATTTCTCACATCCCACACAAGACACCAAATACCAACCATTCGGGTATCAGGTAGAGAAGAAATATTGACAATTTTATTTGGTAGGAAGTGTTTTCTTCCAATAGAAAGCGCGCCAACGCCTTTAACGGATTATGCGCTAGCGCTAGGCATTTGGAAAACAAGTGAAATTTTACAGAAAAAAATGTCAAAACTATTTGCTTTGGCCAATGATATGATGGTGGTGGTATCTACCAATTGAGCTAATTTGATTTACTGAAAACTCTTGTGTATCCCCACGCAAGGTTGTTTACAATCAAGAAAAACAAATCGTTATAAAAATAAAATAAAATTTATCTAGTGGGAGGCGAGAGAAAAATAAAACAGACACAACAACCTCGACGTCGACGGGCGACGAATTCGCTTGACCTATTATAGGATAAACAGAAAAAGCATAGCGTTTTGTAACGGCCCCCCTACACTTTACGAAAGGAGCAACAAACTTGCAAAACATAGTCCCCGTCGTTATATAACGATATTTTGTGTGAGAGAATAATTTGGAATAGAATCAAAGTTTTCTTTGTTTGCGCGAAAAAAGGGTAGAAAGAAGCTCACGCATAGATAGAGGCAATTTCAGATTTTCTGACGCAATTCTCAAAACCTGATTAAGTTTTGGTTTTTTTTTCTTTAATCAACCAAATACATGGGAATGGAACAAGGGAAAACATAACAAATATACTGTGTGTGTGTGAGATATTTTTGGATGTGTGCGTTTCCACGGGAACGTTTTGGAAGAGAAAATAAACTCAGCGCAAAGGGGAAATCAATTGGACGATGAAAACGTATGGAAGTGAAATAATAGTGTTGCCACATTCGTCATGTTTATGCATATCAAAAAGTTATTAAATTTCATTGTTTTTTTTTACATCGAAATTGTATATTTGTATATTTTACCCAGAATTAAGTGTCATATACAAGAATTAGTCTAAAATACACATGCTCGGCGTATAACCAGTAAATGCCGAAGTATTTTTAATGCACGACCTGAGACGCGCTGCCAAGTCATCGATCGCAGCACGATCCTCATTCATTGGGAAATTGTTCACAGCACGGAAAAGGGCTCGCTTTAGGGATTCAATATTTGGGTGTCGAATAGAGCAGGCCATACTCTCTGAAAATGGAGCACAGCCTGTAATCCAACAGATTGAGACCTGGACTGTCAGCTGGCCAATCATCTGGTCATATGAAGTGCGGCACATTCAGCTGGCCTTTCCATTGCTGGTTGGCGAACATTATCTGGTTGAGTGAGAGGCTTTACATCATTTTTTTAAGCAGGTGCTTGATAGAAACTTGCCGTAGTTTTGACACCTTTTATAGAAAAATGAACCACAGTAACACCGTGACGGTCGTCTGCTTCGTGCCTGCACGACTTTAATGGCTCGTGGATTTCTCATAATGCTGCGTGGGCGATCAGATCTTTGATCACCAGTATCCTCAAATACCTTCAACGTGCATCACACAAAACAAAGCGTGATACCAAGCGGTCGTAAAATTCGAAATATTACCGTTTTCATGTTACCGAACCCAATCACGAAAACACTTTTCGAAGCAGCAGAATATTTTCGAAGTCTCTCCAAATCATGTTTTAAAAAACTGGAAGCAAAAACTTTTTGTGCAACAATGAAGTATCAAGGTCCCGCTTTAATAGTGGTCAAAACAAAGAGAGTGCATGAAATATTCTTTTATTTGTGGCTAGGTTTAAATCTTTATCAGTTTTTATGGCTAGGCTAGGTAGGTAGGGCCCTAAAAAAAATCAAAAAATTAGGTAAAAGCGTCTGCAAGTTCCAAATAAATTTGTACTAATATTTTTTTCTTTGAAATCGCTGCAAAATTACCCTTCAACTCCAAGAGCCCTAACCAAATTTCGGAAGTTGTTATGTTATACCGAAAAGAGTACCAATCTATTTAAATGTCAAGATCAACTGATATATTTGGCAATTATTGGAAGTACAACACTTATGGCCTTTTCGGTTGGCGATACCGGATCAGGGTTTCTTCTCCCGGATTGCGGCTGTTCATCCGACCAGCCAAACACGTTTTTCTTAATTTTGAATTTCGTCAGGCATTGTATTTGTGAAGCAAAAGCTATTCTACAGGGGACAAATGACATTTATCTAACTTGACACCTGCGTTGTTTAATTGTGTGAGTGCTTCTGGTTTTGATTCTGGATTCAAAACCAGAAGCAAATTTCTCTTCTGTCCAGAAGCGGAACTGTCAAACGAGTCCAAGATCACAATTTCAGGACAGTTTCAGGACAGAAACGAGTCCAAGATAACAGTTTCCCGGACGGCCAACCGGAAAGGCCATAAGAGTTTTAAGCTCTCAAAACCGGAAGGACTGGGGGTGTCAATCAATCACAGGCTTGCATTGTGTAGACAGTGTCTTCAGTGAAAATGTTTTCAAAAATCGGGAAGGTGCAGAATCCAAACTTCAACATTATACAGGGTGAACCATCTTTTTAAATCAGCTGTTTTCCGCCCAAAATCCTGGCAAAATAGGAAACTTCTGCAAGGATTTTGGGCGGAATCGGCGGAACGAAATAAGTCATTTTACACCTGAACAACGTTGGAAAATATTGAAATTATTTCCAAACCGAGTTCTGTGTAGCCCCAATAGTGCGTTTGACAAGAAGTCATCGTTTTCTCTTGCCGCCAATCCTTTAAAAGGGTCGCGGAGTAAGGGTAGCTCAATGGTTCTTCCATTGTTTGCAATCCTCCCGACTCAAAAGACACAAGCGCGATTCGTAGGCGATTCCAAGGGTCTCGGAGATGATCTTTACCGAATCTCACCACCTGTTTCTTGGCCTACCAGGGGGGCGACGCACTCGCATCTCGGCTAGGATGACCTGTCAAAGAAGTATATCGAGGGGCATGCGAATCACAGGTCCAAACCAATCATTTATAAAGAAGTGGCAAGTTTGGGCAAACAGTTCTTAAACTGGCTACTAGTGGCCAACACTGATAGTCCCCGTCGTCGTACGGTACGCCGAGACTAGAATGTTGCTACTGTAGTCTAGATTGTGAGACTTAACTCAAGAACGTTAACTCGCCATCGATCGTCATAGCTCAACATTTCACGCACTTGACTAAGAAGAATTCCGTACAAGGATCTCAGATTTTAAGCTTTGATTTGGCGATCATCCGCTTTCCTATCGCTTCGCAGTTTGTGACTTGGACAACTTTTTTTTTGGCGAAAAATCATCTTTTCTGATGAGGCGCATTTTGATTTCGGCGTTACGCCGAGCGTTTGCGTTTGAGTAATTTTGTATTTTGCAAAACCCGCATATTATTGTCGAAAAGCCGATGCATCCACAGAGAGTTACAATTTATTGCGAATTGTGGAGTGGTGATATCTTGGGAGATTTTTCTTCCAAAATTAGGTTGGAAACAACTTAACTGAATGAGGCTGGAAACTTTTATAATTCGAAGGCATGAATTAAGACGACCTCTAGTTCATGCAGGATAGTGGGTAGGCCAAATAACTCATGCCAAAAACGATCTTTTGCGCATAATATTGGTAAATGGTATTATGAGCCTTTTTGGCAATGTCAATCGGCCACTTAGAGCTGCGATTTGACCCTTTTGGACTTTTCTTGTGGGAGGAACCATGAAAAACCAATGTTATGCTAACAATAGGAAAACGAATCAACCACTAAGGGTGAATATCACAAAAGCAATCCGTGAACTCCAGCTTAAAACCATCAACACGTTCTTGGGAAATTGAAGTGACAGAATGCGCCACCAGCCGTCAGGCCAGACAACGTCACTTGAACGAAGTTGTGTCCCATAATTAAAGGGAATGTTTACTCTTGCAGTTTTCTCTCTCTATCTTTTCCATTTATCTGGGCAGATTACATTTGCCTTACGTAATTTGATGTTAGCAAGAGTATTGCCGTGCTAAGTGCATTAACAACATGTCCGCACCGGACATTAATACACGATTAACATAAATCTTCAACTAGTCTCCTGCAAATTGCGAGATTTACTACACAAATAAATCATACAATTAAAATTATAATCATCTCGGCAAGTAGTTAAAAATAAATCTCTTCGTAAATTGCATTCACTCTTTTCACAAAACTCTTTCATGTAACTTTTATCCGTTTCACACTTTTTTCGAAGCAGCGTGCCCAGGATCGCAGAGCTGAGGAGGGCCACTGCAAAGCAGCAGGGACCCGATAAGTAGTATCGGAAGTATGACGGAAATGGTTTGCGATGCTTTCGAGGTTAATGTGGTCGGTACTTGATAGGCTTAAACCAATCTTTAAACTAGAAAAGCTGTCACTGAGCTCGTAAATCCTCGTAAAGCCACGTAATCTCATTTACATTTCCAAACCAAGGCATGGGGGTTATGTGGGATTTGGCCGATTGGTATGCAATTGGCCAAAACCCTCCGATTTTATTAAAATTAAGACACTATTGCTAATTGTAGATGTTCTTTATACAAAATACTAATTTTCCTCGATAGTGTAGTGGTCAGTATCCCTCCTTGAACATATTAAGAATCTTTTAGTAAATTAAAACCAAAGGGGGTAAAATATAAAGCTGAAATCTCGTTTATAACAACATACAAAACAATCCCAAGTTTCCCATTTCGCATAACTATTTCCAGTGGCATTTCAGTTCACCTAGTCTAGGCTAGGCACACCTCGGTAACTGAAACCGATAGTAAAAACGTTTTTCTTATGGATGGATTTACCTATACAGGCAAAAACTTCGGAAATCTCTCATTTCCTAGATTAGTCACCGAGGAGTAAATCGCGAGTCCAAAACTTGTTGAACTCCAGTCTTGCAAGACGCTCTCGGCTATATTTTTTAATTAATGTACATAAAACACAATTGTTTCAGTTACATATTGACGTTGTTTCTTGAACAATTCAACACCATAAGAATTGCCTGCAGTTTAAGACCAACACTGAACTAAGTCCAAAATGCCACAAAGGATACAAAATTATAAATTTGTAGATTTTTTTATGTAGAAATAAAATGTTTCACACAAGGAATCTTTGTTTGTTTGAACAAGACAAAGGACAGAATATGTCATATTCAAGGAAGTTGAGAATGGACATTTGTGACAACTTCCGAATGTGTGACTAAATTATGGTAATTGTTCAATTTTCCATAACACTGAACTGTCAAATAAATATCATTGAACGATTTCATGCACAAGAATAAATTTTAAGATTTTGTTGTTCAGTGTGGCTGGCATTGAGCTGAATATTAAATAAACAAACCGAAAAAGAGTACGAAACATTCAACCTCTTGAATGAAACTTTATTTCCTACTGTTTAATTGAAAAGTGGCAACACTGCCGACACTCCTTTTGTGTGTATTCATTGCGAGCAACTTACACCCACACAATTACCCCATCATACGACGACGAGTTGTGTATTGGTTCCAATTCCAGTTGGTTTGATTTTTTTTTCTTCTCTCTTCATTGGAGTTTTGTGAAAATTTTCAATTATTCTTTGTTCCCCGAAAAAAAATCACTTTGGCAAAATATGAGAATTTTATTTTGCTATCCCCTAGTTTTGGCTTCTATTGGCTTTTCGTACACTTTTTCCACAAAACTTTCTCTGGGACATAAAGTTTCGGAGTTTCTTTGTCCTCAAAAGTCAAAGTCACTTTGCTCTTTGTCAAAACAGAAAACTTCTTCCAGTCCATAGCAACAATTTTTTTTTCAAGAATTTCATCAAAAAAAATACATAGTATAAAAGAGACAATAATATTCTTACATTTTGACAGCCATTTTTGAAGCAGGAATGTTGATGGAACGATTACTATTGCACTTCTGTGATGTAAGGGATTCGATTTTGATTTTGTTATTTACTACGAATTACGGTATTCCATTTATGTAAGTCTAATTTGTACTTAGAATCACAATTTTACGCGGGTAGAAAAAATGCATACAATCAAGTGGACTCTCCTCTAGCAGACAGACATTTTTTTTTTATTTTTTTTTGTTGATTTACTTTGTATAAAAAAAAATAAGTATTGAAAACTTTACGAGATCTTTCTTCCTTTTGTTTAGAAAATAATAAAAACTATACAAAATAATATATTTTTCTTTTAGATTTTTGTTCCGTTTCAAGTGATTTCTTTTCACAACACTTTTTCCATTTGGGAAAATAAAATAAAATTAAAAACAAACACGCAGAACCTTTCTCAATTGTTGTCAAACATAAACTGAAGAAATCGAACAACGGCAAACTGAACGAATGGCATGATGGGGAACAAGCGCAAAGGGGAAAGCAATAAGTTGGACGTGCGCTAGACCGAGAGCAAAAATATGTTTGTGTGAACGTCCTATGAAAAAGGTGTACACCGAAAACAGATGCTAAACCGAAGAAGGGGAATGAGATCATAACTGTATTTGTGCAGTGAAACGCATTAGAAAAGAAACAAAATGGTCGAAATTGAGTAGGTTTGTGTGCAAGTGGCATACAAACTGGTGGACAAAAGTAACACACCACCTAAATTATTAACAGATAAAAAAGACGAATTAAGTTTGAGATGAATTGCAAGAAATACGCAAAAATACCGGAGGAAAGTTCAACCCCGGGTTAGCCTAGATTTAGCTCGCCAAATTTGGTGTTTTAACCTCGGAATAAACTACAGCGAAAAATCAAATATCTAGCTCACGTGGTTGTGTAAAAAAAAATTACATTTGAACAAAGATTGAGGAACAACTCGAACTTCTTTTCATGTTCTTTTTCTATAAGAACAGACAGTTGGGAAAGTCAGTAAGGGGGTTCACACGATACAACATGCTGTACAACAGGTTGGACAACATCCGATGTTGTATCGTGTGAACGAAAGAAACAACCGCTTGACAAGCCGCTTGATGGTTTTCAAAAAATTTTGATTTTTCTGCTGGTTTGTCAAGCCATACAACCCGTGTGACCAGATGTTGGTCAAACTTACTTTGTGTTTGTCATTCGGGAAATTTTTTGTGTAGTGAAGATGGCGGCTATACCAAATAAAGCGTTTGGTGGGGGGGAATTTTTTTGAGGGAAAAAACTCGAAAAAAAAACTGAAATTGTACAACATGTTGATGACTGTGAACGCAAGGCTCCTTTAACTGTAAATTTTTCATAAAGCAATGTTGTACAACATGTTGTACCGTGTGAACCCCCTACTGAATTGGAGAATCAAGTAAATTAACCCCAGGTTTAATTCACACTAAAAAAAAAGAACCCGATGTGGTATACGAGCGAGCGAAATTTTGTTAATATCCTTCATATTTTTCAGATAACGAATAAACCATGGGCGGCATTTGGCAGCGTTGCAAGAGTTTGATATCCTCACGCATGTTCTCAGCCGATAAAACTAGACACAGCGCACGGCTTTCAAAGTTTCCGGACTGGATTGCTTCGAGACTACATCATGTCCTTCAGGCTATTGCAGTGTTGTAAACAGATGCTTTTGTTACTCGTTAGTAAAAGAGCGGTTTAAAAGAAGCCAGTTTAAATATTTAAATGGGACTCTGGGACATTCACTCTCTTACTGGGAGCAGCACGCTAAGGACTCTGCTTGTTTTGTACTGCTTCACAATCTCTGAATCCGATATCGAATATGAACAACGTAAAATCAAACTGTGCTGACTTTGTAGGCGCTTATTTTTTCGGGCCTATGAAGCAGTGACTAGCGTGTCGGACTTTTTCTTCTTTTTCTTTTAGGCGCGAGCAAGTGGCGGACCATAAACCTCCCTCCTGCTGCAGTCCTAATGGTCCGCTTGTGAGGTATGCCGATTTCACCGGCTTAGGATCTCTTCGTCACTGAGGCCAACAAAATGCTGTTGTCGTTGCATTTGTGTGATCCGTGAATGTTTGGCCTTCCTTTTTTCGCGATTGCGCTGAAATGTTGATTGAAATTGCCTTTTTGACAGGGTTCGTAAGATCTCTCCTTTAAACATGGCAATATCAACTGAGCTTCTTTTACCTGGAGGCTTCCTCAGATCTTCGTACTTCTACTAGTGTGTCGGTCGGACTACTGTATCCAAGAAATTTACTCTCTCAAGATATCAGGCTTAGATCCCGACCAAAGAAGAAAAGTTTTTTACGGTGCCAACCCTTCCAGGGTCTGATCAACCACTCCGAAAGTCTATTTGTCATAAGGAAGCTCGCCGTTCGGAATCGCCGTTCGGAATCGGCGAAAAAAATTGAAGGTCCTAAAGTGTATCAGAACCCCTGTAGCGCACACAGCATACATGATTGTGAGATCAGGTAGCTGTAAGGGTCGGATAGTATTTTTCCCGGGTTATGGGTACCTGTCCTAGAAGCTCCACAAAGAGGAGCTCTCAAATGTTTTATAATGGAAACTTGATCTGCCAAGTAAATAAAGGTGAAGTTATCTTGATTATGCTTTGGTAATCTTGACCATGGGTAACCACTGAAAGTATGACCGGATCGCCGACAGACCACGAACTAGTAGTACCTTGGTCGAGCTATGGACGGTTCATAGTGTGTTGGGTAGGCATACTTTGCTTCTGTGCAGCCAAGACCGATTTTGGATACTCCCTGGTGAAAGTAATTTTCAGAGATGAACATAAATCGCTGAGTCAAATCGAGTGATTAAGTAACAAAATTGGCTTGTAATTCGTGGAAGTGCTGGTTCGCGACAAGGCTTTTGCCGCTTTTATGCTGGAACGTCTTGGACAAAACATCACTATAGACACCTAAATTTTTGAGGTCGTTAAAGGAGCAGCTCCGCTGATATGGCTAACTCTTGCAAATTTTTGCTTCTTTGTGCTAAAAAGGCAAAAGAGTAGTAAGCATTCTCCCAAGCTTATGTTTATTTATAAGTCCCTCATCATCCCAACCCTGCTTTACGGTGTGGACTCTTTATGAACCCTGCCAAGGTGGATAAAAACGCTTCGACGGGAATATTTTTCCGGTGATTTTGGGTGGAGGAAGTGATATGACATTGAACTGTACAGAGACGACGACCTAGACAGAAGACTCAGAGTTAAAACGTTGCGATTGCTGCGTCATCTAGAGCGGATGGACGCCAAAGCCACGGCTCGAAAAAAAAAGACTTCGATTCCACCCCGCAGAGGAGGCGCAGTACAGGAGCACCGTGACTCTGATGGCGCACGCAAGTCGAAGGGGACCTGAGGCCAATCTCACGTGCAAAACGGGAGTCGGCTAGTTAGAGACAGAGCTGGCTAGCAAAGCTTGTTCATTGAGGCCCAGGCCCACGCCGGACTTAGGCGTCACCAATAGAACTAAGTTAACATGAAATAAGACCCTTTCTCGTACCAAAATTCAATTGGTAGGCGCCTACCAATAAAAGCAACCCAACTAACTAGCAATTATTAATATTTTAAGTAAAATTTATATTTAAAATCGTCGGAACACAAAGTGCTTTAGAAAAGCTACGAATTCTGTCATGATTGCTGGTCAGAAATAAGGGGCAAATCACGAAATCCGCTAACGTATCGGTCTTCGTACGAACAATAATTACGTTTCGTGAAAAAATTGGGATCGTAAAACATGAAGCCCATCGAAACGGATTCATTTATTCCGAATTGATTATGTAGCAGTAGAATGTAATAGTTTGTGCCAAGCAAATGTCATCCTGAAGTGTGAATTTGCATCAGCTTCTTATCTCGAACGGATGATATATCGATTAAGAACAGCCATCTTTTATTCGTTCACGGATTTCGTGATGCCAAATTCCGTTTCGTTTTATTCGTTTACGTATGATCCCAAGTCTGCAAATTCCGTTCACGGATTTCATGATCTGGCCCCTGACTTTAAAATAGCAAGAACTTTCTGGATCTTACCGCGATATTTACTTATAAACGTTTACCCGAGGTTTCGAATGGTTTGCACCTTTCGAAACGGGTAATCGCTTATGATTTAATATCGCGGTAAGTTTTCGAAAGTTCTTGTTATTATGTTAAATCGCGAAAGCAACTTTAAAGTTAAACTTTAAAATAGCAGTTCAGCTTTATTAAATGCTTATCACGCCAAAGAAAAGTCGTTCTCCTCCGTACTGTAGGAGCGCGACTTTTTTTTGGCGTTTTTTTGACTTTAACTAAGAAAAACTAAGTCAGCATTCAGTTTGAAGTCGTGATTGAATAAATCATTTTCAGCAATCAAAGCGTCTAATCAAATAAATCTGTTTGACTGCTCTGTGTTCAGTGAAGTCACCTTGAAGTCAATTGCATTCACTGAATGCATTTAATACATTAAAGTCATTTGAAATCAGTGAATGCATTTAATTTCTTCGAAGTCATTTGAAGTCATTGAAGTCACGCAAGTCAGTCAAGTCATTGAATTAATTGAAGTTATTGAAGTCATTGAACTCATTAGTCATTGAAGTCGTTGAAGTCATTGAAGTCACTGAAGTTATTGAAGTCATTGAAGTCTTTGAAGTCATTGAAGTCATTGATGTCATTGAAGTCATTGAAGTCATTGAATTAATTGAAGTTATTGAAGTCATTGAACTCATTAAGTCATTGAAGTCACTGAAGTTATTGAAGTCATTGAAGTCATTGAAGTTATTGAAGGCATTGAATTCATTGAAGTCATTGAAGGCATTGAAGTCATTGAAGTCATTGAAGTCATTGAAGTTATTGAAGTCATTGAAGTCATTGAATTCATTGCAGTCATTGAAGTCACTGAAGTCATTAAGTCTTTGAAGTCATTGAAGTCATTGATATCATTGAAGTCATTGAATTAATTGAAGTTATTGAAGTCATTGAAGTCATTGAACTCATTAGTCATTGAAGTCATTGAAGTCACTGAAGTTATTGAAGTCATTGAAGTCATTGATGTCATTAAAGTTATTGAAGGCATTGAAGTCATTGAAGTCATTGAAGTCACTGAAGTTATTGAAGTCATTGAAGTCTTTGAAATCATTGAAGTCATTGAAGTCATTGAATTCATTAAAGTCATTAAAGTCATTGAAGTCAGTGAATATAATATTAAATTTTTTTAAGTCGCTTGAAGTCTCTGAGGTCATTTGGCGAATTTGTCATTCAATCAAGTCATTAAAACAGTGAATAAATTTGCTTTTTAAGTCACTGGTAAATCTTTGAATCCTGTCCACATGTTCTTGTCGACGGATTCAACGAGAGATGTTGCATCCGTATATGCCCCCATTTCGGTAGCAACTGGTAAATTTAAAGCTCCTTATTCATTGCCATGTATGGCTATCGATGTTTGGTCCCGTAACATCTTTCGATGAACCCTCAAAGTCACGGTACGATAAAAGCAGATAGCTAAGGGTAAGGCCTGGAGAAGCTCCTATTCGGGGCCTTGTAATACCCCCTTGTATGACGAAGGACGAAACAACAACTAAAATCTTTGAACTTACGTCAAAAAAAAATCACAGACGTCTAAAATATTACGTCAAAAATATCAAAACGTCGTTCTTATCTACAAAATTACGTGCAATATATCAAAACGTCATTCTTACTTGATCCACCTTGCTAAGTGGATCCTGGCACGCAAACAGCCATCCTTCTCTCGTACGAGAATTTGCTTCATTGTGTGACCAGCAAAAACATAGTAGCCGTCAAAATGAACACCCATTATAAATGAACTAATTCTTTTGGTCACCACTGTACTTGGCTTGGTGGAGCTACCTGTACGCAATACACCAACATAAACTTAACCGAAAACATTTTGTTCCGATTCCTTAGCGTACTCAGTGAATTTTTTGTTGTGCAGGCCTTTGTTTTTTTTTGTTCTTTTTTCCCCCTACAATGAAGCCAGCCAGTGTTTACATTTTTCTGGGTATGTGTTGTGGGGTCGGGTGATGTGATGTTTTCGTTTTGGTGGTTGATTTGGTAGTCAAGTGACTTGAGGCAAAAAAAAACAGAACTCGTCTTTTTCCTGGACAAAAGACCCGTTTCATTGGAAGGGATTCCTTCAGGAAGTCGCCTTGCAATAATGACGAAATTTCATCAGACAAATTGAGTCATTTCGTGTTTCCGGGGTTTACCCCAGCTTTCGCCAAAAAAAATTGGGTACTATCAGATCTGACTAAATTTACGTCATGTTTTTGCCAAGTGAGTAAATGTTTCATCAGAAATAAATTGAATTGCGTTAAAACAAACTTGGTACCTCAGCACGTAAGGTACATGCCTTCCTACCTAGCCAAGTCTTTGTTATGCAATTGAGGGGATTCCAAAGTCCACCAAGATAACCAGATAACCGAGACTCACATGACACAATACATTTTTAAAAACATGCATAAATATGAAAAAATAAATCCTCAATCGACCTTTCCCAATTATCAAAACCCATAAACATATCTATACAGGCATTTGCTCCTGAACTTTGAAGGCCTTGCCATTTGACATTGAAACCGCGAATGATGAATTAAGAAACGGGGAAAAATTGAATAAATTTTGTTTTGTTTTATAAATAAGTCGAGAATGGCAAGAGGCAAAAAAACATTGATAGAACATGTTCGACAACAAACAGCGAGGGGAGAGTGTTTAGTTTATATTTTTAGCAAATCTGGGGGTAATCTTGAGACACTCGAAGTCATTTCTACCGTAGCTGATTTTTCAACTCTTGGAACGTCCAAAATGTGTGGAATATTGTTGTAAACAACTTTCAGGTATCTAAGAATGTTTATGATAAAAAGTTGAAGAATGGGAACCAGTTACTCCCTTTGTCAAAAGAGAATATTTATTATCATACGAGCCAGTTAATAAAGAACCTAATGTTGTTATGGGCAGATCTAGAACTTGAGCTACCTACGTAAATGGTTTGCATGTAGAGGTAGTCACGTACCTACAAAACATGCTCCTATCAATAGACACAAACAAATGGGACACCTTGAAAGATTAGCTCGCAAATTTGTATTGGGTATCTCTAAATCGAAATTATAAACAACAACAAGGTAAGACGTCAAGGCGTCGAAGAATAAACATATTTTTAGAGAGGTGTGTCATGTACACACTGAACGTTCTCCTCAACGGGATAATTGGTAATTGGTGTTTCATAATAAAGATAAACGCAATTTTACCAAATTTTCTAAATGTGTAGTGTCATTTACACAATTTCCCATAAATCGTCGGAACAGGAAAATCTTCTCGTTTTGTCATTCTCCAAACTGATTTCATATGACAGTCCATGCCAGTTTTTGAATACCCACCCAAAGAAATCTACTTAAAAAACTCTAGGAAACATTGTTACCAAAAGTCAGATTTTGACAGAAAACACGAGGATAAGATTTTTTCTCCTAAATTTTTTGTTCTGACCAAAAAGCCCCTACGAAGCCCCAAAAGTCTGTGTAAGGGAATGCAAAATTGCCTCGTTTGTAAAAATGACGTTTCGGAATTGTGCCATTTCATGAAATGAAAATGAAAGTTTTTTTTTTACGAAATGATTCATTAATAAAAAAGGGATGATTATCTTTGAAAGTTTATAGATAAATGACATAACGGAAACTGATGGAATATTCCCTGACAGACATTCTGTGGCCAATAAAACGTCAGAGTATATTTTTGAGCAAAGTGCGTCAGCAATTAGTAGCCGCGTAATATAACTTATCTTTTGTACTTTTTTTAGGAATGAGCAGGTTTGGTTATGTGAAAAAAATAATCAAATATCTGTGTGGGGGTGTACTTGTCCTAGCCTTAGTTTATTTACAAAAGTTAATTCAAATCCTGTGTCCGTACTCAGTTGTTTCGTTGTTTTTGACAGAAGAAAAGGTCGAAAACACAGTTTGAAGTCTTCTTACCCACGAAATTTAGACCAAGAGCATTCTTCCGTCAGAATAAACAATTTTATAGTTGGAAGTTTGCTGCTAGTTGCCAAACAAAGTCATCTAATATGGGAAAAGAACATTGAACTCCTGATGATAGAAAAGAAAGTTGCACAAAATGATGACGTTGGGATATTCTACTACAAGGAGCTTCCTTTCCTTATTTTTCTTTTCTAAATTCTTTATTTTATTGGTGAAAACAGAAGAAGATGAGCTTTCAAGGATAATGCGTTATAATTACATACACTTTCAATTACATACACACGTTCATCTGTCAATGACACGACATCAAGATTTAGGTTAAAGCTAATACAATGTCTCCACCTGACAATAATTCGCGATCTTCTCGGCAAGTAATTAAACAAAAAACCTCCTCATAAATCTCATTCACACATTTCCCAAGTTTCTTTTATGCCACTTTCAACTACTGAAACTACATATCGATGTATGACAGATATGTCATTATTTACAAAAGTTAATTCAAATCATGTTTCCGTACTCAGTTGTTTCGTTGTTTTTGAAAGAAGAAAAGGTCGAAATCACAGTTTGAAATCTTCTTACCCACGAAATTTAGACCAAGAGCATTCATTCTTCCGTCAGAATAGACAATTTAATAGTTTGACGTTTGATGCTAGTTGCCAAACAAAGTCATCTAATATGGGAAAACAACATTGAAAGAAAGATGGATAAAATAATGACGTTGGCATATTCTTCTACAAGAAGCTTTCTTTCCTTATTTTTCTTTTCTAATTTTTTTATTGGTGAAAACAGAATATCAAGTTTCAAGGGTAATGCGTTATAATTACACTTTAGATAGGAATATTTGTTTGAAGTGTACTGATAAGCTTTATTAATAGTGTTCATCTGTCATTGACACGACATCAAGATCTATGTTAAAGCTAATACAATGTCTCCATCAGACTGACACTAATCCGCGATCTTCTCGGCAAGTAATTTACCCTTTTCCCAAACTTCTTTTATGCCAGTTTTGACCACTGAAACTATCCATGTATTACATCTGTCATTGACACGATTTCAAGATTTAGGTTAAAACTAATACAATGTCTCCACCTGACTGACACTAATCCGCGATCTTCTTGGCAAGTAATTCAACAAAAAATCTTCTCATAAATCGCGTTTACCCTTTTCCCAAACTTTTTTTATGCCAGTTTTAACCACTGAAACTATCCATGTATGACAGATCTGTCACAAATGCGTTTTCTTTTGGACGTTTACAATGATATTGTTTTCTCGCTCCTCGACGATATCATCGTCACACATTTTTGAGAGCCAAAATACGCCATTAAATGAATGGCAGATAAGTGTTATATTTGTCCGGTGGAGACACCTCGATTTATTTTCGATTATCTCGTGCTAATCGCAGTTCTATGGCCCGAGGAGACATAGTAAAAATCTTCTCGTGCATTTAAAGAAGTTTTTATGCCACTTTTAACTATTTTCGCACAACTTTATAAGTTTTTCGCTGTTCATACCGAATCAAAAGCTGAGTATTGGGCAAGAAGTTTTCGAAAACTCGTTTGAATGGCTATTCACACCGACTAGAATTTGTTTTCGTTTTTCATTTTTTCTTTAGTTGTCAAAATTTAGCCGATATTTATATTTAAATGTGCTTTAAAAGATCCATAAAAAATGGGAACACATCAAGAATTTTAAGCTAACCTCAAAACTACGAGATGATTTCAAATGGGGAATTTGGCTTCGCAGATGTTTACAACCAAAGTTGAGGCAAAAGTGACATTCTTTGCAAATCTCATTTAAAATTCTCAAGGCAGTTTGATATTCCTGAATTTCACAGGGATTTGAACGAAAACTACTAAAAAAAACTGGGGTTTCGAAAACAGAAAAATTACAAAAATGTCTCGAAAAACTCATGTTTTTGAAGAAGTTTGCGCGTGTTTTTACGAAAACAGTTTTGGTTTCGGTGTGCAGAGGCCATTAGACCGAAAATAAGAAAAATGTATGACAGATCCATCACATATAGGTTTTCTATTGAGATTTTTACAACGATATTGTTTTCTCCTATCAGTACATTTGACACTTTGCCTTCCTACTTTATGGATTATTTCGTTTCGCAAAATGAAAAATTCGGTGGCGATTGAAAATAAATTAAATTATTTCAAAATCTAACGGATTATCCGATTGGGAGCCAAAAAAAAATCACGTTTAGAAGATGTATAGAGACCCTGACAACCAGACATTGCCATACATTGCGAAACGTCAAAAATAAAAGCACACATCAAGGCTAATCTCTCTTTTTCCGGTGGAAACACTTTAGGATTAACTTTTAGCCATCCTACGTTAATCACTGTTTTATCTGCGGTTGAAACACCCTAAAAGAGCGCTGGTGTCAAATTTATTTTGTTGGTCTGGTGGAGACACTTTGTGATCTCCCGCTATTTGGAGTTTTAT
The DNA here is from genome assembly GCA_947623515.1 of Neoascia interrupta. NCBI lineage: Eukaryota > Metazoa > Arthropoda > Insecta > Diptera > Syrphidae > Neoascia > Neoascia interrupta. The sequence goes on from OX392464.1 coordinate 111,855,114, forward strand.
GACCGGTGGAGACATAGTATAAATTTTCTCGTAAATCTCATTTCCCGTTTGGGCAAACCTTTCTTATGTCACTTTTAACCTTCTACGCACACCTGTATAACCGTTTGAACTGGAAACCAGGAAATTGAAACTGTACGCGTATGGCAGATCTGTCACAAATATGTTTTCTTTTGGGATTTTTACAACTAAATTTTTTTGCTCCCGGGAAATGTCATTGTCATTCTCCTTTGAGAGCAGAAAAAGCGAAAAATCAGTGCTCGTGTCAAATTAATCTTGTTTTTCAGATGGAACCATTTCGGAATTTATTTTTGATCGTCTCCCGCTATTCGAAGTTTTATGGTCGGTGGAGACATAGTAAAAGATAACTTGGATTACTGTCGAACGCTGTGTAAAAATTTTGACTAAAACAAGAAAGCAGCTAATAAAATTTTTGAATTTTTCAAGAAATTAATTGGATCCATTTTTTGTAGTATTGTAGTGGAAAAAAGTAGTAAAAAAAGTAGTAAAACGATGTAATTAATTGAAACCAAGTTGCAAAAATTGATTCCAGGTTTTCAAGGATTGGCATCTGGATAGAATATGAAATACAAAGGGTTGGACGATTTGGAATGCAGCAGGAGCGGAAGCATGGCGGTCCTAGTCTAGCTTAAAACTAGGAAGCAGCCCCCTAGTTTAAGCCCACGGAGCACACAACGTTTTAAAACTGCGGCTACATCCGTGTGGTCAGTGCTTCCAATTATTAAGCTGAGAGTCAGTTCACATCAATGCTGTTGACAGTAACTAGGAGAAAGCCCGACCTTAACGTCAGTCAACGGCCATGTTTCGGCTATTATCGCGTATTGTTATTCGCAGCTGCCACCACACGTCGTTACCTTCTGTCGCGGCGGCTAGACCATCTCAAAAAGTTGATCAAACAGAAATAACAAAGGAACTAAATAGGTACCACCCCATTGGCATATTAATCAAAACAAACAACAGTCTGTGTTAAGCCTCTTCCATGGAGGTTGTTGGGGCTTCGCTTCATTGCATCAGTTTATAAACTGCGTCTCGATAGCTAAAGTGTTCCGAATTCCAAACGGCTTTTGGATTAAGTTGCGGGTGGGAGAGGCACACTATTAACGGCGCGTGTACCCCCAAAATATAGCCGATTAAGGTGTTCCGAGTGGGGTAAACAGGTAAAGCAGATAATTTATTTGACCTTGAGCATAATGGAATGCATTTTGCGAATACAAATCGTGTGGGAACAAAGTCGAAACCACCGGATTTGTCAGTTTCATTGACTGGCAATTTATAGCCCGAAACTAGGCTGATCATCAGCTGCCGTAAGCATTGAAATCGACGACCAGTGGCTTCTGCTGTATCAGGGGCATTACACAATCAGACGAAACGATGACCCGGGGAGTGGCAAGTCAAACGGAAACAGTCATTTCATGCTGTGGTGATAAGACTGGAGTACGTATGTGCTTAGACTACGAACTTTGATGGGCGCTGTAAATGGCTTTAGATAATTATTCGGCTTGGAATCTCAAAAGAAGAAATAAATCGATAAAAAAAGCGATTTCTCTGCGTCAGACATACCCCTAGGCAGAAGTATGTATTTTCGGAGGCGCGTGTGTAATTTAAGTTTGTTGATGTTCTGACTACTTTTCGTTGCCAAGAATTTGTGAAAATCTGCGACAAGCCAAAGATCCACTCAGGGGTGTGTATTTTTAGATGAGAAGATGGGGGTGGTTTGAAAATCCTGTAAGATCAAGTGGGTGGTTGTCCATTCACCTTGACTGGTTAAAAATCATTTTCCAGAACTTTCGAGATATTACAAGAACCAAGGTTACAAAATGATCCGGCATAGCAACAAAAATTTCGTGACTAATGTCGAGTTCCCAACTAGTCGAAAGCAACAAATCGCTTGCCATCCGCAAAACCAACTTAATTTCTTCAAGACTTTTCTAGTTTCAGTCAAGTCACTCAGGCAAGAAAAAAAAAAATAATAATTTATAAAATCAGTGACGTAAGTACGCCTGCAATCTGTCACACAAAACCCAACACGATTCAACATGAAAATCTCTCCAAACTCTACAAACGATGATGGAAAAAAATGTGACGGAAATTTCTATTTGATGCGTAATTTTTCGGAAGTTCCCACAAATTTCTTTAAATTATTCACAACCGGGTGTGAGCCATTGATTAAATTTTATTTGAAACTTACCCGGATGCTTCTGCGATGATTCTCAGTTTTTGGTTTTTATAATTTAAACGGTCCACAGAAGAAATAATTAACACGATTCGAACAAGAACTGCGACATGGAAGTTTCTCCTTGCTTTTGGCAGTTGAAAAGGAACGAAGTTGGCTGGCGTTGGAAATTCGTGGAGAAAAGTAATGCCTAGCAAATATGGGCAGGTATGTTACACGTAGCTATGGTTTTCCGACGAATGAGGAGTGGTGCCATTTCGGATAAATTTCGCAATAGGTTTATTTTGAGAGTTCTTATGATTGTATATAATATGATTGTGTATAAGGCCGGGAGCACATATTCGACAGAAAAACGCGCGACTAATTACCGCCCGACTAGAAGCACACGCGTTTATATTCTAGACAACACACGATTCCGGCTGCGAACAATTAGTCGTGAGACTCGATTTGCGACAATTTTCCGAATTGCGACTCTTTCAATCCGCAAGACACAAATAAAAACAATTTTGCTTTATTTTACGATAAAAAATGATTTTGCCGGAATCGCCCCGAAAATAAGTGTTTGTTTACTCATTTCACTACGAAAAGCTTGCAAACTCTTTTTTTTATCGATGAAAATTCAATTTTTCATCAAAACTCTCAGGAAACACACGGATATCGCTCGTGTGTTGAGTATGCTTGCTGTAGGAAAACGTGCTGTTATTTGTCACGCGTTTTTCTGTCGCCGCGTTTCCCTAGCCTAAAGACGCATTGTCACAAGGAACAGGAACAAAAACAGAAACAGAATTTCAGCAACGCAAAAAGCATTCAGCGAATTTAGGTTGCAGTTGCTAATGTATGAGATTCTGTTTCTGTTCCTGTTTTACGTTGCTTGTGACTACGCGGCCTTGCGTTGCTTGTGACAACGTGGCCTTAAGCCGCATTGTCACAAGCAACGTAAAACAGGAACAGAAACAGAATCCCATACATTAGCAACTGAAACCTAAATTCGCTGAATGCTTTTTGCGTTGCTGATGTATGAAATTCTGTTTCTGTTCCTGTTTCTTGTGACACCGTGGCTTTAGGCTAAAACTTGATTTAGATTTCGTGGGAATCTAGACTCTGAATTCTATAAATGTAAGGGAAATCTAATAGATTTTGATTAGATTTCGAGTTTTTTTAACTCTTGATCTAGACTCTGGCTTGGTGTTAAAAGGGTGTTAGGCATAAAATTTTAAATTAAATAAACTCCTTTTAGTGTGCTACTGTGAACAATGAATCTGGGGCAGTTGGGCAAATAGAGACTCAATTGTAGTACCCAAATGAATACTCGCACAACATCGCATTTAGGATTGGATGCAACTAGCTTAAACACGATGCTTTAGGCAGAAGTACCTTGATTATAGTGACCATGTTCGGCTCATACTAAAGCGCTACCTAAAATTGCGAGAAAGCTGCTGTTCCTACAAAAATTACAGGACTTGATTGAGAACTTCTCCTTGCCAAACGATGATTAAGTCACCATTTCGACGACAGCATTCTTCTTTGCTTAAGAGCCTCAATGAAGAGAGTTTTGTCCTAAATCATCCTAATTAAGAGCATTAAAGTTTCACATTAGAGGTTTTAATCGACTACTGACACGTATGCGTGGGTTACAATATACTGGGACTATTGTAAATAAAAGAATCGTGTAGCGAATTCACAGATATCATTAGTGATTCGTTCCTATTTCTGTGGACTAAGGGAAAAACTAGTGTATTTTTGGCACATTTCAATTGACGTTTAAGGACCTGATGACATTACCAAACTTGAGCGTCTTTAGCTTTAGCGTTTGTGTTTTAAGCAAGTAAGTTGAAGTATACTCGAGATCATCCGAGTTTCATGTTTAAATTTAAGGCCCAACCATAATAGGCTTTGATGAGCTTAAGTCGGCTCACCGAAATGTCCCATTACACGCGATTCGTATGCCCACGACCATAATAGCCTTATGCTGGGTTTCGTAAGGTTTTCGTTAACTTGCGTTGGCTTGAAGTTTTGTTTTTGCTTGTCGTTAGTTCACTTATTGTCATATTTAAGCCCCAAAAGCTTCAAAAAGTCCATGAAAGAAGGGAATATACCAAGAATTGTACGCTGACCTCAAAAGTTTAAACACATTTTAGATTTGACAGTCGGTTTCATAGATATAACATCCAAAGTTGAAGAAAAAGTGACATAATTTTCAAACTTGTTTTTTTATGATAATCGAGACGTTCACAGTGAAATCTCATAAGATTTTCTAATCTTTTGCTTAAGTCTATTATGGGCAACACAATCTTTTGGCAGAACTTGAGTGGGATTTTCGGTGTATTTCGACATAAGAGTAATCCCGCTCAAGTCTATTATGTTTGGGCCTTTAGATTAACCCCAGAAATGAGTTTTCATTGTATTTCGATCTGGGGTTAAACATCTGAGCACAACTTAACTTATTTTCCCGTATTTTTCTATGTGAATCGAGAGCTCGGAGAGTCAATTGTTTCGAGTGTCGAAGATTTTGACAGCTTTGAAGCTAACTCTGCACTGAAAAACTTCTCGCTGGGCTAACTCCAAATTCGTTTTGTTTCAGGATTAACAGATCTTGGCTTAATACTATGTCTCCACCGACGATTAAAAGAAGATTAGCGGGAGGCGGTTAAAAATAAATCCCAAAGTGGCTCCATCGGACAAATATGGGATTAATTTGACACGAAAACTCTGTTTCTGTCATTTCGGCTCTCAAAAGAGCGTGGCGATGTCATTTCCCAGGAGCGAAAAACGATTTGCTCAGTAAAAGTCACAATAGAAAACGTACTTGTGACATATCTGTCGCACAGAGACAGTTTCAGTTTCCTTTTTTGATTCTCAAACTGTTACAAAAGTGCAAAAAATAGGTTTGTGAATAGGGTGAACGGGATTTATGAGAGGATTTATTTTTGATCGCTTGCCGAGAGGATTTAATTTTGTATGGTAAATCGCATGATTTGTAGAGAGTTTAATGGATTAATATTAATCGGATTAGAGCCCGGTGGAAACATATGATTTATTTACTTAAAACTAAGGAAGAAGTTTAACAGGATCTTGGAGGCATAAAAAGGAAGCTTTATACTATGTCTAAGATTTATGTCAATTGACGATTAGTGCTCGGTGGAGACATGGTATTAGAAATCATTTGAATCGTCTGGTTCCGCAGCAGTAGCACCCTAGCTTGCCTTGGAGGTTAGCTCTGTTAACCAACAGGCTCAGCAGTCTTCCCTGAGGGTGCTTACCCCTATTCCACAGAATGTTTTAGGTCATAAGAGGGTACGGATACCTGCCGCTTAAATAGTCGATAGGCCTCGTCGCGTTGAATTCTGGCATGGCCTTGAACCCATTACAGTGGGAGTCTATTATCCGCTCATAGATCCCTTAGAATTTGTCCCTTCTTCCTATGCGGGAAATCATTAATCTATCAATTGCAATGAACACCCTTCTTTAGGAGGCTTTTGATGAGTGGAGCGAGTATGCTTCTTGGAGTCTCTTCACCGTGTGTTTCGTCATTTCACACTCTCCCTCCAGATAGGAATCTCGGATCCTTCAGACTGGAGAATTCTCCACATTTTCGAACGGCTGAAATGAAGACGACTTGGATAACAAGTAAAAAATTAGGAAAAGCCTCCGTATATTATAGACAAATGCAGCACGTTCGAGTTAACTGGTGTCGTGGCCCCCGTCAACAAACGATGTCATTCAACGTTTTGCAAAACAGAAGCAGGCCAAAATGCAACAAAATCTGCCATCGGCTTCTTCAAATATGGAAGATGCTTCTTTGCTTGAGAAAATCGTAGACACCTAGTAAAGAGCGAGTATCAATGACTATTTGCTTGTCCCCTTCCAACTGTTAACTTAAACGACATACAATATTGCAAATAACTTACCATCAAAGGAGCACCCCTCCGTCATTTCACTTCACCAATCAATTTCTGTGCACTACGACAAGCCTTAACCTTAGATGCTTTGCATTATTTTATTTTCGTCAATACTCCTGGAGTAATCGATTCCACTTATCTTATGAGTTTAGGGTTCTTAGTATTTTGTACACAAACTTTGTAGCAAAGTTAGAAAAGTATTAAAATATTATTTTACATGACATGGAGAGTCAGGAAACAAGTTAACAGAACAGCTCGTCCATTTACGCTTCAAGGACGACGTTTGTTTGGGTTTGCTGGTTGTTCACTTCGTTTGTTGCTGGTAGGTCGGTTCGTGCTCTGCGGAACAAGATGACATGAGGTTCTGGGGCGTGCATCATGTAATGCACCCAACCAGGACTCTGCTGCACACCTAGATTTCGCCATTCGGTCTCGGTCATGAGATGGGATTTTGGCACCAGGCGCGTCAGATCCGGCGGCAGAATAACATGCCTGAAATTGAAAGTCAATTTTTTATCCAAATTCGTAGAGAATGGAATTTATTGTACAGGAATTTATCCAGAACTCTTGTTATCAACAGGTTGAGCCAAGGCTGGACAACAAAAACACAAGTTTACAGCGTTGAATTTAAGGGAATTTACCTGTATTCATATATTTCATCGAAGTACTTTTCTGAATATTGGATTTGGTCAGCTGGCATGTTGATTTATTCAGTTAATTTTGAGATAATCAAATATGCAAACTTTCAATTAAACAATAATTGCCAAAAAGTACAGTAAACATAAACGAATAAACTACGACATCAAAGCAGCCAGACGCTTTTTGACAATCAGCTGTGGGTGATGCCAAGTTTGAGGTTTTTATAGGGTACACTTGTGATGTGGGCCTTTGTTTCCCAGGTTTCTGCCGAGATGTTTTCGAAGTTTTCTTTCGGGACGTTATGCTTGTATGGCGCTTTTGTTATTTTTTATTTTTATTAAACTAGACTAAAATGCCAGCCTGAAAAAAGCATCAGAAAAACTATATGTTTCCACACAAGGAAAGATATAGTTTAGTTAAGAAAATTGTTTATGTCAAAATCTATGTGGTACCTCCTTATTTTTCCATTAAAACTGAAAACTAGAGAAGTGCGGATGATTTCGCCTGAAATTCAAGAGTGCGATTTATCCTAGAGTGCTTGGTCTGAGTTTCTAAGCAATAGTCAATAGCAACTATATATATCAATAGAAACTAAAAAAAACAATGGGCTGGCAACAGAAAAAATGTAGGAATTTTTAAATTTGACAGTATTGTTTTTTTCTTGTCAGGTTCCCATTTAAGTTTGAAACAATGTTGAGAGGATGGGAAAATTTATTCCTGGCGGAATTCTGGAATAAAAATTGTCGAATTGAAGATTACAGGAGTAAAAACAAATTTTAGCATTTAAACTTTTTTTTTTACCGAATTAAAGGGTTTTCCAATACCATGAATTACTGAATAGCTAGATATTCACCTTCGGCCATGTAAAAGCTTTGCCCACAAGCTGAAATTGATGAATTTACCCAAACTCTGACATTTGTGTACAAAGGTGAGTAAATTCGTCTATTCATCAGTTCCATAAGCAATTCCGTTTTGGCTTTCTTTACATCTGCTGACTACATAAGGGAAATGAAATTGTTGTTGCATATTCTCACACTTATTCACCGACACGGAAATTTGAAGCTTTATAAAACCTTTAAGGCGATGTCACAAAGCTGCGTTGCAAACGCATTAAATTCAATGGGAGCTAACGTTGCTTCGATCTTCCGTCGTTACGTTTTTCTGCGTATGAAAGTTTTGAGAAAGCAAAAAAATTTAATGCGATAAATTTTTGCATGCGTTTTGACGTTTCTGAAAACCTGGAATTGTTGGCCTTCGCGGTGATTTGCCTTCGGTTGATGTTTTGGCATTTTGTCGAAAATGATTTTTAATCGGTTTTCGAATGGTATATTTTCAACGCGGTTGTTAGGCAACAGAACCGTGACGGGACAAAGCATATGATAACGCAGATTTGTGACATAGCCTTTAAGTCCTTAATAAAAAAAACCATAAACAAATGGCAATTGTAGGGCAAGCGAGACGCAAGTTGAAAATCTATAGTAATATTCAGTAATTTATGTTCGTTACATGGTTAAAGGAAACGAGAACGTATTAAAAGTAACGAATAGAACTGATGATTCTGTTTGTTAACGACAGAGAGTATCGCAGAAAAGACTTCAATTATGGAAATAAATTTAGATCTAGATTTGAGCAGATTTTCAGTCGGGTAAATGTCACTTGCCTGGGAATTGACTTCTCGTAAAACGGTCTCAACTACTATGCCATTCTTATAACGTTTTTCATTGAAACAATGAAATATATTCATTGTTTCAATAAAACATATTTCCCCGTTTGGTGGCAAGTCAAATTACACACATGGGCTGGCAGACTTTCATTAAATCTTTTGATCAATGAAAAACGCTATTACTGGCATTTGTGTCACAAAGTTTGGCGGCAGGCGACTCAGCTGCTCTTAAATTATTTGCCAGCTACACTGTATGACTTTCTTTTCTTCTTTTTTTAGTCTAACTCTAGCCTTTACCTAACAACAGAAAATACAACAAATGTGCGGCATTTCCATCGGAATTCCAGGGACTTCTTCAAGAGAGGTATTCAGATCCTTGTTTGCCTTACGGGAAAATGCTGCTATTTGCTTAAATGCTCGTTTACATTAAATGCCTCGGTTGGCATTTTTTCGCCGTCAAAATTGCTGCTGGAATTTCTTATATGCGAGTCCCCTTTTCAAAAGAGGAACTGTCTAATAAGTGCCGACAAATTATTTTAAAGGAGTCTCAGGGAAGGTGGTTCTTAACAAAATTCATTTTTGCAAAGCTTAAGGCCCAACCATAATAGACTTTGGTGAGCTTAAGTCGGCTTTCCGAAATGTCCCATCACAAGCGATTCGTATGCCACGACCATAATAGCCTTTTACTAGGTTTCGTAAGGTTTTCGTTAAGTTGTGTTGGCTTAAAGTTTTGTTCTTGCTTGTCATTAGTTCACTCATTGTCATATTTAAGGCCATAATTGTTTTTGAAAAAATTCGTGAAAGAAAGTAATATACCAAGAATTGTACACTGACCTCAAAAGTTTAAACACATTTTAGATCTCACAATCGATTTCAGGGATATTAACATCCAAAGTTGAAGAAAAAGTGACATAATTTTTTATTTTCAAGGAAACGTGATACTCGAGACGTTCACAGTGAAATCTCATAAGATTTTCAAATCGTTTGCTTAAGTCTATTATGATTTTCGTTGTATTTCGACATAATTCCAGGTTCACAGAAACGTCAAAATGCACGCAAAAATTAATCGTGTTAAATTTTTCTGCGCTCTCAAAACTTTCTTACAGAAAAAAAACGTAACGACGGATGGTCGAAGCAACATTGTGGTAGCTCCCATTTAAGTTGTCAAATCAACGTTGGCGCGTTGGCGCAGCGCAGCTTTATGACATCGCCTTTAACAGAGTATCATAGCGGTTTTCATTAATGAAAAGATTTGCTCTTTCTGTCAAAAAATTAGATCTTTTTCGATCTTGCATGTTTCATTGAAAATAAAAGAGCAATTCTAGATCAATTCTCAACACGAAAGATGGGATCTCCCGATCTTGGGAGACTTGATCTTAACACACTTAACACATGCAAAGAATCTCTACTGTCAAACGCCAAATCAAAACAATTTTATTTGTTTGGAATTAATGTGCGGACGTGTTTGTTTGTTGCCAGCCCGTTTGTGTGATTTATTTTGCCACCAAACGGAGAAACATGTTTTATTGAAACCTGCAGTTCTCGATTTTGAGAGCAATTCTTTCAAGTTTCAATGAAAAACGCTATTACTATACCACAATTTCTTTTGTCTCCTAGATGTTCGCGATGCTTCCGGTCTAGCTTTTCCAAGATAAGTCTAAATTGCTCATTAATAGCAAGATTGATTGTGCGTACGTCCCCACAAGTCTATTTTTAAACAATTCCCATAGTCTGTTGCTAAAACCACGCTAATTGCAAAAAAACAGGTGGCTCCCATCGCCCTAAATCAATTTTTATCCAACTTTATTTTGCCAAAACACAGACGCGATATTTTTTTATTATCGCGCCCATAATTAAGCACGCTACTAAAATTTTAATTACGAAAGCACTCATCGTCTGAAACCAAAAAAAAAGAAAACGATTCCTCCTCAAGCAAGCATCACACATACAATTTCCAAAAATACATTTCAATCCACCAACTGTCATTCCCATATCAATTGTTATCGTTGGCAAATTTCCCAAACACCCACCCATGCCATAATCCCCTGCTCCCGACAACCAATCCACGGTCGACCTTTCGAAAACAAATTCGAGTATCGCTCCATAAATCCATGCATGTACCACGGATCTTAGAACACAAATGGAATGTCATCTCCACGACTTATCCGGCGGATGCGCACTGGTCGGAAGTACTAAAATAAAGTAAAAATACAAAAAAAAAAGCTTGTGAACAACAAGAAACGTAACAAAAGGAAAAAGGCCAATAATCCAAGAGAAAGTTCCAAAAAAAAACTAGCAACGGGACCGCCTAGAGCTACCGCGCGCTCCTCAAGAACCGTGCGGCATTCAGCCCGTCGTCGTCGCCGTTGATGATGTCGTTTCCAAGTGGACGTTGTTGTGGTCACTTGTCGTATCGCCGTCGTCGTCGCAGTAGCAGTCCTCGTCATTGCCGTCGTGTCCAGTATACGTTTCCATGTCTCCCCGCCGAACCGCGCTAGTGTGACCACAACATTGTTACGTCGCCGTTCAGCAAATCCCACTCCAGTTGGAACGCTCGGTCTCCTAATCGAATTGTAAATACGCGGCACGTGCGGTGCGTACGCCTCCTTCCACCACTCGAGCACCATCGCCAAGGGTTTCGTTGTCGTGACAGTTTTCTCGTTGATTTCCCATGTGGAACCGAAGGTAGTTTGTCCAGCTGGGTGCGAATTCGTGTCATCGTCTGAAACGGGCACTCTTGCTCACTCAAAAATAAAGTGTGAGGCAATCGAAACTATTTCGAAAACCCAGCCACAACAACAAGCAAACAAAGGAGCCATCAGTCAAGCCAGTGGAAAACAATTTATATAACCCCATACGAATCTGAAGAGGAGCATCAGAAGGAGTCGGTGGGGGGGGAGAGGGGGCGAAGCGGAACATTGAGAAAAAATGCTTAACGCCAGTTTATCATACGAAATACTCATGTATCTCAATTCGTTCTATTTTGGTATGTTCGCCGTCAGTGAGATCAGCATCGGTGTACTGAAGGCAATCAACCTTCAATACCCGGAGAACGGGCTCCTGCGGGAGACCTGTTTACTTGTGGTGCTGTGTATTCTGGAAACGATTCGCATCGTCTTGGGCAGAAAGTGCAGTTTGAGCGACCGGGGTAAGGCAGTGCGCGCATTCTATTCCCTTGGCCATGATTGCTTAACGGTTTAATTTTTTCCAGGATGGCAGGCGATATTGTCGGCGATTTTGACATTCCCCAGCATCCTTGGCGTGATGTATTTTCTATTCTTTCAAACGTACATTCTAAAACTTGAATACATTCTGTGTGCCTTAATGTTAGCCCTGCAGGCGGCTGAGTTCGTCTTCGCGCTAATCTTCATCTGCACAATGTGTCAGCCCGTCACGTATACCTAGCAGTTTTTGAAACCCTTATTAAAGTTTCTAATAATAAGGATATGATACGAGGCGAGGGTGTGTTGAAGCAATACGGGCCAACTATATTGTGGAATGTGTATGTAATTTAATTGGCGTTTTGGGATTACCTATGCGTTGTGTTGTTTACGGAATTGAGGCCATTATGTGGTGGGTAAGTAGCCAAAGTGTGTGTTTAGAATAATTAAAAGTATTTGCATGTTTATGAAAATAGGAAAAACATTAATTTTATACGGTTGTTCTTGTTTTACATAAAATATCCACTGTGTGGTTTTTTTTTCTAAAAATTTGGTATGTCTGAATTTCGTAAATGCCCTGTAAAACTTCATCCAACAATCTTGTATAGCGTTGGTTGATTTCTGTTATGGTTATACCATGTCTCCACCGAGCACTAATCCTCGATTAATATAAATCTTTATTAAATCCTCTACAAATCACGCGATTTACCATACAAATTTAAATCCTCTCGGCAAGCGGCTAAAAATAAATCCTCTTATAAATCCCATTCACCCTATTCACAAACCTAATTTCTGCACCTTTGTAACAGAAACAGACTTTTCGTGTCAAGTTAATCCTATATTATTTGTCCGATGGAGCCACTTTAGGATTTATTTTAAATCGTCTCACGCTAATCTTCTTATAATTGTCGGTGGAGACACAGTATAAGATTAGGCTGTCCTATATCCTTTCTTATTGTCATTCCGTTTAAAAGCCTTAAAGCAAACCTGTCGACCTATGTAAAAATACCAGCATTTTTGTCAGAAATAATGCCAAAATCGGGCATTCAACATGAACGCGCATAGGTGCATATAAGCAATTGACAGCACTTGTGAAGTAATCGTAGAAACTGTGTTCCTACAGCCTCCAGCCCAATGAATGCGTTGCGTGCATAGCGTCGAAATACACAACTGACAAATAAGTTAAATTGAGCTTTTAACAGTTTGACGTCTACTGGTGTTTGAGTTAGGTATGCCAAACAAAGTTCCTCTTTATATGGAAAAAGAGCAAAAATTACACATAAACATAAATAACAATTCAAAAAATAAAACCGTGTACTACGATGAACGAGAAAATTGTAGACTTATGCCATTGTCTCCACCGGGTTCAATATAAACCTTTATTAAAGCCTCTACAAACCACGCGACGCGATTTACCATACAAATTTAAAATCTCTCAGCAAGCGATTAAAAATAAATCCTCTCATAAATCCCATTCACCCTATTCTTACTTACTTACTTAAGGTGGCGCTACAGGACGGGGTGGACCTGGGCCTCAGCCAACATGTTTCGCCAGCTAGCTCTGTTCCCAGCCAGCCGTCTCCAGTTTCGCACGCGAAGTTGGCTGAGGTTCTCTTCCACTTGCGTGCGCCACCTGAGTCTCGGTGCTCCTATACTGCGACGTCCCTGCGGTGTGGATTCGAAGATTTTCCGGGCCGGGCGTTGGTGTCCATCCGCTCTAGATGACCCAGCCATCGTAGACGTTGTGTTTTGACTCTTTTGGCTAGGTCGATATCGCTGTACAGCCCGTACAGTTCGATGTTATATCTCCTCCTCCACTCTCCGTCTATGCAGACGGGACCGTAAATCGTCCGAAGAATTTTCCTCTCGAAGCAGCCTAAAGTGTTTTCATCCGCCTTTGAGAGGGTCCATGCTTCTGCACCGTAAAGCAGGACTGGGATGATGAGGGTCTTATACATGGACACTTTAGTTGCTCGAGAGAGGGCTTTGCTACTCAATTGCCTTCTTAGCCCAAAGAAACAGCGATTGGCAAGAGTTATCCTTCGGTTGATTTCAGCGCTGGTGTCATTGTCTGAATTGATAGCGGAACCCAGGTAGACAAAGTCCCTAACTACCTTAAAGTTATAGCTGTCGATGGTGATGTTTTGTCTACCAAGACGTCGGTGTTGGGTGTCTTTTCTTGATGACAGCATATACTTGGTTTTGCCCTCATTGACTGCTAAGCCCATATTCGCCGCTTCCGTCCCAATACTCACGAAGGCTTCACTGACAACACGCTTTGTTCTACCGATTATGTCAATGTCGTCTGCGTATGCAAGTAGTTGAACGGACTTTTGAAAGATTGTACCTCTGGTGTTGGCGCGAGAGTTCTGCACAATTCTCTCAAGTATGATGTTAAAGAAGTCGCATGACAGCGCGTCGCCTTGTCTAAATCCTTTTTTGACATCAAAGGGGTCGGTGAGGTCTTTGCCGACCTTGACGGAACAGCGTGAGTTTTCCATCGTCATCCTACACAGACTGACGAGTTTGGCAGGGATGCCAAAACTAGACATTGCGCTATATAGCTCGTCTCTATAGATGCTGTCATACGCGGAATTGAAATCGATGAAGAGGTGGTGTGTATCGATTTGGAATTCCTGGGTTTTCTCCAAGATCTGCCGCAGTGTGAATATTTGATCGATGGTGGACTTTCCTGGCCTAAAGCCACACTGATATGTGCCTATCAGATTGTTGACAAACGGCTTCAGGCTTTCACACAGTACAGCAGAAAAGATCTTGTATGCGATGTTATGAAGACTTATGCCTCTGTAGTTGGCACAACTCAGAGGGTCTCCTTTCTTCAGGATCGGGCAAACAATGCTGAGGTTCCATTCGTCGGGCATGCTTTCTTCCGACCATATCTTGCAGATGAGCTGGTGCGTTGAATGGTTCGTTCTGCCTGACAGCGGTATTTGGTTCGTCCTCGCCGTTATACAGTGTGCAGAAGTGGTCTTTCCAAATCCTCAGCACCGACTGTGATTCTACAACGATGTTCCCTTGATGGTCCTTACAGGCTTCAGTTCGAAGTTTATACCCTTGGCAGGACCTTTTGATCCTTTGGTAAAACTTTCTAACCTCATTCCTGTTGTAACATCTCTCTATCTCTTCAACCGCGCGCTTCTCGTGCTCTCTCTTTTTCCTTCGGAGAAGCCGGTGCTCCTCTCTCCTTCTCTGCTCGTAGAGCTCGCGAGCAGCTCTAGTCCTTCTGTGCAGCGCCGCTTTGTATGCTTCCTGTTTAGCTGCATGTGCTTGCCGGCATTCATCGTCAAACCAGGGGTTTCGTTGTGGTCGCCGTGTGAAACCCAGCACTTCAGAGGCGGCGTCTCTGATGGCATTTTGGCCACTGGCTATCAATACTTGATGCTGGTTGCATTCACCCTATTCACAAACCTATTTTCTGCGCCTTTGTAACAGTTTGACAATCAAAAAAGAAAACTCAAAGTGTCCCTGTAGGACAAATTTGTCACAAGTATGTTTTCTATTGTGATTTTTACAGCGGAAATCGTTTTTCGCTCCTGGGAAATTACATTGCCACTCTCTTTTGAGAGCTAAAATGGCAGAAACAGAGAGTTTGTGTCAAATTAATCCTATAATTGTCCGGTGGAGCCACTTTGGGATTTATTTTTAATCGTCTCCCGCTAATCCTCTTTTAATTGCTGGTGGTGGAGACATAGTATTAATGAGCCTTTTAAGGTCAATGAATAAAGAGACAAGGAAGTAGTGTTTTTAAGTTGTGTCAGTAGCGACTGCCTATGTGTTCTACCAGGCATATCATGAGAGACGGCCCGAGGTTCATAAGTTTCTGGGAGCTGGCTCTACTTTTCTTTAACATTCCTGAGTATTAAACTGACATTAGTAACCCGACTCATGACGCATTCACTCACAATAAATGCTTCACTCACACGCACTGTAAATGTGAAAATGAGCTATTCCTTGTCTCTTTATTCAATGTCTAAGGTAAGGCTAAAAATATTTGAATTATAAAACACGAGACAGTGCATGAACACGAAACGGTACATGGATTCAAGGAGATCACATCTTCGAAACATTTTTTCGAACATTCCACTAATTTTATTAAAATAATTTTAAGGTCGATTTATAGAATAGAATGAGCACAATAACTTCTTTTTTTATCGGCACACTCTAGGTTGAATAGTTTATTAAGAACTCGCACTTCTAAAGCAACTAGTGAATTTTTTCATACAAAAACGCGATTTGCTTGGGATCCCTGGGTCGAAAAATGTGAAAGACGTCAGACTTTAACGGCTGTGCTAAAAGTTCTATTGGGATAGCTGTCAAACTAGCTGTCATACTAATGAAATATGTTTGACTTTTCCTTTAAGATTACCATGCAAAGACTTAGACCGGAACAGCGTTTAGTGGTCGTGGAAATGCATTTTTTTTCGTTCTCTGTTCGCGAAACTAATAAAGAACCTCATCAAGTTTTCATCTTAAGCGATGAGGTAGATTTGGCCTCTCTGGGAGTGAGCAGAGTTCTCATGAGACTCTTGAAACTCTATTACATCCCGAAAAAAACACTGCAAGGTGATAGTGAGGTTTTTCAAGTCGAAAACGTCATGGGCCCATTCGTCTCTAAATCTGAAACCTGTGCCAAGACTACCGTGAATGGGAACACTAAAAGCAAATGATTCGAAATGATTTTTTTATTGATTTGTCATTGGAAATCATTTGGGGGAGAAATGGTTGCAACAAGACGGCGCAACCATAGAGCGCATGCCATAGAGAGCGTGTAACCATCACTTTGTTGAGCAAAACGTAGGTGATCAAATCATAAAGGAATGAACCAGTGAATTGGCCACCTCGTGTGTGTTTTTTGACACTAGCAACGGTTGATAATCTAAAACCCAACATTCGATGCACTGTAGTTGACGAAATGAGAGCGGGTATGATCGAAAAAGAGCTGCAAGGTTGGACCGATTCCTCGGCGATCATTAAGTGCTGTCGCCAAGACCATGTGCCAGAAATCATTATAAAACATTAAATGCCACGCTAATAAATTCAAGTTCTGCCTCTTAAATTAAACGATCGTTTTTTAATCGCGACGAAGACAGTTTATGCTTCCGCTCAAAGTTGCAAGCGGAAGCAGTTTCTCAGTTGCAATACATATTTCTTCGCGTGCCAATCATTGAATAAAGAGACAAGAAATAGCTCTTCTGCACATATACAGTGCTTGTGAGTGAAGCATTTATTTTGACATTTGTCGCCTGATATCGGGTATCGACTTGTAAGTGAATGTATCGAATGTATCACGAATCGGGGTGCAAATGTCAGCTTAACTCGGAAATTTTAAACAAAATTAGAGCCAGCTCCCAGAAACGTACGAGCCTCGGGCCGTCTCTCATGACATGCCTGGTTGAACACATAAGTAGTCCGCACTCACACAACTAAAACTGATGCTTCACTTTTCCCCCGAAAACACCACTTCCTTGTCTCTTTATTCAATGGTGCCAATAGAGTTTTTCGCGTAACTATCTCGCTCGCACCTCTCGTTCTCTTTGGCGAAATCCATTCACTTGGTATGAAAACAATGAAATGGTTGCAAAGGGTAGGCATGTGCGCGAACGAGATAAACAAGTTTGTTTTCATACCAAGTGAAGAAAAGTGACATTTTGACGAAAAGCTCTATGGTTCGCCATAGCTGTCATTTAAGATTTTTTTAATGGCCATTATGCCTGGGGTGGAATCGGCTAAGGTGATCTGTCATAAGTGATGTCACAAATCCGCAAAAATTCGTCTGCATACCCTGTGATCATAACAATTTTCTTGTGACAGCTCTCGGCCAATCACCGTCAAAATTTTTCAAACCAGCTGATTTTGAGTTTTCAGTTTTGAAATTTTCTGGTTAGTTGGTTTTTTTGCTTACGCTTATAAAGCGTTTTTTATTGAACAAAAGATTCCGTCCGTCCATCTGTTTTTATGTTTGTAGTTTTTAGGTCTTTAAAATTAAGGTAGAAAGCTGAAACTTGGACTGTTCTTTAGTTCTTATTTTAAATAAGCGATCTCGGCGGACGCAGATCGCTTATTCAACTCAGAATTTGGTCTCGAGTTATATAGCATATGCCCCTTAGGTCCTGGGTGTCTATCGTTATTATTTAATATACTCCATTCCCGTGGAATAGGGTATAGGTATATTGATGATATTTATCTACAGATTCATACTATTTATTCTTCACTTCAATCAAATTCAGGTGCTTAAAAACATAATTCAATAACTCAATACGCACCTTATTCGTAGATCCCGCCATCCATACTCTTTCATACATGCTTGTGCATCAAAGAGAAGATGTCGAAAGGAAATGTTGTTTGACTGAGATTCGTGCGTGGCAATGCCTCCTCATTCATTGTTGCTGTTACAAACAAATCGTAAACGCTCCAACAGCGAGTACTCAACCCATCGTGTCTCCCCGAGCTCAATATTGCTCTTTGCCTTGCTCCGCCGTTTAAATCTAAAAATACCGTCAGGCGACGAATACGAATTACACTCGTGTAAGACGCACTCCTTAGAGAAAAAACCGCCCGCTCTGAAACATTCAATAGAATCTGTCGGTCGGTACGGGGGCCACTACTGCTCAGAGGGAACATTAAAAAAAATTCGCAGAGATCTGCTACTCAGTATGCCGCCGACAAAATGTTCTATTTTTAACCAAACCAGTGTTTTTGCATATTTCCACCTGAAAGTACGTACCTCTAGATAGATTCAAAAAAAGAAAACATTGTGCTCTTGTAACATAAAAAATTTAATTTATTTTCATTATTTTATTTCTGGGCATAGACCCTTTTCGGTTGTTCAAACGAACTCCTCCGACCCAGATGCGTTGATAAAGTGATGAAAAGTGACTTTTATTGAGTGAATCGTGAACATAAAATGGGCAATCCTAGTCTGGCGTACGAGGTTCTCATCTACCTTAATTCGTTTTACTTTGGCATGTTTGCTTGCTGCGAGCTCGGGATGGGGCTGCTGAAAGCAATTAACTTGTCGTACACGGGACACACATTGGCACAGGACTCCTGCATCCTGGTGGGGCTTTGTATATTGGAAACAATCCGAATAAAACTGGGTCGAAAGGGATCTCTGGCTGACCGGGGTGAGTGATGCCGATTACACACATAAATATACAAGTAGGTACATACGCTGGCTGCTCACACGTTCATGAATGAGCACTCACAGACTTATCGATTTTCGAGTAAAAATTTGTGCGGGTATTTCATTTTTAGATGCTTATTCTATGGATACATCCTTTTGTTTTCCTTCTGAATGAGCCCACCCTCGAAATTTGACTTGAATGGGCTTACGGGCAAGAGCGGACAGTGGGGGTAACAACCGGAAGGGACAGAAATTCTTTGATCTGATTCATTCAAAACGTTGACGTTACTTTTCAAGTGATTCAAAGGTTCACAACGTTGTAAACTCGAATGTTTTTTTAGAATAGCATTAAATAGGTAGTAATAACTAATAATAACTTATTATACTTTGATTTGCATCCACGCAAATGAAAGGCGAATATGAAGAACTGCCGACCAGCTTCGGTTCTATCATTCCATTCGAAAGGAGGACATTGAATCATAAACTGGGTTTTTGGCAAAAAGTTTACACACAAATCGTTTAGCCATTCGTTCGTTTGCCATTACTACATCAACTGTCACAATTTTAGCCCATATTTATTTATCGAAAGGGCTTCTAAAATTGTACCTTGACCTTAACCGTAGAACCATAGTGATGTAGCTGTGGCGGTAGTAGTAGCGGTAGTAAGAGCTGTCAAAAGTTAAAACACATGTATTCAGTGTATTGCGCACACAATGTGTGTCTGTGGCGGTAGCGCGTAGCTGTGGCGGTAGTAAGAGTTGGCCAACTTTTAACTTTCGTAGCGCTACACGGTTGACTGCGCTACACGGTGGACAGTTCAATACAAGTTAAGTAAACAATGGAGGAAAAGCACGTCGAAAAGTTTATTGAGATAGTTAAATCTAAAGAAATTTTATGGAATTTGCGTCATCCGTTGTACAAAAATATTAAATCTAGTTCAAATTAACTCAGAGCATCGGCCATTGTTTATAAACGGGGTTTTTTGTTCGACATAGCCGCGCCACACCATTGTGTTCAATTTCTTTCCGTACTACGCCACATGGCTCCGCGGCTGTACTACGTACTACTGCTACATACCACCGCTACGGGCATTGTGGTCCCACGGTAAAAATGCAAGCAGTTTTTAGATGAAAGCTTCGGTTTCGTAGATGAGACTATGCAAAAACTTAGTCTATGATCCAGTGTGACAAGGCTATAAGATAAGGCATGTTCCGTTGCGTCTGTCACGTTGAAGTACACAACTGACAACTGAGTTAAATATGCACGTTCTTATGGGAAGCGGCTTATAGAAGAACTTCGTGACGTACGTCGATTCTCATGAGTGCCTGTTTTCATTTGGTTTACCCTAACCTAACTCAAATTTTATTTCTCAAAATAAAACTGAGGTTAAACGGTGGCCCCCACACTGGCGCTTTCTCTCACCATAGTAATTCCGACATATCAGTTTAGGATAAACCAAACGAAAACAGGCACTAAAAACGTGGGTATTTCACTGAGCTGTCAGTTGTGTACTTCGACGCAACGGAAGCAACGGATTCATTGGGCTAAATGCTTAGCTCAGAGAGCAGTTTTCCAGTGCAGATCTAACTTCCTCTATAAAGTTGTTGAAAACTCGAAATTATGGACTCTATACCAACTGTCACTTCACATAGCAAAAACAAAAACAACACACAAAGAAGTTCGAGTTATTCTGACAAGTAATTTTTCACAGAAACATGCAAAGCATCTCCCATTTGGATTATTCTACCAAATTTCAAAATTGACTGAAAATATACGGAGTTAATCTCAGTTTGACTCCGAAAATCGGATGATCTCCAACTGAAAAACTGCCGCTTAAGCCGCGTTGTCACAAGCAACGTAAAACAGCAACAGAAACAAAATCTCATACATTAGCAACTGAAACCAAAATTCGTTGAATGCTTTTTGCGTTGCAAATGTATGAAATTCTGTTTCTGTTCCTTGTGACACCGCGGCTTTAGACCTATATTAGCGCCTTTTTTCCTTTGGTTAGATCTTCTGCTAGGCCTGTAGATCAGGTATTTCCACCTCTCAGAACTTGTCTGTACCTATTCCTCCTCATCATTTGTTTTGGCGTCCGCCACTTATGGTTACGAACACCTCGTATAAAAAACCTATCCATTTCTTTCACTCTTTCTCAATAAAGTGAATGGTTTTTGTCAAAGGAAACGACAGGAAAGGGAAAAAAGAAATTCAAAATAAATGGCCGGAACAGTGGAAGATTGGTTTCAAATCTTTGTTGGTTCTACCTGTCAAACACTGGAATTTGCTTGATGCCAATGACCTTTATAGCGTTTTTCATTGAAACTTGAAAGAATTGCTCTCAAAATCGAGAACTGGTAGTTTCAATAAAACATGTTTCCTCGTATGGTGACAAAATAAATCACACACACGGCCTGGCAACCAACAAGCACGTCCGCGCATTAATTCGAAACAAACAAAATTGCTTCGATTTGGCGTTTGACAGTAGAAATGTTTCCATGTGTAAGTGCCAGTTCAGATCAAATCTCCCAAGATCGGGAGATCGCATTTTTCGTGCTGAGAATTGATCTAGAATTGCTCTTTTATTTTCAAGGAAACATGCAAAATCGAAAAAGATCAAATCTTTTGACAGCAAGAGCAAATCTTTTCTTCAATGAAAAACGCTATTTTGGCATTTTCGGTTGGTCGTCCGGGAGACTTCTGGACTCTCCTGAAACTATTTTCTTGGACTCGTTTGACAGTTCCTCTTCTAGATAGAAGCTAAATTTGCTTCTGGTTTTGAATCCAAAATCAAAACCAGAAGCACGCGCACACAATCATACATGTGTCAATGTCAAGTTGGATAAATGTCATTTTTCTTCTATAGAATAGCTTTTGCTTTACAAATATAACGCTATAGACAAACTTCAAAATCAAGAAAAACGTGTTTGGCTGTTCTCCCTAATTCGGGAGAAGAACGCCTTGATCCGGGATCGCCAACCGAAAAGGCCATAAGATTTTCTTTTTGGCAGACAAGACATTATTCCGTCATATGCAATTTTAAACTTAATAAGCAAAAAGCAGTAAGCTAGGGACTGGGCTTATTAAAAACGAACCCTTAACTACGACAAAAAAAAAGAATATAAGACTTCGCTTCCTGAATATCGGCAGGTTTCGACCATTTGTTCTAGTTGTTTCCTGTCCTAAAGTATGAGTATTGATAAAATATAATAAACGCGACATTTTTACCCAACCTGGGATTGGACGCATAAAATTCAATTTCGGTTTTTTAATAACTGTGTCGTGAAATAAGAAAAACTTTTGAAAATTGGTCTTATGTCGCTTTTCACAAGGGTTTAAGAGTCAAGTTTATGCAGGTGGCCTTAGTTCACTGTTAGAATTATGCAACACTTTTTTTTGTCAATTTGACAATTAATTCAACTTCAGCACCTTTAGAACTCAACACTTTATTTCAGTGCAACCACTTTTTACTTTATCTCTCGATGTGCACAATTTAAAGCTTAAAAAACAACAGTATAACCGTCAAGGCAATTCTTTCAAATGAAACTTTCCTCTGGAAAAGTTGTGGAGGGGAAAATTGCGATACGGAAATTCGAATTTCGAATACAGTTTACTATCAGCTGACTGGAATTGCAGTGCAATGGGTGAGTGTTTGCAATATTGACATAATATATGTGGAGTACCCAACTTCATTATGTTCATTTATGCACGGAGAAACTCTCGCGCTGTTTGGTAAGCGTGGCCAAATTTGAAAACACTTTTAATGGGGAATGCTTCTGCAAGTCACTACTGGTACCAAACAGTAGCACAGATCAGGGAACAATTTTTGTCGCAGGTTTTGTATGAGGGAAGACACCAACTAGCAGTCCATATACATAATATTATGTCCGACATAATGTAATATGTAAAGGGGGGCTAAATTTTAAGGGCCGATGTTGAATGTGAACTACACCCAAACATAAAGTTTTTTTCTGCATTTCATTTGACATTTCTCAATTTCAGACTTAAGCCTGCAACCCAACGAATCCGTTGCATCCGTCACGTTGAAGTACACAACTGACAACTAAGTTGAATACACACGTTTTTATGAGATGCGGCCCATTGAAGAAATGCATGACGTACGTCGCTTCCCATAAGAACGTGTGTATTTCACTGAGTTGTCAGTTGTCAGTTGTGTACTTCGACGTGACGGAGGCAATTTGAGCCATGGAAAAATACACAATCGAGAAACGTATATGGACTTTGGTTTCCATTATGTCCATAATGAAGTTGAGTCCTTAGCAGTCCATATATAATTATGTCAACAATTAGGGTCCAATCATAGCTATCATCGGATTGCATCATTGAAAAATTTGTTTTCATATTTTTAGACGTTTGAGCAAACAATGTTCGCTGTTATTGGTATTAAAATGAAGCTTATGAGTTGCAGAATTTTTTCCGTAACAAAAATACATAAATTGCGTTAAAACTTTTATGTAAACTCGCTTTGACTATTTCACTGACAGAAATCGATTTCAAGGAACAGCTGATTTTGATTTGTGTTTTTGCGACAAAATCGTTCCACTGAAAAGCATTCCATTCTCTTTCTATTCTCAACTGTCAGTTTTCCTTTCTCTGATCAACTCAAACCTCAAATACCTGTAGCTGTTTGTGCACTGACAGACATTTTCAATGATTGCTATGAATGACTCGTCAGAAAACCGAAGACTTTGTTCCACTGATTTGTTCCAATGATGCTATCCGATGATAGCTATGATTATACCCTTAGCCTTGTTTGTATGCAACAGTTGAGGGTTTCGATTTGAATTGATTTGGGATTTCGATCCAATTTTTTCAGCACAAGCAGAGGAGGTCCTCCAGTTGTTGGATTGAGTTGAGTTGAGTAGATCTCATCTTTTGACAAAAAGAGCAAATCTCTTGGCCAATAAAAAAACACTAATCTTATAAATTAGTTAATTAAAGCAAAGAAACAGGTTAGAACACAATGCAAAAATACGAAATCATGAACAAAAGAGAGTAATTTACTTAATAACTCAATATTTTACTGAATAACTTTACAAATTAATAATTGATAACATAATTCTACGTGTGTCCAGGTCCTTTCACCAAGTGTTACAATAGAGAAACTATAAATTGTCTTGCATAACCAATTTTTCAAATATGGATGGGTATAGGGAATTCCACAAGTGAGTATTGCGTGCACGACTGTAGTTCAGATGTCAGACAGGAATATCTTGGCTGTATTAAAATATGTGACCCTTGGGATCGAGGGTCAAACGTCAATTTACTGAATAAAAGCTCAGCTTGCCCAGAAGACATAACTTCGTGTAGGCATGTTAAGAGAAGGTTGTCAAAAGTACAAGTACAGCCATCGATTTCTTTCGCGTGCTCCGAGATATGGTCGATATGGCTCAAATTGGAAATGTATCGGGTGACCGAGTTAATAAAAACATTCAATTTTCTTCCACTACGACAAGCAGGGTTACAAAAACTTTCGCAGATCGCAGCCATAGAGGAGAACCGGCTAAAGTAGAGTCTTATACTATGTCTCCACCGATAATTAAAAGAAGATTACCGGGAGACGATTAAAATAAGTCCCAAAGTGGCTCCATCGGACAAATATAGGATTAATTTGACACGAAAACTCTGTTTCTGTCATTTTGGCTCCCAAAATAGAGTGGCGATGTAATTTCCAAGGAGGTAAAGCGAAAGTAACAAAAAAAAAACCTACTTGTGAAAGATTTTTCGTACAGGGACAGTTTCAGTTTCCATTTTTGATTCTCAAACTGTTACAAATGTGCAGAAAATAGGTTTGTCTATAGGGTGAATGAGAATTATGAGAGGATTTATTTTTAATCGGTTGCCGAGAGGATTTAAATTTGTAAGGTAAATCGCGTGATTTGTAGAGAATTTAATAAAGATT
The DNA here is from genome assembly GCA_947623515.1 of Neoascia interrupta. Classification (NCBI taxonomy): domain Eukaryota; kingdom Metazoa; phylum Arthropoda; class Insecta; order Diptera; family Syrphidae; genus Neoascia; species Neoascia interrupta. Next base: position 111,879,734 of record OX392464.1, read on the forward strand.
TATATTAATCGAAGATTAGTGCTCGGTGGAGACATGGTATTAGCAATCTCCATTTTTGTCCTTACAGGAAGAAACCTAGCATTTTGCCAGAGGTCCTGAGGGACCTCTATCCGATCACTGAGGGGCCCATACTAATAGGCGGAAGAGTGGCTGTGTCTTTGTTCGATAGATGATCAAAACTTTTGAGTTGGCGAAGTTTAAGTTTAGGCTGTTCTCAACCGACCAAGCTCAAATGCACTTACGATCTTCATTCATTGTGTTAATGTCAGCGAGCAATATTTCTAAAAGGACACAAAATATACAACTGCAAGTCATCAAGAAACATGCGTTTACCTTAAAATGTTTTTCCGACATATGGCAGGTCATTAACATATATGAGAAAAAGTATAGATCCTTGCGGAAAACCAGCGGGCACAGCCAGAAAACTAGAAAATTTTGCATCTATGACAAAAGATTGCGACCTATCAGAAAGTTTTAACTTGATAAGCTTAGCCGAACTTGCCGAGAACCGACACTGCCTTATCAGTTTAAAGTGCAACAACCGATGATTGACAGCGTCGAAAGTCTTCAAAAAGTCTAGCAACGTAAGAAATGTCACCTCCTTCTCATTCAAGGCACTACGAATCTGTCAGTTACCAAGAAACTGTAGGAACACATTGATGGCAGTTTTTCTTTTTAGGAACCGCCAGAAATATCTTTGCCTATTTTCAGGAAAACGGAAACTCACATATATTCTAAGGAGCATGATCAGAGTGATTTCTTGATCGACCAATTTGAGTGGTGCAAAATCTACTGACTGGTTGTAAAGACTTTGCTGTTTTGTTCGTAGTTATTTTTTACTGATTTGTATATTAATTTAATTCTACATATTTAAAATTATCTCTATTAGTAAACTACATGTAATGTTACCTTTTTAATCTTTTAATAACCTTTAAAATGTTTGTTCCTGTTTCAGACTGGCATGTTATAACATCGGTTTTCCTAACGATTCCATGCTTTCTGGGTGTTTCGTATATCCTTGTACTACAAGCTTACAAGTTGAGGCTCGAATATGTGATGTGCACCCTGATGCTGGCATTGTATCTAACCGAAGTGTGGTACGCCATAATGTACGTTTTCTCATTGTGCCGTCCAGTGACCTACGATTAAGGCAATTAAACCTTGACTCGGTGCGAATTGTAATCTGCCAAATACAAATAAGAACAACAAAAACCAACGGATGCGACATTAAAAAAGTCAGACACTTATTCGCTGTACTGACTCAAAAAATAAAACGACTTTTTCAAAACTAAAAAAATATAAGCTAGTCTTTTCTCAAAAAAAAAAAAAAAAATGTGACACCCGGTTTCCTTAAAAAATTAATAAGAATAAATCCATCGAAGTGTGATTTATGAATCCGCGTTAAGTTATCAAAATTTCAAAGTCAATGCTCCCACACCAACACCCTTTGTCGTAAACAATATGGAACCAAACGTTTCTTCTTTTTTTTTTTACTATTTATATATAAAATTTTGTTTTAGTTCTTTTCTTGCATTATATTCGTGATCGATCTAGATGTTAAATCATAGATAAAAAAAAAATAATAACTAAACTAAGTAAAAAAAAAAAAAAAACTAAAATCAAATTTAAGTACGAGTTTGTAAGTATGTGAGTAATTTTGCACTAAAGTCCATGATATATTATTGTGAATCTTTTTAATATGTAAAGAACACAAACTGTACCTAGATAATAATAATATTTAATAGTTGAAACAACAATCTGTACATTTTCAATAAGAATAAAAAAACCCAGATTAAAATACAAGAAAAAAAAACATCAATATCAATGGCTCCATTAAATTTATTTTATCCCAGTTAAAAAAAATATGCATTAAAGAAAAAATTAACTTTAACTATAAAAACAAATTGTGTACTTTTGACTGCCATTTGAAGAAAAATAAAAAGAGAAGTTAATTAAATTTAACTTAGTTTCAAAAATAGAATGTTCTCTTGAAACACACAGAATGTGTTAATTTGTAGCATAAATTACTGAACAAGTATTTGTAGTATAAATTGCGCTTATTCAAAGCGAAATAAGAAAAACAAGTACATAATAAGGTTTGAAACACAATTTTTCGTCTGTCAGTTCAAGATCTGCTCCAAACAAAAATATCCCAACGCCAAATGTTTTTAAGGGCAATGTCACAACGCTGCGTAGTCATTTGCTTTGTCACATTACGCTGCCGTTGCTTTACAACCGCGTTGAAACCATTCGAAAAACGATTAAAAACCATACGAAATTCGAACAAATCCACAAGAACACAAGCCACCGCGAAAGCCAACAATGGCAGGTTCACAGAAACGTCAAAACGCACGTAAAAGTTCGTCGTGTTGAATTTTTCGGCTTTCCCAAAACTTTCTTGCGTAAAAAATCGTAACGACGGATTGTCGAAGCAACTCATTGGATTGTGGTAGCTCCCATTGAATTCAATAGGTTTGAATTCAAATTGTCAAATCAACGTTCCCGCAACGCAGCTTTGTGACATAGCCTTTAAGGCTATGGCCAGTCTGAGCCAGCCTGGAATTGTTGGCTTTCGCTGTGGCTTGTATCGTTTTTTTTTTTTCCCCAATGTTATATTGTTAACGCTGTTGTTAAGTAACAGTAAAGCCGCGTTGTCTCAAGGAACTGAAACAGAATTTCATACATTAGCAACGCAAAAAGCATTCAGAAAATTTAGGTTTAAGTTGCTAATGTATGAGATTCTGTTTCTGTTCCTGTTTTACGTTGCTTGTGACAACGCGGCTTTACGTTGCTTGTGACAACGCGGCTTAACAAGTAAAATACCCCTCCCCCCCTGACTCTGCGATTTATCATGAGGCAAATTTTTTACAACTGTTTTTTACGACTGTTGAATTGCATTTTTTTTTTGTCTGAGTCCATGGTTTTCCCCCCCCCCCCTGGAAAAAATCCTATTGAGCCTATGCCACCGGCCATAATGAGCAAGAAACCATTAAAAAATAAATCCTAAAGGTGTCTCCACCAGTGTAAACACACTTTTTTGTTATTTTTGCTCTCAAGAGACAGTGGCAATGATATTTCCCAGGAGCGAGGGTACAATTTCATTGTAAAGATCCCAATAGAGAACATATTTGTGACAGATCTGTCATACGTGGACAGTTTCAGTTTCCTCTTGCAACTATCAAAATGTTAGAAAGGTCCAAGTGGAATTTCTTTGTTATTTCTATATTTCTACGCTAATATAATATGTTCTTGAGTGTCCTTATTACGAAAATGTTATTAAAAATTGTCGGTCTAATTTAGTTTAAAAGTTCTAGCTATTCAAAATTTCAGTTTTTCCATACAAAGTAGCTCATCTTAAGGCCTAACCAATGGGCTCTAGTATGACACGACCATAATAGCCGTTTGTTCGGTTTCGTTATGTCTTCGTTAACTTTTGCTCTCTTAAATTTAGTCCCACTTAAGTGAAAGGTTCAACACGGAAATTTGACAGCTGGTTAGATACACACAAATTTCATACGATTTCCGAAACGTTTGCTGAAGTCTATTATGGGCACCGTTAAGCATTTGATGTATTTTGAAATAAGGTTAATCCCACTTAAGTCTACTATGGTTGGGGCTTTAGACTTAAAACTTCTGCCTAAGTATATGCAATGGAAATTTGACAAGTTTTACTGATAAAAATATTGCTTCTGGAGACAACAGTGTTTGGGTGACGCGTTTCGCGGGTTTAAAGGATTTCAACTCATTTTTTCGCAGGGTTGAGCCGCTCACACGACTTCGTCGCTCCGCTAAGGGTAGGTGCCAGTATTGTCTAGCAGCCACCTGTGGCCATTTACGTGTATGTTTAAGTTGCACTCTCTTTGAAGTTTTTTTGCCTATAACCGTGGGACCACAATGCCCGTAGCGGTGGTATGTGGCAGTAGTACGTAGTACAGCCGCGGAGCCATGTGGCGTAGTACGGAAAAAATTGAACGCAATGGTGTAGCGCAGCTATGCCGAACAAAAACCTCATTTATAAACAATGGCCGATACTCTGAGTTAGTTTGAACTAGATTTAATATTTTTCTACAACGGATGACACAAATTCCATAAAATTTCTTTAGATTTAACCATGTGTTTTAACTTTTGACAGCTCTAACTACCGCTACTACTACCGCCACAGCTACATCACTGTGGTTCTACGGTAACTTCTAAACTAATCGAGAGCGACAATTTTGAATAGCATATTCGGAATCAGGACACCCAAAATCCATTCCAGGATGGAAAATCTAACAAATTCCACTTGGCCCTGCGGTGAACTTGTGCCGAAAGGTGTTTGAAGGGTTAAAAATTACATAAATATGTGTGTAAAAAGGGCAAACGAGATTTATGAGGGGATTTTTTTTTTCTAGCTTGCCGAGAGGATTAGAACTTTTATGGTCAATCTCGTTACTCGGGAGATTGGTTTAGGATTTATGTTAATCGCGCATTATTGTCCGGTGTACACATAGCAGGTGTGTTCCCTTACTTTCTGTACCATTTCGGTCAGATTTCCTTATTTGAAGGAGTGGGGGTAAAATTCTCTCAGTGAGAGTAAAAACTGACCAAAAGTAATGGCGTATTCTTTTGAACACCGAACTACCACACCGAGCTGTCAAATAATACTCGGTGGTCGCGACAATTCCAGCGTGGTGTACACTCAGTTTCATTGTGTACAGAACGACAAATACTGCACCGGTGACGAATTGCTTTGTTTTCATTCTGTTTACTTTTTTTTTCATTTCGTAGCGTGATTTTGTTGGCGTCATTTTTTTGTACTTTTTACTTAAAGTGAATTAAGAAAGCTCTAAATTTGAGTTTTTAACGATTTCATGCAATTTCAGTCACGCATAAAAATTGAGTCTAAATGTCACTTCACATACACAATCAAAGCTACGACGGTGGCGTAATTTCGAGTTCAGTGTCACACTGAACTAATTTGGAGTTCACAAGAACATTTACATGAGCACGATTCCGTTCAGGTGAACGAGAAAAGAACAATGCTTTCTGTATTCCTGTTGACTGCAACTGCATGTAATTTTTGTACATAAATTTGGTGTATTTAAGAAGAAAAGTGCTGCAAATATTTTTTTTCTTGAGTCAAATATGTCAAAATGGCATGCGACGCATAAGCAATGTCTCCACCAGCAATAAAATGAGGATTAGCGGAATTGAATCAAAAAATAATAAAATCGTATTTGTGACAGGTCTGTCATACGTGGAGTTTCCTTTTTCGACTTTCATTTGTCAAACCGCTTTAAAGGTGTGCGTAAAGGGTTGAAAGTGTTTTGTAAAAAGGCTAAATGAGGTGTATGTGGGGGTTTATTTTTAATCGCTTGCCGAGAGATTTTAAATTTGTATCGTAAATCGCTTGATTTGTGCCCGGTGGAGACAAAGTATAAGATTCGATCGCATGCCATCTTGGCTTGGCATATATGGAACAGCCTATAGGAAAATGCTTTAAGTTACCCTTGCTTGCCAGACTGCATGCCACTCTTTTATTTACTATGTCTCCACCGGCAATTAAAAGAGGATTAGCGGGTGGCTGCACCGGACAAATTAAGGATTAATTTGACACGAACACTATGTTTCCGTCATATTGGCTCTCACAAGAGAGTGGCGAAGTCATTGGAGAGAAAAACGGTTTTCGCTGCAAAAATCACTATAAAAAACGTACTTGTGACAAATTTGTCGTACAGGGACAGTTTCAGTTTTCTTTTTTGTGTCTGTTTTCATTTGGTTGCTCCTAACCTGATGTGTCAGAATTACTATGGTGAGGGGAAGCGCCAGTGTGGTGGCCACCGTTCAACCTCCGTTTTATTTTGAGAAACAAAATTTGGGTTAGGTTAGGATCAACCAAATGAAAACAGGCACTTTGATTCTCAAACTGTTACGAAGGTGCAGAAAATAGGTTTGTGAATAGGGTGAATGCGATTTATGAGAGGATTTATTTTTAATCGGTTGCCGCGAGGATTTAAATTTGTATGGTTAATCGCGTGATTTGTAGAGGATTTAATAAAGATTTATATTAATCGCGGATTAGTGCTCGGTGGAAACATGGTATTAATCTCAGAATGAAATAAATCTGAAGTTAACGCAGTGAGCAATTTTTCAATACAGACGAAAATTTCTGTCTCCTAAAGCCGCGGTGTCACAAGGAACAGGAACAGAAACGGAAACAGAATTTCATACATTAGCAACGCAAAAAGCATTCAGCGAATTTAGGTTTCAGTTGCTAATGTAGGGGATTCTGTTTCTGTTCCTGTTTTACGTTGCTTGTGACAACGCGGCTTAACAGAAACATCTTCAAATAGAAAAAAAGCAGGCAAAAAAGTTCAGACTGTCCTCTTGACCCGTTATCAAGCCAACAAATTTAGCGAGTTAGTCCAGCTGGATTGAAATTGAGTGCGCATTTCTGGGACTAATCTCAGTTTAAATCCGAAATTCGGAAAAACTGGCGTTAATAGATATTAATTTACTTTCTCTTCATTTTTCCCCCAGTAAAGCGGCTCTGCGCCAAGTGGCCTCAAACTGCATTTAGAAAACTATTTATTCTTTCTTCAATATAAAGTTATATAATTAATTTCTTCTTAAAACGAAACTTAAATACATAGTAAAAACCAAAAACCGAAGCATTAGCTGATCGCAGCAACCGGAAATTTGATATTTGAGTTCCTGCGTTCAGTGCCTCAACTGCATTCTTTTTCCTACTTTAACGGGAGTTCCCCAAAGATCTTCAAGCGCGCCTCTCGCAGTGTTTTATTTCGTGATAACGTAAACAATTCGAGAAAAATAAACGAAAACTCGGCAAAAAGAAAGGCGTATGCCCATTCCAGTAAAACATATCAGCATCGGTAAAGTTTCCGCCGTTTTCTTGGCTTGAAATTAGGGAAAAAATCAACTGTCGACCTTTTTATTTTAGAAGAAGACTCTAACTTTGCGACTACGATGGCCGGTGCAAGCTGTTCTTCGTCTGTGGCGGCGTCGGCGATGCTCTCAGACAAAACAAAAATTTTCAATTGCCCCGAGCATTTAAATAATATTTCCGACAAACTAAGAATGTTCTACGAAAAGGCCGAGTTCTTTGACGTCATTCTGGTTGCCGGCTTGGACGGCACCAAACTGCAAGCTCATCGCTTAATGATTTCAGCAGCGAGCGACTATTTCCGGGCAATGTTTTGCAGCGCCTTTGAAGATGCCATAGCCGATGAGATCACACTGGAGAATATCGACGGTGAAACACTCAAACTAATGCTGGACTTTATGTACAAAGCCGCCATACCGCTACGTAGCGAAACCGTGGAGAATATTCTGCAGGCGGCCGACTTTTTTCAAGTGAATTCTTTGATTGACGCCTGCTGCGAGTTCTTGGGCGATGAACTGGAGCCAGCAAACTGTTTGGGGATAACAGTGCTCGCCGAACAGCACAGCTACACAACGCTGTACGAAAAGGCGATTGCGTTTGCTTACTCGCATTTTGTGGATGTTTGTGCGTCCGCCGAGTTTCTGCAGCTGAACAAGACCCATCTGTGCAGGTTTCTCTTTAGCGAGGATCGTGATGTACCACAAAAGCAGGTCTTTCAAAGTCTCATTGCATGGGTAAAGCACGATCCAGAAAAGCGTGATGACTACACCTACGGACTGCTGTGTCGCGTTCGCTTTGCCTCGTTGGATCCCAAGTTTATAGTCGAGAACACGAAACACGTGTGCAAGAGCATCGATTGCTATGAGCTGGTTCGTCGCTGGTTGGAATGGCACTTGTCGCCCGAGAGCCGTTCGAAGATCTCGTTTGACTTTATCCCTAAGAGGCCGGACAGCAAAATTGCCTTTGCCACCGGCACAATTGACTTTCAAATACAAATCTACAACCGGGAGCTTAACAAGTGGACGTACGAAGAATGGCCGCTTCCACCGAAGAAGCGAGTAGACTATGGCATAGCTGTGGCCAACGGGAAACTAATTATCGCTGGTGGAAAGATTTCTGGACGCGTCACTAACCTAGTGGAAAGCCTGGATCTTCAAACTATGGAATGGAGCGAACTGCCGCCCATGGAGGTTGCACGTTGCTGGCCTGGCTTGGCCGAGCTGAATGGACATTTGTTCGTCGCAGGTGGGGAAAGTGGTGGCGTTTGGTCGTGTTCTGTGGAGGTGTTCGATTTTTCGGCTAAAAAATGGACATTCGTCGACCAATTGCGTGTTTCGATGCATCACATTCAAGTGGCTGCTGTAAATGGAAAACTGTTCGCAGTTGGCAATAGCATGGCTTCGTTGGAGTGCTTCGATCCTTCCTCCTGCCAATGGACGACAACTGTTGGCAAGGCGAACGGCTCCTTAAACTTTGGAATGGCGGCATTCAATGGACACGTATACGCGGTCGGAGGTGAGAAAGACGGTGCTCGGTGCGAAGCCGTGGAGAGGTACAATCCTACCAGCAACACTTGGTCTCAAACCAGCTCGTTGACTCTGGGACGATTGTACGTAAAATGCGTTGCGCTGAATAATCGGTTGATTGCTTGCGTGGGCTACGATAACGTCGGCGAGTGGGTGAACTTGGTCGAGGAATACGATCCCGGCGTAGACGAATGGACTGTTCTGGCCCCGTTGCAAACCCATGATTGCAGCATTTCTTCGCGTTTGTTCACAATGTGAGCCACTAGCGAGGTTTGGTTTTTGCTTTTAACTTTTGTTTTTTTTTACTCAAATAAATAGCTTCATGGAAGCCCTTGTTTTTAACAGTTAGAACGTTGTTTTCATTCAATTTTTCAACGTAACTCATAACGAGCTTCCTCGATGAGCTCCCGACCAGAGGAGGGTCAAATTTTCTTCAACGGATTTTTTCTTGTCATATCACCCGACTCATTTCAATTCTTCTTAAATCCAACACGAATGCGACTAAAAACACAAGCAGCAAAATGTTAACCAAAATAAATTTCTTACAAAAAATAAAAACCAACTCTAGTACACATAAATGCCGAAAACAGTGCAAACACAAAACATCGTCGCGTTCGAGAACACATCCGACGTGTAGCTGTCGCATTCGGCATCCCAGCTGCACTTCGCAATGAATCGGCATCCACCACCGAGCTGCTGACCCAGACTAACTTGGACGACATGCTTATATCGCGGCATATTTAAATCCTTAACAGAAGCGCTCACAGAATCGGCGATTTCTCGAGTCCATTTACGAGCTTCATCGATGTTGTACTTTCGTCCTAAAGGAAAAGATTAACACCAATTTGTCGCGACCTTGTCCTTATAAAATGTCTCACCTTGAAGTGTTTTATTGAGGATACGTTGAATAATTTCCTTGATTATTTTCGCTTTAAAAATGTCCGCCAATGATGGTCGCATACGATAAGCGATTGGTCCTGTTTTCGGATCAAGTTCAAGTTGCGACAAGCTGTCTACGGCTTTAGTGGAATCTATAGATTCACTTTTGACTTTAACTAGCGATTCTTCACTCATGGTTGCGTTTTTTATGTGTTATTAAATCGGCAGAACTAAATTGAATGTCGAAAAAAGTAAATAACGAAGAAAAATTAAGGAAGTAAACAAAAGAGTGTCATGGTGATGCCGAATATTTTAGCCGGGAATGTCAAGAAATATTGAAATGAATGCATTCAACCATAGCAAAACAGTTTAAGAGGCTTTGGATTAATTATTGTAGTTTGCTGAAATGGGAAAATTTAATGAGGGTTTCGTTTGGGACATCAGGATTCGGTGGAAAAAAAACAGTTTTTTATTGAAGTTTCTCTTCAAATAATAATAATAATAAATAAAACGTTTGCCCATATTCATAGTCGTTCTTGAAACCCAAGTCTTAGTAAACTTAGGTCTAAAGTTATCATACAGCTTGGACACAGCTCATATTCATAGACATTTTTCTTGCTGTGTTTATTTAGACCCGAGTCTAACCCGCTCTGTACATAGAAATAGTCTTAAATGAGTGATTCTCTAAGAGAATTGTGTCAGAAAGTGACATTTTTAATCAAATTTTTACATGCTTGCCTTTCTTTCTTCAGTAAAATATCTACAAAAGGTTTAAGTGACTTAAAAAATAAACAAATAAATATTTTTGGTATGTCCACTTTGCTATTGGATCGCGTAAGGTTGTTGTATCTTCCTACACGTATTCACCGACACGGAAATTAAAAGCTTTAAAAAAGCTTTAAAGGCCTTATAAAAAACGTAAACAAATGGGTATTAGAGGGTAAAGCCGCGTTGTCACAAGGACCAGAAACAGAAACAGAATTTCATACATTAGCAACGCAAAAAGCATTCAGCGAATTAAGGTTTCAGTTGCTAATGTATGAGATTCTGTACCTCTTTTACGTTGCTTGTGACAACGCGGCTTAAGAGGGACGCAAGTTGAATATCTAGTTATTCAGTAATTTGTGCCTAAGCACAAACAATTTGGAAACACTTCTGCATCCGAGAATGCTGAATATTCGTCAGTGTTTATTATTTCCTTGGTATTTGGCAGAGCAAAACACAGCTTTATACCACGTCTCCACAGAGCACTAATCTGCGATTAATAAAAATCTTTATTAAATCTTTATTTAAATCCTCTCAGCAAGCGATTAAAAATAAATCCCTATTCACCCTATTCACAAACATATTTGCTGCACCTTTGCAACAGTTTGAGAATCAAAATAGAAAACTGAAACTGTCCCTAAGCGACAGATCTGTCACAAGTACGTTTTCTGTTGCGATTTTTACAGAGGAAATCATTTTTCGCTCCTTCGAAATGACATCGCCACTCTCTTTGGAGAGCCAAAATGACAGAAAGAGAGTTTTTGTGTCAAATTAATCCTATATTTGTCCGATGGAGCCACTTAAGGATTTATTTTTAATCGTCTCCCGCTAATCTTCTTTTAATTGTCGAGTTTAATACGTCTATGCTGTGTGTGCTTACTACGCCGGAGGTCTGGGCTCGAATCCTGTCATCGTCACCTGAAAAAAAAGACAGTTTTTTTTTTATGGGCCCACCTCCGCGAGGGTCTGACAAGCCCTCCGAGAGTATCATTTATCTTGTAAAACTTCTCAAAGTGCCGTTCGGACTCGGCAAAAAATTGTAGGTCCCCTTGTATGTGAAAAAATTAACACACCAGCATACATTGTTGAGAAGTTAGCCCTACTTCACCTTAAGCTGTTGCGCCACTCTATTTATTTTTTATTTTAATTCGTCTATGAATAGCTTAAACTCCAGTTTAGCTTAGCAGCTTTGCAAGAGCTTATCAAACATCTATGAATATGGCCAATATTTATAATAGAAATAACTGAATAATTATATAATCAACTTGCGTCCCTCTTGCTCTCACACACCCATTTGTTCTTATTATTTTTATAAAGCATTCAAAGCAAGATATAACAACTTTACCCTAGTTTCCAGCTGCAATAATACGAGGATCAGCGGGAGACGATTAACAATAAATTCCAAAGCTCCACAGAACAAATATAGGACTAATTTGAGACGAACACTTTGTTTCTGTCATTTTGGCCCGCCCCTCAAAACAGAGTTGTGATGTCATTTCCCAGGAGTGAAAAAACGCTACTCGCTGTAAAAATTCATAATATAAAACTTACTTGTGACAGATCTGTCCAACAGGGACTGTTTCAGTTTCCTTTTTTGATTCTCAAACTGTTACAAACCTGCAGAAAATAGGTTTGCGAATAGGCTGAAAGGGATTTATGAAAGAATTTATTTTCTATCGCTTGCCGAGAGGATTTAAATTTGTGTGGTAAATCGTATTTCAATCAACTTGGAAATAACGAAAGCATCAAAGCCAAACCAAAAAAAAACATCAACTGACCATTCGGTCACATCGTGTACACCTCAGTGTATTTAACTTTTTCGACAGGTCCATCTACATCAGCATTAACCATTCTGCGCAGCCCGTAATATAATTTCGAATTTTTCGAGCATAGTACCGCTCTCAACTTAATAGTGGGTGTAACCACTCGTAAGTCTTATGAGCGATCATAAACTGACGCTAAAAACCGTTCTTGCATAGACTTACGGAGCTCATTGTTTAAGATTTCTTCGTGAATCCCGCCCTAACGCTGTGGCTCCACTGTCAATGTCGAATGCAATGGAAATGAACATTGCAATTGCAATGAAAAAATAACGGGCAATTAGATTTTCAATCATTTTCGATGTGGGCGTTTCATTGCCTACAAATACAAATTTAAATCGAAATAAAAAATCATAAAAGTTTTGAAATTTTCTATGTCTACGTTTTTTTTCGGGTTTGAAGTTTATATTTTTATTTGTCTAGAAGCCGTCGAAGCCGAAAATATTAAATTTAAGTTTCAAATGTCATTTTCAAACTTATTGCCACGTAGATTTATAGCAATGATTGCTCTTCAAATGGAAATCAATCATTGATGGCCATATAAAAATCAATATCGCAGAGCTAATTTCCAAAGCGTCTACACTAGGAGAGAAACAGTCAATGGAAATATTTCAATCAATTGATTGCTTTGCCCATTGCAAGTCGAGTTTCTGGGTTAAAATTCAATTAAGCTATCAAGCAATAAGAGAAACAAAAAAACAATTCTTGAACTATTGTTAGAACATCCATGCCATCCACAGATTTGACAGTTGATGTTCCCGGCATTTGAATGGAAAATTCCAAACGTTCTAGTTCGTATTATTTCGGCAGGTAGTACGAATAGAATTACGCTGCGTCTACACAGTCAATCTCCAAGGCAATGGAAATGGACATGGTAATCGCCATACAAAATTAGCTGCTAATTAGATTTTCAATCTTTTTCAATATGGGCATTTCATTGCCTTCAGTGTCACATTAAAATCAGAAAGAATGTCGTAAAAGTTTTTAAGTTTTATAATGTTAGCATTGTGTCCGGTTTAAAATTTTTGTATTTTATTTGTAAAGAAGGCATTGGAGCCGAAAAAAAATTTATTTGAGGTCTTGTAGATAATTTTGAATCTCATTGCCGAGTAGATTTATGCCATTGACTGCTCTTTAAATGGAAATCAATCACTGATGGACACTTGCAAATCAATATTGCAAAGCTGATTTCCAAGGCGTCTGCCATAGCAATGAATCGGTCAATGGAATTATTTTTATCAATAAATTGCTTTTGCTATTGCAAGTGGAGCTCCTGGGTTATAATTTATAAGCACTACTCCACCGGGAGTTCTGTCTGTTTTCAGGGATATACAAAGTCGCAGAACGCAGTCTGATGTCAGTTATTCTCCTTTGACTATTTTGGATTTAATAAACTCGACTTTGCCCTACCAAGCACCAATCGCTTCCGACCATATTTATTTAAGGTAATTGGAGTCTGTCGCATTATAGCTATCGTCATTTTTGTCCAAACTAATATACTTCACTCGATTGTGTAAAACGATAAACCACAGCGACCTAGCGATTGACAGATGCTAACCCACCACCTCTCGCCTGAATGCACTCATTGCAATCGAGACGCAAAATCGCATGAACGTACCCGTAAATTTTTTTTTTGCGCGCAACACAAGGGTTATCAAATGTGGTGCTGCAATCAAATTGTTTATTTTGCATATAAACTCAACTTAATTTTCTGGTTATACAATTAAAAGTGTTCTCTAATATCCATACAACATTTTGCACTAAAAATTACATGCGAAAATTCCCATTAAGTTGCCCAAAATCGATGTGAAAAAACTTGTACGCATCGCCCAATTGTCAGTGTGTTTATTTTTTGTACGGCGTTTGTCATGGCGGCGTCGTAGAAAAAGACTTCACCCCGAAAAGAGCTTGGACTTGGACTGTACCAAAATTTCCGTAGAACCCTCAACAGTGCGAATATGCCATAACAACTTTTGATCGTTATCAGCTAAAAATAATAATTTTAAACCATGTCGAGCTCTGTTTTTGCCGAAACATCAATACCCGCGAGTGATTCTCTGCTCAATGGCGATGGCTCCGCCGCGGGCAAAGCCGATTCCAATCTCGTTGTGGTGTATGGCAAAAATGGAATCAACGTCGATCGTAAGGGATTGGAAAATTTGATTGGTAAGTGAAATGGGCTTATGTCGACGGAGCTGGACTGTTTATCTGTTGTTTATATAGATGAAAAAACCCTGACTTCGATCAGCGTGATACGAATAACATCACCCACGCCGAGCATGCATGAAGAGGAAGCCGAAGAGAAGCGCAAGGAAGATGAGAAAAATGCTGCCGACGATGACAAAAGCCATTCTACAGACGACGAGGAAGACGAAAGAGAGAACAGCGATAGTGAAGATGAGCCAAAGCCGACGAAAACAAACAAAGCACCAGCAAAAGAGCGTCCGGAGATAGTGGGGCTTACAGTCGAGGAATTTTACCCACCCGAAGCAGCAAAGGAATTGGCCAAGGAGATTTTAAGTAAGAAATTTTGCAAATATGCTTTTAGTCGTTTATGATATTTAAAACTTAAGCCTAAGCCACGGCGGGGACAAGGGCTATAAGATCCTGATCATGCAATAGGAGTGCTGCAATACTTCAGCTTAGATAACAGCCTCATATTAAAGAACGAGGATGAGAAAGGAAAGGTCTTTTTCGTAGTAGGACAACGTTTTTTCGTTTTTTAGGACAATTTAAAATACGGCAAAGTTAAAGACACTCTTTAACGTATTCCAGTGAGGCTTACAACTTTGATGTAATTCTAGACAGAAGTTTCATCGCAAATGCGCCTATTTTAAGCAAGCCAAGAACATCTTTTGTTTTGCCGAAAAGAAATTGGGAGTGTCTGAAGGACCATTTGCGTAGCGTTACCCTTTTTTCTACCCTTTTTTCTTGGAAACTTTTTCTAGTTTGAAAAACTTTTTCTTTGGTGCTTACCATATTTTACTGCTCCATTTCAGAATACGCTGGTGTGACGCCTCTCAAGTGTAATGTGGACTACGAGTTCCAACGTTATGTCATTAAAAATGACCATTGCTATACGCCGTTCACGTCACCGTCGCAAATGGTCAAGGCAAAGTCGACTCTACAAGACGATGACAAACAGCCGATCCCAAGCGTGAGGAAACAATCGGCCGCAGGGGCTACTGTCAAACAGTATCTCAACAAACGCAAACTCCTGATTGACGAAAAGCAACGCAAACAGAGCGATAAAGAGAAGAGCAGTGTCGCTGATGCAGACGAGAACGTTGCTGATGATGAGCGTCTTGATGACGATCCAGATGAGGACGCAGACGAAGACTTGGACGATGATGACAGCGACTACACCGAAGAGAGTGTCCAGAGTGCTGAGAGCGATAACGATCGTGATAGTGATCTTGATTTTGATGTTAACAATCGTCACGGGCGTAAGCGAAAGACGGCTTTGTCGCGTCGCAAGAAGAAGGAGAAGCAGCGAGCTCGAAGTGTTATGATGCAAAAGGCTGCGAGCAGTAAACGCCGCCAGCAAAGTCAGGACAACAGCACAAATGAGGAGGATAAGACTTTGCTGACGCCAGTGAAAATGAACAGACAGCTACTTGATTCGCGTAAGTCGATCGGTGTCTTTACAACAGTTAAAGGTATAGCTAAGAAACAGGCTACTGAGAGCTCAGATGCAGTTGTTACAGGCCATAGTCTACCTCCTCCCCCATCTCATTCAAAACAACTCATCAATATTCAGTCGGTCCAAGTGATTCAGCCAGCGAAATCCATTCTCCCTGTTCATCCCGTAGTAGTCGATCGACCTGCGCAAGTTGTGGCGAAACCGTTGCAGCAGAAACCAACAGCAACTCCGTCGACAATGCCGCAGTCTCCGCAAACCGTCAAGCAGATTGTTATCAACAAGGTTATAGCCAGTCCCAAGGGTGGCTTTACAGACTTGAGCACTCTGCTGGCGAGGTCGGAAAATCTGCAAACCGAAACCAAACCAGAAAAACCACCCACCCCTTCGATAACAAAAGGCTTCATGCCACTGGGTGTGGACGCAGCATCCAAAAATCAACTTCCCGCTCAGATCTCAATCCAGACGCATCAGAGCTCCTCGGAATTAGCCGCGGAGAACGACAAGCAGCAATTGGACTTAATCGATACCATTTTCAAAGAAGAGCTGGAGAAAAGCTTCAAGTCAAGTGAGAAGAGTTCGCTGAAGGAGAACAGTATTCCGGATTTGGTCAAAATGCTCGAGAGCACCGAGAAGGCTGTGCTGGAACAAAAGAAAATAACCTCTACATTTACATCGTCGTCTGTAGAGGCAATCGACATAGCAAACGCTCCGCTCTTGGAGACTCCCGACGACGAGATACCCGACGACCTACTCGAACATGTTGCCGAATTAATGGAAGACAAAAGCCTGCAGGAGGTTGTCGAGAAAGAGATTTTGCAGCAACAACAAAAACAACAACAGCAAGCAAAGTCGCTACTTGTGCAGCAACCACAGCCCCAACAAATAATTCTTCCTGTGCGTCAGCTGCCACTTATATCGACGCCGGTTTCCAAACAACCGAAGAGTATTATCGAGGCGAGTATTTCGAATACAACCACGCCGAGTACTTCACGCGACACTACGCCAACACCAGCATCGAACAGACCAGCAACGCTGCAGACCTATGGTCGAAAGGAGCCTATTCAAATTGTGCGCGGCAACGGGCGCGTGATTACCTTGCCGCCAATTGAGGCGCCTACCACACGGGCGAAGCGTCGTGCTCAAGCAAAGCCGTCTGTGGACACTTCGTTTATTGACAGCGAAAGTGGCGATGTTTCAATGCACTCAGATACGTCATTGTTTACGGATGTGTCCGTTACAGAGAAGCCTGAACCTGTCACGCCTTTACCGACTGTTAAGCCAGCCACTAAGGCCACACCTGCAGCAAAGAAAAAAGGCTCTGCTAAGGCGTCAAAGAAAGCTGCAGTTGCATTGAATCCCAGTGAAGATCACGAAAGCCAAGAGGACGAAGATGAAGATGATCCGAACAAGTAACGTATACCTCTGCCAGGTTCTTTCTTTTATTAATTCCGTTTCATTTTTCCTTGCAGATTGTGGTGCATTTGCCGGCAACCGCATAACAACCGTTTCATGATATGCTGCGACGTCTGCGAGGATTGGTTCCATGGCACTTGCGTCAACATCACCAAAGCTATGGGTCTCGAAATGGAGCAAAAAGGCATCGAGTGGACGTGCCCCAAGTGCGTCAAGAAGCAAGAAGTCAAAAAGCAGCGTAAGATCACCGATCTCTTTGATAAGAAAACGTTAGTGCTGCCTATGCCGAAGTTGGATGATCAACCGAAACCGCCTACATTGGTTCAGAGCACAATTACGGTGACAGAACTTCCAGCGCAGAAGAGGCATTTGATCGACTTGAAGAAATTACAACCGGGCAGATTTTACACCCTGGCCAAGGTGGACGCAACAAAGCCAGCCCAGCCCGATCAACCAGCCGTGACCGCCGCAGTCAGTGCATCCCCGATGCCAGAGTCAACAATCACATCCACACCAGTCCAACGGAAGCTAACAGATTTTTCGATAAAGAAGACCCCTGAGGCTAATGTTGGTGTTGGCGGCTCTGTAGCAAAGCGTGTTATTGTGCTCCCTTCAAACGCCAAAACACTTAACCGTGGCATTGCAATGGCCAAAACGGCGGCTGCTCAACAGCAGCAACCACCAATTAAGTTTACAAAAGTACCAACCGCCGCCGAGAAGAAGCAATTCACCCTAACAAAGCTCCAACAGCAACCTCAAGCCAAGACCGTTGCGGCTGCTGCTCCAGAGTCGGAACAAGTTCAAGTTGCAGTGAGCAATAGCCACAGCCAGCAACAACAGAAGCCGCCAGTTCAAAAGCAGGAATCGATTGAGATGTTGACGTGTATTGTTTGTAAGAAAAACGCTCGAGCAAACTCAATATACTGCAGTGACGACTGCATCAGGAAACACGCACAGAACGCTCTCAACAATGTTTCAAAGAATGCTGTCAAAAGTCCAGAACCTGTTGCCACACCGTCCCCTGTTAAACTTGGGCCCGACGAAAAGAAGAAAAAGAGCAAGGGCCTCTTTGAGGATTTGCTAAGCTTGGTCGATCGAAAACCAAAGGTTGAAAGGGTGAGTGCGAGAATATAAAATCTAAAAATTTTTACTACAATCCTTTTTGTGAGGGACCAAGCATAAGTTCTCATGCTAAGTCCTCCCTAACAGGTGCATAACAGCGGTTTCCTTTGCATCGTCTTCTTTTAATATGAAATTTCACCCAGATTTTGACTAACAAATCACTTCT
Organism: Neoascia interrupta; assembly: GCA_947623515.1. Classification (NCBI taxonomy): domain Eukaryota; kingdom Metazoa; phylum Arthropoda; class Insecta; order Diptera; family Syrphidae; genus Neoascia; species Neoascia interrupta. The sequence continues at coordinate 111,897,951 of OX392464.1, forward strand.
TTCCAGGTCTATGTGTTTGAACGTCGGACGGGTAAAATGCTGACGGGTAACAACGCCCCCACTACGCTGAATCTAAAGAAGTGGCTTCAGGACAATCCAACTTTTGAAGTAGTCCAGCCAGGCAGTCCACAAGCAGCCGAAATCGAGGTAAGGTCATCCGTTTCACTATAAATATCATTCATCTCACCTTCTTCCCAATAATTTCAGAAAATAAAACAGAAAAATCGCATGAGCGTGCAATCGCCTACGAATAGCCACACTTTTACGCCAGTAAGACCAGACGGCCCCATTGTGACTTCGGTGATCACAATTGCGCCGGCGAAAGTGCACTCACCATCGCCAGTATTACCGAAAATTTCTAAAGCCCAAGAAGCTAACAAGTCGATTACGAAACCAGCAGCAAGTAGTCCTACTGTCAATCAACCACAGCGTTCATTAACGCCCAAACAGCTGCTAAAGCAACCACACCAAGTCGCTCCGAAGCCCGACAAACCGGATAAAGACAAAGACAAGCCATCTTCGTCTTCTACGTCATCATCATCATCATCCAGTAAAGTTTTGAAAAAGCAAGTCTCCACAGAAAAAGAAGCCCCTGCCGCACAAACGCCAACCCGCAATGATTCCAGCGAACCAGTGCGAGTCAATGTGCGTCGAACTCTCAAGGAGCAACTGCTGATTCGCATGAACGATTTGAGTGACGACAACAAGCTGACCCCCCAGCAGGTGGAGCACTTTGTCAAAGCGACCGAGCTTGAAATGTACAGACTCTTCAACAAAGACATTGGCACCAAGTACAAGGCAAAGTATCGTTCGTTGATGTTCAACATCAAAGATCGTAAGAACGAGACGCTTCTGCAAAAGATTTGCGCGAAGCTCATCGAGCCCAGTCAATTGGTGCGCATGTCGCCCGAAGAGTTGGCCAGTCAGGAATTGGCACAATGGCGTGAGAATGAAGCCAAACACCAGTTGGAGATGATCAAGAAGTCCGAATTGGATATGCTGTCGTGCACGAAGAACTACGTTCTTAAGACACACAAGGGCGAGGAAGTGATTGAAGGGAAATCAGCCGATCGGGTGGAATTGGACATAAGTATCCCGGTTGAAGACGTTGTTGCAGTGCTTAATAACTCGACGGTCAGTAGTACAACGGAAATTGACTCTTCGTTGCTTGCTCCGAAGAAGGACGTTTCGTCTGATTTCGACAACAATGCAAGCATGAGTCAGGACACACAACCTCCTGCCGCCAGTTCAACTTCAGACAAGAAGAAGCAATCGAACAAAGAAAGAGATCGTGATAGGGAGAAACGCCACAAAAGCAAGGACCGCCACAAGGAGAAGACAAGAAAACGGAGCCGAAGTCGAAGTCGCGAGCATAAGCACAAGAGCAGCTCACGCAAAGACGAGCGCCGCGACAGAGAAGATCGTGCAACAAAGAAAGACGACCACGATTCGATGGCAAAGACGGCCAAATTAGTGGCGCCTTTGAAAATAGACCTGCCCCCGACAACGACTGTTGTGCCGAAACTACTCACTCCTACCAAGGTGGCGCACAAAGAGCGAGAGCAGCCGATCATAAAGAAAAGTACAAAACCGCCTCCCATTGAGCAATTCAATTTAATCGATCAAATCCTCGAATCCGAAAAGACGGTAGAGGAAGCGGCGAATCTAACCCATGAAAAGAACACATCTGCGATCCCACTGATAACTGCTGCAACTGATAATATTGCCACACAAAAGGTAGACGATTCAACAGCCACTTCATCGTCGTCGGCCACCAAGTCGCAGCCACAGAGTCCCTTAGGCGCCGACAGCGATCAGGAACCATCCAGTACAGTTTCGATTTCGACACCACCCGAGGATCCTTACTACAAGTACTCATCCGATTCGGATGCTACGCTGTGGACAGGCTTGATCAATATGATCGATGTGGCTTCGTTCCAAGTGAGCATTCAAGCCGTCAGTGGGAACACATATCTACTGAGCAAAATGTTGCCCGACGAACTAGACGTTGTGGGCCGCATTAGTCCCGACACCGTCTGGGACTACATTGGAAAGATAAAGCGAAGTCCGAACAAAGAAATCGTTATCATACGGCTAGTGCCTGCGGTCGAGTCCGAAAACATTGCCTACACAATTTTGTACAAGTATCTGGACAAGCGGAAGCGCTTGGGTGTAATTAAAGCGACGTCGCCCAATATTAAGGACTTTTACATAATGCCCCTGGGAGTGGGACAACAGATGCCATCGGTTTTGCGTCCCAGTGAGAATTTCGATTTTTACGATGATGTCATGCGACCTGACATGTTGCTGGGCATTGTTATACGGATAATGGGTAAACGGCACTCGAACGCAGTCCAGAGGGTAAGCTTAAATTGTCTCGTAGCTCGAAAGACTTATCCCCAACGGGGTTTTGGGTTTTTTTTTTTCAGCGAAAGAAGGAATCAACTGTGATATCAAATAGGCAATCAACGTTAAGCTTGGATGGAGAAGCGACAAATACGTTCACGCCACCTGGCAGCCCCAAGTCGAGGGCGGACTCAAGCCGTTCGGGACAAAGTGGCAGTAGCCGAGCTATGCGAATGCCACACAAGTCAACTGATGAAGATGAATTTGATATTGATGCTATCATAAAAGCACCAATCACCTCGAAGAATGCTTCCAAGGGTAAGGCACCGACTTCAAGAGATCTTTTTAAAGTCAACTCATTTTCATTGTTTATTTTTGGTGCTACAGGGCAGGCTCCTGCCGCGGCTAAAAAGGACGATGCGGATGAGCCATACTCGCCGGGTGGTAGCTCTGACGATGATGTTCAGAATGTACCCATCAGAGATGATGACCTTAAGCGCAAGATGGACGAAATTAATCGACAGATCGAAGCCCAGAAAATGGAAATTGCCGGACTATTGGGGCAAGAACAATCGGTGAGTTTAAATTTTTATTGTGCTCCGTTAAATTTTTTCGTTAGTTTTGTAGGCCTTAAAACATTAAAATTGTCATATTTTAATCCATACATTTATTTATGAAGGGAAGAAAAATATAAAGAATTGTAGTAACAAGTTTTTGCAAAAAAATCCACCTGATTTATGTTTTTGAAACTCTAAGCTATTAATTTAAACATATTTTAGTGGGGGAACGGCGATTAGACGTAGTTAAAAGCTTTTTAAAACCAACAATAATAAAAGATATAATTTAAGAACCTTTTCCTTTCTAACTAAAAGTCCCAGAACTTTTACATTTTGCAAATAGCTAATATCTGTAACAAGTAAATAGAAATTTCGTTTCTATTCGGTGTTGAGAATTTTTTTTTATGTAGAGCGAGAAGTTATATTACAAAATTTTATATTATTTTTTTTTTTACAGTCATATTCATCCGGATCGAATGCACTTGCACCTGCCTTAGCTAACATTTCAATACCATCGAACTTGCAACAGATCCTAGCCAGCATCCAAAGTAAGCCCGATCCACCCGCGTTATCTTCCTCTGCACCATCAATGGTACCGCCACCTCCGATGATAGGTTCGTTGGCCATGCAAAGCGGCAATCCTGATGAAGAGTACACACCGGAACTGCCAATAATGCGGTCACATAACGCTGGGGGTAAGTGAAGATTGAACGCAAATTCATTTTTGTAATGATTTAACGTAATTATTTTTCATCAGTTTCGAACCAGCAGCGTATGGAGTCGAAACCTGGGCGTCTGGCGCAACTAAGTGAAGCTGAGCTTCTTAGCATGGTGCCCGATGACATCGATATCGACCAAAGCAATACGTCGTCTCATAAAAATGTTGGCGGTGGCGATCAACCGCCCGAGAAGAGGCCCAGGTGGTCAGATGCGCCACCACCAGGAATGGACGTCGACTACTAAACAACACACTTTTATATGGATTTATTTATGTTTTCAAGTAGTCTATACTACTTTAAATGTGTTCGATTTTTTTTTCAACATAACGATGAACTCACAAAATCTCATTTACACATCCACACAAACACGCAAAATCCCACGCGTTCTCCTTTGACATGCAAACTTACTTGCGGTGAGCTTGCATTGGCAGAGATCATTTGTATATTCCTCCCTTACTTTCCCTCTCAGTAGTACTAAAATTAAGAAATATTTAGGTCTTTAGTTGACTAAGTCGTTACAAGGTTTTAAACTTACGAGCCTTAGGCTCGTAGAAATGAAAAAAAAAACATAAATATTTTTATTTTTAGCTGTATACACATTAATATTAATCCCTTTCTGAATTAATGGTCAATTTTGTTTTTCTAACCGCAGAGAGTTGAAAACGCGGAATAATCTAGAGTTGTAAAAAGCTAACAACACTAAATTTTAGTTATTGACTAGTGTATAAGGTAAACAATACAAACGTTACACATTTGTATGGAAAATTTTTGAGCCGACGACACACGGAAATACTCGGTTTTTGTTTATTTGTTTAAAGGACTAATAGGTATATTATGCTTAGCAGGAAAAAATACAAATTTGATTACACACATTTGAGCAAAAAAAAAATCCCGCATTGTCTTCGACAGGCAACACAAACACACTATCAGATAAATGTGAGTATTTTCGTTTCAATAAGCTTTAAATGTTAAACGATTGTTTGGAGATGATTTGGCTAACAATGTGACAAAATTTGAAATTAAAGTCAAAAATCTGTCAAACCAATAAGATAGTAAAAAATCGAGCGTTTAATTTTTTCGCGAAAATGCTTTTATTTTCAGGTCGTTAAAGGCGCAGTTTCTTTCAATATCATGGACCAGGCTCTTGAAAAGAGATTACAAATTGTCAAGTCTGTAGTATACTGAAATCATCAACAAAGATATGAACAAGCCGCTTTTAGCCAAAAAAGATGGCATAAAACAGGGTTGGAATCCTGTAAAGTGATGAATGATGGCCAACATGCTGATTATCAAACTTTTTATACCCCATCCCATAGGATAGGAGGTATTAATTAGTTTGTAACATAGAGAAATAATCACCGTAGACCCCCAAGACCTTAAGGGCATATGATCGAGACCGAATTGTTTGTCGAATGAGCCATGTCCGTCCGTCTGTCGGTAGTTTTTAGGCCTCAAATTTTGAGCTAGGAACTTGAAACTTGATATCTGTTCTTTCTAGATCCTGAAGCAGTAAAAGTGTAAAATTTTTTGAAATCCGTCAGTTTTTTTTTACAATTAACTCGCGATAAAGGGGTTATGACTACCGTTTACATGCGTAGTCCATCGTGAGCGGAAAGATTTTGAGGATAGAAAAGATAGAAAGAGAAGAGAAAAGTAATTCTCCATCCAGTACGCAAATGCTGATGAGCCAGTACGGAATATGAAAACTCTGCACAGAAACAACAAAGGTTACCCCCGCAAGTGTTATGCCTCTATGGAGAAGAGCAATAATATAACTAGAAGAGTATTCCATAAATGTATCTAGTTGTTGTCCATTCTGAATTTGCATATTGAAAGAGAATGAGGTGTTTAATATTCGACCGACATCCAAACCTGGGGTGGAATCCTCTAAAGTGATGGCTGATGGTCACCATGTTGATTATCAAAATTGACTGTCACCCAGTTCTTGCTCTCTGTAAAGTGATCACCAAAAAAATTTTAAAACTTGGCAGCACATACATTTTCATCTGTCAGTTGATGTTATTTCAATACAGCGCTTCACAAATAAATCTAATTTACTTTTGTTTACATTTTTCGGCAAGTGCAATTACATTAATTTTTTTACTGCTATGTAAAAATGTACGTAAGTTATTTTTTTTGTTTGAAATCGTCAATTCATGAATTCAAGGTTCAAAGCAAAACATCAAATCGAAAGGATGGCCGATTTCATGGCAGCGCACCCCTAATGACCGAAAAGCTACGATTCACGATTTACGGGCTACGACTTTCATGTGTTGGAAAAACCACTCAATAATTAAACGGGAACATTTTTGCTGGTTGTAAGTCAAAATTGTCCTCCACAAAAATCAATCCCATAACGGAAAATAAAAACTTAGAATATTGCGTGAAGCAGTCCTTAGACTTCGAGTTATCCACTATCGTTCTTATTGGTTTTTTGACTGAAAAACAAACTCACTGAGTTACACATATCACAGGTACACATAGGTTATCACTAAAACTGACGGAGTTCAGAAAAAAAACACAAAAAGAACCCAATTATTGCAAAAACACGACTAGCTTTAATGGAAAGTGACACTAAAATAGCTGTCAGCTGAAATTCATCACAAAATGGTGATGATCACTGTGATCATCACCTTAAGGGATCCCAAAATGAAAAATGTGATGATCAACTATCAGTTTTCAACTTAGAGGATTCCACCCCTGAAATTCATCACAAAATGTGATCATCACCTTACGGGATCCCAAATTTAAAAATGTGATGATCAACTATCAGTTTCCACTCCTGGATAACAAACTCGGAAAAGAGAGCCGCTCATTTTAAGACAGATGCTCCTTGATTTTTTGTTTGTTGCTGGTCTTAGTCCACCCCGGATATTTCCGGGCATTCCCCTATCTGCCACCAGGGGAGACGCCCAATTGGGAATCAGCAACCACAGAAGGTAACCAGCAACCCCAGAGTATCAAACTTGACTCTTAAAGTACGTTAAAGTGAGCATGAAAAACTATTAAAACTTGACAGCACTTAAATTTTCATTTGTCAATTATGGCCTTTTAGGTTGGCGATTCCGGATCAGGGCGTTCTTCTCCTGGAATGGGGCTTCTCTCCGAACAGCCAAACACGTTTTTCTTGATTTTGAAGTTTGTCTAGCGTTGTATTTGTGAATCAAAAGCTATGATACAGGGGACAAATGACATTTATCCAACTTGACATTGACACATGTATGATTGTGTGCGTGGTTTTTTATTCTGGATTCAAAATCAGAAGTAAATTTCTCTTCTATCCAGAAGAGGAACTGTCAAACGAGTCCAAGAAAACAGTTTCAGGAGAGTCCAGAAGTCTCCCGGACGCTCCCGGCCATTAATGTCAAATTACCTTAATTTGCTTACTCTTTTCTGCAAGTCTAATTTTACGTTTTACATTGAAACTTGAAAGAATTACTCTCAATTTTAATGGAAAATACTTTTTACTCCCTTTGGATAAAACATGTCTCCCTCTTTGGCGACAGGTTAACCGTAGAATAGAACCACAGTGATGTAGCTGTGGCGGTAGTAGTAGCGGTAGTAAGAGCTGTCAAAAGTTAAAACACATGTATTCAGTGTATTGCGCACACAATGTGTGTCTGTGGCGGTAGCGCGTAGCTGTGGCGGTAGTAAGAGTTGGCCAACTTTTAACTTTCGTAGCGCTACACGGTTGACTGCGCTACACGGTGGACAGTTCAATACAAGTTAAGTAAACAATGGAGGAAAAGGACGTCGAAAAGTTTATTGAGATGGTTAAATCTAAAGAAATTTTATGGAATTTGTGTCATCCGTTGTACAAAAATATTAAATCTAGTTCAAATTAACTCAGAGTATCGGCCATTGTTTATAAACGAGGTTTTTGTTCGACATAGCCGCGCTACACCATTGTGTTCAATTTTTTTCCGTACTACGCCACATAGCTCCGCGGCTGTACTACGAACTACTGCTACATACCACCGCTACGGGCATTATGGTCCCACGGTAAAGCACACACGTTTGCTGACCACCAACAAAAACGTCCGCACACAAAATCGAAAAAAATAAAATTGCTTCGACTTGGCATTTGATAGAAGAGATTTTTACTTTTGTTGCGAGTTCAGATCACATTTTAAGCAAAAAAAAACCCCGACAGACTTCGATTTGTGTCCGTCTGTTTTTGTAACAGTTCATAAAGTAGAATATGATTTTGAGTCCAAAATAAGACAATGACAAGTAAATAAGTACAAGAGTTTGTCTGTAACACCAAATTGTCTGTAACACCTCAAAAATGGGCGTTAGCTGAAAAATATAGAAGGAAAGAATCTAATTTCCTTAAAGAAAATTCGTTAAAAGCGAAAAGTGATGCTTAAAAAAAAAAAACAGTTAAGAAAACGCCCCTAAAAGTGGGCGGAGCTGAATACTTTGTAACAAACTTAGTAAATGGCAATACCTTAAACATTTTTCATATAATTTTTTTTTTTGATTTAGAATGAATTTTCCCAGAAATCAGGTTTTTAAAGACATGTTCTGACATGTTAAAAGTGGGCACGGTCAATAGTGTGGGCGGTCCAATTTTTGTCTTTTCAAAGGCTTCTTGCCACTGATGCTCTGCACCAAAATTCGATTTCCTACGCCTAGTCTTACTTGACCAGAAAACATTTTGAAACAAAATGTAAATTTGAGGTTGTCTCGGACAGACTGACGGACAGCCATGGCTTCATCAATTCACCTATCGGCCTCGATCATAATATCTCTAAAAGCTGATTATTTCACTGTGTTACAAACTATGCATTCATATTAATGTGCCCTGGGTCGGATATAAAAAAGACCCCACCTGGTTTTCAAAAATTTTGTACTAAATGAAAAATCAAAAAAAAAAAAAATAAGAAAAATCGCCCCAAAGAAATAAGATCCCAAAACGATGAAAACTGCCCTCAATTTCTTGAAATTTTTGTTTGTTTAAATTTGAAATTGAACACATTTTGAATTTCGTCATAACATTTTGAGGCCATTGTGCATATTTTTGGGTCGATTTTGCATAAAATGGATTGGGGCGATTTAGCATTAAAAAATCTTGCTAAATTTTTTTGGAAGCTTTGGGGTCTTATTTCATGTATCCGGTCCTCAAGCAAATTGAACCACAGAATGTAAAAGAATAAATACAAGTTGACGCAGTACCTAACGTGTCTTAATATAAAACTTCAAGGCCGGTTTTTCAGTGCTGAGTTATGCCCAGCTTAAACCAAGATCTGTTAATCCGGTAACGAAACGAAACTGGAGTTAACCCAACGAGCAGTTTTTTAGTGCAGTGTTAACTCTGCCCACAAAGTTGTCAAAATCTTCATCATCATCATAATTTTCGGATGCCGCTTATCCTTTAAAAGGCTCGCGGAGCTAGGGTGGCTAAATGGTCTTTCCATCTTTCTCGATCTTCCGCCACCAACTCAAGGGACTCCGGCGCAATCCCCAGGCGGGACTCAGAGAGGTTCTTTACCTGATTCCACCACCTGTTTCTTGGCCTACCAGGGGGCGACGCGCTCGCCTCGCATCTCGGCTAGCATGACCTGTTTAGGAAGTCTGTCAGGGGGCATGCGAGCAACGTGTCCAAACCATCGAAGAATCGATCGCTCAACTCAGAGAAGTAGCTTAGCTGCTCAACATTAAGATTCCCACGAATACTGACATTTCTCACTCTATCCCTTAGAGTAACACCAGCAACGCACCTCAGGAATCTCATTTCGGCAGCTTGTACCCGCGATCTAATTCTTTCGGTCATTACCCAAATTTCATGACCATAGATGGGGGTCGGAACAAACACTGAATTAAAAACTGAGATCCTTTGCTTTCACTCCAAGCTCAGCTTTCCTGGAGACCGGCCGGCGCAGTTCCTTTACTATTGCTCCAGCTGGGCCAATTCTACAGGACAACTCAGTATCACAAAATGGGCACTATAACTCCCGTTTGCCAAAATCTTCGACTCTCGAAATTATTGACTGCCATTCACACAGAAAAAACATAAAAAGAATTTCACATTGTTCTCCAGAGTTGATCCGAGATTAACTTACCGGCAATTTGGCGACTTAAGCCGAGATTAATCCCAGATCTAAGTTCACTGAAAAACTCATTTCTCGGGTTAATCTCAGTTTAACTCGGAAAGTCGGATGAACTCGCCTGAAAAACCGACCCTAAGATGTGTGATTGATACGCAAGTACCTATGCCACTAAGGCCCGGTTTTTCAGTATGGAGTTAAGCTCAGCTTAAACAAAGATCTGTTAATATCCATAACAAAGCCAATCTGGAGTTAACCCGGGCAGTTTTTCAAGGCAGAGTCCGCAAAGTTGTCAAAATCTTCGACAAAATTCCATCAGCAAAGTTGTCAAAATCTTGGACAATCGAAATCATTGACTCTCCCAACTCTCAATTCACAGAGAAAAACACAGGAAAAGAAGTTCGAGTTGTTCTCAGATGTAATTTTTCATAAAAATACACAAATTAACTGTCATTCTACACAGAAAAAACATTCAAAGAAGTTCATACAGATCACAAGAGTTAATCTGAGATTAATTCACCAGTTTTTGTCGAGTTAGGCCGAGATTAATTCCGGATCAATATTCAGTAAAAAAAACTCATTTTAGGGGTTAATCTCAGTTTAACGCCGAAACTCGGATGATCTCGCACTGAAAAACTGGCCCTAAAGCCGTGTTTTCTCAAGGAACAGAAACAGAATTTCATACATTAGCAACGCAAAAAGTATTCAGCGAATTTAGGTTTCAGTTGCTAATATATGGGATTCTGTTTCTGTTCCTGTGACAACGAGGCTTAAGAAGTGTAATGGATACCCAAGTATGCCACCAAAAAAATGGTCCTAGCCTCAATGGAAAGGACTATTGGAGGACCCTCCGATCACTGTGATCATCACCATACGGGATCGCAAAGTAAAATATGTAATAATCAACTATCAGTTATCATCTAAGAGGATTTCGTCCCAGAATTCGGGTAAATAGTATCTATAGGGAGACAACTACAGTCAGAAAACCTTCAGCACTCGCTGCCTCAAATATTATATATTTCACTGATGCGAAACTTGGCATTCAACCGTTTTTATTGGCAGAACGTATTTGAAAACATTTAACATTAAATTATACGCGCACTCTTTAGATCAATCTGCCAACTTCCATATCCCTCGTCCATTAATCCAACATTCTGTTCGTTGCTGGTTTTCTGACAGAGCCAGAAAATTGTTTAGCTGCTTATGATGAAACCACCAAGAGTCTGAGTGTCTATTTTTGAATACGTTTGCTCGTGCAATTGATTTTTCCCATCGTCTATTTTGGGGGTGGTTGCGTTGTAAGAATTTTCATTTTGTCAGTGTCAAATAAGATTTTACAATTTCTGTATACCATCGCGGTGGTGAAAAGTTCTCTCGAATATTTTTTCCTGCAAAAAATGATAAAACATTTTGAGAACACCTTTATTCGTGGTCCATCGCCATCGTATTCGGAAGATGTGGCGTTGGAAAATGCCGCGGCCGGAGGTGAACATCAGACGAGCTCGGAAAATTTCCTCGACCAAAAGTTTTCCACATACAATGACGGCGGACGAGTTTATCCGAATCCACTGAAGGGCAGGAATACCTTTGCGTTCTGGACCATAGTCACTCTACTGTTGATACTTACGGTGGGAAATCTCATCCTGACTCTGACCATCATTGGAGTTCTGCGTTTGGGTAAGGGAATCCAGGGTATGGAAATGATACCCGAGGAGGACATTGTAAAGTTCTATGGCATAACCGATTTGGATCGCATCTATAACAAATGTGGTGGACAAATCGATGGTTTCACCGATGTTCCGGTGACCATAACCGGAGATGATGGAAGCGTTACAGTGAAAATCAATCGCAACGGCCAGCCGCACAGTAAGATGGTCATGGACAAGACGGGAGTCAATTTCAAGGGGATTAATACTTTTGAAATTAAGGACCCAAACAGTGGTGAAGCAATATTTACCACACACAGGCCACATTATAACATCCCAAATGGTGCGGATAACTTGCACACCAAAGCGGTTAGTGTTAGCAGGATAACCAGCCCCATTGGTCGTCCGTTGGGTATTCAAAGCGAGAGTAAAATCTACGTTAAGGGATCCGAGGGTATAAACATCGACGGATTAAGTGCATTGATCGTTGCAGAGAGCAATATTGTAGTCAATTCCACTCAGGGTGCGACTATAATGCAGTCGGGAGATGGGGTGTTCTTGGACATGGACAAAGTACCGATAATAAACACAGAGTTTGGCATTAGGACTGGGAGTGTTCAGTATAAGATATGTGTTTGCATGCCACAAGGATCGCTGTTTCGCATAGCAATACCAAGGACCCACAATGGACCGAAGATTTCTTGCGCACACTTTAGCTCCAAGCATGATCCTTGTGCTTAAGACAATGTACATACAATAATATACAAGCAATATATGTGCACAAATAAAAAACGTAGTTCTTATAGCAGTTAAAAAAAGAATAATTAAATAAACAAATTTCCATTAAAATTAGAACAGTTGGTATTTTTATTTACCCGGTATGCGCACTATAGTTTGGGTTATATCCCAAAACCAGACGAGCTTTCTATTTTCTAATTGTTCTAACCATTCGATAGACTACTTGGAACGTGAAGCTATAAAAATTATAACGTCGCAATTAAAAACTAAGGATTATCGATAATAGTTTTAAATGTTTACGTTAGAGGCGTTCGTAAACATAAGCCTTTGGTGGGCCTGTCTGTTTGCGGAATTAGTTGATTTCCGAAATAAGCCTTATAAAATGGAAGCGACCGTCAAATTTCAGCTGTCTAGCTCAAAACTTACAATCTGGAGCTTGTTAACACCCGGATGGACACTGCAAATCAATTCTCCTGTTGGTCTCGTTCATATCTTTTTAATGGCGTATTCTTTTCAACACTGAGTCGTGAAACTGGTGTGGAATACAAAAAAAAAATGTTCTTTTCTCATACAACTGAACGGAATTGTTCTCGTGGAAATGTTCTTTTGAGCTCCGAATTAGTTCGGTGTCGACACCGAACTCGAAATTTCGCTACCGTCGTTTTTGACGGTGGAGACTGGGTGTAGCTTTGATTGTGTATGTGAAGTGACGTTTCGAATCAATTTTCATTCGTGATTATTTACAACACGACTGAAATTGTATGAAATCGATAAAACTCAAATTTAGAGCTATATCAAAATTCAGTTCAAGTAAAAAGTACAAAAAACCGACGCCAACAAAATAACGTTACGAAGTGAAAAAAAAAAACTAAACAAAATGAAGTCAAAGCAAGTTGACACTTAAGTGATGATTGCGCGCCGGTGCAGTATTTGTCGTTCTGTACACGAACACAGAGTGTAATTTGGCAGCTCGGTGTAGCTAATTCGGTGTTCAAAATAATACGCTATAAGATTTATAGCATTACTTTAATTTAAGCGTTACAAGCTTAAACTTAATACATATATACCCTGGGTAGAGTACAAAAAAATATTTTTCAAAGATCAAATCCCCCCCCCCCCGAAATATTTCTCTGGCAACGGCCTTGGCCCCTACGAAAGAAGTTTGTGGAGTGAAGCGGTTTTGTGTTGCCGCTGATAGTGAGAAAACAATTTTTTATCAGAGAGTTCACATTCAAGGTCTCTCACGCGAGGTTTACAATCCAAGTACATAACCTACGCTTCCTTCGATCAAGAATGACGTCTTTCGTAGATCAAGCGAGCACTTTACAAGGTTTCGAAATCCTCAACAGGGCATTGAAGTTAAAAGCATCCCATTATAAACCGACGACGAGCTTTGGGCGGAAAATGGTCCCACAATGAGCGAACGGACTCAACAAATTTTTAAAAATCTGCTGTAAAGGGTGAAATTCGGTCGGAAATGGACTAGGAACGTGTTTAATGGATATCACTTTGAGGCGGTCTAAGATCGAGGGGAAGAGCCCAGCGATTCGCGAGCAGAGGCGATAGAACCATTTTTATACCCGACCCAGGGTATAATAAGTAGACCCCTAAGACCTGTTAGAGATATGAATAGGACCGACAGTATGAGTATCGATTAAGCCATATCCGTCCGTCCGTCCGTCCGTATGTAAACAACTTTTAGGCCTTAAATTTTAAGGTAGAGAGCTGAAATTTGGTGGGTTGGCTGGAAGTCCAGTCCTTAAGATCAAGTTTTAAAATTAGCTGAATCCGTCCACAGACCTGTAAGTGCGCCCATCTCTAATTTCAAAAAATACTTTTTCCAAATTTTAGTTATGTTACAATGGAGCTAGCGCATTCATTTTTGGTATCTAACATTGCCTTGTGATTGTCTTTGAAGTAGCCTAAAAAAGTTTAGCCTTTTCATTGACCACGCCCACTTTTTTAATGTTTTTTTTTCTTAGCTTAAAATGACTGTTTTTCAATAATTATATACGAAATTTGACTAAAATTTATAGGACAAAAGTTGTAGATATTAGCATTTTCTAACTTTTATGTGCATGTAGTATGTGCCGTCGCCCACTTTTGTGGGCGTGGCGTTAAAAAAAAAGTGATTTTTTAGTTAAAAAGGCGGAGTTTGAGGCCAAAATGTATGCAACCACCTAGTATAAAGCATTCAACAGTTATATTTTTATATATCCCGCCCACTTTTTGGAGGCGTGGCAGTTTTTTTGGACTGATGCTTTTGCATACGCACTGTTGCACTTTTCCATTTGTTCAATATAAGGAGGAGAAGAGTGACTGCTCAAGCTATATAAGCAGGTAGCTTCTCTGTCGCTTGAAAAACTATTCGCAAAGGTACTAGAACTCGAGTTCCAGAGCTGTAACCAAGCCTCTCAAGTCAGTGAGAACAGTGCGGCTTTCAACCTGACAGAAGCAGAATTGAACGGCTTTTCACTAAGGACTGGAGCGTCCTGGAGCCCTATCATGTTGAGACGCTATCGAGAATGTCTGGAATTGCAGGACATTAGCGAGGTCTTCTGTTTGTCGAATATATCGCAGCTTTCCTTAGATAATAAAATGAATCAATATCATCCCGACACATGAGGTTTAGTGTGCATGGATTTTGGTAGTTTGGGTCCCGCATTCCTGTATAGTATCTACCCCGCCGTACACATTAAAGGAGTATCAATGAAGCAAGTGAAGAGTTGTAGCAGTCTTGCCGTCTTGAATCTTGCGGACTTGAATCATAACTCTAGGTTTAGACAAGTCAGGGCAGTATTGAAAAATCTATGCCAGCCGGTCGTGGGGAAAATCTTAACTCGAAGTGGAGGCAAAGTCTCCAGATTAGATCAGTCTATGGTCATGAAATTTGGGTAATTTTCGATGGCGTGATAAAATTACTCGTAGGGATACAGACGATGAAAAGATGGTATTTCTCGACTTGAAATTCATGGACTTTTCCAGGATTTACCTTGGTAAGAAGGCTTTTGGTCTTTGGTTGATCTTTCGGACTTGGAGCCACAGTGGTAGATGCCGATTTGCGTGTCACAAAACGGCATAAGACGCTCCCACAGTGTGTTTGATAGGATCTTTTATAATTTCTTGTTAAACAGGATCGCTTTTGTTAAAGATCGGGCATACGGAAATGATTGATCAGTCTTCGGGCATGCTCACTGTCATCCACACTTGGTTATGATGACTTGATGCATGCACACCGCCAAAACGTGACCTTTTATATAGCTCCGCGGCTTATCTACCCGATCAGATCCGGCGGCTTAGTTTTTCTTACGCCCTTTTATAGCCAAGCTTATTTCTTCAATACTAGGTGGTGTAGCGGTCTTCTTGGTGGACTGGGCTTTCGTTCTCTTCTGGCACAGTTTTTCTCTCTCTGGTACTTCTTCTACTCTTTCTATACAACTAAATACTTCAAATATTGCCTGTGAGTGCTTCGGTGACTATAGGTCTCCTCCGCTATTTCGAAGAGCCATGACACCCAGTTTTAAGTCCAGCTGCCGGTTGCTTGATCGTTTTGTAGAGTTTTCTAGTTTTGTTTCGGTCGCTAGACTCTTCGATCTCTTTAAGCTGGGAGATAACGTAGGCCCTCATCCTTCTACATAGTAAACTTGCCTCCTTCTTTCTCTTGGCTCGCTACTCTTCATGCGCTGCTCTTGTTTTTCTCTGCAACGTTTTCGCATATGCATCTTCTGACACTTTTTTCCTGATCGCACGCAATCTTCATCATACCAAGGACTCTTTTTAAGGGGTGGCTGAAAACCTTAAGTTGATTCAGCTTCGCTTTTAGTGGTGTCGCGGTACTAACTCCACAGGTCCCTGATGCCTGGGAGAGTGAATAAAAGGAAGAGAGTCTCTCACACAAGCGCTCTCTGTAGGCTCCAGTCTGGCCACTCCAACATCAGTCTTAGGTTCTTGACAAACCTCAACCTGGGTAGGGCGTGGCTAGATTAGGTACCTTAATAGGAACCTTAAAGTTATTGTCTTAAGTCAAAGTAAGTAATAAAGATAAAAGTAGATAAAAAAGCGTAGCTCTAGTTAAGTTCTGTATACCAACGAGTTTACGCTCCAGACCTCGGATGATAGTCGTGACAATCTTTGACTATCAAGCAAAGTTAAAATCTCTCAAAATTTTAATTTATCAACGTTAAGAACCTCATTCATGTTGTAGTATGTCTCTATTTATTAGAAGCCGGTGTATATCTCTCCTCCTGTACAAAGTTGTTCTATATATTTGTTCAGCCATCAGCCCCAACAATTCTGTTACAATGCGATAGGTTCGAACCTTGCTCCAAGATTATTATAGAGTCTCATGCATTACCGACTTAGTCAGACGGTCGTTCGTTCTGTTTAACCTGATGACTCGCAAAAATTTCTCTCGAAAAGGCAACTCGATTATGATACCAGATGTTTTTAGCAAAAGAAAAGCCAAACCTCGGTTTTTTGTATTTAAAAGAGGACGCTTTCTTCTACAAAGGCTTAAAACTTTTTATTCAAATAAAGTATAAAATTGTATTTGAAAATATTGACCAACATTTTTCAAAGATAAAAGCTACTTCCTATTTTTATGTATATTTTTTAAGAAGGACCCACAACCAAGCCACGGCTGCGCCTCGGCCTTGCGTTTACGAGTTCAGCCCTACGATTTCAATGTTTCCTAACACAATAAAATTAATTTCACCAACAATTTTGAAGCTCGGCTTTGTGCTTTGTGAAGCAGCCATTAAGTCTTCCGACGCGATAAAGCATCAAAATAGATTTGCTGTCAACAATGTGACAGGATCTGAGTCTTAAGCACTCTTAGTAGCGTCCGAAAAAGGTTTTGGATCACTAAACACTAGCTTTTCTAAAAGCATTGGTTTAGTTAAACCAAGGCTGACATTGGATGGAGAGAACGACGATACAACGGAACATTTCCTATGTAGTTGTCCTGCCTTTGCTCGCATCAGGGGGCGGGTCTTTGGGGCTGACGTAGTGAGTGCCGAACACCTAAGCTCTTCATCACTGAAGCTCCTTCTCGTTTTTCTTCGAAGGACGGGTAAACTAAATACATTAAAGCAAGGTGCGAGGTAGTACAATGGACCAGTAGTTGTGTCTGAGTGCTCCTTCGGATAGTAGCAGCCTCCGACAAATGAATGAAGGCTGAAATTTTAGGTTTATGGTGTTTCTTGTTAAGTTAGGATTTTAAACTGGTTAAACAATACCTAACTACAAGAAAAGATACTTATCCAAGACACTCTTTATCGTCATTATAATGCTGCATGTAGTGACGATCTACTCTACAAGTTATCGCTTACTTTTCAGAAGCACTCTTACGTTGTCTCGGCCTTGGGAAAAAATATGTTAAAAACCTTTGGATTGTGGTAGCAACATGTCGAGTACTATAAAATAGCACCAATAATTATATCCCTTTTTATAAAGTATAAACAACTCGATTAAGTTTATGTGTGACCATAACAACCCCCCCCATACTTCACGTAAATAAAAACGTTGCCATAATCACTGAGTAAAATCTAAACAATTTTATTGACAAAACTCATTTTAATCTTAAATAAATAAATTCGAACTCTTGAAGGCGGCTTATTAATAAGAAGTTTGATTTGCAAACCACAGTAAGATGTCCTTGGGCTATATACACGACGTGGCTCTTTCTCTGGGCTTGTGCCCTGAAAAGGGCCTTCCATTGGCCAACGAAGAAAACAGGCAACTTTTAGCGTTAATTGATAACTTGGGCGAAGAAAAAAACCAACTTCAAGTAACTCTGAACAGCTTTAATGAGCGGGCCGAAAGACTTATTTCCCATACTAGAAACGCAGAACTGAGCCATGCACAGAATAATGTAAGAATTGTTTTTTTTTAAATCCAGACCGTTTCTGACTTAAATCTTTATTCAAGAAATTAATTTATGCCTTCCAAACGGATCTAAGAACAGAGCAGAACTTGCATAAGATAGCTGAACGCGAAAATTCAAAACTTAATTATGATTTGAAGCAAATCAACAAAGAGCTGCAAACGATTGCTCAATATGAAGACACTACTGAGAGTAAGTTGAAGAATTTTCAAATGGCAGGCTTTTATTGTTAGAGATTGGGGATAAGTTCTAGAATTTTTTATGCATTTCTACCTGAATTTTTTAACACTATATAAAACCCTCATATAAAAAAACCTGCGGAGTGTGGTCTTTGATAAGGTCCCCTTTCTTAGCTTCTTAACTGCTGTGTTGTATCTTACTTAAGGAGTACGGGGACCTGGACCTCAGTCAATAAGCTTCGCCAGCCACCTCTATCTCGAGCTTGCCATACTCTTTTAATTGCATGCGCCATCTGAGTCTCGGTGCTACTACACTGCGCCATCCCTGCGGGGTGGATTCGAAAACTTCTGTCGAGGCGTTGGTATCCTTCCGCTCTAGATGACCCAACCATCTCAGCCGTTCCTTTTCTTGGTTCTATTTTGGTAGGGTCGGTGTCGCATTACAGCACAGCACACAGTTTGATGTTATATCTTCACCTTCACTCCATTTCCGACAGAGAATATAAAGCGGAAGCCAGTCAGGCAAAATCCCTAACTACCCCTGTCTAAGGTGGTGTTTTGTGCAGGACCTCTGTGTTGGGTGTACCTTCTTTATGACGGCAAATCCTCGGATATGCCCTCATTGAATGCTAAGCCCATATTCTCCGTGATCATCCCAATACTTACGAAGGCTTCACTGCGTCACGCTGTGCTCTGCGAGTCGCGAGTAATTGAACGGACTTTTGAGCCTCTGGTCTTGGCGCCCCCCTCAGCACAATTCTCTCGAGCCAAAGAAGTCGCATGACAGCGTCGACTTATCTCAATTCTTTTTTGACATCAAAGGGGTCAGTTTTGACGTCTTTACTGACCTTGCGAAACAGCGTTGGTTATCCATCGTCATCCTGTACAAAATGACGAGTTTGGCAGGGATGCCAAAACCAGCACTGTAAAGCTCGTCTCTATAGATGCTGTCATACGCGGCCTTGAAACCGATGAAAAGGTGGTGAATATCGATTTGGAACTCCTGCAGTTTCTCATTCTCATCTGATATAGCTCCAGATGAGATCTGTAAAGGTACCTTTTGGCTGATTTCTACCTTTTTTCCAATTCACAAAAACTCTTTATCCTTTCAACGCTCTTAAATGGTCTGATTTTTTTTCAGATGACATTAAAAAGCGGAACAAAACCATCACTGACCTTAGCAATCGCATCAATTGGATCAAGGCCGCACTAGTCGAATGGCGGCAATGCATGGCCGATGGCAATGAGGCCAACGAACTTATCGAGAAATATTGCAAAGATGATTTGAAGAAATACTTGGATGTTGAGACTAAACGTCGACTCTTGCAAAACAGTATCAATAGGGAACGCCAGGTCCTTATCGATTTGTCCGAGGAGCAGAAGTCGCTGGAGCAGAATCTCGATCGTACAGCAAATCTCTATCGCAATGCCCACATGGAGCGAAGACAAATGGTCGATACCTGGAAGACAGCAGTCAATCAAATGAATCAACGTGAGCAAGACATCCTCCATACAGAAGCTGAATTTGAGCGAGTTCTAAAGAAATCCAAGAAAAAAGAAGCAGAACTTCAAGCGGAAGAAACTCTCCTCAGGGACATGATCGCCAGCAATCGTGAAGTTGAGGAAAATATTCAGACGCTCAATGATGAAATTTCGAGTTTGAGGGAGCAGTTGCAGACTCTTATTGATTTGGTTGCATTGCGTGATAATGAAGTAAGCCCCTGGATCATGACAATATTTATGGAGAAGCAAGGAGTATAGCATTGAAAATACTTTCAGGTGGACATTCTGCGAAAGGAGCTGCAAGGACTCGCAAATAGGGTGCAACAGCAGCGGAATGAAAATCGCCAGGATGTTCAACGAAAATCTGATAAGGAGAATGAACTTCTTAGCTGCATCGCTGGCAATAAAACGCTCAAGCAGAACCATGAAACTCTCCAGAATAAAAATATGAACGCCCAAGAACGGCTACGAATTCTTGAGGAAATGATCGATTCCGAAGAACGCGCCAAAGGCAAGTTGGCTCAAGAGACAAACCGTATGAATGATCTTCTGTTTCGTACACAACAGCATTTGGCAAAGTTTAAGAATGACGAGAAAGTCCTTGAAGTGGGTTTTATAAAAAAAAAAATAGCAAGTTTTTTTGATCAAGGTTTAAAGCATGCTTCCATTTCAGGTCGACAATAATGGGATTCGTCTAAATATTACTGCCCTGCACAACACAATCAGGGACGCACGCAAACAGTTGAGTAAGCAGACAGAGGCTCTTTATGATACGGTTCGCTCGAGATGCTATGCGCTTGTTTCAATTTACTCTCATGCTCTATTTTAACAGTCACTCAAAGCAGTCTTAGTGGAAAGACGTATAGCGAAAGTCAAAGGAACCACAGTTGATCCTAACGAAGAAAGGCAGAGACAACTTGATCTCACTCGTTTGGAGGCGCATCACGAGGAATCTTCCAAAAGTTTGTTAACTCTACAGCAGCAAACTGCCAAGATCGAGAGTGACATGAGACTAATGACAATGGCCTTCAACGATGACATGAAGGAAATTGAAAAAATGGTAAGTTCTTTTTTCTTCAGTTCTGTTCGAACATTTTTGTTCGAAAAGCATTGGGACAAGTCAAATCCAAATTTCGTTTGGGCTTATAGAGCCCATGGGTTGCAGTAAAAAGTCCTTATGGACGATTTTTTTCTCACATCTTTGGGCCCCGTTAAAAAAAAGAAACAGAAATATTCTTATTGTAACAGCTTGGGGTATTTCTCCTTTTGACCACGCCTTAATTTTCCACAGATTCTTTCGCATTGAGGCTCCATTTCAGAACTGTTTTAGAACACGGTCCGAAGGAGAACCGAAACCGAAGAAGAAATCGTATCCCCTTTCAAGACAGCGCTAAGAAAGTTTGAACACGAGTTTTACTTTCCAATTTTTGCACTAATCTTTCTGAAGATATTATTTATGGCCGTTTCCACTAAAATAAGTAAATCTTAGAAGATGGTTTTGGAAACTTTTGGAAATTTCTTGAGCACATTGTTTACTGTCATTAATTCGCTATCATTTTTTATCCGCTTAAATGATAAACTTCACTGCTGAACTTTCCAATACTAATTGGTTTTCTCCACTTTTGACACCAATGTACCATGTAAGTTGGTTTTGTTAGAACCTGCCGCGAAAATGCTTACTGTAATCCAGTGGTAGGGTTATTCGTTCTTAGTAACGACAATAAGCGATGCATTTCAGTACCCACATGTCAATTTATGTTAAAGCTGATTCTCAAGGACAGCAAAAGACTGCTACTGCTGAAAAAACCCCTAATACTGAGCTCTCACCCCTATTTTTGGTCAAACAGCAATCGTGATAATGTCCTTGATTGATTTTCTTTTAACGATTTTCTTCTTCTTGCATAAAGTCCTTCAAAATTAAAGAAGCCGAACTCTTCTGCGAAGGTGGCGTTAAAAAAGTTCGATCAACAACACGAGACAATCAAGAAAAAATCGTCGAGCTGAGCATTTTGAAAATGCGAGTCAACGAAATGGAGAGCCAAATCGCACATTGTGAAAACAAGTCCTATAATTTAGACAAACATCGACTTCAATTGATGAAAACCATCAAGGAGCGAATGGTGGAAATAAATTCCCAATATGACTTGATGTTCTTAAGGAGAAAACACTTGCAAGAAGAACTCAGCACCCTAAGGTGTGACATAAACGAAAGAAAATTGAAGATCGAAGCGGCGAAGGGTCGATACGAGATCACAGCCAAGTTGCTTGGAGTCAACGATGATGGTTCATTGGTTACAGCGACGCAAATGAAAATCGAAAACGCCCAAGAGAAGCAAATGCTGCTGGAAGAGGGCAATGCACTAAATGCAAATGTCCTTAAGGCGGAGCAGGACATCAAAGCAATGGAACACACTCTGGCTTTGATGAGTTGTTCGAATGACATGTATCGACGGAGCTTTGAAGAACTCGACGAGGATGGTTAGTTGAAGCATTTTGTTTTGGAAGTATTTAATTTTTAATTTTGAAGCATTTTTTTTTAGCTGAAGATCTACAGGAGATAAAAAGGCTTCAATCTGAATATTGTGAACGGTTGGGACAACTTAAAGCCTTGAGGAATAAGGCAGTACATCAGGAACAACAGATAGAAAAAACGATACACGAGAAAGAATCTTTAGAGGATAATATACAGGAGCTTTTGCGGAAAAGGTAAGTCATTTTCGATAAGGTAGGAATAGACTAGGAATAGAATAGTGAGTTCTATCAGACAGATTCAACCTATACCTGTTGTGCTAAGGGCCGGTTTTTCAATGAAAACTGGTTTTCCAAAATTAAACCTAGATCGGTTAGTCCCGGAACAAAACTCGCTAACCCAGCGCGACGTTTTCCCATGCAGAGTTAACTCCGTCAGTAAACTTGTCAAAATCATTGACTCTCGAAATTTTTGACTCTCCCATAACTCTCACTTCACATAGAAAATACAGAAAAAGAAGTTCGAGTTCTTCTCCGGCGTGTCACAGAAACACGCAAAGCGATTACCACTTCACACAGAAAAAACATTGAAAGAAGTTCACACTGTTCTCCAGAGTTTGATCTTAAATTAACTGACCGAATTTGGCGAGTTAAGCCGAGATTAACCTCGGATCTAAACTATATGAAAAACTCTTGGACTTGAGTGACGTGTGTCCCTGTTGAGGGCTGACATCCTCGTAACCTATGAAAATGAATGAAAATATGAAAATTTTAGAATCACCAGTGTAATGACAGTGCGAAGTTCTTTCTTTAATCCCAAGCGTTCGAGCTATGTAACCTTATACCATGTCTCCACCGAACACTAATCGTCGATTAATATAAATCTTTATTAAATCTTCTACAAATCACGCGATTTACCATACAAATTTAAATCCTCTCGGCAAACGATTAAAAATAAATCTTCTCATAAATCCCATTCACCCTATTCACAAACCTATTTTCTGCACCTTTGCAACAGTTTGAGAATCAAAAAAGGAAACTGAAACTGTTTTTGTACGAAAAATCTGTCACAAGTACATTTTCTATTGTGACTTTTACTGAGGAAATCGTTTCGCTCCTTGGAAATGACATCACCACTCTCTTTTGAGAGCCAAAATGACAGAAACAGAGTTTTCGTGTCAAATTAATCCTATATTTGTCCGATGGAGCCACTTTTGGATTTATTTTAATCGTCTCCCGCTAATCTTCTTTTAAATATCGGTGGAAAAATAGTATAAGCTTATACAACTCTTGGCTTGCATATTGCTTCGGCTAGATTTGGCTTAAGACTGTGTTACAAACCCGCGTTGCGCCAATAATAACTATACGCAAAACATCCAGAAAAATGCTCTGCTGACTGGAAAAGGCTGCTTACTTAAAAAGTTGGCTTTTTTTTCTGTCACAAATGCAGGTATTTTCTATGACTTTGACAGGTTGAAAAACTCAGAGAAATACAATAACATCGAATATGTTGCATTATGTCCATGAATGAAAGAATATAAAGATTACGACATGCGTTTGTTATGACTTATGTTTGACGGACCTAACTGTAAATCTGACGTCACGGGATGGAACTGTCACCTTGCATGCATGCAAAAAAATCTGTTGCTTATTCTGAATCACAGATAAGCAATTTGTTTTGCTTGGCATCCAATGACGAGCGACGCAGCAGGTGTACTGCTTTTTTCTCAATGTGGCATAATCTTATGTTCTGTGATTTGTGCATTACGCCAATAAAAATGACAGGCAAAATGCTTCTAGGATGTAAAGTCTTAACAAACCTTAATAGCGTTCTTTATTGAACAAACGATTTGCTCTTTCTGTCAAAAGATTTGATCTTTTTTGATCTTGTTTCATTGAAAATAAAAGAGTGATTCTTGATAAATTTTCATTACGAAAGATGCTCTCCCCCCTTTTTTTTGAACGATTTGCTCTTTCTGTCGAAAGATTTGATCTTTTTTGATCTTGTTTCATTGAAAATAAAAGAGTGATTCTTGATAAATTTTCGTCACGAAAGATGCGCTCCCCCCTTTTGTTTAATATTTTGGTTTCTGGTTTTGAAAGAAGCAGTTCTGGATTTTGAGCGCAATTCTTTCAAGTCAAAAAGCCCAAATATCTTACATTCGTGAGAGCCTTGAACTTTGTCGGGTATTTTCAAAGCTCTCACGACATTTCAACAAAATTCAAAGAAAATTCAGACCGTTACTGAAAATAATAGATCCTGGCGTTCTGTACAAAGTTTTTTTTTTGAAGATTTGGCAGCACTGCGCTGTAGTTGCGCTTAAAAGAAGACAACCGTTTTGCTAAAACTGCCGAAAAATTTTTATGAAAATCAAAATTTCAGATTGGACAACAATGAATTGCTGACAAAAGTGCACAAAGAGCTCCTCGATCAGTCGGTGAAAATTCAACGGGCTAGTCGTGAGGTTACAACCGCATGGAAGGCAACTCGTCAGCGTTCGTTTGATTCCGTATATCTGTCGAACTACAACCGGGAGTTGGACTTGCAAGAGCTCGAGAAGCGAAACTCGAACGCCCTTCAATTGCTCGCTGATCTGGTCGAAAGCGACTTTGACATGGCACCGCATGCCACAAAGTTGCTGTATTCAAAGGGCATTGACTGTCCAAAAGGACGCAAGGCCCGAACTTCGTCTACTTGGTGCGGCCAAATCTCAGATCGAGAGTCGTACACTTCCTCGAAAGGTTGGTTACCCAAGTGTATGGGGCGGGTGTCAAACTAAACACGCTTCTATCTTTTCAGATATGCTGTCATCCCGATCGAGCGGCTCTGTCAATTCTTTAACAACCCGACCGAGCGTGATTTCTATTGACTTCCCAACGCACTTCAAGAAATAAAAACAGTGGCCCATTCGTGTGCCATCAAAGGAGGCTTCTTTATTGAACTCATATTCTCAAACAGTAATAGTTGTCTTATTTCAAATGGTTATTCTTCTTCAGAGCCGCTGCCTGAGCCCGATCCGCTGGGTGATCCACTTCTGGAACGAGTAGGCGAACGCGACGCGGAGCCCGATCGTGAGCCGGATGCCGAACGTGAGCCAGACTTGGAGCGTGATCGTGACCGTGACGGCGATTTGGAGCCGCTTCGGGACCGAGAGCGGCTCACGGACTTCGACTGAGACCTGGATCCCGAGCGGCTGGAGTGAGATCCAGAAGGACTTCTGGAGCGCGAGCCAGACTTGCTGCGAGAACGGGATTTGGAACGCGACGGAGACTTCGAAGCTGACCTTGATCGAGATCGTGACCTCGAACCAGATGCAGACCTCGAGCGAGACTTCGCCATGGACTTGGACCTTGAACGAGACTTAACCAGGGACTTGGACCTGGAGCGCGACTTGGCATGCGACTTTGACCTGGAGCGCGATTCACGATCACGCTCGGTTTGAGCTGCCTCCTCCTCGGTTGGTTTCTCTTCTGCGACTGGCTTCTCGGCCGGCTGGGTAGGCTCAACCTCTTCCTCGTCCTCTTCCATTTCTTCGTCTTCCTCCTCTTCGTCATCATCGCCTGCCGGCTCCAATTGTTTCTCTCTGTACCTCTGAATGCGATGTTCATTGGCATCCAGCGGACGATGCTTCACCACAAGCTTCGTGTTGTTAGGCTGTTGGCCTGCCTTGACACGACGTTTGCTCAGACGCACCCTAGTCTCGAGCTCATTGTAGTACACACCATCGTTGCGCATGACAAAGAAGTAGTTCTCCTCGTAGCCCTTCGATGCCTTGCTCTTGACGTTCCAGTTGTACTCTCTTGCGATCTTGTACTCGTACTCCTCGTCGTCCTTGTAGATGAGATTGTTGGCAAAGTCCTCACGCCGCTTCTCAAGTGTACTCTCGGTGGGCAAGAAGTAGGCGACGAACTGCTCACCACTCTCGTCCATCACACCACGAATCATAGCCTGGGACATCTCCTCAAGCTGAGCGGGTACGTTCTTGCCAGTTGGCGCCGGATCGCTGTCGAATATAACCTGAGCGCATGGGTACTTCCAGTTCTTGAAGTCGGCGAAAACGGGCAGAACTTCTGTGGGCACAACATTCGGCTTGCTGTAGTGCTTGGTGATCTCTGTCTTCGAGTCCTCGAAGGTCTTCTCGATGGCCTTGATCTGAGCGTCGCGGTCCAGGTAAAGGGTCTCTTCGCGCAAACTCTTCTTGACGTTGTAGCCCACTTTCGCCTCGATTTTTTCGATATTTTGCGGCTGGAAGCGAGTCTGTTCGGTGGAAATGTACTCGGACTTTCGCAACCATGACACGCTACGCGAATGCTGCCGTGAGCGAATCGAATCTTGTGGTGTGTGTTGGTCTTCTTCGAGGAGTTTCTCATCGGCTGGGTCCAGCTGCGCATACGGATCGGCTTGGTAGAGGTCGCGATTGATCAGATCAATGGTTACGCCAAGGTCGTGTTCGGTTAGAACTTCATACTTGTAATTGCGCTCCAAAGAAGTCGGATTGTATTGCACGAAGCGATGCCCGTCGAAGGGGTACATCAAAAATTTCAGGTCAAATGGTATGTCCGGCAGGTTGTTG
The DNA here is from genome assembly GCA_947623515.1 of Neoascia interrupta. NCBI lineage: Eukaryota > Metazoa > Arthropoda > Insecta > Diptera > Syrphidae > Neoascia > Neoascia interrupta. The sequence continues at coordinate 111,924,616 of OX392464.1, forward strand.
CCATATTTAACACGACAGATAAGCTCCGACCTGGAAATGGAAATTGGACACATGCACTGCATGGTTGAACAAGTAAAAAATTAAGGATGCATACTTTCGCTCCGTGGGACGCGGTGGCCGCTTTTCTGTTGTCGTGGTGCCATTGCCGTTTATTGTTGGCGGCATCCTGACAATACTTTGTTTCTCAATTGCAAAAGTTTGCAACAAACACAAATGGAAAGTTAAAAACTAGTTTAGCGACAACGAAAATGCAAATCAATTGGAAAAAACACTTGATAAACCGCAAAAATTACAGAAACCAACTCCGCGACGATAATTTTTTGACAGTTTTTAGTTGTAGCATTCAGGGATAGAATTTGAGAATAATAAATGCATTCAAAGTGGTAAAGAAAACTAGGAGATTCCAGCAAGAAGAAATGTCCTCTAACCCAGTGGCTCTACTAGCAACTGTCGTACGCCTTACGAGCAGAAATCCATACCATAAATTGCTGTATTATCTTACATACAAAACCTGCGACAAAAATGGCACCCAGATCTGTGCTGCTGTTTGGTACTTGTGGTGTATTGCAGAAGCATTCCCCATTGAACTACCCATGACAGTGTTTCCAAATTTGGCCAAGCAGCGCGAGTTTCTACTGCCTTCAGCCCAATGAATCCTTTGCGTCCGTCACGTTGAAGTACACAACCGACAACTCAGTGAAATACACACGTTCTTATGGGAAGCGACGTACGTCACAAAGTTCGTCTATGGGCCGCTGTATCTGTATTGACAACTGTGTATTGAACTTAGTTGTCAGTTGTGTACTTAAACGTGGCGGATGAAACGGATTCATTGGGTTGCAGGCTAACGTGCTTGAATGGGGCCATAATGAAGTTTGGTACTAGCAGTCCATTATGTTATGTCAATGAACTAGATTAGATATTCGCCTTCCGACTTGTAAAAGCTTTGCCCATAATCTAAAATTCATAAATTTACCCATACTCTGACAATTGTTTGCAAATTTGACTTCGGAATTGCATGAAACTGTCATGCAATTCCGTTTTGGAGTTTTTGAATCAGCTGATGGCGTAAGGTAAATTGTTGTTATATCATCTTGCACATATTCACCGACATGGAAATTTAAAGCTTTTTAAAAGCTCTGAAGGCTTTCAAGAAAACATAGACGTAGGAGGGCCAGAGGGACGGAAGTTTGATATCTATTTATTCAGTAATTTATGGCAATACTTTGGACGTTTTTAATTTTTATACCATGTCTCAACCTGATAATAATCCGCAGTTAACATAAATCCTCAATTAATTTCCCTCTAATCACGAGATTTAACATAAAAATTTAAATTCTCCAATACGCTGCCCATACGCTGTCATTTGTTAACAAATGTGAGTAAATTCGTCCACTCACCAGTTCCATCCGATTCCGTTTGGGATCAGCTTATTCCGTTTTAGAGTTTTTACATCAGCTTTTTGCGGAACGTATTTACACATATTCACCGACACGGAAATTTAAAGATTTATTAAAGCTTTAAGTCCCAATCATATTAGATTTTGATGAGCTTAAGGCTTGGGACACAAGGGGTCAGAAAAACGTGTGACAAAAAACAGCGCGATTTCCTGCAGCAAGCATACTCAACTAAAGCTTAGGTTAGACTACATGCCATTTTGGCATTTTTGACGTATCTAAGAAGAAAATTGCAGCAAATATTTTTCTGCATGTAGTCTAATCTAAGCTTAACGAACAAAAATTTTCCGTTCGGTTCCTGTCAGTTTTGATGAAAAAATTCATTTACATCGTTAAAAAGAAGAGTTTGCAAGCTTTTTGTTGTAAACTCAGCAAATAAACATTAATTTTTCGGGCAATTCTTGTGAATTGTGGTTAAAACCGTCATTTTTCTAGTTAAATAAAAAAATTTAATATTTTGTCGCGTGGTTTGCATGAGTCGTAATTCGGAAATTCGTCGCAAATCTACTCTTGCGACTTATTGTCGCAGCCGCAATAGTGTGTTGTCGACCATTAAAGCGCTTGTGCTTCTAGTCGGACGGCAAATAGCCGCGCGTCTTTTTGTCACCGTGTGTCCCTAGCCTTAAGAATCGAAAAAAGCGAAACTGTCTACGATCTGATCTGAACTGACAGATCTGTCGCAAATACGTTTTCTATTAGAATTTCTATTATTATTCGCAACGGAAATATGTTTTCGTTCTTGGGATAAAATGCCATCGTCATTCTCTTTCCAGTTTAGCCACTTTGGGAAGTACTTTTTATCGTCTCCCGCTAATCGCAATTTAATGGGAGGTGGAGACACTTGTTTCCCTGAACACGCCAATCAGCTCAGCTCATATCCGAACCAAAATCGTTGTGCTTCTTGCAGACTTTAGCGCCGCTTTAAGTAATTTTCCACAAATCGCTGTCAAAATAAAAATCGATTTTCACAAAGGAACAGGGGAAAAGTGTAAAAAGTTTCGGCGACGGAAAAATTGCGTTCCCCGTTCAAAAGAAGGCAAAAATTATGTCCATTTACCGTGAAATCAAGTGAAACCAAAATACTGTTTAAGGAATTAAAATAAGCATCAAGAACAGCCATGGATTTCCCACAACAAATCGAAGGTAAGAATGTCCAGCCCAAAACACCTCACTGATTTCATTTCCTTACCCCTATCGTCTTGGGGTGCTGCGCTACCTGCAGGTTGTCGATCTTGATGCTTTTTTTAAAGAACAAATCAAATGAATTCCATCCGAATGCGTTGTTGCTCTTTTATTGATTTGATTTCCTCTCAAGTTCTTCAAGTTCTTGGTCAAATCTATTTTTAACTTGGGACGCAAAAAGGCGATTTTACTTGCCTTAAAGTTGTATAAATGTGTCAATTCAATACATACACGAAGGACTTCTTTTGTGTTGTTGTTTTCATTATCCTAAAAAAAAGTTCCACGAATTAGGTCCTATCTAGCGGTGGGGCTATTATTGTGGAGAATTTATGGATGCACAAGTAGAGACATTTTACTATTGTTTACTGCGAAGAAACAAAAGCACTATTCAGCTGTTTTTGTTTGGTGATGTTATCAGTTATGAGTTTTTTTTTTTGTTAAGATTGATAGGGCTTATCATTAAGCAGATGATTGAGGCATTATGTCAGGTTCGGTATGAGTTATCAGTGCGACGACCTACTCAACAGTCCTCACACAGTGACCCGGTGTGTGATTTCTATTTCGGATCGAGGCTGAGGCAAAGGAGAAAAAGGGGCAATATCATCAACCAGGGACAAAGGACTAGCCAAAACAGTAAGAATACAACTACTGCGATGGCTGATTCAACTAGAGCGGGTGGACACCACGCTCCGGTTTGTACCACCACATGTAGGTACGACATAGACGAGCACCCAGAACAAAGTGGCGCATGCAAAGGGTTGGGGACCCTCGCCAATTTTGTGTGCAAAACTAGAGACCGTAAGTTAATAACACAGCTGTTTTCCGAAGTTTATTGGTAGAGTCCGTGGTCTACTCCGTCTCTAGTTTCGCCGTATGCTCTCCGCCTCTTATAAGCCAAAGATCTGTTACTATCCTCGATACCCAAAACATTTCTGGATGGGTTCTGTAAAATAAGTTTTCCTTTACCGTAGGTCTGTAATATCTTGCCTAACTTAGCTCAGTTCGTAAGCCACTCCATCCATTAAGGTTAAGCCATCTGCAGTAAATAGGGTTGATTTGTCGGGAATAAGTAACTGAATTCCATATTCCACAAACAGAAAAAATTGTGTTTGCTTCTTTGTCCAGAATAGGGTTATAAAGTACTGCTGACACGAGAACAAAAATGACGCTAAGTTAGAAAAGGAATAAACGGCTTTGACATAAGCTATTTTTTTTTCTCTAATATAAGAAGTTTTAAAGTACGTAAATAGCCAAAAAGCTATCGAATGATGCTCGAAAAAGAGATTTTCCCAAGCTTATATGTACAAGCTTTGACAAAAATTATTGTCTCTAGTACAAGAGAAGGCTTTATTTCCTTTCCTTAAAGTTTACCCATCACAAAGGAAGTGAGTTCCAAAAATGCTTGCTACACTTTGTTTAAGACTGTTAACGTTTTCCAATTCACAAATCTTTGTCCTCGAAAATTGCTTTTAAATTTCTTTTAATCCATATTAAAATCAGTTTTATTTGTCTATTTTTAAAATTCAATCAGTAATCATCACCGTGTTTTCTCCTCTCATTTTTTTCTTCCCAAGTTTTGTTGCTCATCCAATTCCCATAACTCAAGCTTGATTACTCAAAAGACTTATCCACTTCTCTTCGCTTCACTTAGAAACTTTGGTGGAACGGCCTATGACCTATGATGTGGTCATGGAGTCGCTTTTCGAACGTAAAAAGAACAAACTAGACAACTGCGGTGCAGTTGTGCAATCATCGGCGACAGCACTAACCTCGGCCGACTTGAAAATGTCGTCCAGTTTGGGCAGCAATTTGGACGACACAACACCCAGTGATTCGGGCGTTCAAATGTTGGACTCCGAGTCCAGTGAGCTGATGGTCGATTCGATAACATCACAAACTGGATTCGATTTTGAGGACTTGAAGCCACTGATTGAATCAGAGCTGCAGTCCAGTCAGTTGCCGGATCTTGTTCCAAATCAAATTGCAGCAAAAGCTAGTCAAATCATTCGCAGTGACTTGGACAATTCGAATGTGTCGGCGGGTGAATACCAGCCGACGGCCAGTGGTGACGATGTGATGACAAGCAGCAACTGTTCCACATTCGACGCCGAGAACATTGTCTATCGGCGGAGAATTCGCAAATCGAATGCCAAGACACCCAAGAAGAGGGTTTCTTTCCACGAGGATATACTGAAAAATACTCGCACTGACAATATCCACATTGAGCATGGATTTGTCACATACAAGAATGGCCGAAAAGCGGCGGCATCATCTATGGCCGGTCGTTATTCTTGGTGCTCTGAAGGCGACGCCGGTGGCTCCGAGCTGTGTAGCCAAGAGCCTAATGATCCTGAGCGTAGGGTTGTCTATCGAAACGCCTGCTCTGATGTGCTAGACTATGGTAACTCGGACATTTACGAGAACACCGACAGCAACTATTTGAAGTACGACAACTCGGGTGTTTTTGAGTACCATCCCCAGCACGCACAGAAGCAAAAGCAACAGGAGCAAGGAGAGGCAAAGCAAGTGCTCTACAAGTGCTCTTGTTCGAGCTCAAACTCCAGCCTGGACTCGGACGAAATGGACAAGAACTCAAACAATCGGCCCAACTATGCCCAGGCAAAGTCCAATTCGTGCGACTGCATTGGCACCAACCATTCCAACAATAATTTCATCAATGACAACTGCTATTTCTCAGAGCCGAACATCGACAACCTGAATGAGAGGAAATCCGTGTGGAACAAGGAGAAGAGGCCAAAGACTAGTTGCTTGAAGAAGACCAAGCGTCACACCAACATCATCCACGAGCAGGATCTCAGCACAAAGGTGAAGAAATTCAACGTGCACGACATGAATAATTTGATTGACAACAGCAAGATGATATTCGGCTCTTTGAAGAGCATCTTCGCCATTCCTCTACCGGAGCGCGGTGTTCCCGAGGGCTCCGAGGATCTGCAGTCGGTGTACGAGTGCGTACCAGAGGCCGATGGCCCCATACGCAGTTGCTCGCCCATACGCGCCAAGCCGTTCCTCAGCAAGAGCTTGGACGGCTCCAAGGATAAGAACAAAACTAAATTTGTGCACAATGTGGATCAGCAACTGAGGCGAAAGAACGAAGAAGACATCTTCGCGCCTACTCGTCAGAATAGTTCTGACGGCAAAAACCTTCGGAACAATGGGGAAGATTCAATGGAAGAATCGAAGGAGAACACACCAGAGATGCCGGAAGCAACCGCATCAAATCAGTTCCGCAACAAGTTCATCATCAATTGCGAGAGCACTGTGTTCGAGCATACGGGAGTGTCGTACACCTTCGAGTCGTACGGCCTTGACGATGACGCCAATCAAGTGGACGCTGCTAACTCCGTGGATAAGATAACCCCTGTTGTGGAAACCGAAGCCGATCAGTTGAAGGGTACTTTTATGTCTGTTCCCAGCGTTAAGCAAACATTCGCGAATATATTCCGTTCGCTGAAGGAAACGGCCACTTCGCCGACAGCAAAGAAGGAAGACTACACCAACGCGATGCTAAGCAGCGTGGTGCCAGACACAGCCAAAGATCAGCCAAAACAAGGAGGAGGTGATGAAGTTGGGCCCAAGCCAACAACACCCAGTAGTGAACCATCTGACTCGAAGTCGATGTGCTCCGACTTGACGTCAACAACAGCATCGTCGTGGCAGAAGTCTGGCCGCTCGTCACCGCTCTCGTCGGCCGGCAACAAGAAACTCGATGCTGTGCGCGGCAGTGCTGAGAAACAAAATCGTCACCTTCCCTCGCCCTTGAAGAAACGCGCGAGTGGAGCATGTTTGCTGACAACTGTGCCAGCGCGCTTTGAACATCCCAATCGCATGAGTCCGGATCTCTTTAATGTGTACGCCGGTGGACGCGGCGGCTGTGGACGTGATTCCAAGAGCACAATTCTCAGCGAGGAGTTCGACGACATCCTTACCATCACCACAGACACCGACAAGAACGAGAGTGACATCGTAATCGTGGACTATCCGGAGACGACTTCCAGCGAGCGCGGCGATTACACGCCACCCAACATGCAGAACAACAATCTACTCAAGCCGCAAACAAAAACTAGTCTCATTAATCGATTCCTGCGGAATGTCACGCAGAAGAAGATCATCGAGACGACCATTCGGAAGAATAACTTCTTTGCCGGCAAGATCAAGAACGAGCAGAAGCTCTTCTCCGGCAACCTGTACGTGAAGGGAGTGAAGCCGAAGAATATCGATTTGATTGAGGACTTGAATGCGGAGATCGCCATGGAGATTGAAATGTCTGCCGCGAATTCGCCGCGTCGTGAATTGGTTGGCATGGAAGCTGGACTCCCAGGAGACATTTCTCGCTTTGAGCTGGGCATCGGAGAAATCTCCATTGATATATTCAATGGGAACTACTTACACATTTTGCGGGACGATAGTGAAACTCTGATGAAGGTGAGGTTGGCATTGATTTAGATATCGGGAACTGTTACAAGGTTTTCCTTTTGGGTTGTTTGCAGGTCTTCAAGTTGTACACTGGGTACAGTCGGGATGGTTTTATGACACCGGTGCTGGTATTTCTCACAGACAAGACACTGTATGTGGCTGATTTGGTGCGGAATCGATTGTGCAGTAAATTTGTGCTGCCCTATTTGGAGCTGGATGTCATCTTGGTTAGTAACGAAATGTTTTGGCAATTGAATACTTCTTCTAATTTTGTATTTTACATCCTTGCAGATGGGTCCTTATGGCAACACTGTTCTACTCAGCAACAGCGATCGCGATATGCAACAAGTTCTCCTCGCTGGTGGTCCTTATCCTGCAGATGGTTTGGTTGCCAATCTGGAGCTATGTGCGCGGCGCGGTGGATCTGTCCTACCCGCTGTAGGGCAACTGACCCTGCAACACTTGTCGCCTCTGCAAGCGTTTGTGTGCGAAAATTCATCGGTTACCAAAGACGACATCTGGATGTACTACGCAGTGATTAATGTGCCAGCTGGAACTTTGGGTATTGAACAAGAGCCGCTAGGGCCGCATGTTAAAGGATTCCTCATGCACAGACGCATCAAGGAGCATGCAGTCAACTCGAGAGAGTCGTGGCACCCCGGATACTTTTTGTTGAAGTAAAATTGAAACGGATTCATTTCTGTGCCTGTAACCTTTTTGTTGTTTTTTTTTTTCAGAGCTGGAGTGCTGTACATGTTCCACGATTCTACACAAAAACTACCCACATGGGCAATGGCGTTGGCAGAATGCCAGGGAGCTCGTCGTTCGTTAAAAGCCGGTCGCCCGCACTGTTTTGAAATTTTACTGAGAAATCAGCTATTGCAGCTCGCCGCCCCCGACGAATATGTCGCATCGGAATGGCTTCAAGCTCTACTGCAATCAGCCAGTGGGGTGGGTGTTAGTATTGCCACTGAATCTTTATTTTTAGGTACATTTTTGTTTTATTTTATTTTCCTTTGTAGTTGTTTGAAATGCAAGAGAAGCACAAAACACTGGGTTGCTCGTTGGTGGTGACCCAAAACCATTTGATAACTTTGCGTGAAGATTTTTCCGCTCCACTAAGGCAGATCAACAAAAGCCCCAATAAGTGTAGCACGCCCCAGGAGGGTAAATCGTCACCCTTGAAGGAGCTATTCGAGGCAAACATCAATGACACTGCTAGTATTGTAAGTTGATCGTCGTTTTGATTGAATTTTGTAACATATCGTTGCTCCTTTTAACAGATAAGTTCAGCTATGAGCACACCAACCAGGAATACTGGTCGTTCAAACTCGTCGCTCAACTCGACACCAACCCGATTGTCGCAAGCATCACGTTCCACAATCACCACAACAGCAAACTCAAAAGATCCCAAACCAAGCGTGGAGAGTCGCAGCACGACAAACATGAGCAGTGTGTACGGCAAGAATTCCGGCGTTGAAATACTCACGTGTGCTGACATCAAGGAGATGACTGGAATCAAGATTCCATCACACAACGACACATGGTGGTGTGTGCTGGAGTTCTCGTGCCAAGAGGTTCGAGAGAGCTCCGACGATTTGGTTATATTCTTTGCGAGTAGCTCGGAAATGCAAAGGTTCTTACGAATGCTGGAGCAGTTGTGGCAGGCTAAGAATGTAAGTCGATTAATTTTTGGCTCTATTTTTTTTGCATTGTTGTTGTGAAACGAAATTGCTTGTTGTGTGAGAAAATTTGTTTCTTAAAGTTGATCTAGAACTAGGTACGAACTAGCCAGTTTGCAGCTCCCTCATATTAATATTAAAAAAGGCCATAAAAATCTTTGGGTGAATCAATGGTTAAACAGATTGATGACATTGCATTCGACACAAAAAAACTATTCCAGGCTCCTGTAGATTCGAGTCAGTAACGCGTTGTAAACAAGATTGCGCAACAAGGCTGCGAATTTTTCGAAAAACATCAAAATAAGAATTTCTGATCTCCTAAGAATGTTTGATACTGTAAGAGTGTTTGATCTCGGACAATAATAATCCCAAGAGATTGCGAGGTCTTAACGGAGAAAAACACAGACTTTTCAAAGGAAAAAGGAGAAAATGAGGAGTGCGCAGCTGAAGAAATAGAAAGATTTCGATTTTGATAAAGAAATTGGTCTTTACTCGAGCGAAATCATTTTACACTCCTCAGATACAAGCAACGTAGCCTTAACGTGAAGTTAAAGTCATCAAATTACTGAAAGAACACGAGAGGGATCCAAAAGTTTGCACCGAACCATGCAGGACTGCAATATCGCTCGACAGATATAGTGGGTACCAGAACGGATCAAAACCCGCATTTAAAAGAATCCAGAAACGTCTGTCCCGAATTCAGCGGCTTTTTTGTAGGCATTTGTGAACCAGGTTACATGTAACTTGTTACATTAAAGAGCCTGTAAAGTCGACCAATTGAACATCGAAGTAGAATCGCAGTCGGTGTTCAGGATATGGAAAACTCTAGGCGATGTGGACCGTGGAATTTGCCCACGTGTGACTTACTTTAAGTATAAGAGAGAGGCATCAGTCTCTTAATCATTGTCAAGAACCTGAAACTCTCAGGTCCAGGGCAGTGTGCAAATTGCATTTCAGCGACAGTATTCCCCTGTCACCCAGGCCAGAAAACCAAGACTGGTGGCTCGCATACAGTGGAAAAGGTTACAGGATTCTGACTCTGATTACAGAGAAGGATTTGCGTGGTACGTTTTGGATAAGTTTGAACAAACTCCTACTGACCTTTTAAATGAAGAGCAAGAATGGCAGCTGTTTTCACGGGAGTCAATGAATGACTCAGCAAGACATGTTTGTGGAGTGAAGCGGCTGGGTGGTTTCAAGAAGCTTTCAGAGAGAAGAAGAGAGCATATGCTATGTGGGTGGAATCGATGGCCTAGTTTACAGCGAGGACTATATTCTTGGTCAAAGACTATTTCTTTTAGTCTTGCTATTTAGTGTTTACACTGGATAGGACCAAACTCACAAGCAGCGACACCTATGTCTTATTAAACCTCAAAAGTGTTCCTTTCCTATGATATTCCTATGAAATTTTTAGAGACATCTATGAAGATATAGAACAAGGGTCTAATCATAGCTATCATCGGATAGCATCATTGGAACAAATCAGTGAACAATGTCTTCAATTTTCTGACAAGTCATTCATAGAAATCATTAAAAATTTCTGTCAGTGCCAACAAACAGTTACAGGCGTTTGAGGTTGGAGTTGATCAGTGAAAGGAAAAAGGACAGTTGAGTTGAGAATAGAAAGAGAATGGAATGGATTTCAGTGGAACGACTTTGTCGCAAAAACACAAATCAAAATCAGCTGTTCCTTAAAATCGATTTCTGTCAGTGAAATAGTAAAAGCGAGTTTACATAAAAGTTTTAACACAATTTATGTATTTTTGTTACGGAAAAAATTCTGCAACTTGTTGCAAAAACTAACTTCATGCAAAATAGCCGGCCGACATTTCGAATGTTTACATTGTGTCCGTCACTTTAGTGTTCCATGTTCATCCGTTCCGATTGTGATCGTCAGCTGCTGTTTTTGTCTTTCCGAATTACAATCGAATTTCTACTTCTTAGGTATTCGGAGTTAACACCTCGTCTGCACATGCAGTCGAAATTCGATTGTATTTACGAGAGAGTGTTGAGAAACGTTGTCTGCGTTATATCCACTCTCGCGCTGACACCAAAAGGAAAACGGCATTCGAAAAGGGAAATTTCTAGGCCGCTAATGAAGTTGGGCTAGCCGAATGTTCTGGGCACAGCTCCATTACTAATTTGAATTGTAAAGGCAGTGGGTGTTTCATTTGACCTGCCAGTTTGGATTTAAAGTATATTTTAATAAAGAAGTGTGGCATTAAAAGCAAAGCTTAACATTAAAACTCGAAAGGATGAGGAAGATATAGTGAAGGGAAGACAAACTTTGACAATTGAGTTCTCCTCTTTGTCAATTGTCGACACCACTGCCAATTCATTTCCACTTGCCTCTTTAATTGACACAAAAAACGTTTGTATATTAATTGACAAAGAATTATTGACAAACGCCTCGGTCAGCTGAAAGCAGCTACATATTTCCACTTCAATTTGGAAAAGGCATCCAGTAAAATAATTTTGACAGATGCTGTTTTTCTTTTTTAGTTCAGAGTAGAGCACTGAACATAGCTCGAGCACTCTGAGCGTGCTCTGAACCGAGTGTGCTCAGAGTAGTCTGTTTTGATTTTGTAACGCACTTGAGCACATTTTTTGGTTGTCTGTCAGAATGAAAAATGAAAGAAAAGAAAACTTGAAAAAATTGGCAAAATATTTGTTACGAGCCGAAATTGATGCAAAATAAATATAATTTCACCAAACAATAATTCATCGAATGCTTTTACTCGGCCTTAGAACAACAAACATCCCCTATTTTTTTTTCAACATTCATCTGTCATTTCGCTGTGCTCAGCAATTAGCTCAGAATGCTCGGTCAAATTATTCCGAGCACATTGAGCGCCCTCTGAGCGAAAAAAGAAATACAAATTTTTGTTTGACAGTTCGAGCTCTGCTCTGAAATAAAAAAGAAAAACGCCCTTTGTGTCAAGTGTTTTGATTGAAAGTAATTTGTCTGCAAAAAGTTTGTTTTTTTAATTCAAAATATTGTTTTAAAACTTCAAATTGTTTTTCTTTGCTAGATTCTCGAAAGAATCATCATTCCGAACGAGAGCAGACGATAACTCCATGCTCCATTCGAAGTTAAACTTTCGAACTATTTAAACAACAGTTAACACACTTTAAACAACAATATTTAAGCTATTTAAGCATAAAAAATGAAAAAAAAACTGCAATAATATGCGCGGTATGTCGAGTTCTGTATCTTTGAATAGACAGAATTGGCAATATGTATGCCATTTATGGCCTTTTCGGTTGGCGATCCCGGATCAGGGCGTTCTTCTCCCGGATAAGGGCATCTCTATGAACAGCCAAACACGTTTTTCTTGATTTTGAAGTTTGTCTAGCTTTGTATTTGTGAAGCAAAATCTGTTCTACAGGGGACAAATGACATTTATCCAACTTGACATTGACACATGTATGATTGTGTGCGTGCTTCTGGTTTTGATTCTGGACTCAAAAGCAGAAGCAAATTTCTCTTCTAACCAGAAGAGGAACTGTCAAACGAGTCCAAGAAAACAGTTTCAGGAGAGTCCTGGAGAGTCCAGAAGTCTCCCGGACGACCAACCGAAAAGGCCATTAGTTTTCAGTGTCAGTTAAAAGACAGAGTGACATTTCATTTGTCAATTCAGTTATTTTCACTTGTCTTGCAAATTAACTGCCAAGTATTGACAAACGCCTTAGTCAATTCAAAGAGATACCAATTGTTGCCAGTTGTTCAATATAACCTAAAAATACGTTTGTCAATTACAAATCGACAAGTGGTAACTAAGCATTACATTGACTGTCACAAAATTTGAAAGTCACAGATCACCTTATGGCCTTTTCAGTTGGCGATGCCGGATCTGAACGTTCTTCTCCCGGATTGGGGCTTCTCTCCGAACAGCCAAACACGTTTTTCTTTATTTTAAAGTTTGTCTAGCGTTGTATTTGTGAAGCAAAAGCTATTCTACAAAAGCTATTCCAACTTGACATTGACACATGCATGATTGTGTGCGTGCCTCTGGTTTTGATTCTGGACTCAAAAGCAGAAGCAAATTTCTCTTCTAATCAGAAGAGGAACTGTCAAACGAGTCCAAGAAAACAGTTTCAGGAGCGTTCAGAAGTCTCCCGGACGCTTCCGGACACCGAAAAGGCCATTAGCCTTAGCCCAAAGATTACGCATTGCGCATTTCGGCCATCTTGTTTAGTCATCTGTCAATTCGATGTGATGTCACATGATCGTTGTCTTGGTTGATTTCGGTTGATTTCAAGTGCTGTTAATAAGAAGTTGTCCTAATTGCTTTGAAGTGTATTTTTAATTGTTACTAATCATGGGTGGAATGCAACAATAATAACAATACAGAGAAAAAAGTATCAATAACCGCGGGTTTCCACGCATTTCCAAAAGAAAAAAAGTTGCTAAAACAATGGATACATTTTTGCAAACGAACGCAAAGACAAATTCAATTCGATTCAATTTATATTTGATTCATGGCCTTAGCCTAGTCAACCACAGGCAAAAAATCTTCAAATTTGTTTGTGCGCCTGTATTTTTTTTTTTTGTCTTTATGCGGTGCGGAGTATCGGGAACGATGGAAGGACCATTAGCCGCGTTCGTTCCGCGACCCTTTTAATAGAAAAGCGGGCAAAATAAATGATGTTTCACAGGGAAGCGTTCGTTCTCGGTCAAACACTGCATTTTCTCTACACAAGAGACATTTTGTATTTGACAAAGCTCGTCACTAAGCTCTCTTGACAGAAATGCGTGCATTTGGAATCGTCGATTCCCTTATTCAGTGGAATAGTAATAAGGTTCATTCGATGAAAGCCCTAGTGCGCCATATGGCGCCACAGTGCGCACTTTTTTATCAGTTCTGTATTCGATGAAGCTAAGACAACAACCCAGGCCACTTTGCACTTTATTCGATGAAAGCACTGTGGCGCACTAATGCAGCACTAAAGTGCCCTGAGGATTTTGTACGGGCAGAAAGTTCAGTGCTTTTTAAATTTGACATTTCAGTTATTTGTCAGTCAGCCTCATTTGTCAAATGAGAATGACAGGATCCGATGTGCAATTTTGCGTTCGATAAACAGCGCACTTTTCAGGGTTGTATTGAATTTTTGACAATCAGCTGATCGCACTGAAAAGTGCGAGTGCGATTTCAGGGCGCACTGGGGCAAGTTTCATCGAATGAACCTATAGAGTTTTTCGCGTAACTATTTCACTCGCACCTCTCGTTCTAACCTTTGGCGAAATCCATTCACTTGGTATGAAAACAATGAGATGGTTGCAAAGAGTAGGCCCTTGTGGGAACGAGATAAAGAAGTTTGTTTTCATACCAAGTGACGAAAAGTGACATTTTGGCGAAAAGTAGGGCTTTACCTTATGAAACGTTTAATTCAAGTTGTTTTGGATGACTACAAGTCTGCATTTAAAAAAAAAATAAGCGCCTGGGTTCCCAAGGGCTCCCCCGCTTTTGTCTTCGACTCAATTTTAAATCTTCATAAATGATCTTTTGCCTGCTATGTTGAAAAATAATTCCTATGCTTGGGAAGGATTGAAAAGTAATATAAAAAAAAAAACAATTGGCGCCTCTTGCTTTCACGATTTTATCGTTTTTTCGAGAGACAATGTTCCGTTAAATATCGCGTTGTATTCCGCTCCTTGAGATATTCAACCGTAATACTCGCAAAAGATCAAATTTACATCAGTTTTACCCCTGAGTGGTGAAGCTCAGAAGTTCCAATGCAACACGAATGTGCAACGTCCGCAGAGACAGAGCTGGTTGGAGAAGATTGTGGGTTAGGGCCCAGGTCCAGCTTGGGTTGAAGTCCTACTAAAGGCGCCAGCAAGGATGTAACGGTAGGATGGCGGCTGGACATTCTGCGATCTTATTGGCGAACTCCACAAACATATCATCAAAATTCGGGTGCTGTGATCCACCATTCTTCAACGCTATGAAATAGAAAAATGTTGAAGCAATGAAAAAGTGTCTGTATTCTCAAACGTATAGATTAACAAAATCTCTTGAATTTAAAAACATTTTCGCAATCGTACGCGACATGCCTCCACGATACGTTCGGTGAAAAATTTTTTAACTGCCGATATTTTTGTCATTCTGTGAGTTTTATGTGTGATGAATGTATGTGACAACTGTAAAACATTAATTCATAGTATTTGGATAACATTCCAATTCCAATCACTTTCCAGAACGATCTTTTCCCCATTACGGTGCTGGACGAAGATGAGACCGTATCCGAGCAGTGTACAGCTCTCTACATGGACATTCAACGTTCGTGGGAACCACTTTTGTCTGCTGCTCTCGGTTATCCCTTGTAATCGCGACCATAGAATGAATGCTAACATAACGTGTGCTTAAAGAAATGATGATTGGTGGCTATTTTTCCATATTTTTGCTACATATACAGAAGCACATACATTAATTAGAAATAACATAAAATATTTATAAAAAACTAGATTAAACTATATTCTATTCTCTCTTAAAAAAAAACTACATATTAATAATTATGGAATATTATACACTTAAATCTATTATACTCGGATAACTCATTTTATAAAGTGATTCCTTATTCAAAAAAACATGTATTATTGTTAAACATTTTTTTTTATTATAGATTTGTAAGTATTTTTTTTAAGCTTTTATTTTGTGATATTTATTTTTGTTTTTAAGAACAATTCTTTTTAAAAACTCACATTCTCTATTAGTTTGTTTAAAAATAGTTTTTTTTAAGCGAATTGTGATTATTGCCTCAGTTTTCTTAAAAATAAAGTCGTTTCTTTTAAAAAAATGCCTCATATAGTGCATTAAAAATACAATTTAATATATTTCGCTTTTTGCAAAACTTTTTTTTGTTATTATTATTTTTTTTTTGTTATAAACTTTGACAAATACACTTTTATACAACACAACAGTGCTTTGATTTTTATTTATTAATGTAAAACTTCTTCCAAGAATGTGTACATCCGGTTTGGATGTGGCAGTGTGATATTTTTGTTTTTAATAACGCGGAGCTGCATCAGAGATGTTTATTTTTTTTATTTCAATAACCAAGCATTCCTTGTGCAGAAAAAAAACTGCAATAAAAAGAAAAAAACACTTTTGTACAAAAAGCACAAACCGTTCTAATTTCAAGTGTACTTTTGTTTCTTAATGTATATTTGGTAAAAATTAGGAATATGTTAAAATATTTTATAGATTTTTAAGGACTAAATAATAATAATAATAACAATCTTAATATTGTATATTAATTTATCGATAAAACAAAAATAAGTAAATGAAACAGAAAATCGTAATGGACTTGACAACAATAACGAATGGAACAAAATATTACTCATATACCGATACATATTCACAACAAAAAAATATTTAATTAAAAACAAAAAGTATTACCAAACGATAACATTAAAAATATTATAAACAATTAAAGCAGAAAGTCAATGTTAAGAAGGTTTTTTTGTTTTCATTTTGGTTTTGTGGCTTTAGACACACTTTTACTTGTGAAGATTATGATGAATAATTTTGTTTTATGAGCTTGCTCCATACCTTTTCTAGCCCCCGGGACAAAAATAAAAATAACTAGAGATTTTTGGCCTCTCCTGCCTAGTCATGGCCTGCCCTCTACCTGATAGTCCGGCATAAAACATGACCTGGCCATAACCATCGGCATTGCGATCCTCGGAAACTCGGGCTTTCCATGCCAGCAACTCCAACAGTTCTGCAGGCCTATTGGAAGCTTTCAGGCGCGATTTTTTCCCGCACTCAACTCAAAATCTAAAAAAACGTTGACTGAAAACAACGATAGTAAAGGGTGATTTTTTAGCTGGTTTGGTTTTGGCAACACTGGTTTTGACAGCTGACGTGTGTTTAGTACCTTGTGTCACTGTCAAACAGCTTCAGTTTGGTTTGCAATTTAACCATGGATCGTCTTACAATTGAACAACGCTTGCAAATTATTGAATTTTACTATCAAAATTCGTGCTCGGTTCGAAATGTTAACGCGAAACAATGGCGCAATTGCGAGGCGAGTTTGGTGAACAGTTAATTTCACGTTTCAGGCCGGTCAATTGGCCGCCTAGATCGTGCGATTTGACACCATTAGATTATTTTTGTGGGGGTATGTCAAGGCTAATGTCTATAGGGACAAGCCCGCTTCGATTGACGCACTGGAAGCCAACATCCATGCATTCATTCCTGAGATACCTTTTCTAAAAAAAAGTTCTCAACCTCTTAAAAAATCACCCGTTATTTGCTTCTACCCTTATTTTGGCTGTCGCGATAAAGCAGTCAACGTACTCATTTTAATATTGCTCCATCTTAAAACTTACAGGGAGACTCAGTGTCACTGCTTTTTCAACATCTAAAAAGGACACTAGGGTACTCCACTTAGATAGAGATGTCGCTTGTCTATCGTTTCGTAGATAGACAGATAAAGTGCCACTATGGCCTGGCACTCAGACAATGTGGAGTTTATTCTGCCTGCTGACATTGAAACCCCTAAATCTGAACGAGGGTTTAAATACGCGGTTTTTCAAAGTAGGCTCTGCTCTTTCGAAAGTTATGAGGAATGCTAAAATTAAAAATTAATAATAAAGACTCCTTACCACTGGTGGGGAAAAGCGATAAAGGAGATAATTCGATGATTAAAATCAAGATAATTAATGAATTGGTCGATTGCAATTGAATCTTGGCTAGAGGGCGTTTGTATCGAGTTGCTTGCTCCTTTATGTCGTACTGCTCCAGCATTTTTCTTGCTAAATTCACTAAGGTGCTTTCTTATGTTGAGTCGAAGAGTTTCAAATCATTTACGGAGCGCTGATAATATAAGCATCTGCCGAACCAGTTGAAGTTCGGCACAGAACAAACTTGGGTGGAATCGGCTAAGGTGATCTATGATAAGTGATGTCACGAATCACAAAAATTCGTCTGCGTAAACTGTGATCATCACAATTTTTTTGTGACAGCTCCCGATCAATCACCGTCAAAATCAGCTGGTCACGAATTTTCAAACTTTCTAGGAAGTTGGTGTTTTTGCCTACTCTTAGGATGACTTTCTGCATGCACGAATAAAAATCAGTGTTCTTACTTCACAAGCCCAAATAAAGCAACGGTTCGGAACAATATTTTTATGATCACCTTACGCAGACGAATTATTTTGCTTGATCACATTGACTGTCACAAAATGTGAAAATCACAGATCACCATAGCCGATTCCACCCCTGGTCATCGATAGCTTAATTCGTTAAAGTGGTACCCGTAAACTGAAGCAAGCAGAACCGTGTTCTGCCGACGAGCTGAAATCAATTATTCATTTGTGTTTATTTCTCGTTCGCGAGGGTTTTACAAGCCGTCTGAGAGTGACATTTGTCTTAAAAAACTTCTTCAAGTGCCGTTTGGATTTGGCAAAAAATTGTAGGTCCCCTTGTATGTGAACAGTTGAGAATTTGGCCCTGGTTCACCTTGAGTTGTTGCGCCACTCTACTTATTTCATTTTAAAACGTCCATTAGAAGTATGCATTTCATCCCCACCCTACGATCATTTTCCACCTTTAACCCATAGTTCGTCTAAAAATAACTCTAAACACAGCTGCTCTGCCGTGAAACATGCTAGATTTGCGAAAGCGGTTCCGTGAATGAAATAGCCATAGATTATACTTGACGTCCTCAATGAAGACACATTCTCCGGCAACGGTTTCACCTCACCTGCGCTCCCAAAATCCTTAAGGCTAACTCTCAGTTAGGGGCAATAGCAAACTAAAGATCTAAATCTAGTAAGACTCGACGCAAGGGAAAGATACCCTATTTGCCCATCACACCACACGGGACGTAATAAGTAGTACTCCTACAGTAATTGCCATTCTCCTCATCTCTCCCCTCCCCACCGTAACCCAGTGTTTTTCCCTTACAGGGCTGGATCGGTGTGGGCTTATACCGCTTCGGTTGCCCTCACCTCTCCACCTCCACGGGACCACCAACACATAATTCTCACTGGTACGGGTTTATACTGCTTCGGTTACCCCTACCTTTCCCCAAATTCTAACGCGAGTCGCCTGTCGTACGGGTTTACGCCGAAGACGGTTACCCTACATCAGTTTCTTGCGTGAGAATTCCCCCCTGCAGGAGTTCACACCGGATCGGTTACCCCTGCACCTTCCCATCCCCGAGGATAATCCTTAGCAGAGAAGCAACAGGTTCGGACTTATACCGAAATCGGTTGTCCCTGCCGGGCTTTCTCTCATATAGGAACTATCCCTCACCGACCCCCCCCACCTCCTCCTCGACCTCAAGCACCCCCGCCCCGCCTTCCCCCAATCTTCAACAAGGCAAATTCCCATTTGGAGTCCAACAGTTACGAGACCACCCTTCCTTCAGGGAGTCTCTCACTGGCCCCCCTCAACTCTGCTGACAGCGGTTCACAACGAAACGGTTACCCCCCAGTCTACATTACCCTCGGGTATGTCTCAACCAATTAAACCTTGATCGGTGACCTTCGGTACAGGTCTATACCTTCACTGGTCGCCTAGACCCCTCCCACCCAAACGGGTAATCATCATTTAGGTCCTCGGGCTGGTAACTTCGGTCCTACAAGTGGTATCACAATGGACCTCCTTTGGTCTAAGTGTGTCTTTGCCCAGCGGGGACAGCCACCCAATCTAACCTAACCTATACTTGACGTATATTAGAAAATATCAGCCCCATTGGATTTAGTTCATTACAGTTGTTGACGGCCAAAATCAACACAACCAGTTAACTCACTTTGCGGTATTTTGAGTTAAGTTGAAATTGGTCCTTTGAAAACGCATTGGAGCCAGAAAAACATGGTTTTCACCTCGGCGACAAGTTAATACTATTTCGGACGTACTTATAAATTGATCAAAATCTATCATAAACAAACATCGTCTAATACCATGTTTCCACCGAACACAAATCCGCTATTAATATACATCTTCAACTTATCTCATACAAATCTCGAGACTATCACACGAATTTTAATTTTCTCGGTAAGTAATTTAAAATAAATCTCTTCATAAGTCTCACCCTTTTCACAAACGTCTCTTGTGCCACCTTTAACCCTTTTGGCACACCTTGACAACAGTTTGAGACTCGTAAAAGAAAACTGAAACTGTCAACGTATGAATGATCTTCCCCAAATAAGTTTTCTATTAGGATTTTGGAAACGTAATACCATCGTCCCTGACTTTTGAGTGTCAAAATGACAGCGATACTCCAATTTGTCATATGTTTGCCCGGTGGAGACACTTCAAGATTTATTTTTAATCGTTTCGGGCTAATCCCAGTTTTATTTCCGGTGTACAATTGTTTGCCTAAACAATTTATAGAGATCGACTTAAATTTAAAACTATTCAGGTAAAAATTGAATTGCGTTTTTCAAAGATTCTACTAAGCAACGGTAGTAAAATTTTAATTTAGCAGAATTTTTTTACTGCCGCCTACTGACAATTTTTGTTTTTTTCTTTTTAACGCAACTATTTGTAAACATTGCGCGTAAATATAATGTACTAAAAATTGCAATTAAAACATAAAATAAATTAAATCATTTCCTAAAGAAATACATTTTATTATTATGTTGATAGTTATGTTTATAATTAGCAAATATATTATAATAAATAAAAATACTAATAAAAGAAAAACTTTAAATTACTTTTTGCCATTTAAACTCTTACAAGCTTGTTTTGTGACCAAAGAAGAACCTTGTCGCTCCTTTGTAAAGTTATGGGAAATATAAAAAATTAGTCCTAAAAAGGTTAAAGTCTCCCGCCCGATGAGTGCGTTTCGTGCTTCACGTAGAAGTATACAACTGAGAATTCAGTTAAAAACACACGTTCTTATGGAAAGTGACACTGACAGCCTGCGTTTAACCCTGTCAGTTGTATGCTCAAATTTGTCAGTTGTAACTCAACGTCAACTTTGAGTTGTCGGTTATATGCTCAACGTGACGGATGCAACGAATTTCCAGCTTGGCTCAGCCGAGATCCCTTTTTGCGGAGAATTTTCACACCAAGATGTCTCGTCTAGCGATTTTAAGTTGAGTAAACTTCCAGGACCGCTGTAAAAGTAGCTCTCATTGCATGGCCTATATATGTAGGTCATTCGTGGGATCTTCACAATGGTTTTAAGGCTTTTTATGACTTTGAATGTCACTTGCCACCGAACCAGGCTATCTTGCAGGGCCGCATGGTGATTTTAGGGCTTGACCCATATGGCACCGTACAGGTATGATATTGCAAACTGTTCTTATATCTATTTTTTCGAAAAATTGTGAAAAATTCGACGTAAGCACGCCAAAAATTCATTTGTTTGGCGATTTCAGCCATGACGTCTTACGCGCATATGCAAGTGGTCTTCACTTATTGTCACATGTGTAGGGCGAACAAAAAATTCACCTGGAATATCATACCTTTGTGTTCTTTTTCTTTATATCATGGCTTGACCAGCCGCTGGAAGTTTAAGCAAGGAACATTTGCCTTATTTTCCTACTTGCCTCAAATATGCCCAAAAGGCATGCACTCTAATCTAAGCTTTAGGGAACATTGAAATCGTGTGGTTAAGCCCTAGACTCTCAGGTCAAAGCTTCTTTGTGAATCCCGCCTAGCTCTCCTGTACTCCGTTTACCAAAATATGGGGCATAAGCATATTCAAAACATGTTTGTGTCCATGCTACATCGATTCCGATTCCTTTAATATAAACCCAAACCTCTTATTTGCGTGTTTGGCTGACGTCCTAATATGAGGATCCAACAGATGGCGCTGATTTTTACTTCCTCTTTGTTTTACTTCCTGCTCGAGTGCCTTCTATTCACGAGAAAGTGCTCCTATTGAAAATTTCTCAAGCGAACAAAAATTTTGTCAGACAAGAAAATATTTGTTACAGACACTGGAAGTCGTTTTTTTTCTAAGTCTCTTTCCCTTTTCATGTCCCGTCGATAATAAGAATAATTCAAAATGTATTCCTAATAAGAAAAGCGACTACCTTATCGACACGGACATCCCATTCGTAACTAGGAAGAATTAGATTTACTTTTCGGCATTCGCTTATGTCACACTTCCTTCATAGCAACAAACACACTCAAACACTGCCGGGCAAGTGCATTCACTTTACACACCGGCAACGCGGCAGGGCAACATTCTCTTTCACTTGCACCCACTTAAAATGAAAGTGATAAAGACCTCCAGCAAGCAAACTCAGCACACACACATTTACTCACATGTAGTGGGGTAAACCAAATCCCAAGGACTTTCGCTCGCCCTTTCACACAGCGAGTGTATACACGAGTCGATATGAGCCAAGCGCCATACACCCAATTTCGGTGTTTCACTTGACGATGGCTGCGGCTGGTATGGTAATGGCATCATCCTCATTGGAATAGTGTGTACACACAGCTCTACCGCGGCACACATAACCAAAGTAGTGTCTCTGCTCCAGTGCTCCGGTTGTTTCATTGCCTCCAATTTAGTTTTTCATCGTTTCATTGTCCTTCTATCCGTGTTTCTCTCGTTTAAATCAAAGTGCAACGAAAAGTCCTTCGAAAAAAAATAGTACTTTCTTTGCATGTTTTGTGGTTTTGTGAAAAAAGTGAAAATATCCTTGGAAATCGATATCGAAGCTTGGAAAGAAAAAACACATTTTCCACTTCAAGGAAAAACAAAATGAAAATTCTAATAAATTTCCCTAGTCCAGTGTTTGTTCCTTCTATCGGTGTGTCGTCGACGTCGACAGTGTGTGTGGCGCGAGCAAAATAATAGTTTATCGTTGTATTGTGTTTGCGGTGTGCGCGCGGTGCAACACAAACACCGCCACACATAAACCCTTAACACACATTCATATACAAAGAGCGCGCGGAACAAAAAACGCATACACACACCCCCCGGGGAAAATAGAGAAAACAAGAGGAAAATCTAAAACATACATCAGCGCCGATACACTATCGCCAAAGAAAAAAAGAAAAAGGAAATTTATAATTTCAACCCTCATCACGTCATCCGCTATTTTCCCGTTAGTAGTCTAGTTGTGTCGCGCGGGTAGTGCGGCAATCGTTAAAGTCTTCTCGAAATACCCGCAGCCATCACCACCGAGCACAGAGCTCTTGGAGTTGTTCTTCTTCTGCTGCTTTGGGTACCACCTTCGACATCATCATCATCACCATCCCCACGAACATCATCATCATCGTCACCATCATCAGCCATCCGGCTGCCGTCCTTCCTTCCTTGTTGTCGGTCACCGTCGCACCATACACAGTTGCGGGGGAGCGCAAGAGCACGCACCGCAATATCGTTCGTATCGCGGCGTGAGTGGTAGTAGTGTGCGCCGGGCGGTACGCGGGTGAGTGAGAGTGAGTTCTGCTACTGCTGCCGCTACTTGCCATTTTAGTACTGCTGAAGGGGTGGCAACCGTCGTAACACACCAGAGTTGGGTTCGCTTTAACCGGGGATACTACACAACCGTCTGCCATTTCTACCGTGTCGCCGTCGAGAAAGTGTGTGGAGACTCATTGCAAACAGGAAATGATGAATTTTTCGGCGTTTGGGGGTCCCTTCTCGGGCATCCATCAGTTTGCGGCGAAATTCGGACACGATGCACAAACGCCGGGCGCATTCAGCACACCGGGGGTCAATGGGAACGCCAACGACAATCATGCTGCCCAGCGCTACCAGACCAACGGCAATCACTTCAATCAGAATGCCCCCTCAGGTAAGTGCGGTGAAAGACTTACAGATCTCTTCTAGATCCATTTTACCCACCCACAAGGGGGGGATCATGTTAGTTTGTGATCCAGCATCGAGTGTGAATGTGATCCGGAACCATTCTTAAGTAGCTATATATGCACGGGACCGGCCGGGGGTGAGTTTGTCGTCGCCACAGTAACACAGGGGAGCGAAACTTTTCTCGCTTTTCGGTTTTTCAGTTTTCGGTTTCCCTCGCCTAATGGCGTTTTTATTGATTTTTTCCTACAGTCCTACAGTCGTTTCACCGGGATATCGCTAGTCTACTAATATAGTGCTTGTATTCCGTGTGTAGAGTACATGCATACATACATATGTGCCGGGGTATATGTATGGCCGGGGTACATATATGTTTTTGCTTCCAACCCTCTTTCTATTTTGTGGGGTAAAAACCACCACCATCCGCCACCATCAACGGCCGCCGGTTTTCACCCACCCCCATTCCAGTCATCAGCCGAGCCGTACCTACTACTCTGTACGATTTGGCACAATCATCTTCAATGTCAGTGTTGCCGCACTTTGGTTGGGGGTTTAGTATTTCCAACTAAAAAAAAACAATCGTCGTTTCTCGTCTCGAGAGGGGGTGGTCTTTAGCTTGAATCGCAGAAGACATTGACGATAAACAGCTGAGAACTGATTTCAATGGTCGCGTAGGTACCGATAGGATAGATCCGCTTAACGGAAAGCATTTTCCCAATGAATGAAAGTGATTGACAGAGGGTGATTGCTATAGGAATCTTATGGAAAACTTTACAAACTGACAATCCCATTTCTTGGAAAAGTCCGATTCAGTTTTTTGAACTTGGTTAGTGCGGGGAAAAAATTCAATACGCTAATATTTTTTATTAAAAAAAAATCTCTATTAAGAACTTCAACTTTCTTAGAACATTAAGTGACATCTATTATAAAATGATACTGACATGAAAATTGTTTATACTACTGTCAAGGGAGGTAATTTTTTTTGAAGCTATCTTGTGGCCCATATCCAACTCAGAGACAAGTGATGTTGTCTAGCTTTCACTTTTTTCATCTTTAATTTGTAAAATTTTTCAGAATTTGACAATTTACTATCAACCGTTGCTTATGTCAAATCGAAAAACAAAATTTTAGTCCTTATAAAACCCCAATTAAATTTTTTGAACGTTCGTTCTCTGCCGAAAAGGATCGTTGCTATATTGCCCTCCACTTTAAAAAGCTCCTACACAATTAATTTAAATCCTATTATTTCGTAGCTTTACCAGAAGAGGGAGCCAAATTCACAGTTTGAAAATATCCTCACGAAAATTTCATACGAAAAAAATTCTTTGGGTAGAATTGAGAGAAAGTGTCAAAGAATTGACAATTGACATTTAGGTGGCAGTTATAGCGCCTCATGAAATTGATACCTTCATTGACGATTGAAGGCTTGCTCCTGGCTGTGGATTTTGGAATATGTGAAGACCTATACATGTCAATGGCTGACTGCTGTTGTCAACCCATTTGTCAAACGAGTACGAAAATTATTTGCGTAGGAAAGATATTATTCTTTTATTGTGAAAGGAGAAACTATTTTATTCACAAATCAGTTTGATAACTCACACGGAACAACGCGAATTCGTTCATTGAAGTCAAGTTCGAGAAGTCAAACGATTGTCAACTTCGACATCTGTTTTGACAGCTGTAGGTCTTCAGTTCTTCATATATTCCAAATCTGACCATCAGATATCGCATTCTGACTTTTCCAATCGTCAATACAATTTTTTACTGTTCCCGTATTAAATTGGTTCCCGTACGTTCGTATGCGTTTCTCTCTCCGTAAAGCCGTCGTTAAACTCAACAAATCTGTTCGTTACGTCGAAGTAAGCAACTGCCAACTCAGTTAAATACACACGTTCTTATGGAAAGCGGCCTATAGAAAGCGTCACTTTCCTTAAAAAGGAGTGTATTTTACTCAGCCGTCAGTTGTGTACTTCGACGTAACGGGGGGGCTTATGAGTTTCCAAGATTGAGAGATTACTGGAAAAAGACAGTAAATCGCCTTGCCAATTGATGTCTTCACTAAATTTTTTCCAGTCCATTTCCCAACGTTGGAAAACGAAATCGGAAAGGCCTGAATCTGACAAACGGAAACGCTAGGTGAGAAATTTATGACAAGTCTCACATTTCTTATAAGCTGACGATTATCATTAAAACCTTCCCTAACGGCGACGACAAGCGTTAAGATAGAAAAGTCTTAATGAATGAAGTAGCTAACACCGTGGTTTGTATCCTGGGACAAGATAGTTTATTCCTCAATTTTTCGGTTTATATCGGGCGGGACTTAAGGCCTAACTGGATTAACCTAATGTCAAAATACAACGCAAATCCCACTGCCAAATACTAGCGGTAACCACGATAGACACCGAACCGCTTCGGAAATCGTATGGTTTTTCCTTATAAAATTTAGTATAATTTAAATTTGATTTGAATGTTTCCCACCAGTTGTCAAATCGCCATGTCGAACTTCACTTTAACTTAAACCCACAAGAATTAACGAAAAAGTAAGAAAATCCAGCAAACACAAGGATAACAGTGTTATATGAGCTTGCCGTGTATAAGCTTATAGAAATATTTAAAAGAGTATTTTAACTTCAAGCCAATGTCGAATGTTTTCTTTATGGGTTGTTTTCACCGCACATAAAACAAGTAAAGCAGAATTGTAGATTGTTGTAATTTTTCTCTTTTCAACATTGAATTTAATTTTGTATGGCTTTGCCACAGGGGCCGCTCCTCAATATGACCAAATATACGTTTGGTTAGCTTTTTAATTAGTAAAGCAGAAGCTAACACAGAAAGATTAAGTGCTAATCCTTAACTGTTTCCACCGGGAAAAAATATTTATTTGACGTATGCGTGCATGTTGAAAAATGAAGTTCGATTCAACTGAACAAACAGTTTTTAAGCTCTGAGTAGAATGGATGATGTTAATGTTGATACGTCCGACACTTTTGTTAATGCAGATGCCGCTTGGCTTATTGCGAACACAATAGAATTTCACTGTACGATTCATTATGATAATTCACCACCTCCACCAAACACACAATGATAATTCGTTACCAAAAACTTCGGTAACTGATTCTACGAAACAAAATAAAGCAAAGGTAAAATATATTGATCAGATTTCAGTCCATAAAGTTGAAAGTAGACCAACTTGATTAACATCAACATAATCATCCACCATTTTTTTTTTCAGTGTGCACAGCTCAGTGCATTTAACTTTTTTGATAGATGACTAACCACATCAGCATTAACCATTCTGTGCAATACAATAGACAGAGCGAGGTGAATCTCTTCGTGAAGAGACGAAAAATTACACCGCCTGGTGGAAACACCCTATGGGAGTCTTTTTATTGTGACAATTTAATGCAATTGATTCCTAGTTTAATGCAATTGATTCTTTTCAAATCACTTCGAAAATATCTAATATATCTGTCACAAGAATGGATCTTTCTCAATTTTTGTAGTGAGTGCTTGATATTTCAGATTTTGACCCCGATTGTCATTTGAAACGCTGAAACTCCAGTCGAAACAGTAAAATGGATTTCGAAATTGTTTCAATAAATTGTGAATTTATGTGCTGTGTAAATGTGCTATAATACCAAGAAGAAACATTTATTTAAGTCGCCCAAACTAACGGACTGATTAAATCACAATTTTGCATGTTAAGGTGGATGGTACTTGGCCTACACCTTTGTTTGGTCAGGGTTGTAGTCTCCGGTGTAAACAGGTCATCAATTTCTTCAGGAACTATAGTTTATCGAAAATTTGACAAGTAGGTACCGATCAATGTGTCAAAAACAGGAAATTACATTTTAGTTTGACAGTATGGGTTAGAGGAACCGACCTAAACATTTCCTATTTCATTTTTCATAGTCTGGATGTCAAAAATATTTACATTATATTTGATTTTTTTTTGCTTTGGATTTATTAAACTATTCGGGAAAGATTCCCAATAAATGTAAAGTGTCAATCCGTTTCTGACACATACATTTTAAATGAGTCTTGAGATAAGTTTTTTATAGCTGACATGTTTAAGTTACTAACACCAGATATACCTAATCGCATTTTAAATAAGGATCTTATCATCGGTATACATTTTTGTGATAAATTAGATTTTGAAATATGATTTTATTGTGGGTACCGTGCTTCCAGAGTCACCTACTTGGGACCAGTTTTTCAGAGCAAGATCTTCCGATTTTCGTAGTTCAACTGAGGTTAACCCCAAAAACGAGCTTACAAGTCAATTTCAATGCGGTGTTAACCTCGGCTTAGCTCGCTGAATTTGGTTAACTAAGCCCGGAATAATCCTGCCATCGTCACCTGAAAAAAAAGACTTGTCCTTTTTAACGGTCCCCACCCTCGCGAGGGTTTGACAAGCCCTCCGAGAGTATCAATTGTCTTGAAAAACTTCTCAATGTGCCGTTCGGATTCGGCAAAAAATTGTAGGTCCCCTTGTATGTGAAGATATCAACACACACACAGCATACATTGTTGAGAAGTTGGCCCTGGTTCACCTCGAGCTGTTGCGCCTCTCTATTTATTTTATTTTTAAGCCCGGAATAAACTTCGGACAATAGTTTTAACTTTTTCATGAGAAATCATAGCTGGTTCGCATGTTTCTGTGACAAGTTACGTCACTAAAGTGTGGAAAACAACTCGAAGTTCTTTGTGTGTTTTCTTTATTAGGGTCTAATCATAGCTATCATCGGATAGCGTCATTGGAACCAATCAGTGGAACAATGTCTTTGGTTTACTGACAAGTCATTCATAGCAATCATTGAAAATTTCTTTCAGTGCCAACAAACACCTACAGGCGTTTGAGGTTAGAGTTGACTAGTGAAAGGAAAACTGACAGATAAGAATAGAATGCTTTTCAGTGGAACGATTTTGTCGCAAAAACACAAATCAAAATCAGCTGCTCCTTTAGATCGATTTCTGTCAGTGAAATAGTAAAAGCGAGTTAGCATAAAAGTTTTAACGCAATTTATGTATTTTTGTTACGGGAAAAATTCTGCAACTCATAAACTCAACAGCCAACATTGTTTGCTCGAACGTCTAAAAACATGAAAACAAATTTTTCAATGATAGCTATGATTAGACTCTAAAAAGTGACAGCTGGACAAAATAATGACTTGAAGAGTTGAAGACTTCGACTTTATTGACATAATTAGCCCTTCATTAGAAAATTACTCTCTGTGTTTACTTGTGATATCTCCGTTTAAATTTTTAAATCCAGAATTAATAGATCTTGGTTTAACCCGGGGTTAACTCTGCACTGAGAAACTGATTCTTACAAAATTATTTTGATACATTTCTTCACGGTATTGCGTTAAGTTTAAAAAAAAAATTACCAATAAAAATCAACCCCACGCTATCTGTGAGGAGCGAGAACGGCGTTCACATTTGCCTGTGTGCGAGAGAACTGACGCTTTAAAGCCTCTGGATTGCAGTCGATCTGTCAGACCAATTTCGCATAATGTTTTTTTAACGTCAATATTCACAAATATTGGAAACTGGATCTTTGAATACAAATAGCATAAAATCAAAGTAGGTAATAATAGTTTTGCCGGTTGGTAGTCCAGGAGCGGCCGAGTCATTCTGGACTCTCCTGCAACTGTTTTCGGTACTTATTTCACAGTCCCTCTTCTGAAAAGAAAAAAATATGCTTCAGAGGTTTACCTGCAGGTATCGCATGTCAAAACAGAGAAAGTCACGGACATTTCAATTAACAGACTTGTGAATTCTCTGGGCTCAAGACTTATAGGCACATCGGAAGGGAGGAGTTACGAATGTTAATTTATATTTTAATATGTAGTCAGTTCTTTCATTTGTGTTGATACTTTGGGCAGAATGTTTGGGTAAACTTAACCACTTGCCGACTTAATGCGTTATTGGACAACTTTTGTATAAAGTTTACTTGAGATATAGTTTTTCTAATAACTTTTCTTCATACAAACCGGATTCATTGTTTTGCGGAACAATTTAACTCTAACGCCACCGACAGAATGTCTGGTGGAATTCAAGCTGTATCCCAAGGAATGACAACGACAAGAGCAGGTGCCAAGCTCTACGTTGCCAAGTGAGCCTTTTTTTGCAGGGGAAATGAAGACACACACAATTCAATCATTCGCCATTTAAGTTCATTAACCAAAGTGCCGGCAAAATCGAACCCTTAACTACAAGTTTAAACGAAAAGTCCAAATGTACGCGTTAATTGCAAACATACCTTCGTATTTAAAGTCTGTTTCTATATTCAAGCTTTTGTTCTGTTACCCTTTTATACAATTTTACTTCCATGTTCACATTATCCACTCTCCCACAATAGAAAGGTTAAAAGAAACGTAAACAAATCGACCGGGCAAAAACTAAGGGATGGAGTTTTGACTATTGTACAAAATTGCTTACCCCTCATTATATAGATACGATGCAGTGCATTTAATCCACCCCTAATAGATGCCTAGATGAATATGTGTACACTGGAGATAGGCATTATACACATTTTAGATAAATCGATGTATGTACGCTTATTTATGTACATATGAAGAGGGCGATAATGTCATTGAATTGACCAACTTGGTGTCAATTAACTTTTGTATATTATGTACACTAAAGTGTTTTTTTTTTTCGAGCAAGGGGTGTATGCCTATATGGATACTGGAAAGATTTATCCCGTGGATAACATTCTAAGATGATTTTAAGAAATCACTCAGTATTCGGCTTTATTTTTGTATCCATAACGAGCGAAATTGAGTTTCAAGAAAGCAGCAGCCGGAAACCCTACCTTAATCTCTGAGTGTTGCTTGCTTTAAGCAAATGATTTAGTTAACCGTTTAGCACAGAACATAAAATTCCTTAGAACTCGTTCGAAAGCAGAGAGTTGTAATATATACAATTTTAAATCGTACTCGAATCTGAATCTTTTTTCATGTCAAACGTGATTAACTCTTTAACTAAACCTCTTATACAGGGTTCACAAATGAAACTAAAGGTTTTGTCAGTTGGTCTACCGTACTGACAATCCTGCCAGCATTAGGCTTGAAGTCCAATTCCAATATTAAACACATATTTAAGCCCAATATCATATTCAAATATCATAACGTACCTCAGGGCTCTGTTTTTTGTCCTTCACTTTTTTGAATTTCATTTGCGATGTTTTGCCTGCCAGTTTTTATTGAATACGTTTCCTCGATAGACATTTTTCATATAAATTTTCTATTGCTGAAACAAATAATATATTCGGCCTAAGGCCGGCCGAACATCGAATATTCGGTCATAAGCCCGGAGAATTTTTAAAGTTCGGAGAAATCTTAAAGCTCTAAAAGAAGTATAAGCATAGCTCGATTGATAATTTCGCGATGTTTCTGCTGTTTTCTGCTGCCATTTTAAGTTATTCGGTATTCGTTATTCGGTCGAATAGTAACCGAATGTTCGGTATTCGGCCGAATACCAATTATGTAGTGACCGACGATTCGTTTAAGCTCTAATATTTCAATTAGAACTCATTCCTTAAGTTCGTTAGAGCACTTCGGAGGTCGTAAGGGAGTTCGAACATAAGAGGTTATGTTCGGAACTCCCTTTGCATTGTCCCTGCATTTTCATGCTGCACTGTCCAGGACCCACTGGCGACAGTTGCTAAGAGTTATGAAATCAATCAAAACCGCTTGTAGAAATCGTCGAGATTACTCGCAAATAGGGATAACTCCAAATCGGCCTACAGTTTATTCAGATCAGGTTTATTTTAAAACTTGCATTTACAAGCTACAACAAAGGTTTTGATTGATTGGGCGGATTCATAAGGCGTTTCAGTGGTTTTATTTCTTTCTTATGGTTTAAAAAGAATGTTGCCAATAAATACCTATGTTTGACACAAACAAGAGAAAAGCATTCGAGACGAAAGACGGTCGGGTTAGAACCACAGCACACGAGAAAATTTCCACTGACAGGAAACTTTCTTTTTGCTTTAGGACATGACTTCTGCGATACGAAATAGCTAAAAATCTTACACTGCGCTTGGATCAAAAACAACCAACATGGAAAAAGTACTTCGACAACTAAGGTCCGGTTTTTTAGTGCGAGATCATCCGATTTTCCGAGTTGAACTGGGGTTAACCCCAGAAATGAGATTTTCACAGGACTTAGATCTGGGGTTAATCTCCGATTAACTCGCCAAATTTTGGTGAGTTAATCTCGGATAATCTTGTATGTGAAGAAATCAACGCACACAGCATACATTGTTGAGAAGTTTGCTCTGGTTCACCTCGAGCTGTTGCGCTACTCTATTTAATTATTTTATTTTAATCTCGGATCAACTCTGGGACACAGTATGAACATCTTTGAATGTTTTTTCTGCTTGCAATGGCAACTGCTTTGCGTGTTTCTGCGAAAAATGACATCTGAGAATAACTCAAACTTCTTTTCCTGTGTTTTTTTCTATGTGAAGTAAGAGTTGGGAGGGTCAATAATTTCGAGACTCGAAGATTTTGACAACTTTGTTGACGGAGATAAATCTGCACTGAAAAACTGCTCACTGTGTTAACTCCAGATTCGTTTCGTTATGGGATTAACAGATCTTGATTTAAGCTGGGCTTGACTCATCACTGAAAAACCGGCCCTAAGAGGTGTTCATGTTCACGTCTCTGTTTTCGCTAAAATTATGGTTTTCAGAGGGCAAAATTGTTATCATAAGCGAAGAATCTCTGCGACACTCGCCTGGGGATCGATCGCGCCTGTGGTTTTTGAGTTGGCGGCGAAGAATCGGAAAAGGTGGAAGGACCACTTAGCCGAACTCATTCCACGACTTTTTGAAAGGTTAAGTCGTTAAAGAAAATTATGATAATGGCCCACGTGTGCCGGGGGAAATTAAACCGCGTGTGTCCAGGATTGATACTGAGTTGTCCTGTAGAATCGGTCAAGCTGGAGCAATAGTAAAGGAACTGCGGCGGCCGGTCATCATCAAAGCTGAGCTTGGAGTGAAAGAATGTGAAAGAAAGTGATGGAAGGACCATTCAGCCACCCTCGCTCCGCGACCCTTTTAAAGGATAAGCGGCATTCGAAAATGATGATGATGATGTGTCCAGGAATTTAGGGAAATGCTTTTTCAAGTATGCCTAGTTAGAGGTTCTAAACTATACATCATTTACGGTTTCACTTGTGTGAATTTCTGTTCTAATACTCCTTCCTGCGGCATTTAGCTTAGAACTGACTTACAGACATCTTTGGGTCGGCTTTTCACTACTTAACCCCTGTCTAGTTCCCAGTTCAAACTTGATTTAACCATTTTAAGGGTTTTCAAGTATTTTTTAATTTCTGTACTAGCTTAAGATAATTTGACAATTCGAACCTAAGTTTCTGTACTTTTGAACAGGGCATGAGTACAGGGAGTCGTTATAGAAAGGTTAGACTTTATCCCTGCTGTAGAAACCCTCCACTGGATTAAAGCCCTTCGAATAAGAAATAGAAAAAAACACTTCATGGCTCGCGGTCTGACTTGAATAGTAAGCCCGGCATTAAAAACCTGCGCCTTAGTGAAGTAGTAGGGTTTTTCATTAAGGCTCATTCACTACCAGCAAACTTGCGAACTTCGATGAATTGAACTTTACAGGCGTTGCGTTGACAGAAGTAAAATGTAAAAGGGAGATCTTTGTAAGTTTTCTAACATGGTCAGTTTTAAACTCCAAATCCACGTAGTTTTCCACTCAAGTTAAAGAGCCATACTGTGTACGGATTCAAACCCATGAGGCTGTTTCCGGTTGATCAGTGGCTTAAGGCCTAACCATAATAGACTTAAATGGGCTTAAGTCGGCTTTCCGAATTGTCCCATTACACGCAATTCGTATGCCACGACCATAATAGCAGTTTGCTCGGTTTCGTTAGGTCTTTGTTGACTTTTGCTCTCTTAAGTTTAGTGCCACTCAAGTGAGAGGTTCACTGCACGGAAATTTGACAGCTGGCTAGATACACACAAGTTTCATTGGCGATTGAAGGTGGAGAAAAGAGGAATATGTAAAGACCTGCAACAACGTCAGATTTCAAAAAAATTCTCAAATTTATCATCCGGCTTTGATTTACTTGTCAACTGGAAAAAAATAAACCAAAACCGATCAATAAAACTAAGGCGGGAAAAAACTTTTGTCAGTCAACGAACAGTCAAAATTTTCACTTTGACGTTGTTGCAGATCTCTACATATTCCTCTAGTATCCACCAGGTATCACATTTGGACTTTTCCAATCGTCAATTGGCGATTGAAGGCAACCCCCCGGTGAAGAATAGAAGAATATGTAGAGACCTGAAACAACGTCAGCTTTCAAAAAATCGCCCGAATTCATCAACTGGCTTTAATTTACTTGTCAACTGGCGAAAAAATAAACAAAAACTGAACAATCAAGACCAATCAAACTAAGGCGGGAAACAACATTGAAGTTTTTATCAGTCAACAAACAGTCAAAGTTGCAGTTTGACGATATTGCAGGTCTCTACATGTTCCCCTACACTTTTCCATTCGTCAATACGATCTCAGAAACGTTTGCTGAGGTCTATTATGGGCACCGTAAGCATTTGACAGAACTTGAGTGGGATTTTCGATGTATTTTGACATTAGGTTAATCCCACTTAAGTGTACTATGGTTGGGGCTTTAAGTGGGCTTCATCTATTGTCAAAATACAACGCAAGTCTCAGTTAAGTTCTGCCAAATGCTCGCGGTGTCCATAATAGACTTAAGTAAACGATTCGAAAATCGCATAAGATTTGTGTGTTTCTCACCAGCTGTCGAATTTTCGCGTCGAACCTCTCACTGGATTGAGACTGGAATACGGAATACGGAATACGACTGGTGGAATACGGAAACAAATTGTCCATTTCTCGTACAGTTGAACGGAATCGTGCTCATGTAAGTGTTTTTTTGAACTCCGAATTTGTTTGGTGTCGACACCGAACTCCGAATTTCGCCACCGACGGTGTAGGCTGGGTGTAGCTTTGATTGTTTATTTAAAGTGACGTTTCGACTTAATTTTCATTCGTGATTTTTCACAATGCGACTGAAATTGTATAAAATCGATAAAAACTTATTAAATATCTCAAATTTAAAGCTATTAAAATTAATTTTAAGTAAAAAGTACAAAAAACCGATGTCAACAAAATAACACTACCAAATGAAAAAAAGTAAGCAAAATAAAGTTAAAGCAATTGCGACTTCACTTCCAGACATTTAACGTGATGACTGCACCGGTGCAGCATTTGTCGTTCTGGACACAATGAAACCGAGTGTACACCACGCTGGATTTGTCGCGAACAC
Organism: Neoascia interrupta; assembly: GCA_947623515.1. Classification (NCBI taxonomy): domain Eukaryota; kingdom Metazoa; phylum Arthropoda; class Insecta; order Diptera; family Syrphidae; genus Neoascia; species Neoascia interrupta. Next base: position 111,959,437 of record OX392464.1, read on the forward strand.
TGAGTATTATTTGACAGATCGGTGTGACAGTTCGGTGCTCAAAAGAATACGCCATAAGTTTGTAACGCATAAATTCTCTTCGATCTGTAGAAAAGCTGACATTATGCGGACCTTCTCCCCAAGAGTAAAGGAGCGTCATCACTTTTCGTGATCAAACATTCGTGATAATGTGATCATTCCGTATCCTATCCGAAGCTCTCAGCCATTGCTACTGTTTTTAGATGTGTGAGCTTTAAAAAGTCGATACGTTTCCCCTTCAGTAAAGCGCCAACACCCAAACCCTCAGTCTATCTGGGTGCACAAAATGACCCTTCCGGCCCTATATTTGGGGACAGATAAGATAAAAACGCTATGCTCAAAAGATGTCAATGGCAACTAACCATTTATTGGCTAATCCTTCAGAGCTTTTAAGCCAATTAAGTAGGATGTGGATCAATTCAATTTCAGCTTAAAAAGCTACTGATACTTTGGGCTGGCCCATTTTAAACCACTTGCGCAAATAATACTTCTTCAGACTTTATGCGACCTTATAAGAAAGGATCCCAGTTATACAACAAGATTCCATTAAATTCTTTTCCAAAACGTAGAAACCTGGGACACGACAACAGAAAAACTTGAGGCAAATAACCGGTTCTATTGTCTATACCAAAATCGCAACAGATTAGGTCGAATAATTTAAATACCTTAAAGCATAAAAGTTTTATTTGTTTCGCTGAGTGGTCCATCTTTTTTACGACAGAAACATGTTTTTATTGTTACTCAGCAGCTATCTTAGTTTTTGCACATTTTGCATGTCATCGGCGTATGTAAATTCAGGCTTTTGGTAAAACTGTGCCTCTGGTGTTGTGGCCTGAGGGTTTTTTCTCAATTTATAGAGCGTTTCTGGGTGGAATCCTTTTTTGGCACTAAATTTTTCAGTACGATTGTTTCCGATCTTGCAAGAGCAATGCACAACTTCAATCGTGACTCACCAGAGCACGTCTGGTCTTGTAGCTTAAGAGTTTTCTGACAAAATTCTATCCCGACACCAAAAGTGGACGAGTAAATTTGAAGTCTGATTTTTACGCAATTTTCTGAGGGTGAAGCTATGTTCTTCCCAACTTGATCTATCAGGGACCATCCTATATCGTGCTACCACTGCTGTGCCTCTGGTGTTGGCAGGTGACTTTGAGGCTTGAGATTTTTCTGCGCCTTTTTAAGTTGATGGTGCATCTCGTCGAGAAAATAGTTTTGTGACACCAAAGTGATCGGCGGTGTTGTTCTTAATTTAATTAGAGCGGCGAAAATTTTTCATTGTCATGCGGCATGTTAGGCTGGATCTTTTAGGCTGGATATGAGGAAGAGAATTGATGGGAAATATAGAGAAGGCAAAGATATCGACTTAAAATCAAGGAGTATTTAGAGAACCGATTCAATCAGCCTTAACTCAATCAGGCTGTTAACACGTCCTGCAAGCTACAACTGTCTTAAAATGTAGAGCGTGCCCGTCAAAATGAAAGTGGCGCACAAAACCTAACGAAAAGTTACCTAAAGTCGGTAAAAAAAATCTTTCGCTGGGTTTTTAGACATCAGGCCCTGAAAGGTACTCGCTATGAAATAATCAGTTACTTACTCCAGCTGAGTGGAAGAGGTATCGAGTTCAATAGTTGGAATGCAGTCGCTTCCTTGCTTTTCTCTTGCATCTTAAAACTTTTGTTCAATGGCTACAAACCAGAGAAAATTTTCTCTCCATTCTCTTATCAACTGTCATAGGTAGACTCTGAAAACCTTCTACAAAGTTTGCGCCAGCCGTGATTCGTCAAGTTCAGCAAGTTTGTTAGATTAGTACCCTTTTTCCATTCTTGGTTCCATCCAGGCAGTTGGACTTTTTGATCATCTTATCCAGGTTGAATGACTTATGCTGTTTGTTAGAAAAGATTTGGTCGTTTTCCGCTGTTATGAAATTTTTGAACTAAGCTCTAATCATAAGAAGATGAGTATTCCATGAGGGATCTGTTGCTTGTCTTCTTTCTAATACTGTTTTTTTGACCGAAACAACTAGTCAAACTAAGGACTTTGGTACCCAATGTCTACTACCTTAAGCTCATGGTTCCCTGAGGAGATCGCTAGAGAAGCTCTTTCAATTTAACATCAGCCTTATTTTATTTAACCTCATTTCTAGCGAATTTAAGAACACAAAGGCATCTATGCAGTTGGGTGAAAAGGACTTGAACTAGACCTATAGTTTGAGCCCCACGTTGGGCACCATTTAATTAATGATTCAAGATTCAAGGAACCGTAAAAGAGCCTTTGTGTGAAAGGAGCGTTGCAAAAATTAAACCCAATTGGTTACGCGAAACCACAAAATTTTTCGCGCCAGGCTTCTAGTAAATCGCTTCTAAATCGAATCAAGTAGCAGACACACATTTTGGAATTTAGGTTGATCAGTTTGGGTATTGTATAGAAAAATTATTAACTTTATAGAAGGAGAAAATACCGTAATGTGTATATCAGAAGGACATGTGAATGCTTCCTTAAAAGCAGCTGCTTTCCTTGCATAAATTCCCATTGCCACTAAACAAGTGCTCATAGACATGGTTTGATTTCGCCCATGTACCGCCTTAGGATTCTTTGAGCCCAGTCCCTTCGCAATCGCACTGACATCTGTTGCCAAGGAGCTCTTATCTATCGTACAAGCAAAAATACTTTTTGCCTCTCAAAATAAATTATTTGTAGCCATTTTGGTTGATTACATAAGCAGCAGCAATTAGCTTTATTGATAAGTAAGTCAAAAAAAAAGTTAGACGCAAAAAGATAATTAATTATTGATGAACCCAACATCAAGGAATCGGAATTGGAAAATAAAATTGAAGGGATGTGTTAACGTTATGGTAGATAGGTCCACCTACTACAATGAAGGTCAGTTTTCAGCGCGTGGATTAAAGGATTTTAAAAAGGTTTACAACTAACAACATTGACTTTTGATACACAAGTCGATAGATAATATCATATGATTCCCAGAAACTGGCGCCCAACGTAATGAAATGGGTAATTTTTATTTTTAATTCCCTGTATAGGATTGGTCCTTAATTTTTTTTTGGCTTTTAAGAAAAGCCTTATTTTTTCCAAATATCCTTTGATTTTTATTTTCATTTATTTCATTTCATGCAGCACTGGTCCATGTTGGCTGCACATCAAATGTAGGCATTACACTAGAAGCTTCGCACTTTAATCGAAGTTCCTTTGGTAAGAATAAAAATTTTATTTTCTTAAAACATATCGACTATCGACTCTGTTTTCTTTGTGAAAAGTATTGAAAGGACGTAAAAGGTTCTAAAAAGGAGCTTGATAAATTTTTTCGATGACCTTTGCATGAGGAAATTACTTTGAAGTGTTTATGTTACATGCGGGTATTTTAATTGTCTAGAAAATTTTAAATTTTCCAACCCTTACCCGATGAGGTCGAAATGATCCGCTCGCATAGAAGCAGCCTTTAAAGTAGACAACAAACTTTAGAAAAGGCCTGTAGGGCATCCTTATTTCTTCCATTTATTTTGAATTATCATGAAAAGCAGATTATTAAGCCTGAGGACCTTTTCAATAACCCATGATCTCTAAGTCTCGCTGGTGTGACTGTGTGCCGTAAACTACTACATCGAGGTTTGGTTTGCACATTTTTGTCTTCAGCTCGTTTTGTAAGCTTAACAGAATCCGTGACAATGGAAAGCAGGATGCGAGATCTCATTCGCTTGGCTATAAGCATTTCCTGTCAACATTTTTGTTCTCGCTCCGTTCAAACGCTCCGTTTATGACAAGGCCTCGTTTTGCCCGAATTCCAATTGACAGGATCGAATTTCTTGCTTAATGAGCTCGCCACGCAGTCTTTGAGACCGATCTTTCATCCAGCTTTTATAATGGGCTCTTATTATATAACCCCGAGGACTTCAACGGGGGACAAAGTCCGACAATGACAAGAACTTTTACCGGCCAGTACCAACTTATTGCCGTAATGAGCTTCCCAGGCCGCCATTGAGACCCATCGTTCTCTCTGTCTTCTTCTCCTAACATTTGCTGGCTCCCAGCTTTGAAGCCTTGCCTGTTAGATACACTTTCAGCATCTTTTTACTAAGATGTCAGCAGGAGAACAATGCTAATAATGACTATGCCTCGTTTCGTTCAGGTCCAATTTACGGAATCAACATGTTTTATAAACGAGCTTACCACGCAATTATCGTAGCTGACTCTCTTTTTACTTAATTTTCATAAATGATGTTGAAGATGATGATGAAGAAGAGAGCCGTCTGGGTTCTTCAGTTAAAAATTCTCATCTTCTTCATTTCCAAATATGTCTGATGTTGATTAACTACGACTATGACAAGAGTCGGTCCAACTTGTTTTCTCAACGAGTATTCATCACAGCAGTCAGACCGATCTTACATCTTCGTAGATTCTCTTGATTGATCTTGGCTCCCTCTTCATCCACATATCCCCAGTATTTCTTATACTAGAATGTCAGCGGCGATCGATTAATAGTGTGAAGAGGTCTCGTCTCTTCCAGATTCCCTTAAACAGGATCAGGTTGGTTTCGCACAGAGTTTGCCACGAAGTTGGAGTTAGATTGCTTCAACTGATTTGAGGTTCTATTCACTATATTCTTAGCATTTCGACCAGTCGTAATTCCCATAATTCTGGCTGACTGGATTAGAAGTAAGTCCACATTTCAAGCTCCTTCGTTGTGGTATCTCACCGAGCACGACACGCAAACAGTCACCGAGATCGACCTTTCATCTGCCTTGATCTCCGCTGTCTCCACTACTGGCTTGAAGTTGAAGTTACATTTTGACGATCTTAATAATGATAAGACGAAAGCAAAGGTACTTGCTGGTCCTTCTAAACGAAGGCTTTTTCTGAGAGTATATAGATCGATGACAACTCCCTTTCATTGTCGTCAGTTTTCCATTCTCCCTTTGTCGTCAGTGCCTCCACCAAAAGCGATTGTTAGTCAGCTACATTCCTGGATCACCCTTCAAGACGGGTTTCTGGTTCTGGATTTTGGAAGTCGATTCTGTATAGTTCAACAATTCTCAGACTCTTTGATGTATAAAGACTTTGGCTATGGACCGATCAATGCAGTTAATTGAGTCCTCTTTCAAAGCAAATGCAGAACTTCGAGTTCAAGAACTGCGATCTCCAAATTGGTTTTACGAAAAAAATCAACAATGAAATATATTCCATAAATTTGGACAAGCTCTAAAGCTACTTCAAGGACCATGCGCAGTAGCCTGAAAAACTGAGCTTAATGTCTCAATCTTCATCTTTCTATTGCCACAAATTTTAAGAAAGCCCTAGGGACCTGTAATCAAAGGAGATTCAAGGCTGTATCAGTCAGCCTCAGTAAAAATAACCTTCGTATCCTTACATAATTCCTAGCGCGGCAGAGTAAACGCAATAAAAACTTTATGAAAATTGGTGTATTGGAGAAACAATCAATCAATCAATCACTTTTTGTTGTCGCCTTCCCTTAAAAAGAGTCGCCGAGCTAGGGCGGCTACGTGGTTCTGCCTGATCGCTCCCGATCCTCCGCCACCAAAGGTAATGGAGCAACCTTTCTGCAAATTTGGCGCCGGTTAATAAGATTGCGGAACACATTCTGCAATTCTGTGGGGCTCCGAACCACAAAAGGATAAATATTTCTTGGTAAATACCAAATACTAGATACAGGGGTACCCATCTTAGACCCGCTTCTCATTTACAGATTCTTACGTGAATAATAAATAAGTAGAGTGGCGCAACAGCTCGAGGTGAACCAGGGCCAACTTCTCAACAATGTATGCTGGTGTGTTAATTTCTTCACATACAAGGGGACCTACAATTTTTCGCCGAATCCGAACGGCACTTTGAGAAGTTTTTTCAAGACAAATGATACTCTCGGAGGGCTTGTCAGACCCTCGTGGAGGTGGGGACCGTGAAAAAGAACAAGTCTTTTTTTTCAGGTGACGATGGCAGGATTCGAACGCACACATACTAACCACTACGCCACGGCACCCCACGTGATTCTTACGTGAAACTGGATCAAAAAAATTTCTCTAGGAGAAGCTCTCTCAGTCTGGGCCAAAGATCAGCATATACCCTCGATATTGTTTTGTAATGAGTTAATCCTCTCCAAGGCTTAGTAGGTGGCACAATAGACCACCAGGTTACAGTACAAAAACTAAAACCAATCGCATCTGAAAAACTAAAGTTTGTGGAAGATGATTGAGAAAGATCGATGGCTCACTTAAAAAGCTTTCCTCTGTGATCCCCTGTGATTCCAGAGCGAGCTTGAAATACGCTCTCATGTTTGGTGTTTAAAATCGAAGTCGAGCCAAAGAACTTTAATCGGAAGCTTTTATTTAACATACGCGCTATGTAGCCCGTAAACGTTGAGCTTCTAATCTTTATAAAAGATCACCGGGTTTGAATAATCTTTCATGACAAAATAAAACTCTCTAATGGAGTGTTTGTGAGCTTTTCGATTGAATAAGCCGCTTAGCAATCGGACTCTCGAAACTTGTGCACAATAGTCCGCATGAGTCTTACTGTTTTCTCTCAAAAATTTTCTAAAAGGGCTTGACAGTTCTTTGTGATGTCAGAAAGCCATGAAGGAAATGCTTAAAGCCCGAAAACTTCCTTACGGTAGCGCTGTTATTACTTTCTTAAAAAAAAAAACCTGAAATGGCTTGCTTCATTTTTCGTCGTGATAAAACTTTGAAAACTATTCGAATCTCCGATCTCATGCGGCACAAATCAACATACTAATTCTTCTCAACGCCTCAAATGACTTTGCGGATTCGGAAGAGCATGTGTTTAGAAGCCCTTTTGATAAATCCTGATCTCGGGGGTTTCCAGTTCGTCGTGATAGCGAAAACTAACTTACCGGCACTTGCAGCTCAAAAGAAAAATCGCCTGACCTCTGAAAATCTTGAGGGGACCTACAATTTTTCTTACCAACCGATTCCGAACGTCGAATTGAGGGGTCTCTGATGAGAAATAATACTCCAGGAGGTGTTGTCAGACCCTCGTGAATGTGGGACCACCAAAACACTTTTTTTTTTTGCTGCGGTGGGGATTCGAACCCGGAACCTCTTGCACAGTAGTCTGTACACTTAGCCATTGGACCACGGCGCCCAGTAAAATTGTGTAAAATTGGAATGCAGTCTGCGAATACACTTCTGTACCATTCTTATATTGTCGAAGCCTCAAATTTTTTGCTGGTTTCCAATGGTGCTTATTAAGGATATCTGCGACAAATATTACTCTGCTCAGAACACTTAAGACTAAAACAAAAAACTAACTAGCACTTGCACCCCAGAAGAGCCATCTCCTGACCTCTCTTAGAATCATGCAAACTGTGTGAGATTCAGGTGTTTGTACACGCATGAATTAGACCTACAATTTTTTGCCGATTCTCAACGGTAGCACCATCCTACACTTAGGGTTTCGTAAGCAATGCTGAGCTAAAAAAAATGCCTCGGCTAAACGGATAAAAGAGCGCGCGAATTGAGAGGTCGCCGAGTCGAATACCGTAAAAAAAACTTTTTCTTTTTTAAAGCAAGGAAGCATCACTAAGGGCCAGTTTTACAGTGCGAGATCATCCAAGTTTTCGAGTTAAACTGAGATAAACCCCAAAAATGAATTTTTCAGTTGATCAGGGATTAATCTCGGCTTAACTCGTCAAATTTGGTGAGTAAATCTCGGAATTACTCTGGTGAAGTCGGGACACCGTGACAATTTTTTTTTTAAAGCAAGAGATTGTTCACGCTTCCGGGTTAAATTGAGATTTACCCCAAAAATGAATTTTCAGTAAATATTGATCAGGGATTAATCTCGGCTTAACTCGCCGAATTTGGGGAGTTAATCTCGAATTAACTCTGGTGAAAAGTTCATATACTTTTTTGAATGTTTTTTCTGTATGAAATGGCAGTGGCTTTGCGTGTTTCTGTGCAAAATGACATCTGAAAATGACTCGAACTTCTTCTTCTGTGTTTTTCTATGTGAAGTGAGAGCCGGGAGAGTCAATAACTTCGAGAGTATAAGATTTTGACAACTTTACAGACGGAATTAACTTACTTAAGGTGGCGCTACAGTCCGGGTTGGACCTGGGCCTCAGCCAACAAGCTTGGCCAGCCAGCTCTGTCTCTAGCTAGCCGTCTCCAGTTTCGCACGCGAAGTTGGCTGAGGTCCCCTTCCACTTGCGTGCGCCACCTGCTCCTCTACCGCCCCGTCTCTGCGGTGTGGATTCGAAGATTTTCCGGGCCGGGGCGTTGGTGTCCATCCGCTCTAGATGACCCAGCCATCGTAGACGTTGTGTTTTGACTCTTTTGGCTAGGTCGGTATCGCTGTCAAGCCCGTACAGTTCGATGTTAAATCTCCTCCTCCACTCTCCGTCTATGCAGACGGGCCCGTAAATCGTCCGAAGAATTTTCCTCTCGAAGCAGCCTAAAGTGTTTTCATCCACCTTTGACAGGGTCCATGCTTCTGCACCGTAAAGCAGGACTGGGATGATGGGGGTCTTATACATGGACACTTTAAATGCTCGAGCGAGGGCTTTGCTACTCAATTGCCTTCTTAGCCCAAAGAATTAGCGATTGGGAAGAGTTATCCTTCGTTTGATTTCAGCGCTGGTGTCGGAGTTAACTCTGCACTGAAAAACTGTCTACTGGGTTAAATCTGGATTCGTTTCGCGAATAACAGTTCTTGGTTTAGAGACTCACCCTTACAAGTCTTTTGTTTCATTATACAAGAAACATGCCTGTTTCACATCAAAGCGAGAGCGAGAGAGCGTGCGAGGGTCTCGGGCGAGCTGTCAAATGATTTTCAATCAATGGCAATGTATGAGGTGTTTCACAAATCAAAATGCCGGCCGCCGTTAACGCTGTGTCGCACACCGACATTTTCGAAAAATTGAAAAACCCCCTCGGATTTCGACGGCTAATCTGTCGCTGTTGTGAACTATTACACGCTGTTGAAGGGGCATTTTTTTTTTCTCGAAGCTAATACTTGTTTTGAAATATAAACCATACATTTGCAATTAAGTCGAAAAAATTGCAGAAATTTGTTCAATTTTGTCACTGTGCAGTCAAAATAGTCGTCGCGGCGGCGGCGTCTGGCTTTCATTGTGTATTAAAAAACGATTTTTCTGGTCTCGCGTTGTCGCTGCCGCTCGTTTTGAAGCTCTCGCGCTGAATGTGGAACGCCCATCAATCTTACAGTTCTTTGTTTCATTATACAAGAAACAAATCTGGCACAAGAGCTCCAGGTGTGCTCCAAAACCAAAGCCTTGATGGCTGTTTCTCAACAAGTGTCTCGGGAGAGTAGTCTGTCAAATGAATTTCAATCAATGGCAAAGTGTCAGGTGATTCACAATGGCGGCGTTGCCACCCTCTCGTATGCCGGCCATTTCGAAAAATTGAACAAAAACCTCGCCGGCGATTATTTTGACATTCGCTGTTTCATTTTGCGATATGAGTTGAAAACTTTCTTTTTCAAGCTATTTCGAGCTGACTGTGAAGAATAAACCTATTACAGGTGTAACAAAGTCGACACTATCATAGCGGTTTCTCGCTTTCAATGTGCATTAACAAACAGTCCCACGTTCACGCTGTCATTCTGGTTTGACGATGACGCGCTTTTTGTGAAGCAGCAATGAGCATACATTTTCTTTGCTGATATTCCGAACGGCGTCAGTTAACAAACCTTTCCGAACAAGTTGTGCCATTGGAGGACGTCGATTTCCCGCGGAGATGACATCGTAGAAAAGTCAAGGTTTGTCATGCCTGGATTTGAAGTCGGTTTAATTGATTATAATCCACCAGTAAGTCGGAGTAATTGCCTCTCGACAAAAGTGTTGTAAATATTTTCCGCAATAAGTAACATGATTCAAAAGATTTTTTTTCTTAAGTTTATGACTAAAAATTTGTGGTTTCTAATTCTAAAAATCTGTTTCCTTATATTGAACCTACTCGAGAGCTTATCTAAATAGAAGGTCCCAAGATCCTAACCATTAAAAGTCTCAAACCAACGCTCCACTGAGCTTACATATGTATAGCTTAGCCAAATCCCACATGCTTACACAAAATGGCGAATTGACACCATTTTGAATAGGTTTTCCTTTTTTCGAGTATATTGTGTAACCTTAATTGTGCCTAATGACTAGGCTTGGCGTTTAATTTATCGAATTTCTGTCGATGTTAACAGAGTAAAACTATGTGAACACATGTGTGCGAACAACACTGCTTACTTACCCTTCCTTCTAAAATTCTCTTATATACCTACATGCATACCTACTTACGAGTTAAATTAAGTTGATATATACTATTACGACAATTGTGATTTATAGACAAACAGCACTTATGACTCACTACTTTCATCCCCTGATGCAGACATTTTGATGATTTCCTACTCAATCACTTTTTTTTTTTAAGTGAAACCTTTTTTTCCAATTGATGCATCACAAACTCGTCGAGAAATCAGCAAAAATCTTTAAATAATCCCCCAAACTATGACTCACTGGTTGAGTACTAAACCTACTCAACGGCAACACTTTCACGCAGGGCCACCCCTCTATCATCAACCCATCTGAAACAAACAAAAGGAGGAAAAACTGCTGTTTCTGCTATTTTGTTGTTGTTGTCAACCATCCACTTCCACCCTCCCATCAGCGGGTGAAGGCGATAATAAAGGAATTCAGCCGTCGTCGTCGTCGTCTTCGTCAGTCGCTGTATGCGTTTGATAGGTACTTTTCAACCCCCTCCCTGTCAAGGACTGCTGCGGTATAAAACTCGGCTCAGCTCGGCTATGTGGGTGTGTGCACACGCGGGGGATGATGTGCGATATGTGCTACAAACACAGTTGTAATAAAAAAAAAAGAAGCCGACAGCAACAGCAGGCGCACAACACCATCAAGCTCGTATGTACACATGGACGAGACAAAACGATAGAGCAGAGCGATAGGCCGGCCGGTGCGCGCTCGGTAAAAAGGGCTCCCTGTGGGGTTTTTCTTTTCTTGCTTTTCTTCCACCCACCGAGCCAAGGGTTGGGGTGATCATGGTGGCCCAAAGAGTGAGAGTGTGTTTATGTCGGCTTTCGGGCGAGCTATCTATATCGCCTGGCGAAAGTGAAAAGCCATCCGAGAGAGAGAAACTTTCGAAAGTTTGCTGCGGTGTGCTGTGTGCTTGGTGCTGCCTGCTCCTTTGCTCGCCGAGCACATACATCCTGGTGGCGCGGCTGTATAGTACGGGCTTGTGTCCCTCTTCGGTTCTTCTCTGCAGTCAAGTTGGCCTTCGTTCGTTGATTTTCCTGCTCTTCGGGGAGTTTTTACTTTCTACTTTCTACACCGAAACCATCAGAGCCAAAAAAGACCGGGTGCTCGGTGCTGCGTGCTGTGCGGCTAAACTGATTGCGAATCGTGAAGTGTGCGATTGCTTTGACTCTTGGCGGCTGTGTCGGTTTTCGTTTTGTCGAATGTCCTTGTGAATTGTGAACAAAGTGTGAAATTAATTGTTGATCTATTGTTTTTTTTTTCTTCTCGTTTGCTTTGTGTGCTTCTAGCTAATAATATGCAATACGGACAGAATATCTCGATACCATATTCGCAACCGCAAGGCGATTTGAACTTCCTCAATTCGGCCGATCACAAGGGAAAAATTCATCCGAAAATCGAACGAGACCGGGAAGAAGGTGAGTGCTTTGTGTGCGTGCGTGTGTGTGTTATCCTCTCAAGGACACTTGATTTATTATATTTATATTGTTATATCAATTCCTCTATCTATTTGCTTTCCATTAGACATCACTCCTATTCGACCAGAGTTCGTCCTTAAAACTTCTGATAATAGGATAGGTTTGTGCCAATTTTTCAGGAAAAAAAGAGCCTCACCATGTGTATGTATTGCGAGCCGCAGAGTACATAATGTAATGTTTAGCCCAATTAAACAGACGTATATACCCAGCCTATATAACGGCAATAAATTTTCCCATCGAGGGTGTGAGGATATTTCTATCCGGTGTGCCGAAAAAGCAACACCAAAAATACTTATGTAATATTTTTCCTTTCACTTTCTCTTTCTGTCCGGAATTTCACATACATAAAGATACCACTGTTACATAGGCCACCAGTGTACATAAGAAATTTGATCGACTTGCTCCTTTTTCGTATATAAGCAAGTATGTACTTGCATACTTATAAAATTTATGAGTAACCCAAATTTAGATCGACAAAAAATCAATAAGACAATTACCAAAAAAAAAAAAATTACTCAATAATTATGCAATAAAAAGGGTTGGTCCTTGGCCACAGGAGGCACCCTCCGAAAATGAATCAGAAAGGAAAAATCTGCACTTGGTTACTAGGGGCAAGGATAAATTTGATGAGACCGAGAAGAGCTCCTGGTTTTCGTGGAAAAGTAAAATTTAAATAAAATTCCACGAAAAAAGCCACCAGGCTAATGTTGGGCGGGCGGCTTGGCGGCAAGTGAGGGAAAGTGAAAGTTTCAAGGATATTCTCGGGCTGGTGCTGTTGTTGTTGTTAAGTTGTCTTTCTCTTCTTGTTGGTATCCCTACTGGTGGCTCGTGTCAGCTTGTTTCATATACTCATGTACAGGATATTTATTTATAGGTTTGGGATTGGGACTGTGAGATTCTTCGAGAATCAAGGGTATGTAAGAGGTATACCGGTACACCCTGGTGCTCCGCGACGACTGCTGTGTTAGGTGGGGTCAGTGTTTGAAAATCTTTTTTTTTTTTTTCTCGGGAATAGACATTTTTAGGTTATTTACTTTTTATGTAGGAGTTTTCTTCCTCTAAAATTTTTCGGTTGTCAGGGGCAGTTGGGGCAATATAATTGTGTGAAATCGAGGGGGATATTTCGGATGTGCCTCTACTAGATTTTACATAGAAAAGTTTTTCGGATACAGGGGTGCTATTAGGGAGGTGTACAGACTTTGGGAAGAGGTAGAGAGATACCTGTACGGGATCTTTTAACGTGTTGTTATAGGTGGCCGGTGGCCATGTGTGTTTTTATGGGGAAGTTCAGAACAACAGACGGACTTCATGGTTCGATTAACATTTTAATGGACATTAAGTCTTAGCTTTGCGAAGAGCTAATTTGCAAAAAGGTTTTCGTTACTTACATGAACTTCGAAGTGAATTTTCATTGAATTTAAAATGTTGATCTTAAAGTGAACCACCCACAGGAATAGGCAAGTTTTTAGCTGACCTTTAAAGAGATCAAGCTGAAGTGGTGAATTTAATTTTTCCCCATACTCGCTTGCGTAACTAAGTCACTGGGAATTGTGTGGCTTTGTTGTAATAAGCTTCTTTTTCAAATCTTTTTATCTCATGCTCAGGATGCCTACACTTCAATCAAAAAATCCAAAAATATTAAGCAATACCATGAAACCAACAGCTTTTCTATTCCGACTGCGCCAAAAATTTAATTTGACTTTTGAATAAAGCTTTTCCCTTTTGCTCAACTAAACAAAAGTAAAATTCTTTGCAGGAGTGTTTTACCAAGTTTTATGAAGTTCAGTTTGGCAAGTTTTTTTTTAGGCTGCACCAATTTTTTCGACTGCTCCAAATTTTCTTTCAGTGTAAAATTTCGTGTGCCATTTCGTATGAAATTTGATACACTTCATTAGCAGCCTTATGAACTAAAATACTCGCTGTCAGGTGGTTTTTGTACGCAGCCACCTAGGTCAGGTTAAATGAGGTTGATGGATGCGCCTGTTAAAATAGGCTCGGCTCTCTTAGAGTCTTAGACCAACAGTTAGGTCCATTTTGTCCATTTAGGCACCTTCTTAACACTTGAAACGGAATCAAAAATAAACCGCTGTTAAAAGGAGGAGGCCCTATATAGATCCGCACTACTCAGAACTTAGGTTCTATCTTACTTAGATCGAGCTCATTGAAGAGGTAACTACCGAGGGTGCTACACCTAATGCGGTTAAGGGCTGTGCATTTGTATAGCAGGTGACGATCAGTTTTAATATTTTTGACGTCCCTACGGCTTCTACATTAGTCGTTCTCCAGTAAATCTAGACGCTCTGCGTCGCTAGACCCCGTAAGGCTCGCCGTGAGTACTCGGATATCCCGTCGGGCTAGTCTGATCACAAATAGTGATGTCTTTTTGTTTACAGCGTGCCATAGCTACTTGTGTGTCTGTGTGTCACACGTACCGAGTTCTGGTCGCACGTAGATCGGTTCTATTCAAAAATTTAATTTCTATCTTCCGCTACCCAGCTCAGCGGGACTCTAATAGATTTTAGGGCTAGAGATGCATACATCCCTGACCCGGATATCGTAAGCTTTTCCGCTTCTCCGCTTCTTCGTTTCCCGGGATATCGGTGTAACCTGACAGCCAACACAGAGTTACATCATTGCCAAGTGATATTTCGTCTAGAATTTTCCTGCATAGTTTCACAGCTCTTGACTTCACCACATCTGACTCCATGGCTTAAATGGTCGCTTGGCTGGCAGACCATTGTATGGTAATGGTCTTGTTTTTGAGCCTGTGTTTTGTCAGTTTGGTGGCAGCTTGGATTATGGCTGCCCTAATGATTTGCTCAATCTCAGACCTTCACAGAAGATGCCGGTGACTGTTCCGACGTCCATCTTAGAGCCGTCAGTATAAACGAAACGTTTCTCGGTTCTTCTTCGCTGATAATTTCCCAATGATGCATCGGAATCTGGGCGTGCTGTGCATGCAGCACGCGGAGAATGTGATCCTTAGCTATTCCCATCTCTGGGATAGCTTCGTTACCCTGTGCCCTGTTAGGCGCTTGGTTTATGCGGACGGTGCCGTACCGAATCATAGCTGTAGTCTTTTCTTAGGAAAAGTTATAAAACGTCTGGTCCCTGCGGTCAATTATTGATTCCTTTGGACCATCTAACTATGCCTTAGGCCGGGGCACTAGTATCCGCGTTTTGCAGAATGTGGCTCATGATAGTTGCCCCGAGAGCTTGCTCAATCTTGCTGCCACACTCTACACTGTACTGTCCGCTTGGTTCCTTGGAGTCCACTACCGCCAGATGTACAGGATTCCGATCAGCACGTACTCGCTTTGCTGGGACTCCCCCAAGGTGGCAGCACTCCGTTTCGGCTTCTTCTGTGTCCTCGGGGGACCACATTCTCCTCGGAGGACCTCATTCTGACCACTCTGCGCTCTGACCACGCCTCTCTGCTCTGCCTTTCGGCATTTCCTTTCCGGGACCCGGTTGGAGCCGGTCTGTCACTGGGTTCTTGGGTTGTAGTTCCTCCTCTGGTAAAAGGCGTTTCGTTGGTAACTAAGGGGTTGTCCTAGTAGCGGCATCGTCCTTCGGCCTTTCAGACTTGCAACGAACGGGCTGTCCTAGGCGGTGGTCTCTTAACAACGTCGTTCGCTATGATCTGCCGGGCCCACTCTATCGGGAAGATAGTTCCTTCTAAGTAAGAGAAGAGAGGATTTTCCTTCGGCTGTTAGGATGCCATGTATGTGTTTGGCCTTCTTAAACAGCTTCTTTTTCTCCAGGCCGGGAGTTGTCCTTCTGGATTTGCCCCCGGGCATGGTCACATTTTTTTCGCCGGAATCATCAAAGTGTTCAACGAGTATCTATTCCTCCCTTTCCTTTGAGATCTCCTCAGTATCGATCAAACAAAAAAAAAATAAATAAAAAAAAACAGGCTTTTAAGAACCCGGCTTTTAAGCACCCAACAAAACCGTGTGGTCTGTCCATTCGGCACTTAGTGTGCCCTCTCCAATATCGTTTTTCGTGTTTCTGTTTGTGTCTTAAATTCTGTTCCCACGAGTATGATCGAAAAGAGTAGTTTGCCCCGGCAGATCTGCCGTCCCGAGGTAATGTTAAAATGTAGGTGTCCGCAGGTCTTGGTCTTGGCACTTAAAAGAGCTCGTTTTTTACTTACTTAAGGTGGCGCTACAGTCCTGGGTGGACCTGAGCCTCAGCCAACATGCTTCGCCAGCTAGCTCTGTCTCCAGCTAACCATCTCCAGTTTCGCACGCCAAGTTGGCTAAGGGCCCCTTCCACTTGCGTGCGCCACGCAAGTCCCGGCGCTCCTCTACTGCGCCATCCCTATGGGGCGGCGTGGATTCGAAGATTTTCCGGGCCGGGGCGTTGGTGTTCATCCGCTCTAGATGACCCAGCCATCTTAGCTTTTGTATTATGACTCTTTTGGCTAGGTCGATGTCGCTGTACAGCCCGTAGAGTTTGATGTTGCATCTCCTCTTCCTAAAAGAGCTCGTTAGAAACTGGTTGAACCACCAACCTCACACGCTTCCGCGCGGTTTGCAATATGCTTACGCCACCATTCAGTCAAGTTTGGCAGACCTTAGTTCGTCGCTCCTCAACCGACCAATGCTGGTTGAAAATTCGCGAATTAAGCCCCCACATCGGCCTCATTGAAAATAGTTTTTAGTTCAGTGTTCGTTTCAACCCTCATCTATGGTCATGAAATTTGGGTAATGACCGAAAGAATGAGATCGGAAGGACGCGGGTAAAGGCTTCCGAAATGAAATTCCGGAAATCCGTTGCTGGTATTATTCCGGAATTCCTGATATCCGTTACTGATATTACTCAAAGGGGATAGGGTGACGGGTCAGAAAAGTCAGCATACGTAAGGATCTTAATGCTAAGCAGCTACTTCTGGTTTGGACACGTTGTTTAAACAGTTCATGCTGGTGGAGATATGAGCTCTTTGCCTCCTTTGTAGGCCAAAAAACAGGTGGCCAGCCTCTGCGAGACCTGCCTGGAGATCGCCCCTATGGCTCTTGCATTGGTGGCAGACGATCGAGAACGATGAAAAGGCTGCACTTATCCACCCTTGCTCCGCGACCCTTTTAAGGAATAAGCAGTCACAGAAAATGATAATGTTAATGATGTCCTCAACCAGATCGTCGCCAGCGCATTTCAAAAGTTCGGTAGCTTGACCGTCAGCTCCGACTGCTTTTTTATACCTAAGCTTAGACACAGCTACTTTCGCTTCTTCACTTCGGGGTCTTCGTCAGCGAGATTATTAATGGCTCAATCTGGCTGCCTGCAAAACTCGGTTTGCCTTGCACAAATGTTTTTCCAGCTCCGCAGAACCGCCTGCGATTACACTATTATGTTCCTTTCGCTGTCCTTACAGGGACGAACAATTTGTTTCTACGACCAAGGCAAGGGACATACGTTAGACTCTCCATCGACTCCTTAAATCAAAACACAAATGGAAATACATAGCTCGATCAGACACGAACAAATTTCCGTCCCATCATGGAAAGCAAATTCATATTTTTAGCAATTTTTATTTATATAATTTTTATTTGCCTAAGAATAAGTTTTTCAATTTTCTCAATCTTTCACCCAAACAGTGATTAACCAACAAATCTTACAAAATGTCAACCAATCCTGGCAGACACTGGCGAACACAGCAAACACCGTTGATTATTCATCACATCTGCTGTCAGCAACACTGCCAATCTCAATACAACACTTCCTCAAATACTCCGAAACAATAAAAAAGGAATCTTCAGGGATAGTCGGCTCACAAATTAACTCAGGGAACTTAAATTTAGGTAATTTAGATGCCGCCTCCGGTTTCAATATAAAAGGTGAGGTCCTGAAGAATGGTGCCAATCTGAGTCTGGCACTCGGTGGTATACCGACGAGCAACACCAACGGCAACCACAACCACAATGGGATAGTTGGCATGGATGGACACCTGACAAGCCTATCGGATGCTGGGGCTCCAACTACGACATCGGCACCGGCTGGAACAACAACAACCACAACACCGGGTACAACGACAACTGGCAAAAAGACCAAGAAAAAGAAGGCACCCAAAGAGAAGAAACCCCGACCGAAACCGGGCGAGATACGCGAAACAAAAGCCTTGGACGGATCGACATTGTACTGTTGTCCGGAATGCCAGATGGCCTATCCGGATCGTAGCCTGATCGAGCAGCATGTTATATCGCACGCGGTAGAGCGTCGATTTGTTTGTGACATTTGTAATGCGGCATTGAAACGTAAGGATCACTTGACCAGGCACAAATTGTCGCATATACCAGACCGGCCACATGTGTGCAATGTAAGTATGCGTAGATTATTGAAACTTGTAGATGTGGTTTAAGAATAGTGTAAGATGAACAAGGTTTGAAAGCTTTTTTTAGAAATTATTTCGGATCGGGGATAATTTTTTAGTTAAAGCGTTTGCTAAGAAGATCGAGAAAGATGGAGGGACCATTTAGCCACCCTCGGTCCGCGACCTTTCTAAGGATAAGCGGCCACGGAAAATAATGATGATGAGCGTTTGCTTACAATTTTGGCGCCTTGGTATTTGTGTCGGCCTACTGTGCACGAGGTCTCGGGTTCAAATCCCGACCGGGGCAGTTAAAGTTTTTTTTACGGCCCAACTTATGCGAGGATCTGACAAACGCTTCGAAAATTCCACGATCGCTGAAATATTACCACAAAAGAAGAAAGATCCTCTTCGATCTGGCAATCCATGTTTATACCACGTTTCCACCGGGCACTGATCCGCGATTAATATAAATCTTCATTAAATCCTCTACAAATTACGCGATTTCCTACAAATTATTTCTCTACAAATAATGAATTCCCCCATTTTCAACCCTTTTCGAACACCTTTTATACAGTTTGAGAATTGAAAAGGGCACCCAAACTGTCCATGTATGACAGATGTCGGAATTACGATTTCTTTTGGGATTAACAACGAAAATCTTTTCTCCGCTCCCGGAAAATGACATCGTCACTCTCTTTTGAGAGCCAAAATGACAGAAGAAGAGTGCTCATGTCAAATGAATCCTATATTTGTCTGGTGGAACCACTTTGGGATTTATTATAAATGGTCTCGCGCTAATCCTTGTATTATTGCCGGTAGAAACATTCTATTAGGAATGCTTTTGCAGTCATATTTAGCTTCACTTTATCGCAATTTACCCACTTCTTCTTATCGCTTTCGTTGCTCTCAAGGAGCGAAAAACAAAACGCCCGCGTCTCCTAGTGCCCACATTGTGCTTATAATACCTACTGAGATAAGTTCTAGTACATTCCATGTGCAAATTAAAGAAAAATCTCGTACATTTTAATCTCCAGCCCATTCTATTAAATCTTGTTGCTCTTAGAACTTGACTAGAGAGCTCGTTGTTGTGTTTGTTGAGTTCAGCAATTCTTCTATGTCTTTTCAGAAGGCTGAGAAAGGCCTGAGAGTTATGGATCACATTTAATATTAAAACATCACATTATCCCCTTCTTAGTTTTGTTTGCCGAACACGTGTGCGACTCATTGCTTCTAGGGCAACGATTCTGACATACACATGCACAACATTAATTTTTTCTCTTGATCCTCGTTGATTTCGAAGAACGACATAAATATTGCGCATAACTTCTAGATATGGACCTTCTCAGTCCGGAATTGCTTGGGAAATTTCGTCTTTTAACGAAGAATGTTGTATGTAAGACCTTTTAAGATCTTTGAACTCTTTCTAAGATCTCTTTGAACTTTGGTGCTGTTGCTCTCGTATTGTGTAAATAGTATTAGAGCACTGAGCTTACATCTCGTTACACAGAAATCTCTTTCTGGCACAGTAATTTCCTGCACGTTATGTATGACAAACGGATCCAAGACCATACTAGCACCTGTCCACAATAAACGTCTTACCGGAGGTGGGAGAGGCTTGTATTTGGGCTTCAAAAAGTCGTTGCTTCAGAAATTGAAAGATTCTTTCGACCCTACGTGATAATTTTGATTGTCTTCACCTCCTAATGAGTTGGTGCAGTTTCGATTTCACTGCCATCCTTCCCAAATCTCCCCTAGTACGAGTCGAGAACAAGAAAGCTTCTCAAATGGTGATCCTCTTAAGGAACTAAACAATGCGACTTTAAAATTTTTGTCGATCTGTCTTCTCTCCATTCGACTGGAGAAACGTGCCTGAACCCTCAAACCGATTTCCTCTGAATAGAGCACACTTCTTTTCGGCTTCAAATGTGCTGTTCGAAGTAGTGTAAACAACTTTTTGAAGGCGCCTCGGAGTTCAGCAAACAGCTTTTCCAAAAAGTCTCCAAGGGCCGGTTTTTCAGAGTAAAACCCAGTTCATACCAAGATCTGTCGATCGCATAACAAAACGAATCTGGAGTTAATTCAGCGAACAGTTTTTCACCGCAGAGCTAACTCCGTCAATGAAGTTGACAAAATCTTTGACTCTCGAAATTATATACTCTCCCGACTGTCACATTGACTCTCCCCACTTCGAAAACAAAAAATAGGTAAAGAAGTTCGAGTTGTTGTCAAATGTCACTGTTCACATAAACACACAAAGCAACTGCCATAAAAACCGGCAAAGAAGGTCCGACTGTTCTCCAGGGTTTGATCGGGGATAAACCCACCAAATGTGGCAAGTTAAACCGTGATTAAGCCCGAATCGAAATTGACTGAAAAACTAATTTCTGGGGGTTATCTTATGCCGTTTTCTTTTCAACACCGAATCGTGAAACGGGTGTGGAATACAGAAAAAATAGTTCTTTTCTCGTACACCTGAACGGAATCGTCCTCATGTAAATGTTCTTTTGAAGTCCGAATAAGTTCGGTTTCGACACCGAACCATTGAATAAAGAGACAAGGAATAGCTCTTTTTCACATATGCAGTGCGTGTGAGTGAAGCATTTATTTTGACATTAGTCGCCTGATATGGGGTAACGACATGTAGGTGAATGTATCGAATGTATCACGAATCGGTGTACAAATGTCACCTTAACTCAGGAATGTTAAACAAAAGTAGAGCCAGCTCCCAGAAACGTATGAACCTCGGGCCGTCTCTCATGACATGCCTGGTTGAACACATAAGCCGTCCGAACTCACACAACTAAAACTGATGCTTCACTTTTCAGCCAAAACACCACTTCCTTGTCTCTATATTCAGTGCACCGAGCTCGAATATTCGCCACCATTGTATTTGACGGTGAAGGCTGGGTGTAGCTTTGATTGTGTATGTGAAGTGACGTTTCGGCTGAATTTTCATTTGTTATTTTTTACAAAGCGGCTGAAATTGTATGAAATCGATAAAAAATTACCAACAAAATTTATTTTAAATAAAAAGAACAAATAACCGACGCCAACAAATTCACGCTACGGAATGAAAAAAAAAGGTAAACAAAATGAAGTCGAAGCAATTTGACGCTTGACGTGATTACTGCACCGGTGAAGAATTTATCGTTCCGTACACATTGAAACCGAATGTACACCACGCTGGAATTGCCGCAAACACCGAGTATTATTTGACAGCTCGTTAAACATCAGTTTAACTCGGAAACTAGGAAGTTTCGCACTGAAAAACTGGTCAATTATCATATAACACGCGTTCCATAACTTGACGTCTCTATTCCACAGATTAGTGCCTTGCCGATTTCCACGATTGGAAAGTAACTGGAAAACATCTAATGGAGGGAGACACCATTTGTCAAGACACCATTTTCAGTCATTTTACAGTCATCTTTCATTAACCTGTTGATTGGAGACACCAAGAAAAAGCAGTGCACTCTCTATCTTCTGGATGAATCCTTACCAGCCAGTAGCCGCTTTTTAGTTCAATGATGGAAAACTATGAAATTCAAGATGTCATTGACATTCCAGGCAACTGTATGGCTGACGAACTCGCCCAACTTGGAACTACTCTCTCAATTTCGCCTTATAAAGGCTCCTTAGGCATTCCAATTTCGACATTCAAACTCATGATAATACTGGATGCAATAGAAAGAACAAACCTCAGGTGGACAAGTGGTGGAAACAGATTTCGAGTAGCTGTGCCGTTCTTCTTTTCCTCCAGTACAATAGATGATGTTCACGGAGTTTTCGAGCTTTCGGTCAAACTTTGTTCTTCGTCCTGTCTATTTCAGCAATGGAAGTCGTCTAGCAGTTTGACGGATCGGTTTGACATTTTCAGTGTCCTCGGCGTCAAGTTGTAGGTGTGTTTGATCATAATCTCCATCCTGTGGCTCAAATCTATTAGCATACCCGTCAATCAACGAGATTTTCTGCGTTGGTTTGCTGTGCTGACTTAGCTTGCAGTGTCCAAGGCGTTCCTCAGGCATTTTTGTTTGAGAGAGACCAGAGGTGAAATCGGCTAAGGTGATCTAAGTGATGTCACAAATCACAAAAATTCGTCTGCGTAAACTGTGATCATCACAATTTTTTTGTGACAGCTCCCGATCAATCACAGTCAAAATCAGCTGTTCACCAGTTTTCAAAATTTCTGGTAAGTTGGTGGTATTGCCTACTCTTAGGCTCACTTTCTGCATGTACGAATAAAAATCAGTGTTCTTACATCACAATCCTAAATAAAGCAACGATTCGGAACAATATTTTTGTGATCACCTTACACAGACGGACTATTTTGTTTGATCACATTGACTGTCACAAAATGTGAAAATCACAGATCATCATAGCCGATTCCACCCCAGGACTCGAATATTCTCCCCAAGTTATTGTCGAAATGGCTGCGATGGTTATGACGCATCATTCAATATCTCTCCATGTCTCAGCTTGACTGTGTGTTTGTTTGTATTCACCTGATCGGCACCACATTGTTCCCTGGTTTTGTAAGAATCTTTGAAACGATATGAGATTTTGAAATCTTATCTAGCTCGACGAGATACATTAGTCGGATCCCAGGTTCACCCTCCAAACGCGTTCAAAGAACTGTTTCTACAGTTGCAGGTTTCTACTTTGACTTTCCGTATACCTACAATAGGAACCCAAATTTCTAAGTGCTTCTCGTCGGGATTCGAGGCCCTACTGGGGCTGCTTGTCCCAGGTGTCCGCTTACCCCAGGTGTCGAATAGGGGAACGTTCCCTGCATATAGTGGCTCCGAAATCAAAATAATCCAGGGTGGAACAAAACCATCAACAAAAAAACCATAGAGCGTCTGTTTCAAATTAATTGCTGCTTCCTGGTCGGCGGCGTCTGGTATCCAGGTTAGGGCCGGCGGATTGTTAAGCCTAGCAGAAGGATAAAAAAAATACAGTTTTGCTCATTCACTTCCTTTCCTCCTGGTTTGCATTTAATATTATTCGGGTTGCAACTAAATGCTCTGCTGATTATTCCATTGCTTTACCCGTAGAGGCATAACACTTGCCTTTAGTTTTAGGTTAGGTTAGGTTGAAGTGGGTGTCGGGTTCGAAGAACCCAACTCACTTAGACCTATGTGGGTCCATTGTGATACCACGTGGATCTGGAAAAATTGACTACTCGTTGAGCCATTTTAAGCTAATGAAGCGTAAGAGACGTTTTGGATCAGTCGTGCTTAGATCACTAAGATCTTTATAGACTTTAGTGTTTCTACGTAAAGTTTTCATGTCCCGACCTTGCCGCGTCGTTTTTGTATTTAATGGGACAGTTTCTATAATTTTCTCCTCTATCTTCTTTTTCTTTGCTTAAGTCCTAATCCTCTTGATAGCGAGCTCAATGAAAAAAAAATTAGCTGCTGTCTGGAGATTGTGAGTAGTTCATTTGGCTTCAAAGTTTTCATCGGCATTCGGGTCTTCAAACAACAAGTCCTCAGTTTGGTTTCTATGGATAAACCACGATTATTCTAAGTCTTCAATATGTATCCTACCGAGAGGACAGAGAGTTGAGGGAGTCGCAAATCGAAACTAAATGTTGTCCTTATCCTGTCTGACTTGATCGGCGCGTTTATTCAGTTCATTGCCTGGGAATTTTTTGGTTTCAGATAAAATTTTCACCAATGCGTCATCGAGGCTTCGTACTCTTTGGCTCTCGTCCTTTATTAAAGGACCCAAAATAAAATCCAACCAAATAATAGCACTAAGGATCCACTTCAAAATGAATGCTTTGGTTCTGTTTGCTTTTTTGTTTTAATAACTTTTAACCACTTTTAACTTTGTAAAACATTCCATCTTTTACAGATTTGCATGAAGTCATTCAAACGCAAGGAGCAACTAACCCTCCATATCGTCATTCATTCGGGTGAGAAGAAACATGTCTGTATAGAATGTGGAAAAGGTAAGTTTCATTATCCCCTATTTTATTTCAACAAACAAATTACTTATCCACCCAACACAAAAAAAAACCAGGCTTCTACCGAAAGGATCATTTAAGAAAGCACACGCGATCACATATTGCCCGTCGTGTCAAGTCCGAGGTTTCCGCTCAAAATGTCAACGGTAATAATAATAACAACAACAACAACAGTCAGAATAATACACTACACGGTTCCTGAGGATCGTACAAGGACTTTTGGTAGATCTCTTTAAATTTCTTTCACCACTGGTCTGTTGATGTAAAGCAAATGATTGCGATCTAAACAAGGAGTTTATGTTGCAATCATTTTGTTAAATATTAACAAAAATCCAGGAAGAAATTTTTTGAAATCTATCTTAGGTCCTGCTGAGCGCCACCATTTATGATTTAAAAAAAAAAACTCTTTTTTTTGTGTTCTATATTTAAACAAAACTCTATATATATGTATTAGTATATATATATCTTGTTTTCTCACTTTAAATGTACTGATATGTATCAATGGTACTTTTATACATACTTTATGAACATATATATATAAATATATTTTAATAAGAATCAATTCAATTTCTATTAGTAACACACAAATTATAAAGAAGACGAAATAAGAAACTGAGTATTGATCAATTAGGTGTGAGTTTAGATAAACGTAGATTTATATTTTCTTAAACATAAATATAATTTTATTTTGATCTACTTTTAGTTGCAATATATTTTTTTTTTTTATTTATAAATTGCAATTGAATATCTACATGTTTTTTTTATTGTATTAAAAATTTATTTAAAAAGAAATTTTAAGAAAAAAACAATACAAAAAAAAAGAAGAAAATTTGCAAAACTTAAGAAAATAATAATAATAATTAATCGCACAAGCTATTATACATTAAAGAAAATCTAAATGTACAATTTAATACGCGTAAATTGTTATAAAACAAAAATTGTCTTCAATTTACACATTTTTAAATGGATTAAATAAAATAATAGCAATTGAAATGTACAAAATATTGTGAGAAAAAAACAAAACAAAAAAGCAACTCTTAAGGAAACAACTACATATATTTGTTTATAATATAAAACGATATAACAAAGAAAAACAAATGATCACTGTGATCCTACTTTTGTAATAATTACTGCAATTTAGTATTAAAAAATATTTTATTTTATTACTCGTATGTTTTTTTTATTAAGTTTATTTTTTTTGTTTAGTTTTATTTCTTATAAACTTCCATACAAATATGTGCAATCATTTGAATACATTTTTATACTATATATTTTTTTTCAACTTGGATAATATTTTTTATTATATTGTTTTAAGGGTTTTCTTATTTTTGTTATAATTTTTGGGATCTCTTTTGCTGCTGGTTTGACGTGTGTAAAATTGTATTGAATAAAGATGACAGAATGTTTTTGGAAAATGGGGGCTAACAACAAGTGACCAATCGAAATTGTGAAAGTATTAAGTGATCTGTTATCGATCTTAGCAAGCAGCTTTGATCAATTCTTTAAGTGGATCTAGCTGAGCTTTTAGTGGATTCTAAAAGCTTCTAGCTTCTTTTCTTCGAAGATGAGACCCAGATATTTACCGTCTGCGGAGAAATTTAAGCTATTGCCCTTGATTGAGGGAGGGTCGATGTGTGGGATTTTTTATTTCCTGGTACTGTAATATTTTGAGTGCAAATACATCTGTGCAAAAAGGAAAGAAAAGGAAGTAGGGGCACTGCACTGGTGATGCCGATGACTGTTTTAACAACAAAAATGGACTCGTATCTGTTATCGATTTGGAGGGTTTGTCCAAGCATGCCATTCCACATTTATTCGTAGATGCTCCATGTCGACTGGTGACCTAAAGATTCACTCCGAACGTTTATTCTTAGCCATGGTAATCCCCGATGCCACCAATCGTCAATATCGCGAAAACTTCGGGAAAAGGGCTGCCACTATTGACGGAAAATGATAGATTTGTTGTTCACACTCTTCATTACATTTAAGTCTTTATAAACCTATTGTGATAGAGTTTGGGAGCTTACCCCAGATCTCGTCAACTAACGATAGTTCTCTCCTTACTGGCCCTTTAAACGGAGGTTGGGTGTTTCGTCTCGAATCTGGCGGCTTGGATCGAAGCCCCTTTGGCTGGAGCGTTGTTGTCCAACTGCTTGATGTGGCCCAGCCAAAGAAGCCTTCGTTTTTGGATTTTTGAACTTCCTACACCAAAATCTTGGTACAGCCGACACAGTTCGCGGTCGTATCTACTCATCATTCGCCCGCCTCGCACGTAGGACCGTAATTTAGCCATAAATTTCCTCTCGAAAGAGCCGAGCATAATTTCTTATTCTCTGCTTTTTGTCCAGAACTCGGCACCGTAAAGCAAGACTAGCAGAATAAAGCGTGGACAACAAAGCAGTCTGGGCTTGGCCTGGCGTTTACAAGTACAGCCATACGATTTCGGTGTTTCCTAACACAATGAAGCTCGGCTTCAAAACTTTGTTTGCAAAAAGAAAGAGTGGCGTAAATAGAAAGCGTCATGCAAAGTAATGAATGAGGCACCGAAACGAGGCCTGAGCTCGCAAGTGCTGAACTTTTTCTTCGGCTGATGCAAACGGGGGTTGATTTCGAGCACACACACGAGTCACGAAGTCAATCAGTCTGCCTTGGGCTCTATAGTATGTTGGCAATGAACGGATTTGACCCAGAATTTTCGGGTGAGGCTGCATTCCAGGGGAAATTGCGTATTTTTATAATTATTTATTAGTTGGACATTTAATGCTCCACGTAATTATGTGCACAGCACTAGCTACCAGGCTTTCGGCTGCGTGTGTGCGTCTTTTTTAATTCATTGTGGCTACTTTTCGAACGTAGTGACCAAATCAATAAAAGCTCTCTCACTCCTAATGAGAACAATGTCATTGCAAAGCCGGTTTAAAGCCGACGTATCGTAATCGGGCGAAGCCGAAGCCAAAGCTGCTTTGTGAAGCAGGCATAAAGGTTTTGTAGAGCTGACACTGTGTCTCTCATGGGAAGTTTCCTAGGGGTTATTCCTCGACCTATCTCCACAAATGCGTCATTTGTAGAATTATTGTTAACTTCAAGATGAATAAACTCCCTCACTAACTGCGCCTGTTTTGCAATCGCCATTAAAACCTCTATCACGGCACGGTTGGAGCGTGCGATGATGTCGATATCGTTCGCGCACCCCAGTATTCGCAGGGATTTGTTAAAGTTTGCGCCTTCTACTTTATCATTGTTAACTTGGCGCATTGGAATCACCAGAACTAGATTGAACAATGCGCTGCACAGAACATATCATTGCAAAAATTCGGTGCATGTTAGGTAGGAACAAGTCCGAGGAGCTGTTCCAAAACTGCACGTTGCACCGCGTGTTTTCAAATTTTACACAGCACAAATTCACAGTCATCACAATTTTATTGTGACAGCTCTCGATCAATCACCGTCAAAACCGCTGGCCGCCAGTTTTCAAACTTTCTGACTAAAGTGAAAAGCTCTGAACAGCTTATTGTGCTGACACTGAGGCATCCAACATTGAGTTTCTTTTTCTGAAAATAAAATTTCAAGAGTCGTAAACAAGTCGATTTTGTCCAGAAATATTTGTATGTGGAAAAACATGTTTAACGTTTATATTTAAACACATGAATCTTTATTCCTAGATGCCTTCCATTTTAGTCCAGAGCACACATCCACAGCTTTGTATTGTTAGGAAGGCTGTATGTATCAGATGCACACGGAAATAATAGGTGTCGACTGCGCCATTAATTTTATAAGGAGTTCGTGCAACGTTTCAAACGTCTTTGTTGAAATTGTTTCAATAAACCCTGTAGGTTAGGTTAGGTTGAAGTGGCTGTCGGGTTCGAAAAACCAACTCACTTAGACCTATGTAGGTCCATTGTGATACCACGTGGATCTGGAAAATCTGCTAAACTTTTTGAACCATTTCGAGCTACTAACTACGTTTTAGGTCAGTCGTACTAAGATCACTAAGATCAGTATAGAAGAAAGCTCCAAGGTGTAGAGTTCGGCTCTTAGAGAGTGCGGGGCTTGTGCAGAGAACGTGGAGAGTGGTCTCTTCTTCCTCCACATCCATGTAGCTCCGGCAAAAGTCGTTAGAAAAGACACCAAGCCTTGTCGCGTGCTTGCCTATGAGACAGTGTCCTGTAATAACACCGATTGTAGCACCCATGTGCGATCTATTAAGAGTTATCAAACGATTTGTAGCTGTAGCAAGGAGCTATCGCCAGGCTGTCAGAAAATATACGTATATCCTCCGCGGATATAACGTTATTCTTAAGCCAGGACAAGGCTTCCTTAATCGCCATGATTTTAACTTGGACAACACTACAATGATCCGGAAGACGGAAAGAGAGACTAAGATTTAGTCTTTCTTAGAATACACCTCCACCTTCCCCATCACTTGTCTTTGATCCATCAGTGTAGAAGTGAATCGATTCACATTCCAGAGGCGCGCAGTCATCGCAAGAAGACCTTGGGAGGATAGTTGTCTGGCAGTTCTTGTCAAATTGTAACTTGGGGATAGTGAAGTCTTTGTTTCTAAAAGGGTATCTGAATTTGTTCGGAATAGCGGAGTGACCTATCTCACTATCGGTCCACGCAGAGGTTGCTTTGAGGCGAGTTGCCGTGATGGCAGCTGTTTGTTTGCTGAAAGCATCAAGGGGAATAAGATGGAACAGGGTGTCTAGTGCTGCTGAGGCAGTGGTGCGAAGCGCTCCGATTATACAAAAGCAAGCTGACCTTTGGACTTTGCTTAGCTTGTCGAGGTTTATCACTTTATTCAAAGCGGTCCACCAGACAGCCGTTCCATAGGTCAGTATCGGCCTAACGACCGACATATATAGTTGAGGTCCCCACTTGTTGCCGATGGCTTTTTTGGAGAAAAAAAATGCTATCGTAGCTTTCCAGCCGCTTTCCTGCAGTATATTAGATTCCAGCTGAGCTTTCTATCGAAGATGAGACGCAGATATTTACTTTCTGCGGAAAAATTTAAGCTATTGCCCTTGATCGAGGCAGGGTCGATATTTGGGATTTTGTATTTCCTGGTGAAGACAAGTTCAGTTTTTTGGGGGTTGACACCCAGTCCACAACTGTCAGTCCATCTGATTAGCTTGTTTAGAGCGTTCTGTAGGAGTTCTTTAAGGGCATTTAGGTGCTTCCCCGAAACGGCAATAGCAACTTCATCTGAATAAGCGATCACTTTGCAGCCCTGTAACCCTGTACTCACGGGAATCCTCATGGGGCACTGCGCTGTGGGTCTACACGCTGAGCGGCTAGGCATACCGCATAACGATTACCGCGGAAGCTGCAGGGACGTAGAAGAATTTGAATCTGCCCTAAACAGCATCAGGCGTAGTACCCTCGGCAGTTACTTCTTCAAGAGCTCGAAGATCTAAATAATGTAGATCTAAAGGACCTCCTAAGATTTGTATACAAGTCCGGATGGGTCCAAGAGGGCGGAACTCTGAGCTTCTAACAGCGGTTTATTTCTGTCTTCGTTTCAGGTGTTAAGAAAGTTCCCAATATGGACACAATGGACCCAACTGCTGGTCTAAGTGAGCGCTGACTATGTCAAAAGAGCATCCATCGATCTAACCTAACCTAACCTTACCCTGTACCAGCAGTGGCCGCCACCTAAAAAAACGGATAATTAGCTTTAAGTTAAAAACGCTTTTTAAATTCCAGGATATCCCTAACACATACTTACACCTACGTATATATGACTAATGCCAGTTACTTCCTATGACCCTGAAGCCCAAGTTAAAGAGTACTGAAAGTGTTTTTTCATGATTTCCATGTGGGACGGTGTTGCGAAAATGTTTTGTAGCATTTACAGAAATTTTTCGTTTGAAGACTCTAAGATTTCAAAACCATTCTGTTAAACAATTATTGACTTTTAGCAACTAACTTAAGTGCTTATTAAATTAACTAAAAAGTAATATTTTCATCGGTAGTTATATCTTTATATTTAAATAACAAATTCCAATATAATTTCAAATAAATTTAAATTAAATCGAAGCTAAAAAAAAGGAAAATATTATTTTTCTTATGTTTTTTTTTAACAAAATGTTCTCTTCTTTTCATTAAATATTCTCGTAACTCATCTCTCACACTAGAAAATATACAAAAATAAAACGACTACTCATCTACAATAGATACAACAAAAAACAAACAAAATAACGAAAGTGCAAGATAATGTAAACTAAAAATAAAAAAATAAAAAACAAACAAAACAAAATACATTATTTTTTATACAACAAAAGCAAAACAAAGTTCAAAATGAAAATACTGTTCAAAAGTATAAAAGTCTCCACAAAACAAAAACAAAATACAAATGACAAACAAAAAATAAAATTAACTAAACACACAAAGCTAATAAGCAACATCCGTAATTAATAAAAAAAAATCTTTTTTTTTTAAATTTGTTTGTATATAAAATCTGTAAGAATAAATTAATGCATGTATCCTTAGGTATTATGAAGAATGAAAGAAAAAAAACTTCATTTAACACAATAATAGACAAATGCATACGAATTGCTAAATATGAAAATAAATTCAGTAATTTTTATGTATAAATATATATGTATACAGTTCTTACATTTTGTATAACAAAAACATATATAAAACAATAGATTAAACACAACAAACAAAACAGTATAATACGATGACCATTCATTACTTTAATCTTAATTTAATTTTTAAATACAAATACCTTAAATATAAAAGAAAAATACAACAAAAAATAACAACAAAATGCATTCTTGCAAGAAGTACAAATCTATATACAAATTGAAACAAAAACAAAAAAGACAAAAATAAAAGAAGAAAAAAATTAAGATACAAATATTAAAGTAAAAAAATTTATCAAATAAGTAATTGACGGGAAAATGATAATTAACAAAAAAAAAAAATTCAATAACTATGTAAGATCAGCATTATATATTAAACATACAAAAAATGCAATTTAAAATATAATAAAAACAAATAAAACATTAATTTTTTTCTCAACACTTTTTTCTCACACAATTTATTTTTTAACAAAAGAAAGAAAAAAAAACGAAAACTCATCCATGTTGTCCTTTATAATATTGATAAAGAACTCCAAATGCAATTTTGTGAAGGAAATTGAAACATACAAGTAAATTTAAAACAAAATCTAAAATAAGTGAATAAATTTACATCAAAAGTTAAAACATAAAAACACAAAGAATAAATTGAATACTCGTACTTTTGGTGGGTCGTCGTGTGGCCTCGAAAAAGAGGCAAACTAAAAATTTTAAAAATTCCTTTAAAGTCACACAATTTTGTTCTAGAAAGTTCCTCTTGCAATCAGCTATACATTTGCGGGGCAGTGGATAGTATTTCGGTCAACGGTGCTTGAAGTTCCGGGCTCCGAATCTGACAGAATGTTCGCATTGCCCTGGAGCTGAAAAAACTGACGTTTACCAGAAGTTGCGCAGAGGAGCGAACGGCCAGACATTGCCATTCTGTCTTACATGCCACAACTGACATTTAGTAGTCGTGTGGTTTTTGTTGACTTAATTTTTGACATTCTAAATAAGTGTGATGTTGGTTACGCTGTAATAATGAATGTTTTTTCAGTTTTAGTTGGCAACATCCTTTACTTACTTACTTACTTCCTACTTGCAGCTTTATCCTTCTACATAATCGGTCTTTGTTGTACCGTTTATCGTTAACTTTATTATCCTTTACTTGCCTCTCGTTTCGTATTACAATTTAGGGCCCCTGTGTGTCATTGAGAAATGTCAAAAATGACAGTGAAGTCTTTTCCGGTGGAAATACTTTGGGATTAATTTTTTACCTTCCTACGTTAATCTCTTATTTATGTGCGGTGTAAACACCCTTTTATGTTAAGGCCTTCCCAAAGGTGAACGAAATCGCTGGGTTATGGGGTACTCAACCAACTCCATTTCCATACTCTATTGTGCACTTTTGTCCTGAACGAGAAAAGGATGATCTCCTTCTGGAACCGACCGACGTCTCAACCGTTCGGTCAATAAAATTATATCTTATACTGGCTTCGGCGCTTTTACAGCTGTTATATAAAAGGGTTTTTGAATTTTGCTCAGCCTAGGAGTGCCCTTCATAAATACCTCTTTCCTCACAAAAACACACGGTACTGGTGGTTATTAAATCAGAGATTTTCGGGAGATTCAAAAAGGGTAACTATTCACCATTTAGTGTTGCGCAAATTTTACTTAGAATATGACGATTCAACTAAACAAATCCCTTAAGCTGACGAGCAGATAGTTCCACCGACCGTAAAACAACGATTAGCGTGACACGATTAAGAATAAATCCCACCGGACGATTAAGTATAACCCCCACCTTAAATAATGGCCGTTTCGGTTGGTCGTCAGGGAGACTTTCGGACTCTCCTGAAACTGTTTTCTTGGACTCGTTTGACAGTTCCTCTTCTGGATAGAAGAGAAATTTGCTTCTGGTTTTGAATCCAAAATCAAAACCAGAAGCACGCACACAATCATACATGTGTCAATGTCAAGTTGGATAAATGTCATTTGGCTCCTGTAGAATAGCTTTTGCTTCACAAATACAACGCTAGACTAACTTCAAAATAAAAAAAAAACGTGTTCCGCTGTTTGAAAACGCCATAAGTGCCTCCACTGGACAAACGGGATTAATTTGACACGAGCAGTCTTTGATTTTGATCACGGGTGACGATTTAATTTCCCAGGAGAAAGAAAACAATTTCCCTGTTAAAATCTCGATAGAAAAATCGGTTTTTTGACAGACATGAAACACGTGCACAGTTTCAGTTTTAATTTTTTCAGTCGCAAAACTGTTATAAAAGTGTGCAAAAAGGCTCAAAGTGGCATAGAAGAAAATTGTAAAAAGGGTGAATTAGATTTACGCGGGGATTCATTTTAAACTATTTGCCGAGAGGATTTACACATGTATGGTAAATTCCGCGATTCGTAGGAGATTATTCGATGATTTACGCCAATAGCGGATAAGAGTGCGGTGGAGACATAGTATCAAACGTTTTGGCAGATGATTATTTGTCCCAGAGGATGAAAGTGATTTTTCCTTATTTAAGAAAGGAGTTACAAGGCTTGAAAGGGGAAAGTAAGAGCACGAATTTTACAAACAGTCCCCATTTTTTAAACATTGGGTTTTAGGGTGCACAAATAATGGTTGTCTCCTAAGTCGCGTTGATAGTCTTCGCTGAGGTTTTTTTAGGTAAATTTTTCGGGGGATAAAAGGTGACTCTTTTTGCCTTGCACAGCTAAGACTGAGCAGTTTTTCATAGCTCCGTGTCCTGTTCTGTTTTCGTCTTGATGAAGCAGAATTTCCGCCTTTCGGAATTTTGTGCAATTCACTTAACACGTAGCTGGAGACCCATTTCTCTCATGGAAATCGCACCTGAAAAACTACAGAGTTGGTGGCCAAAGATCGAGTGAGATGGAAAGCTTTATAATCAGCTTCAAATCTTAGGTGACTGCACAGTCTTGTTTGTGTCCTTTTTTATCTCGGGAAGTTTGTATTCTTTGTCTGAAATTTGTGACTACTTTCGTGGGTAAACTGTGTTTATAAGTTCCTGTACTGTTCTCAGAAGCAGGCAAATGTTTGACATACGATTCTGTCACAACATATTTCACCGTTACTTGTACCTCGTACCATATTTTACCATTACCTTTTAATGCCCTGCCCTCATATTGCAGCACGGATTCAGCATTGGAAGGTCAGAAATTAGTGTAGTAGAAATTAGTGTAGATTTAGCTCATTCCTTGATTTGCCCTATTTTGAAAATATTTTAAGTGTAGAAAGTTCCTCGATGAGGGCAATTCTTCTCTATCTTTTTGGAGGCAGATCAAGATTAATCGGTACCGAAACATTATTACAAGTTGTAACAGACGCCCTTACATAAAATGTGGTGTCGCAATCCTCCGAGTCAGATGATTGCTCACCACCTGCTTGCTTCTCAGGAAGCTTTGCCTGGGACGGGCCAGCCAATTCCTCAGCTAGGCTGGAAACCGGCTTACTGTCCTTTTCAAAGACCTTCATGTGAAGAGTCTCCAGTCCATAGAAGAACCTAAAACCTCTTGAAGCGGGGGGCGCAATATACTCCGGGCTCAGTAGCAGTGAAACTAAAGCCGACTAAAAACTTCCAATTTATAGTCGGAAGGTCAGGGTTCTGCACTTCTATGAGCCGAAAAATGTCTTACGGGTCCCTAGGAACCGAGGGATCTAGACTCTTGATCTCGCCATTGCTGGTATCTCGGCTTTTTGTACGCTCTCTAAAACTGCCGACTTGATAGGCTCAGCTTAAGTCTCGTTGTTACATATCAAGAGCTTGACACCCGCCTGATGCCAGCCCCCGTCCATGAAGGTCGGTAGTATGTCAGTATGTCAGTACGATCTCTGAGGATAACTGAACCTTCAGAAGCCTTTAGTAATCCAAGCTTATCCAACCTTCCTCGCCACTCTAGTTCGTGATTTCGAGGTTTAAATTGTTCTTCGCAACTTCGCTAAAACGCCTAGACACCGTAGAGGCTGTCTTGGCCTCCTAAGGGGTTTTTTAGGGGCCATCCTGAGACCTGATTCTCTTGAGCGTTAGGTTCGAGGTTAAAGGCTTGGTAGAGAGTCCTCCCTAAACGAGTTGACTCCTCTACATCGCACTTTATGAAAGCCCTCCCGAATGAACCTGATTTCCACTTAACAACAAGGGAATGCCTTTCCTTAGCAGGTGGCTTGCCCCCAGAATTTGCTTAGGGTTGCTCTCCCTAAGCAGGTTGACAACTGTGGATGTTTCCTCTCGCAAGAAATCCAGACTTTCGGTCACCCTTACTTTAATTCGCCTCGTCCTTTTCAGGAGACGCTTCAGAGCGTGGTCCGCGGATCTGCAGTTTTTGTAAAACTGAGTACTCGACTCAGGTTTTTTGTTTCCCAGGCGCTTTTTTCGTGCTACAAATCATCCCAATAGAGCAGTAGGTTCCTTGGTGGGTGGTTGGATTGCAGTGACGCTTCCGAACCAGATGATGCTCATCGTTATCCAATCTCAGCCTGTGTAGCTGTTTCTTTACCCTGGTTTTGAGCTCAACTCCCGACAGGGCCAATATTCAAAGCGTTTTTCGCTGTTTCAACTCTGCGAAAGACTGAATCGAGAGTAAACATTCGTCTTAAGATGCTTATCAAAGTTCCATTCGGAATTAGAAAACATTTTAGATTTCCTCCATGAGTGTGAAGCATGCCTTACCCTTTGCATCACCTCGGGGTGTTGGTTAATGCCATGAATAGATTTTCAATTCTCTCAAAAAAAGAATTCTTACCACAATTTTCCAAACCTTCAACTCTACGAGTAATGAAATAAAAAAACACATTTTAAAGCACACATTAAATAATTAAGAAGCATTTATCGACAAGACATTAAATAATTTATTCAAATTCTTACAAACATTTTAAGAAGTAATAAAGCATTTAATTATTGTGAATTGTGTCATTTTTATTAAAATACAAAATAATAATAAAAAAAAAACATTATAAGAAAATCTTCATAAGTCATTATTCAATTTAAATGTTTTCTTAAAAAAAAAAATTAAAATAAAGTAAAACAAAACAATCCAAATATATAAATAAACTCAGGGATTTAGCCTCCAAAATTTCGCAATAAATTAACACATAATAAATGTTATATACATTTAAAGAAAAACAATACAAATTTATATAAAAAAACACACATTTAGAACATAACTTTAAATGTCTGAAGAAAAAATTAAATAAAAAGAACAGCAAAGAAATTATTTAAAAACAAAACTCGTATGTAAATTAATTCACTTATTCAAATTGCATAAAAGAAAAGAAAATTTTTTCCAAACAAAAAAAATGATTTAACAAAAATATATTATATAAATGTATATTTAAAACTGAAAAACACACATGAATCCGGAAATTTCAGAACGGAGAAAAAGTCATGGATTAGGAAATGATAAAAAAAACTTAATAAATAAATTTTTGTTTTTCAATAATTTTCTGCGCAAAAAAGTCTGATTAGTGTACTAAAAAAAAAGAAATTAAAACAAAAAAATAATCCGAGGATGTGTCCAATTTTTAATTATTATTTTGCGTGAATCCACATCAGATGAGATGAAAATTTGTCATTGTTTTTCAAACCAGGGCTTTGAATGGATAGGATATGTTTTAAGAGGAACAAGTAAGCATTTGGTATCTGTGATTTCCATTTATAATTATTTTTCACACGAAAGAGTAGTATTTAAAATAATCGCAATTTTTTATATCGTAAACTTTTTATACCTACACGTGCATGCATATTTAGCCTCACAGATGCTTTTTCTTATAGGTTTTTTTAAATTTACACGCAAATGACAATGCGCCATCCTATTTTCTTTCTGCGATTGATTTATTATTAAAAATACTTTATTTTATTGTTTAATTTTGAAAAACTTAATCGTTGTAATAAAAATAGGAAGCGATATATAGACAGTGCGTAAGTAAGTGGTTTTTATAATTCTAGGTAGGAACTGTGTAATTTTGCTATTGTAGAACTTAAACTTAAAAGCTACAGCAAAGATGTGAAACTAATACTCCATTAGAATAACATAATTTAACTATATAGTAATACAGTGTAATATATATTTTTTATAAATTTGACTTTCACTCTTTCTGCTTGTTTAACTGTTTCCTTTAATTTTGAAAAAAAAGAAGCAAAACTCTACACGTTTCTCATTTCAAAAAAGTAATAGAAGAAGCAATAGAATCTGTTGATTGATTTAAAATTTTAAATTTAATATTAATTCTGTTTTTTAATATGAAACAAATTAAAAGAAACAACAAAATAGGATTGTAACATTGGAACAAAGATGAAGAAGAAAAAAATTTAATATTTTTTTACGAGAATTGCAAAAGAAGAGTGTAAGAGTTAAGGATTTCTTTTTTTTTAATTTTGTTTTAAATAAACAAAATAATTGAGGAAAACGAAAACAAAAAGAAATACGACGTATACATAAGCGTTAAGGAGATGATTAAATAAGAATGGTAGTGATTGAGTTCTTTAAAAAGAAAAAATACAAAAAAAAAAGAATATTAAAAACAAAATTCAGTGAAATTTAATTTAGCTTTTTGTAGTTTTGCAGTTTATTATAAAGTAAATGATAAATGAATCGGTATAAGATATAGAAATGAAAATTTGAAAAGATAAAAATGCAAAAAAAAAAAACAATATAAACAAAACATAAAATACAAATTTTAGATGACATATGAGATAAGAATTTAATACACTCAGATAATGTGGAAAACAAAAGATTGTTGTGTGTGATTCAGTAAACAATTATAAAAATAATATTAAGTTACATATAAAAATAATAATATACAATACTATTTACTGAATATAGAATTATCTTTATACTTGATAATATTTAATTAAAAAAAAAATAAATTAAAAATTCAAATAAATTATAACACAAACAAAGTTGGAGGGTTTTTTTTTAGTTTTTCAGTTGACAAGGCCAAGTGACAATGACTCGAGAAAATCTAAGACTGATTTCGACAAACTGATTTGCCAAGTTAAAGGATACATGTGGGCTAGAAATGATCCTTGCGAGAGAGGAAGGTTTTCCGAAAGCTCATGCCAAAGCATTCTACCCACAAAGTACCGGAATAGTTGGCGAAAGAATTCTAGCAGTACTCAATCATCATCATCATCATAATTTTCGGATGCCGCTTATCCTTTAAAAGGGTCGCGGAGCTAAGGTGGCTAAATGGTCTTTCCATCTTTCTCGATCCTCCGCCACCAACTCAAGGGACTGCGGCGCAATCCCCAGGCGAGACTCAGAGAGGTTCTTTACCTGATCCCACCACCTGTTTCTTGGCCTACGAGGGGGTCGACGCGCTCGCATCTCGGCTAGCATGACCTGTCTAGGAAGTCTGTCATGGGGCATGCGAACAACGTGTCCAAACCACCGAAGAATCGATCGCTCCACTCGGAGAAGTAGCTGCTCAACATTAAGATTCCCACGAATACTGACGTTTCTCACTCTGTCCCTTAGAGTAACACCAGCAACACACCTCAGGAATCTAATTTCGGCAACTTGTACCCGCGATCTAATTCTTTTGGTCACTCTAATTCTAATTCTTTTGGTCACAACTCAGTATCACTCCTCCCATCTTTCGTGAAAAAGACCCTGAGAACTCCATTTATGTGCAGGGTACCCAGCACAGGAGTTCGGGAAACAACCATCACTTCCGATTTGTTCACGTTTACTTTCATCCCAGCATCACCACAGACGGCTGCAAACCTATCCAGTGCTCGTTGAAGTTCCTCTTTGGATGATGCAAGGATGGCCAAATCATCTGCGAAAAGCAGATGGCTCATCCTGATGCCAGCCAATTCGAAACATTGCTCGCCAAGACAGCGCTTCACCATCCAGTCCATATAGGCTATGAAAAGGAGTGGCGACAGAACACAGCCCTGTCGAAGTCCAACGCGCACATCAAAAGGACGGGATTTGACGCCATTTATCCGTACACAGCTTCTGCAGTTTCCATACAAAGACTGGATGGCTCTCAGAAGAGGCCCGCTCAGCGCATAGTCCTGCAAAACTCTCCACAGTCTATCCCGAGGGACTCGGTCATACGCCTTTTCCAGATCTACAAAACACGCATAGACCGGCTTGGCATACTCCCAGGCCTTCTTAAGAAAAACCTTCAGAGTAAAAAGCTCGTCGGTTGTGCCTCTGCCAGGCTGAAAGCCGCACTGTTCTTCCCGTAACAAAGGCTCGATTACAGCTCTGCAACGCGTTTCCAACACCTTCGCGAAGATAAGCCCCTATAAATGGCGCAATCTCTCCTGTTCCCTTTTTGGAAAATGGGCACTATAACTCCCGTTTGCCAATCGCTAGGTGCCTTCCCGCTATCCCAGGCCACCTTAATGACACGTGTTAGCCATTTAACACCCGATTCACCCAATGCCTTGAGCATTTCCGGGCGGATTTCATCAACTCCAGCAGACTTGCCAACTTTTAACGATTTAATCGCTTTAGTGACTTCGTCTACTGTGGGACTATTCTCCGCCCTTATCTCGTCAGCAGTGGGAATGCCATCTTCAGTGCCCTGTTGGGGGTTGAGCAACTCCGAAAAGTTCTCTCTCCATCTGCGCAAGACATCGCTGTCATTTGAAAGAAGAGTACCGTCCTTAGATTTAACCCCTTGATTGATATTTAACTTTCTTCCTCTGAGCCGGCGAATGGTCTGCCAAAATATCTTGTTTGCAGATCTGTAATCGTGCTCCAACTTCTCGCCGAACTTTTTCCACGACTGTTCCTTAGCTGTTGTGACTGCCAGATTGGAAGTCCTTCGCGCTTCATTGTACCGGGCTCGAGAAGTTGAGTTTCTACATTGGATCCACGCAATGTAGGCTCTCTTCTTCTCTCTGATGGCTTCTTGAGCTCCAGGCGTTTTAAACCAAGCAGTTTTTTTCTCACCACCAGCCGCTACCCCAAGCCGCTTCACTCCACAAACATTTCCTGCAGAGGCAATGACTGCCGATAAAAACAGCTGCCATTCCGCCTCTACATTCAAAAGGTCAGTTGGAATTCGTTCAAACTTCTCCGAAACATGCTGTGCAAAGCG
This sequence comes from Neoascia interrupta, assembly GCA_947623515.1. Taxonomy (NCBI): domain Eukaryota; kingdom Metazoa; phylum Arthropoda; class Insecta; order Diptera; family Syrphidae; genus Neoascia; species Neoascia interrupta. Next base: position 111,999,126 of record OX392464.1, read on the forward strand.
CTCTCTGAAATCAGAGTCAGCATCCTGCAACCTTTCCCACCGTATGCAGGTCACCAGTGTTGGTTTTCGCCTGGGTGACAAAGAAATACTGTCACTGAAAAACCAATTTACACAGCACTAAGTGGTGATCAGTTGACAACTCAGCTCCCCTGAAAACTCGAACATCACAAATCATTCTTCAAATAAGTACTCAATGGCAAAAAAAAATGAACTCAAGACAAGAACGTGGAGGGTTCTGCACAGATTAGATGCCTAAGACACCGCTCATCTTGTTTTATGGCCTTTTCGGTTGGTCTACCGAGGGCGTCCGGGAGACTTTCCGGACTCTCCTGAAACTGTTTTCTTGGACTCGTTTGACAGTTCCTCTTCTGGATGGAATAGAAATTTGCACCTGGTTTTGAATCCAGAATAAAAACCAGATGCACGCACACAATCACACATGTGTCAATGCCAAGTTGGATAAATGTCATTTGTCCCCTGTAGCATAGAAAGAAAAGAAAGCGGCAGTAACCAGCGCTACAGATGCGCAAGCCGCAAAGTCTACAGTTTTTGTTTTGAATAAGCTCGCGAGCAAGGGGCTATGGCTTTGGCTACCCTTGAAATGCGTAGCACATCGCAAGCGGAAAGAATTTGAGGATAAAGAGATATTTAGAAGAGAAACGTTGTTTTCGATCCAACACAAACGCTGATGACGGGAGGTCTGATTAGGTGGATTCGAAGCATGCGGCAATGAGGATGTGTCCAGGTTTCGAAGCTGGTGGAGGTGGTCTAGTTTCAAGCGTTGTCTAGAAACGTAAACCTCCTTACTTGGCATGGCTAGTTTTTGTGCGAGCGGCCGACGCGACAGTCTAGAATCGGGCACACCCGCTGTCGGTGCGGACGTACACATCCAAAACGGTGTTGAGGTCCCTGTGTATGAAAATAGACTTTGGCTGGCGTGTGGCGAAAGTAGGCGATGTTTGTTGAAGCGCCTCGGTCAGTTCCTGAATGAGATATTGCTGATGGGTACTGATAAAACGTGTCCTGGGTCTCTCTCCATAGCTCTCCATTGACCGAAGTCTGAGCTGCGCGGTTGGGAGTTTCTTTAGCCAGTTCTCAGGCAGATGAGTGATAACTGCTGTCTTCAATGTTTCATGCCACCGCTCTAAAAGTTCGTTTGTCTGCGGGTGGTAAGCGTTTGAGTGAACGCGTTTGCACCCTAGGAGAAATGCAAATCTTTCGAACAAGGCCGACTCAAATAGCCACCCTGATCATTGTTTAGCGGTGATGTTTTCAACTGGAATGCCGTCCGGCCACCGCAAGGTCTATACGCGTCAGCGTGTATACCCGAAGCCAGAGCAGTTCTGGAGTGAGCTGACGAGGTCTATGTGGACATGTTCAAACCTTTCAGCGGCCGGAAGTGTTCTCAGGGTCAGACAAGTATGCTTGCTGATTTTGATTCTCTGAGTCTGTCAGGTAGGGGAGACGTGCTTCCACTTTCCAGTGTCCGAGTTCATCCATGGCCAGAAAAAGCGTAGTGCCATTGATCTTCACGAGGCTTGTGTTCCGGGATGACTGATGTTGTGTAGCGACTTATAGGCAGCGTGCCTAAATGTCTATAGGGGCGGAATATATGGGCGAGCTCGACGACTCGATCTTTCCCAAGTGACAGCTGTGTTCGACTCAGGAAGAACAAGATTAGTTAACGTAGGTTTGTGACTCACCGATCTTAGTTTCTGCAGCTCTGCGTTTTGCTCTTGCTCCTGTCCTACTGAGTCTACAGATCTGCTTGTCATAAATCCGAGCTGTAATTCCGATAGGTAATTATCCCCAATCACCTCTTTGCTGTACGCGTCGATAAAGCCGCTCCATGTCTCCATGTCGTCTTAAACAAGGACAGACTTATGGGTCTAAAGACCTCTACGAAATGATGATTTCCCCTCTTTTTGGGAACATTTTTAGTCGAAATTATCCATGCCAAAGCCATTAATCTTGCTGGGCGCAATCATTGTCATTGGCGCTTTGAAGAGAGTTTCCTTAGCCTTAGAGACGCTTCAGATGTAGTTTCGATTGATGGAAATTTGAGCTCATTTCCAGGATTTTTACGCTACCCTGGTAGGTCATATGCAACGAGCCTGCCTTGTGCAAGGTTCCATCTTTTGCGAAGCTCAGCGATCTGGGAATTTTCATACGAACTAGAGAGCATCCGGTAATGTATTCGATTGTATCGTCGATCTCTTGTTCGGTGACGAGATCTCTGTCTAAGCAAGGGATTACAGTCACCTGTAGTTTCTTATGAAACTTCTTCCAGTTTGTCTTTCTTCGGCTTTTGTAAGCTTTCTTAACCTCATATATCCACCACCCTTAGGTCACCTGTGCAAAAATAAGACCACACTTTTAAGTGCAGGTTTTTGTTTGTGGAACTAGGTGAAGAAGTTCTGCGAGAGCCACCTGGAGATCGCGCCTGTTCTTGAGTTGATAGCGGAGGATTGGGTAGAAACACTTACCGCGCCCTCGCTTTAAGACATTTTTAAAGGATGAGTCGTCACAGAAAATGATGATTGTTCAGAGGTTTTTGTTTACTACAATCTCTCTTGATATTTAGATTTTTTTTGACCCTAATCCTAAAATCCTGTTCTTTTTGTTGCACTAACCTCTCTGAGTAAGGACAAGGTCCAGTTGAAGAACGTAATCAGGTTGGCTGTGGCAATCTTACTATGATGCAGCCTTTTTTTGCACAACCTTTAAAGTTACCCGTAGTCTCTGCCTCCATCACAGTGTCAGCTTCCATGGGTGCCTTAAACAGTTCACTTAAGAGTCTTGCCCTAAGCCAAAGAAACAGCACCTACTTTTCCGCCTTTAGGTTCCCATGTATCTCGTCGAAGGCGACACTACAGCCCCTGGCACCATGTTTCCGCTCTTACTCGCTGACAATTTCCCAATCCTGCTCGGAACTTGGGAATTCTCCAAGTGTTTTCCAGAATGTGGCTAATTAAAACACCTCTCACAAGTGCCTGCTTAATCTTCCTGCCATACTCTACATTACACTGTACTGTCTGCTCGGTTACTTAGAGTCCAGTATACCAAGCTATAGAGCGCTCCTCGTCGCCTCGCTGCACTGGCCCGCCACGCTAGTCTTGGGTTTGCTTGGACTCCCCAAGGTTGTAGGCCTATATTTCGCCTGCTTCGACATCCTTCGGAGCGTCTTCGGAGAGCCACGTTCCCTTCGAGCCTGTTTTTCGGCATTGCTTGGGTCTTTCATTAGGCTGCTGCATTTCTTCTGACAAAGGAGCTTCTGTTGGTTTCGAAAGTTGTGCTAGAAGTGGCGTCGTCCCTCGGCTTACCAGGAATGCATTATTTACTGGTCGCGTTCGTATAGCAGACCGCCCTGCCTTAGACGGTGGCCTTCGAGCAACGTGCGTATCATTCGCTATGATCTCTCTGGCCTTCTCTATGGGAAGATTGTTCCCTCTGGGCGAGAAAGGATTTTTCCTTGATTGTTAGAGTCGCAAGTTAATGCTTGGTCAGAGTAACCTCTTCCTAGAGTGAGACCAAGCATACCAAAAGTTAACTGTATATGTTTGCCCCGAGATGCGTCACTTTTTTGTTACCGACTATCGGAGTTTTTAGCCAGTAGCTTTCTTTTGAGATTTTCTCAGTATAGATCAAACAAGCTTTAGGTCCTTGTTTAGATCGCACGGTGTCAACGATAGTGTGCGATTGAGCCTTCGGCACTTAGCGTGCCCTCTCCTAGGTCCCTCTTTGTGTTATAATTTTTTTTAAAAAAATTCTTTTCTCATAAGTATGGATGAAGCAATCGTCTCCCCTCATAGAGCCGTCATACCAGGGTAGGCTGAAGGTCTGCACCTAGGTAAGGTACCTATAAAAGAGCTCGGTAGAGACCGGTTCAGCCCCCAGAGATATATCTTTCGGCACTGTTTGCAGTATGCTCACACCACTTATGGAGGCAGTTTGAGTGTCCGCACCTAAGACCTCCACACCGGCAGGAGTCATTGAAAATTACGCTCTTTAAGAGATGCCTAGCTTAGATGCCTAGGAGTCTAGAATTGAAGGGTTTGTCAGACCCTTGAAAAGCTCCGTACTTGTGTACTTGGGTTTTGAACAGTTAAGGAATAAAATTAAGCTGAAAACCAGGGTGGAACGCCTCGCTGTTTCACTGGCGCACTCTTTGTAAAAGTAGCGATAAAACAAAATGATTGGACACATTCTGACGATGGTCCAAGGAGTCGATTGAGTTGATAATTATTTAAGAGTCACCTATAAGTCTAAACGCCCGGTTTTCGATCCTATTAAGCAAATGTAGGGTGATCTTCAAGCGCACCTAACCTGGAATAATAGTTATAACAGCTTTGGCCGCGTATGAACGGCAACTTAGCCTCGATTGTCTGGAGCAACTACCGACTCTTCTTTGTAAGCTCCTATTACAATAGCCACCTAAAATTTACCATCTGTAAAAGTCCATACGGGCCATTACAATGAACATATAATTTCTTATGGTATAAATTGTTTTTAAAATTAAGAACACAAACGACCTTAAATAAGCCGCACAAGTTTCGGAAGTATGCTCCTCAGTCTTTAAAGAAGACGATAGGCTTAACAGCTTCCATGATTATCTTCTGTGGACCTCAAAAAGGGGCAACGTCATATAACCCAAAGTGAAGCTTTCGACAAACTTGAGTTCCTCAAATCGGAGACTAGTTGAAAACCGATATCTCCGTAAGACTTGAGCCAAAGTCACTTTCATTAACATCCCAGCGTACTGCCAACCTTTAGTAAGGGAAATAGTTTATAATGTGTGAAGGTCAGACATTTGATGCGTCTATAAAATGCCTACCAATGCACATCCTTGGTCCTTTTGCGAATGGTATATACGCGTAGCTGTGCTTATCGGACAGGCTCGTCGGGAGAAAATGATCTGGATTAAAGGCTGTCGCAGTCGGTCCCCAAATGTCTTCATCCCGATGCATCCCAAAGATATTGAGCACCAGTTGCGTACCCTTTGGAATGGCCAGGTTCTCCGAGATCGGCACATCGTTTGTACACTCTCGTATTATTATTGGAGCTGTTGTTACAACTCTCAGCGCCTCATTTATACACCTATCGAGGAACGTGAGACTTTTCAGGTCTTCGTGCTGAACTTGGAAATCATTGTCGGGATAGAGTGTGACGAGTTCTTCAAATACTTGCTCCTGATACTGTGGGTGCATGGCAAGGCACATAAGTATTGAAAACAACGTTGAAGCTGTTGTTTCGAAGGCCTGTGAATTGGAAATTTTCCATATAAGGAAAACGACGATGGATGAGTCTTTGAAGCTTACCCCAAAAACCATGCCGCTGCACTCAACACAAACATCCTCAAATGTAAACTCGTTTCGTTCGTAAATGTTTAAAATTTCGTCAATAAATAGCTGTCTCGGCTTTTCAATATTAACAGAGTCCTGAGCGGATTGCGAACTTTCTTTACTCTCGTGGAGTTTTTGTTGTTCCAATGCATTGATCCTTGTGACAACTTGCTGAAAAGTAGTTAAGTTTGCTTTAAAAGAGTCGCCTATATCTCTCTAAGCTTACCTCGTTTATGAAGCTCTTTATGTGGGACCCTGCTTCCATAAAAGGTTTGTACATCCTCGTTTTACTAAGAATGAACTTGTGGTTTAACCAAGGCTTAGTGGCACGTTGTACTCCTACGGCCAAAATTCTGAAAAAAATCTTATTATTACCAGATTGACAGTGAATTAGGACACTTACGTTTCGTAACAGTGAAGAAGTTTTGTTAAAAAAGGTTCATCGTTAAAGTGGGTTCCAAAAGTTGAAGCTGAGAATGAGCCAAAAAATAAATTACATAAGATTGAAGAAAAAAGTAAATCGAGGTGGACTTTTGACTTAAGGAGTGATTATAAAACCTCATCGTAAAAGTGTCGTGAAGATATATCAGAAGATCCTGTAATAAGCTGTTTCTTAACGTTTTTTTTTTACCAAAGATCGGAAAAGCCCGAGTCTATTCCACATAAATCCCTCCCAATCGACTTAAACGCGATATTAAGCCTAAACTCACCAATGGAAGCCTTCAGCGACATGGTGTCCAGAAGTTTCTTCATGTTAACCTCTCCGGCACCAATACACCGATCAAACTGATCGCAGAGTTCTAGTGACAATTTATTTGAATTACCGTATCGATCCAACAAAACTTTGTGCCTGAAACTGGGATTCAAAAGTTTCCGATGAATATTCCAACTCGGAGCTGAAAATGTGGACCTTTATAAAAAAAAATAAATCATATCTTTGGTATTGGCTCGAACTTACCTCTGCTAGTAAAGATTCCATCGCCAAATGATTCCTTAAAAGTTTCATACATGAGGGGCGACTTATTAATACAGTCGGGCGAATTGAGAATAGTTTGGATTATCCTCGGGTCAAAAGTGAAAAGCGCTGGGTATGTTCCTACCCAACCAAAAATTGTTTTCGAGTTATAGGATCTGCAGATTTCTGGCAGGACATACAGAATGTCTGTAAAAAAAAAAATACCAAAACATGAGCCACAAGTTGTGGTGGAAATTCAGTACGACAAGACGGAGTTTTAAAGGTTTGCAACTAAGTCAATCCAAACTCTTACGGGCCCGTCATTTAATTGGTCTCGCCAAGTCATAGTTCTGTCTAAATAACCAACTCATTGGACACACGTGATATTAGATTTTGGTAAAAACCGGAAAACCATGACCTGGGACCTAAAACCACTTCCCTAATTTACCAAAATAAAGGTAACCAGCCGAATTATGAGCATGTTCCGGAGGGCATTTGATGAAGGGTAGATTTACACAGAGAACTGGGGTGACACTTGTTATACATGGAGGTGTTCGGATCAAGCACAAGACACTCATCCAGTATCATGAACGTCCGGTCCTTCTGAGGCGCCAACATTGACGTGGATCACTTTACCTCTTTGTTGTCAAAGTGCCAGTTAGGGACATCCCGAACAAGGCCAAAAGAAAAAATATTTTTACGAAGTTTTGACGTCGGATGGCTGCAATCGTAAGAGCTCGCCAGGGCCTTTTCTAACCGAGTCTCTCAAAACCTTCTACAAAATCCTATGCTGCGCAGCATCAAGTGTTGATAGTCGCAGTGGCAACATTACCAAATCGCCATCCGAGATGCTTCCTTTGATGTGCTGCACAATCGGATTAAAGCAAGCCCGAATGCCCGATGAAAGGAACCTCAGCATTGCTTGCCCGATGCTCAAGAAAAGAGACCCTCTGAATTTTTTTTTCAGCTGTACTTTGTGAACCCCTAAAACCTTTTGTCAGCAATCTGATAGGTCCATATCAGTGTGGTTTTAGGTCAGGAAAGTCCATAACGTAAGCTGGTAGTCCGAGCTTAAGTAGGTTTAAGAAACTAGAGAGTGCTGGATGCTCGATCAAGGTGGGATCACATATCAATCTTATTCGATCTAGATAGCGCAGGTCTCATTGGAAATCTGGCAAGAAAGCCAAGAGGAACGAAGTGGGAAGCTTTAAAAGAAAACCTGGGAAGGAATCTGGAGCTAATTGACGTAAGCCAAGTACCATCCCAGTTTAAGTTTAGAAAACGCAGAAGGGATCATTACAAGAGCCATTCCCTAGCATCGAGTCGGCGAGCTAAAGAAATGCCACGGTGAAGCAATTATCTGTCAATACTTAGATCCAAAATGCACAAGCTGTTTAACAAGGCAAAGCGGAACCAGCAGCGGGATTCCGGCAGAGCCACAGAGAGGCACTAACCAACTACAATAAAAATAATAAAAAAAAAAAATCTTAAAGAAATAGTTTCACGAAATTCTGTGGGAGTATAACTAGCATTCCCTGTACAACAAGATTCTTGCAAAACCAGCTGGAGTCCTTACGTCTCTCAGAAATTGGATGGAAGCATACCGAAATTGATGAACAAAGAGTACTGCTCCTCTTAGGGCCGGTTTTTCAGTGCGAGATTATCCGAATTTCCGAGTTCAGCTGAGATTAACTCCAGAAATGAGTTTTTCAGTGAACTTAGATTAGCTTAGATTAATCTCGGCTTAATCCGATAAATTTGGTGAGTTAAGCTCGGATCAAATCTGTAGAATAGTATGAACTTCTTTGAATGTTTTTTTTTTTCTGTGTGAAATGGCAGTGGCTTTGCGTGTTTCTGTGCAAAATGACATCTGAAAATGCCTCGAACTTCTTCTTCTGGGTTTTTCTATATAAAGTGAGAGCTGGGAGAGTCAATAACTTCGAGAGCAGAAGATTTTGACAACTTTAGAGACGGTGTTAAGTCTGTACTAAAAAACTGTGCACTGGTTCGTTAACTCTGGATTCGTTTTGGGAATAACAGATCTTGGTTTAAGCTAGGCTTAACTCAGCACTGAAAAACCGGCCCTAAGTCTTCTGTTTTTTTCTTGAAATATTTAACTTAATGGTGATCGTCCCGAGCAATTTTATTTAGGGACTGATTTCTATTTTTAAGGAGACTCACCCTAACAAGTCTTTTGTTTCATTATAGAAAAAAAATGCCTGTTTCACATCAAAGCGAGAGCGAGAAAGCGAGCGAGAGTTTTCGGCGAGCTGTCAAATGAATCTCGCACGCCTTCGTCAAGTGTCGCACGTCGACTTTTTCGAAAAATTTAAAAACCCTCGCCTAGGTCGACGATTATTCTGTCAATCACTGCTGTGAGTTAGGGCACGCTGTTGAATAAACGTTTTTTTTTTTTTTTTTGAAGCGAATACTAATTGTGAAATATAAACTACTCATGTACAATAAAGTCGACGAATTTTAGAAATGTGTTATGTTCTGTCACTGTGCAAACAGAAAAGTCGTCGCGATTTCTCGCCTTCATTGTGTAGTAACAAACGATTTCTCTGGTCTCGCGTTGTCGCTGTCGCTCGGTTTAGTACTCTCGCGCTGAATGTGAAACAATCAAAAATAGCTACTGGTGAACCAAAGCTTTAATGGCTGTTTCTCAACAAGCGCGAGAGAGTGAGTGAGAGTGTCGGGAGAAATGTCAAAGTGTCAGGTGATTCATGTCTGTTTCACATAAAGAACGAGAGAGCGAGCGAGGGTCTCGTGCGAGCTGTCAAATGAATTTCAATCAAGGGCAATGTATGGGGTAGTTAACAATACCAGCGTGATCGCCAGGCTTTTCGAAAAATTGAAAAACTTTCGCCGAGGTTGACGATTATTCTGCCAATCGGTGTTGTGAGTTACGACACGCTGTACCTTGTGTACAGAACTAATACTTATTGTCGAAAAATTTTAGAAATATGTTATGTTTTGTCACTATGCAGTAAAAACAGTCGTCGCGGTTTCTCGCTCTCATTGTGTATTAACAAACGATTTCTCTGGTCCCGTGTTATCCCTGCCGCTCTGGTTTGCCGCTCTCGCGCTGAATGTGAAACGGCCATGTGTTTTTCTATGAGAAGTGAAAGTTGGGAGAGTCAATAATTTCTAAAGTCGAAGATTTTGACAACTATGGTGACGGAGTTAACTCTGCATTGAAAAACTGCTCGCTCGGTTAACTCCAGATTCGTTTTGTTAAGGGACTAAAAGATCTTGGCTTAAGTTGGGCTTAACACAGCACTGAAAAACCGGCCCTTAGAAAGTTATGTCTTTGGTAGCTCCCCTCTGACGCTAATGTCTGGCGCAGGATCAACACATCGAGACTCCGGAAGGAAGACTGTTGCAGACAGTCTTTTATCCTGTGGGCAATAAGCTGTTTTCAACTTTTTCTTGAGTCACCAGATCCGACAGCATTCAGCCAGTCCTACAAAACGGGCAAAAATTGCTACTTCCGCACTAAGCAAGTAGGTATAGCAAAAAGTAGTCTTGCTCTGGTATATTCACACCGAACCAGTTGTGGCGGGTAAAGGTTGTATTTATTTCAAAGGTGGGGAAAAAAAGACCCAACGCAACTATGTAAGTCTTATAGAGACCGATCAGCTTAACATAATTTCTTCTGAAAACTGAATGGAAAAGTCTGCAGACAATTACTCAAGACGAGAAGTTCTAGGCCAGCATCAGGCAGATCTACTGAGACTGAGACTGCTTTACATTAGCTGACGGAAATTTTTCAAAATACTCTTGATACCAAAGAGACAGAAGCGTCAATTGAAAACACGTCACATGCTTGTTCCATCGGGCGAGCCCTTGATAGGAAGGAAGTAATAGCTGGGGCACAATGAGTATCTGTGTCTGTGGCTGTGTCTCGCAATTCAGCTTACGGGAACACGTATATAGCGCCACAATGCGTATCTCGCTGTGTCTCTGATTTTAGGTGAAAAATGTGCCGAGACACAACGACAGACACAGACACACATTGTGCCCGGCTTGTAAAGCAGAGCTTCTAAATAGATGAGCTGCCGAGCACAAGATCAGTTGGGACGCACGTATCGCAGGAACTTAACTGGGTTAGTTCAACAAAAAAGTGCCCACAAGGCGGAATGGTCGACTCCATTTCATATTTCTTTGTTAACAATTAATAGTTCAAAATTTTATACAGAAATGCAACAGTTCTTTGTTTCAAAAGTGTGACCAGAGAACAGCCGGCTATTAGTTTAGTATAGGATGAGATGCGCTGATATCTGCTTTTCTTTTAGATACTTTAAAATACTTCACAGCCATATAAGAGGATAGGTAGCACATAGGCCCTCACAAGTTTCATTTTAATGCAGGTAGGGAGGTACCAGAAGGTAGGTCTGAGCCCCAGGAGGGCTCCGTAGATTTTTGATACTGTTGACATGAGTGTTCCAGTTTATATTTTGGTTGAAGTAGACCCCAAGGTTCTTGACATTCTCAACGTATTCTATTGGGGCTTCGTTTAAGTAGAGTGAGGGAAATTTTCTGTTCCTCTACCTGCATTAATGACCATGGACTTTGTTTTTGTTGGATTAAGACAGAGTTTGTTGTCCTGTGCCCAGATATGTATGATGTTCAAGTTCTCATTTACCTGTGTAGCTGCCTGGGTTTTTTGGGTTCTAGGAAACATACAAGTACAATTGCACTTCATCAGCATATATGTGATGATAATACGGCCAGCTTAATCGTTTATGTAGCAAATAAAAAGTAGGGGCCCAAGAACGGATCCCTGAGGAACACCTGAAGCAACATGGAGACACGATGAACACTTATCTTCGTGAAAAACGCACTGTGACCGTTTGGAGATATGGATTGGAGATGGTCAACACTATCAAATGCTTTTGAAAAGTCCAAAAAGACAATGACGGCCAGCATTTTCTTATCTAGGCCTGACCGTTAGTCCTCACTAGCTTTCAGCAGAGCAGTTGTGCAGTTAAGTTTTGCGCGGAACCCAGATTGGTAGGAGGTGATTAGCTTGTTAGTATTAAGAAACGTTTTTATTTGCTGGCTCATTATGATTTCAAACGCTTTGCTCAGGAAAGGAAGTATGGCGATAGGTCTGTAGTCGACATCGAAGCCAGGCGCGGATGTTTTTGGCATCGGTAGCACTTTGGCGACTTTCCAACAGTCGGGGAAAACTAAGGCTGTGAGAATTGTGTTGATGATATGTGTGAGGAGTTTCAGTATGACAGGCAACAAAATTTTTATAAACTTGGGCTCAATGTTATCGGAACCCAGCGCATTTGATTTAACGTCGAGAATGGTTTTCCCCACCACTGCTTCATCAACACAGGACATTGAAAGAGAACCCTCATGGCTACTTCTGACAACACGGGCGCTGTGTCCTCCAGAGTTACACGAGCCGCAGACAGAAACAAATTTTTTGTTAAGCTCATTAAGATCAGTACTGCTTGGAATCAATGGCTTTTCTGATGACAGTCCAAGAGCACGAACTTTTTTCCAGAACTCGGAGCTTGACTGGTTAGAGCCGAAAATGTTTTTGTAGTGGTTCTTTTTGTTCTTCCGGATTAGAGCAGCTACGGCGTTCCGGGGGCAGATCTAAATTCTCTTTGTTTTGCCGGGCATTTATAGCGTCTCCACCGGGAGAATAGGAGATTTCGTTTCTTTATAAGATCCACTACATCATTCGTGAACCAAGGCAAGACAGAAGTCTTGATAACTAAAAAGTGAGTGTATATGACCGTTAAAAAATTCTACTTGGAGGGATGGGTCGCACATCTCATACATTGGAGACCAGTTAATGTTCTGGCATTCGGTAAGGATTTACAAACAATATGAAACTTGTGATATTTTTTTATATATATACCCACACCTCCACCATTGTTCCGATACCTATTAGCACGAATAAGTTTCATGTTTTTTACTTTAAAAAGATTGGAGCTCACTTCAACCATACTGTAATTAAACAAATAACGCAATTAATCGATTTTGTTGTTTAGGCTTTGTGAATTTATACTATGTCTCCACCGACAAGACGATTAAAAATAAATCCTAAAGTGGCTCCATCGGACATATATAGGATTAATTTGACACGAAAACTCTGTTTCTGCCATTTTGGGCTCTTAAAAGAGAGTGGCGATGTCATTTCCCAGGCACAAAAATCTATTTCCTTAGTAAAAGTCACAATAGAAAACGTACTTGTATCAGAACGGTCGCACAGTGACAATTTTAGTTTCCTTTTTATACCCGACCGAGGGTATATTAATTTTAATGCATAGTTTGTAACACAGTGAAATAATCACCGTAGACCCCTAAGACCTTTTAGAGATATGATCGAGACCGACAGGTAAGTCGATTAAGCCATGTCCGTCCGTCTGTCCGTCTGTCCGTCTGTCCGACTGTCCATCTGTCCGTCTTTCCGTATGTATGCAGTTTTGAGGTCTTTAAAATTGAGCTAGGAAGCTGAAACTTGCAGCGTTGCTTGGTTCTCATTTTGTACAGACAAATTATGAAAATTGAGAAAATCCGCCCACAGCCACGCCCGTGGGCGTGAATGTCAGACAACCTCAAATTTACATTTTATTTCAAAATACGTTTTGGTCAAGATAGACAAAACATATGAACTCAAATTTTTGTCGAGAGCAATATCAACCAAAAGCCTTTAATAAAGCAAAAATTGGACCGCCCACTCCATTGACCATGCCCACTTTTAACATCTGAAATCTTTGAAAACCTGATTTCTCGGGAGATTCATTTTAAATTGAAAAAAAATTGTATGACAAATATTAAAGATATTACCATTTGCTAAGTTTATTGCATACAAAGCATTGAGCTCCGCCCACTTTTAGGGGGAGTTTTTGGGAAAAAACTGTTTTTTTTAAGCATAAATATTCGCTTTCAACCCATTTTCTCGTGTTTCCAACGAAATTAGAGTTCGTTGATTTAAATTTTCAGCCTACGCCCTTGTTTAGGGGCGTGGCCAACACAAATAATTGACATTCAGTATATGAAACAGACCAGAAAATTTTAAATTTGGTATTAATGGGGAAAGAGGGTTGGGTATTTAGAAGTTCGTTACAGACGAACTCTTGCTTACTTTCAAACTGTTACAAAAATGCAGAAAATAGGTTTGTGAATAGGGTGAATGGGATTTATGAGAGGATTTATTTTTAATCGCTTGCCGAGAGACTTAAATTTGTATGGTAAATCGCGTGATTTGTAGAGGATTTAATAAAGATTTATATTAATCGAGGATTAGTGCTCGGTGGAGACATGGTATTAAGTAACATAATCAAAACCGATTTTTTTGTGTACTAAAAATATTAATAAGAATTTTCGATTCAACAATGGAAGTACCCATGCGATAGTGGCTGGCATTAGTTGGAGCTTTGACAACGGTTGGCGAGAGCGGTTAAGGTGTTTTCGTTATTTATTATAATGCTACTTCCATTCTTGTGTTCCTTGATGACAATACATTCGTCCATTTCTTGTGGAGACTGAGAACAGCTGTTTTCGATGCCTCAAGCGGGTGGCTAGTTTCAGTAGAGAGCGGTTTCTTTTAGTGAGGCTTTCGTTGACGTAGATGGGTATATTTGGGGTGTTTTTCTATTTTAGTTCAGAGCAGAGCTCGAACTGTCAAAGAAAAATTTGTGTTTCTTTTTCTGCTCAGAGTAATCAGAGCCCAAGATTTGTATTTATTTTTTCGCTCAGAGCATGATCGGAGCGCGCTCAATGTGCTCGGAATAATTTGACCGAGCATTCTGAGCTAGTTGCTGATACAAATATGATGACAAATATTTTGCCAATTTTTTGAAGTTTTCTTCTCTTTCATTTTTCATTCTGACAGACAACCAAAAAATGTGCTCAAGTGCGTTACAAAATCAGAACAGAGTACTCTGAGCGCACTCGGTTCAGAGCACGCTCAGAATGCTCGAGCTCTGTTCAGTGCTCTACTCTGAACTAAAAAAGACCCACGTCATTTAGGTTTAGCGGTCTTTTTCCTTTTTTACGGAATTCGGTGATTGCCCTAAGCAGTGAATTTCTGTCGTGGGAAGACTTAAATTTTAGGATTACTGGAGGATCATCGGTGTTGTCTCTTTGTCGTGGTTGAAAAACTCTAGTGTGAAGCTAAGTTAAGGATCAACTACTTGATACATTAACCAACCCAGTCATCAACTGGTCAGGCATATGCCGTTGACTCTGTGAAATTGTTCAGAAAGCACTCAAGGCTGTCCCCTAGAATGGTGCAACACAGCTGAGCTCAATTTAAAATTGGTCAAGACAACTATATAATAACATTAACCAGGAAAAGGAATAGGAAAAGGATTACCTGAAAGATAATCGGGAACGACAATAATACCAGTTGGTATTAAGAGGTTTAGTATCTGGAGTAATCTCCTCAAGGAAACATACAGAAAGCGATCTTTAGAACGGCTACTCGTGATCCTCTATGCGATATGTAGGAGACATACGGAAAAGTCCTGGGGATGCAGTCGGAACATCAGAATATGAATGTCCATGTAACTACCCCATGTTCAAAGCGAGGGCAAAACGAACAAGTCTAAGCAATACGAGGGAAATACTCAACAGAGTAAAAAAACACACGCATGTGCCTCATGCTTACCTTACGGTGCAGGAGCATGTACCCATGTCGAACGCGGATAAAAAAGCTTTAGGCAGCTTTGAGAGCAAAAACATTCGGGTGTTTTATGGTCCCATGCACCATGGACCTTGGACATGTTATATATACCCACCTAGAGAGTGGAGGTGGAGATATATAACATCGAATTGTAAGGGCAGTACTTATAGCGACACCAAACTTGCCATAAGAGTCAGAATAAAACTACTGCGATGGCTGAGTCATCGAGAGTGGATGGATCAAATCCACTCTGCAGGGACGGCGAAATAGAGGAGCAGCGAGACTAAAGTGGCGCACGCTAGCTGGAGACAGAGATGCCTGTCTCAGGGCCAGGTCCATCTCGGACTATTGTCTAGTTTTGTTGTTTTTATTGTCTATTTTATTGTTGTCTATTTTATGCGTTATCCTCGCTTAAGTGTATTGCGATTGACATTTCAAAAAAAGGCAAAACCCGCCCCCTTTTGGGCGTGGTCATATTTCATTTGCATTTTAAAAAACGGTTTTTATTCGATATATTTTCTTCGAATCTAAAAAACTTGCGCTATAAAATGTTCAGATATGTGTGAAAGCTATCAACTGAAATGTATAAATTTTTGCCACGCCCACTTTTGGGGGCGTTTTTAAGTATAAACCAAATTTATAATGTAAAAATGCAATCAACACGTGTGTACCACTTTTGATAAAAAACATAAACAAAAAAACGATGTAATTGAAAAGGGGTTGATGCCACGCCCCTTTCTTAGTGAGAAGATTCTTAACTGAGAAATTCTAAACACAATTGAAGTTAAATGAAACCGAAATTTAACAACCAAGATTTATGACACAATTCGGAGCTTGACAGTCGTCAATTGGGATGGGATATCCAACAATTCGCCTAAGCGGATTGTAACCCTCCCACTAGTTTTATTTCAATTAACATAAAAAATATCAACAAAAACACCTCTTTACTCTCATGATCCAGGCTGACAAGATTCACTAATATAAAAATCAGGTCTAAATCGGCAAAGCACTGCATCTTCCACAAAGAATTTATTCTTCACCCACATGAACGACGCCCTACCATTAGGCGGTTTTTTTGTTTTGTTTAATGCTGGCCATAATCTCAAGCCATCTTTGGATAAGGCAGAACGGTGCAGGACTGTTTGAAATGTTTTTATGTGGTTCCCTTGAAAGACATCCCAAAAATTAATTCAAGGGCAATGAATATGGACTGATTTATGCGGGAGTTAGAACCAAAAGCCGTCATCAAAGTCTTAGAAAAATGGCTTAATAGTTTTAAAAGGGGGGCTTTGAGTCATTCAATTAAAAAGAACCTTAGATACAAGCACAAATTACTTCTAATCCACAAAATGCTACGAATTGTGATTCAAAGTCACTGTCACGTCTTTCATTTTTGATCAAAAAAACTAACACTTTACCTTCAGTCTTATAAATTTTATGCACAATTCCGAGAAATGGTAAGCCCCAGGGACCAGGCATTTTACAAGCGAACGCATAATACTTCCTTTTCGACCAAAGAAACAAGATCAAAAGGATCACCACGAGAGTAACTATACCGATCGCAATAACCATGATGTGACGAGCCGACAAAAATAGGTTAAAAGCTAAATTTAAACTGAACGAAAAAGTATCTTGCAACTTGTAATTATAGTTATTTTTAAAGATTTTTATCCTTAGCTGAATAGAGGTCAAGCTGAAGGTAAACGTCATTAAGGAATATACCAGATTCACACTGGTTGGTTGATATTGACTCTTCGATCCTCGGACACGATCTGCTTGCAAAAAAATTGACCATCTGAAGTCGGAGTTGATTGTATCAACCAGGGTAATCAATAAATAATAAAAAACAAAACGAGTTACATTACGCAACACTGTTTTGAGCCGTGAGCTTCGCTTGCGCCGGATTATGACTAAGGTTCGGTGCACTTTTATGCGCAGCCGGTTACTGACGCGACGGTTATGCGGAGATTTTTTTTTTTTTGAATCGCGAAGACTAACAAAATGTAATGAGACGAAAGATTTTTATAGACAGACATATCAAACCGAGAAGAAGTGAGACTTAAGGCACGTAGCTAGGGTTAGGCTGGATTATTGTGGTGTCCGCATTGCTGCCGTGAGTGAAAGTATGATGCAAGTTCCGAATCTGTTAATTTTTTAGCATGTGGAGATTGTCTAATGGAACACTTGAGTAGTTGACCCTATGGCAATTGAATTTTCGCTAATACAAGATTTAGAAAGGGTTTTCTGGGTTATACTAACAATGTACACACAGTTAATGCGGCTGTGCAAGGTCTAGCTTAGAATTGCCTTGAGCTATAGTATACCTCTCGTAAGAGACGACTTAAATGCACCCGAAGAATAAGTAGTCTTTGATGTTACAACAGATGCTTACAAAAGAAAATTATCCAAAACGATATGTCAAAAACGCAATGGCAGTGGGCAATACGAAAAACAAAACCACCCCATATGGTAGCCTTGGCTATGATGGTGAATCCGTCATCTGGAAAGAGCCTTTTATTGCTTATAATTCTTTTCAGAAAATTAAATCTAACACCAATGTTAAGAAATGCAAAAAGAGGTCAAGCACCCACTGCTTGCAAGATCCACAGAGCTTATGTCCGATGTAGGTATACTGCGTGACTTTTTTCGACCTTCCCTTATAATTTTGTGGTCATAAATTAAGCAGCTTATGTCGACTTTAGACAAAATCGAGTACGCCTTGAGTCACTGCTTGCATCTGTTGTGGTAATTTTCAGCGATTCAACATCACTGATGTCGATCGCTGATGTCGATCAACCAAACTTCGTTTGTGTACGCGAGTATGCTCGTTTCCGCAGTCTTCCTAAAAGAGGTGTCAACGGCGTTTCCACGGACTAAGATATCACATCCATCGTCTACGTTAAGCAGTAAATAATATGCGCCCCACAGGCCGTGGTCTGTGGGTGGAGCAGCCGCTGCTTGCCGGTTCCAATGTGTGAGATCAGATCCACCCGGTCAATCGACATCAGAGAACTGCCGTATGTTAGTCCAGCACTTCCTTTCACGTGCAACAACGCCTTCCTGGAAATGCTTCCGACGCAGGTGGAGTAGGAGCTATGTTCACACTTGGGAAGTTCTTCCCCTCGAAGCATGATCAATGCAAATGGAATACAACTCCCACGTTTGGGCAGGTGCATCAAAGAGCTCTCTGCACTTTCTTGATAGAATTCATAAGAGAGCGATCAAACTTTTAGGGGACCCTAACATAGCGAGGTCACTAAACTCCTTGGATCACCGTCGTAATGTTTCGTGTCTCACTTTGTTTTATCGTTTCTTTTATAAAGACTCTTCTAGCGAGATCGCCAGCTGTATCACACACCTCTGAAAGAATTCAACCGCAACACACGTGCTAGAACTAATACTCATGAATTCACCCTTGAGCCAAGCTTTGTTCGTACTGCATTGTACCTGGAATTCCTTCTTTAGCAGAACAACACGAATGTGGAATAGTCTTCCTCGCGGGGTCTTTCCTCCTCATGAAAGTCCACAACAATTCAAAATCAAAGTGCACCAGTACCTCTGCTCTCTCTCCTTTTATCCTTTCCACTCGCGCCGTGTTAACTCATCATAAGGGCAGCCATAAACCCTCTTAAAAGGGGTATTAAATTATAAAAAAAAAATCCTCCTCCGAATCCGTTGTGTCAGATCTCTCCTTTCCACCCAGACCAAAGAGAACTTTTTCTTCGGATGAGGGTTAAGGTAGGTCACTTCCCGAACAGAATTTTTGAAGCCGCTCTAGTGTCTACTTTAAGACGAATTGAGTTTTTAAACCGGAGGACGCCCGGCATCCGGAGTTTAACCGTTCTCGACTGGGCGTAAAAGCCCCAACTGTGCAGATCCTACGCACGTCGATAAAAACAATGGCCTTGACTTTGGAAAGGCAAGGGATTGGCTGAGGGAGGGATGCTAGCAGGATATGGGAGAGAGTCTTGGAATAGAAATTGTTGCCTTAGCTTCACCCATGACAACCAGAATGATTGATGCATAAAGGTCCCATCTCAGGCTACTATAGGCCGGGAAGTGTAATTTACGTAGACTTTAACTTGAACCTTATAACCAATGTCAACTAGAAGTTTGAAGCTTTTTTCTTATTGTACTTAAAACAAGGAAAATAACGACTCTTTATGAAGAAGCTCAATTGCATACAAATTGAGCAGAAACTCACCTCCTTCAACTTGATTGATAGCCTCTTTACAGTTCGTGTCGTACCATGACACTCTCAATTCCAACTGCACTTGTTATCTCCTGGGAAATCTCGCCTTGGCTGCCTCAATTGGGGTCGCTGTTGTAGAGATGTCACATAGTCCGTCCGCCACCGATCCCAATACTTTTGCATGATGTTCTGCACCAATTCCCAACAGTTCAACCGATTAGTTGCGATGTCAAAAAGATTTGGTACAGGTACCGCGGTGTATGGTCGTCGCCTTACAGAAAAATAGGAAGAGGTTAGCGAACTTAAATCGACATCCGAGATTGTTCAAAAGGAGCCTAAAATTTAGTTAGGCTTCGATATGGAATAGCAAGGTTCAAAGCTCCTCAAATGTCAAAAGATTATTTCCAACGACGCGACGCAAATGCTGCTTAGCACATTTTACACCCTCTTCCCATAGTCCGCCGAAGTCCGCCGTTTCTCATTTCCTGATTATGTGTTCTGGAACGAACCAATTTATAAACTTCCGAAGACTTGGGCGCAGGTCCTTGGAAATTGGTACCAATGTCGATTTAGACTGCGGTGCATATGCCTCTTCTAAACACAAAAAACAGAAGGCGGTCGAAAATGCTTCAGCGGTCAGATCAGAAAGTACCTCTAAAAGTAGCGCTTTGGTTACCATGCACGCGAACAGGCGAAATACCGACGTTTGATTTTTTGCCTTTATATCACCGAAGCGTGATGGGTTCTAGGGTAGTCGAAACCTGTGTGAGAGACCCGATAGGCTGGCAAATCTACCATGATTCGAAAGAAAGTATGGCCTGGCGCAAACGAAAACAATCAATACGCTTACTTACTTAAGGCGGCACTACAGTCCGGGATGCGGACCTGAGCCAGCTAGCTCTGTCTCCAGTTTCGCACGCGAAATTGGCTGAGGTCCCCTTTAACTTGCGTGCGCCACCTGAGTCTCGGTGCTCCTCTACTGCGCTGACTCTGCGGGGAGAATTCGAAGATTTTCCGGGCCGGGACGTTGGTGTCCATTTGCTCTAGATGACCCAGCCATAGTAGCATTTGTTTTTTGACTCTTCTGGCTAGGTCGATGTTGCTGTGCAGCCCGTACAGTTCGATGTTATATCTCCTCCTTTAATCTCCGTCTATGCACACGGGACCGTAAATCGTCCGAAGAATTTTCCTCTCGAAGCAGCCTAAACTGTTTCCATCCGCCTTTGACAGCGTCCATGCTTCGGAACCGTAAAGCAGGACTGGGATGATTAGGGTCCTCTACATTGACACTTAAGTTGCTCGATAGAGGGCTCTTGCTACTCAATTGCCTTCTTAGCCCAAAAAAACACCGATTGCCAAGAGTTATCCTTCGTTTGATTTCAGCGCTGGGGTCTTTGTCTGAATTGATAGCGGAAGCCAGGTAGACAAAGTCCCTAACTACCTCAAAGCTATTACTGTCGATGGTGATGCTTTGTCCAAGACGTCGTCGGTGGTGGGTGTCTTTTCTTGATGGTAGAATATACTTGGTTTTGCTCTCGTTGACTGCTAGACCCATATTCGCCGCTTTCTGTCCTAATATTCACGGAGGCTTCACTGACATCACGCTTTGTCAATGTCGTCTGCGTATGCGAGTAGTTGAACGGACTTTTCGACACGCACTTCTTCCAAATAAGATTTCTGCCGCCAAGTATCCAATACTCTTGTCGAACCATACAGCAAACATTTCCCAGTGTAAAAATTTAAGATGAGCCTCTACAAGTATTTTCTGTGTAGTTTCGTGGAGCTTTAGAAGAATAGTTGAGTAGTTTATCAGCATGGGAAATTCTCCCACCCAAACGCGAAGCACTCCTACGTCGTCTAAGAAAGGAGCTAACGAAACCAACGATTCGATTTTGTTGACACCTGATTTCCAGAAGTTACAGCCAGTATATCTTCCCTGAAAGCACCCTGAAAGATAAGAATAGGTTGCTCAGCTGTCCGGAGCTCTTGAAATGAAAAAAAAAATTACTGATTTAACCGGTAGCCTTAGCCCGAGAATTATGAGCGAAACGGCAGATGTAGCCGACAACCCTTACAAGAGTCTGCCACGAAGAAGGTTAGGTTGATGGATGCCCTTTTGACAATAGTCACGGCTTCACTTTGACCAGCAGTTGGGTCCATTGTGTCCATTGGGAACCTTCTTAATGCCTGGAATGAAAACAGAAATAGACCGCTGTTAGAAGCTCAGAGCTCCGCCCTCTTGGACCCATCCGGATTTGTATACAAATCTTAAGAGGTCCTTTAGATCTACATTATTTAGATCTTCGAGCTCTACCACGAAGAAACATTGGTACTTAGCCCCGCTCAAGTTGTGGTCGGTGCAAACAGTTAGTACTGCAGGCAGCCGTCCTTTTTTTCTTCTCAAGAACATTCCCTTCTTCGTCCACATTCTGAGTTGTAGGCTATTGTTCCTGGTTCATGTACATCGAAGAAGGGACCTTTCCAACAAAGAAGGACCTTTCCAACAAAGGTCTAGATAAAAAAGTTTTCGGGGCTCAACACCTGTCGACGCACAATGCGCTGGGTTGTCTTCGGACCGTATACATGACTCCATGCTAAACGGGGAGTAGACTATCCAATATTTCTGAAGTCCTAGTATAGCAACAACGGAGTTCCGCCACTTTGACAGGGTAAAACCTGAACAGGTTTTCCATCGAATGAAAAATAACGACTTTTAGTAGACGTCGCATAAAAGAAAGGCCCCACAAAGCTGAAGTTTGGAAATCGACTTTTGTTTTAAAAGTGCAACTTATGTTTTGGCAGCTACAAGATAAATTTCAAAGGCTCCACACTCGGAGATACTATACAAGCGGACACCACTGCCTAGCACGCCTTATCTGAGGCATCTGGAAAACCTATCAGATCGAAGCTCTTAGAGTTTGTTGAATACCTTCTTGATATTCTAATGGATCTCTAAACACCACCTCCCGATATAATCTACAAGGGATCTCTAATCCCTTAGAAGGGAAACTGTTGTCGATACGAACAGCGTCTAAATGGAGGCCACTGACCACTTGGTATCGGTTAAGATATTCCAAGGCTGCCTGATAGCTGTAAGACCGCCAGATAAATATGACAGAAACTATATGGCTAACCCCCCTGAGAGCACATCCGAGGGATCGTCTTTCTCAACAGGACAAAAACCCTAGCCGAGCTGTTGAAACGTGGCCCCGTCTTTACCGCTACCAACAAGTCGGCTCTTAGACCCCAAACCCAGTCTCGCAATAAACAGGAAAAAAAGTTTAAGTGTCTCGGCGCCCTTTTCACGAAAGATGGAAAGAGTAATACTGACTTATCCTGTAGGTTTGGCCAAGCTGGAGCAAAAGTAAATAAACTGCGCTTGCCTGGTCATCCAGGAAATCTGAGTTTGGGGTAAATGCAAAAATCTCGATTTGTAATTCAGTGTTCGTTCTGTCGCATGCCCCCTGACAGACTTCCTAGACTGGTCATGCTAGCCGAGATGCGAGCGCGTCGCCCCCCTGGTAGGCCAAAAAACAAGTGGTGGGATCAGGTAAAGAACCTCTCTGAGTCCCGCCTGGGGATTGCGCCGGAGTCTCTTGAGTTGGTGGCGGAGGATCGAGAACGATGGAAAGACCATTTAGCCACCCTCGCTCCGCGACCCTTTTAAAGGATAAGCGGCCATCGAAAATGATGATGATGATGATGAGTGTTCGTTCGAACCCTCAAAAAATGTCATCACTGTTCATAGGTTCAATAGTAAAAACAGACCACAACCTGATGGGATTCTTCTTTGAGGAAGTGTAGGGACGACCTTGCAAGCATACCGGTAGTGAAGGGTGTGAAGTGCAGTAAGAGCTCCGACTGGGCCAAGTTTACCTTTAAAGCATGGGATACAACAGCTAAATTTTACATTTGAAATAAAATTTTATCTCTTACAGGTCGTTTTTTTAGGGTCACGCTCTGAGCCCTCGTAGGCCCCTGTAAGCTGGTGCAGGCTTTTCACACTTTCTTGTGATTTAAATCTTGGCTGCCCGCAATGAAATGTAGACCCCCTCCAACAAATGAACAAATTGATCTAAGCACACCTCGTCATAGTCCATTCCTAACCATACTGAAGGTATCCAAAAAGGTATCCAAATTTTCTATATACAGGACATCATTAAGTGAAATAAAAGACTCTCAGAATAAAGATTGTTTTCTAAAAATAAACACTAGTTTAATAGTTTACTTCGGACAAACTTATGGCATGGTTTTTACACCACCTAACAACACTACTTTCTAGTTTCGTCCATCTCTATAATTCCTGAGATATAGGAAGGATTTATATTCCAAAGACTTTCATCTCCTTTGAACTGACAGCTTGGGTACCGTTTTTAACTTCAGCACAATATGCTCCTCAAATCGTAGGTCTTCAAATGGAAATGTTGTCGAGAAACGATATCTTCGCAAGACAGTCGACAAAGCGATGTTCAAAAAAATATCTGCATACTGCCAACCTGCAATAAAAATTTATCGCCTAATCAGCATACCACTCGCCTTAAGTGAGTTCCATAAAAATAAGAAAAACCTCACCAATACAATTCCTAGGTCCAGCTGAAAATGGCATAAATGAGCCCTTGTCCTTGTCGGCTAAGTTCTCCGGCAGAAAATGATCAGGATCGAAAGCCTTTGCCTTTGGTCCCCAAACGCCTTCGTCCCGGTGCATGTTGAAAATGTCGACGATTATATCCGTCCCCTTCGGTATCTCCAAGTCGTCCGAAATTCGTACATCAGCGCTGGCCACGCGACCTATAAATGGAATGGCCTGTGCAACTCTCAAGGCCTCCTTTATGCACATACTCAGGTACACCAGATTCTTGATATCCTCTTGCCTGACTTCACATTCTTCGTCCGGCAAGACGCTTGTGATTTCCTCATAGGCTTTTTCCTGATATTCCGGGAACATGGCAAGGAACATTAGCACCGAAAACAATGTCGTGGCCGTCGTGTCGAAAGCCTGGAAATTACATTTTTTTTAATCCCATGCAACTTGAACCCGCTGTGTACCTACCGCCATCACCATTATATTAGCTTCCGTTGTTAGGTCCTCGAGTGTAAGTTCGTTCTTCTGATGAACGTTTAGCAATTTATCAATGAATATATGGCTGACCTTTTTTATGTCATCTGAAGAGCTGCTTTTGTGTTCGAGCCTTAACTCCTTTACATTTTGGTCCAATAATTGAAACTTGTTTTGAATTAGCTGAAAGGATGAACAAGTTCTTAAGGACTATGCCCTTGCAAGTGGTTACGTTAGACTATACCATATACCTCATAGACAGCACCCTTGAGAATCTTAAGGGACTCTGCGAAAGTTTTGAAAAATTTAGTTCTTTGAAGAGGTTTCGGAACATGCATCCATGGTTGAAAAGTTAGCCTGGCTACCGCCGCCAAGCTGCTAAAGTTGTAGTTAAATCAGGGTAACATGCATGATACTAGAACAAAGGTCAATCTTACGTCTCGAAATGCGTCTTGAAGAGATCAACAGACCCGTCTCTATTGTCCAGACCCATGGTCGTTGCTGAAAATATTTGCTCTGATTGTTAGCAAGGGCCTCGATTCTAGAGGCTCTATAACATCTCACTTACCAATCGATGACAATATAGTCGTTTCCACTACGAGCTCCTTTACATTAATTTCACCGCAGTCGAGATGTGTGTCAAGTTTGTCACACAGTCCTCTTGATAGTCTGTTAAATAAGGGGATGAAGCTTCTTAAGACGCTATTACTGAAGCAAGGATTTATAAGCTTCCGATGGTGGTTCCATCTAGGAGCTGGTAAAGTATAACAAATATTTTTTAAAATATTTCTTAAAGGCTTCGTAAGAGGTGGCTCACAGTTTGATGTTACCAATCCATCACCGAGAGCTTCCCGCAGAGAATCATACAGCCGTGACTTATTCGAACATGAAGGTGATATCAGAACTTGCTCCGCGATTTTCGGATCGGTGACATAAATAACAGGATACGGACCCAACCAGAAAAATAATGTCTTGGTCTTATTTTTCAACGCCAATTCGGGTAACTTCAACAGAATTTCTGAAAGAGCAAATCGACGACGACGTTAGAAAAAAATTTCAATTTGGGAAAAGTGTGCGTTCACCCCACCTTCGATTTTATAAATTTTATGTCCACTTCCGATGATCGGCAGACCCCATTCACAAGGCATTTTGAAGCCTAACGCGTAATATTTTCGCCTCGACCACAAGAAGTAAGTCCATAAAGCTATAAGGAGTACGACTATAATTTGTAGGCCCAACATCTTGTCTAAAATTTGCCATTTGTCAGGCGTTGCATGCCTTTATATAAGATTTAGCAACTTTTTATGGGACATTGAATTGTTATAATAAGCATAAAGCAATTAGCTGGAGGCTATAGATGAACTTGCGAACCCTAATCTTGACAAAGCAGACTAGAGAAGAATTAATTTATTTTACTTTGTTGTGCTTTTGGTATTTGCTTTTTTTTAAATTAAGTGGTCATAATTACGTCAATAATAGCAGAAAACTGTGCTAAAAAACACTGTCAAGTGTGAAGGCATATAAAAGTTAATGGAGCGGGCCATTAACTTTTTTTTTAGAGTTTATTTTGAAGGTTATGGTCATCTTTGTTATGCAGTTTGCGTAAATATTCTGGGGTCGGTTAATGTGGCGGACACCATCTAGCTGCGTCACGGGAAACCATTTAGGTTTTTAGTTTATTGTAGGTAAATGGTGCCGACGTGATACTGATTGAACTTCTTAATGCCAAAAATAATAGATAAAGCCTCCTTTTCACTTGGCGTTTTAGATGCGAGAGCATCGCGTCGATCCTAAATGATGATGCATCTGTAGATAGCGTTATCGGTAAGTCTGTGCGGTAGTGTACTAGCCCCGAGACTTGTTGCTACTGCTTCCCATGGTAATGGTCAATTGTTCAACATGGTAATTTGTTTAAAACCATGTTTTCACCGGCAATAACACGAGAATTAGCGGGAGACGATTAATAATAAATCCCAAAGTGGTTCCACCAGACAAAAACAAGAATTATGGCCTTTTCGGTTGGTCGTCCGGGAGACTTCTGGACTCTCCTGAAACTGTTTTCTTGGACTCGTTTGACAGTTCCTCTTCTGGATAGAAGAGATATTTGCTTCTGGTTTTGAATTCAGAATCAAAACCAGAAGCACGCACACAATCATACATATGTCAATGTCAAGTTGGATAAATGTCATTTGTCCCCTGTAGAATAGCTTTTGCTTCACAAATACAACGCTAGACAAACTTCAAAATCAAGAAAAACGTATTTGGCTGTTCGGAGAGAAGCCCCAATCCGGGAGAAGAACGCCCTGATCCGGGTTCGCCAACCGAAAAGGCCATTAATTTGACTGAGCAATCTTTTTCTGTCATTTTGGCTCTGAAAAGAGAGTGGCGGTGTTATTTTCCAGGAGCGGGGAAAAGAGTTCCGTTAAAAAACATAAAAAAAATCGAAATTCTGAGAACTGTCATACGTGGACAGTTTCAGTGCCCTTTTTCAATTCTCAAACTGTCAAAAAGTGTTCGAATAGGGCTAAAAGTAGTTTGTGAAAAGGGTGAAAGAGATTTACGAGGGGATTTATTGTTAATCGGTTGCCGAGAGGACCGAAAGAATTAGATCGCGGGTACAAGCTGCCGAAATGAGATTCCTGGGGTGCGTTGCTGGTGTTACTCTAAGGGATAGAGTGAGAAACGTCAGTATTCGTAGGAATCTTAAAGTTGAGCAGCTACTTCTCCGAGTGGAGCGATCGATTCTTCGATGGTTTGGACACGTTGCTCGCATGGCCCCTGACAGACTTGCTAGACAGGTCATGCTAGCCGCGATGCGAGCGCGTCGCCCCCTGGTAGGCCAAGAAACAGGTGGTGGGATCAGGTAGAGAATCTCTCTGAGTCCCGCCTGGGGATTGCGCCGGAGTCTCTTGAGTTGGTGGCGGAGCATCGAGAACGATGGAAAGACCAGTTAGCCACCCTAGCTCCGAGACCCTTTTAAAGGATAAGCGGCTTTCGAAAATGATGATGATGATGATGCCGAGAGGATTTAATCGCGTAATTTGTAGAGGATTTAATGAAGATTTATGTATAGTAATGGCGGATCAATATGCGGTGGAAACATGATAAAGGGTTTTTTTTTCAACTAGTGCTTATTTCATGAATAGTAACACTTAGCTCATGACTGTTCTGATAAGTAATTAGTTTTATCCTTCCGCTGAACGAATATGGTTATGTAAACGCTTGAACAACGCTGGGAAATATGCGTTTTCGCTTCGCTAACTGGGCTTGCGATGGACTTAGAGAAGATGCCGATCTTGCAAAAAAAAATCATCTTTTCAGATGAAGCTCATTTTGATCTTGGCGGGTATGTAAACAAGCAAAATTGGCGCATTTGCGGCACAGCAAACCCACACGCATACATTGAAAAGCCGATACACAGATGCGTAATTGGACCATTTTTCTTCGAATATGAGCAAGGAGTGGCCGTTACAGTCAATGGCGATCGTTATTGGGCTATGATGAACAAATTTTCGTTCACAAAAATTGAACGAAAGGAGGATATTGGCAACATTTAGTTTCAAAGGGACGGCGCTACGTGCCCCACAGCCGAAGCTACAATCGATGTTTTTGAAGATCGCATTATCAGTCGCAGAGCTGATGTCGTTTGGCCACCTTGGAGCTGCGATTTGACACCGTTGGACTATTATTTGTGGAGTGCCGTAAAAGATAAGTGTTTCGCCGACAAGCCAGGAACAATTGACGCTTTAAAGGACAATATTCGAAAAGCCATTGGTGAAATACAGCTGCACACAATCGATAATGTGCTTAAAAATTGGACCGATCTAAACTGACCGATCTGAACTACTGCATGGCCAGCCGAGGCAGCCATTTGAATGAAATTATTTTCCATTATCAACCGGAAGGATGCAAATTTCGAATAAAAAGAGAAATTTGAGAAAATATTCAGTAGTTGTTTTTAAATCATTTTTAAAAAAAAAGTTATTTGGCGGACCCTTTATAAGAGAAAAGACAAACAAAATCATGTCCAGGAGTCTACAAAATCACATGACTGCAATACTCACAACGACTGCAATAGTTTCGACGTTGGACAGACAGGGAGAACTTTTTACGAGGAATTCGCAGGCAACATTCCGAAGCCCAACACGAAATCGAACTACGCTATCCATCTCCTTGACAACAACCATTCCTGCTCCTCATTTGATGACAATATTGCTCCAATGCAAAATCAAGAAGAATTTGAAATTTACAAGGCCTACAAAACAGAGCAGGACAAACTTTTAAACGACAAACGCACACTAGAACCAACTCCACTGTACGACACCATTCTTAAACACACAACAAGATAGAGGGAGAAGAAAATAGAAAACGCACAACAGACATCACAGCCAGACAGTAACAAACACGGAGCTACAACATGAACAGCGAAGGCATGAAGCCTTCAGCCCAATGAATTCGTTGCGTCCGTCACGTTGAACTTCACAACTGACAATTGAATTAAATATAGACGTTCTTATGGGGAGCGTACCATAGAAGAGCTTCCTGACGTACGTCGCTTCCCATAAGAACGTGCATATTTCAGCGAGTTGTCAGTTGTGTACTTCGACGTAATGGATGCAACGGATTCATTGGGCTGATCGCATGACTCACAGCATAAGCAAAGCTTGGACCAGTGGCACAAAGCGCCCGTCGATGGAATATTATTCCTAAAACGCGTTGCGCGATTTTCTTTTAAAAATTTAAAATTTTAATGTTAAATTGCGTCCTCTCTTTTTCAAAAGAGTTTATGTTAATAAACGGTCGTTCATTTCGTCAAACGCATTTTGACAGAAACAACTACATCCACATAAACAGCAACATCAGCCGTTCTGCGTAACCCTTTACACCACACAAGAAACACGGCTGAGTTGATGATTGATAGCCAGCTGTCCATAAAATGTGTGTTTTACAAAAGAAAATTAAGATTTTCGAAAAAATATTTATATCTGGTAGTCATAACCCCAGTACATAGCGTATGGTGCACATAAATGTGCAGAAAACAAAAAATTGGCATTTCATCATCATTTAATCATAATGTGTGTTTTGTTTCATCAGAATGCACAGAACACGTTAAATTCTGTTCGGTTTGTTTTAAGAACTCTTGCGTTGAAGAGATTTTTTACGCGATTAATTTTTAATCTCGTCGTGAAGGGTTTAATATTCGTATGGTAAATCTCGTGATTTAGAGGGGATTTAAGGATGATTTGTCTTAATCGTGGATTAGTGTCCGGTGGAAACACCATACAATAGGTACTCAATCTCTGTTTCAGCAAACTTACATTTCTCTTACAAGATGGATAAATCATCCTTAAATCCCCTCTAAATCACGAAGACATTAACCATATGAATATTAATCTCTTAACAACGATATTAAAAATTAATCGCTTAATTGATCTCTTCAGCGCAAAATAATTCTTAAATCATTCCTACACAGAATTCTACGTGTTCTGTGCGTTTTATGGAGAAGTCCACACACCCAAGTCTATTGTCCTCAAATCACTTCGCAGAAGTGTTTCTAAATTATGTAAATGCTCCGTTACCGTTCGTCCTGAAACCTCTGCATCGCCCACATATGGTGCACAGAATTCCAAATCAGCCGTTGAGCTGAAACTAGGTTTCCACCGGCAATAATACGAGGATTAGCGGGAGAGGATTAAAAATAAATCCCAAAGTGGTTCCACCACACAAAAACAGGATTAATTTGACACGAGCACTCTTTTTCTGTAATTTTGGCTCCCTAAAGAGAGTGGCGATGTCATTTTCCACGAGAGAAAAAAGATATCAATTGTAAACTTGCCAAAAGAAATCGTAACTCTGACAGATCTGTCATACTTGGACAGTTTTAGTGTCTTTTTCGATTCTCAAACTGTTAAAAAGGTGTTCGAAAAAGGTTAAAAGTGGTTCGTGAAAAGGGTGAATGAGATTAGTGAGGGGATTTGTTTCTCTAATCCGAGAGGATTTAAATTTGTATAGTTAAACCCATAATTTGTAGAGGACTTAATGAAGATTTATATTAACTGCGGATTAGTGCCCGGTGGAAACATGGTATTTCAGTTCCAAAAGGAAGCCTTAAGTACTTCAGCAGTCCATACTCCGCACTATAATCACACAGATTGATTGGGACTCCTTATCCAGAGCGATCTGCGAATAAGCATCTGAAAGGTCCACTTTTATAAAATATTGACCACCTTCCATCTTGAAAGAGAAAGAAAGTGAAAGAGCTGCGAAAGAGATCCTGAACTCATGGA
This sequence comes from Neoascia interrupta, assembly GCA_947623515.1. Lineage (NCBI taxonomy): Eukaryota > Metazoa > Arthropoda > Insecta > Diptera > Syrphidae > Neoascia > Neoascia interrupta. Next base: position 112,029,614 of record OX392464.1, read on the forward strand.
ACTCGCTGCCTATTGATGCTAAAATGGGGATTGAAGTCGTCACACAGCCGTGGGTGCCAGACTTGGTAGCTTCCTACCAAAACTGGTTGAAGTTCTTTTTGCTTTCGTAGTTGTCAGCCTTTTCTAGGAAGTATCCTTCCGAACGAAATTTTTTTGGTTCATTAAACATTCAATAAATGAAATACTGAAAACTCTGTAAAATATTATGGGCGAGTTGAAGGCACAGTGGCAAAAAAATTGGAAATCGTTGAAATTTGGGGAAAAACAAGTTTCAAGCAAACAATAAGTTGTTCGCTGGAAACATGTTTGAGAGCTTAAAATTAGTAAGTTATGAGAAACTTATAGAAACGTATTTTTGACTTCTTATTTCATCATCATCATCATTTTCGAATGGCGTTTATCCTTTAAAAGGGTCGCGGAGTGACTTCTTATTTGGTTAACGAAACTAGAAACAAAATTTGACAAAAAATTCTTTACATTTTAGTTATTTCGGTGAAATTTTGCTAGTTTTGGTAGCTTTTTCAAAACATTTTAGGAGCAAAAATTTGTATGGAGTGGCAACCATCCACACAGCCGCGACTGTGTAAGCCCATTGGCTAGACTCAACTGGTTCCAGCATACCCAAATTAATCAACAGCTCTGTCTCGTTCTCGACGTGGGTCCTTTAATAAACAGGGAACAGCGCTATGCTAACAATATTTGTTTGATTTCCAGGCTTCAAGGAGAGGAGCGAAGTAAACTTTTTACTGCATCCCAATTCCGCATTAAACACTGACACAAACGCCTGAGCAATCAAAAACGCTTAAGGATTATCTGCTGCCTGATGAAGAATCTTTTTTTTGCTCGCAGTCAAGGCCCATAATTATGATGTTCAGTCCACACACACAGTGTTTTTCCAACATACCGTCACCATTGTTGCCATGTTGTGTTTGTCGCTTTCGATCACATGCTTCAATTGGCGGAGTTCCCAAGTTGACAGGGATGACGTGGTACCTGTGTCAACTTATTTCTGCATGAGGTGCTGAATTTCTGCTTCGCGCGCTGCCCAACTAGTCGATGACGCCTTCTCTATGTCCACACAATTGTCTGTTGTCTCCGATCTCTTTGCTAAGCTTCCCTTTTTTGTCTTTGATACAATGTGCTGTCTCCGACCTCTTATCATTGCTAGGCCGCCATTTGTGTGATCTGTTGTTCTTGCTCACGAAGTGTTTTCTTTTTCGTCACGCCAAACCTGATCGCTGACGCTTTTTATGTGCCCAATCTTCTTGCCAATGTCGCAAATAAATTTTCAACATGACGACATTGACTTCGGTCATAGTGCAGATCACAACCTGGGCAAGATTCTATAAGTCTTGGCCACTACTCACCAGGTTTACTTCAGCGTATGGTAAAACCTTGTTCTTTCCTAGAACTTCGTTCGCTAGCTGTGTAGATTCCACCAATTTAGGATTTTTCTTTTGTGTGGCAGAGATGCAGCATCGTGCGGTGTGTGGAACACGATCATCGATCATCATGTCTCCAAACGATTGTCCACAGCCTTGCTTTGAGGTCCGATATCCACTCAGCATACCTCTGTCCCGGATTCTTTTTTTATTTTGTAGAAATTTACATCTCGTTGCCAAAACATGTAATTTTTTGGTCGCATTGATTACTGCCATGAATTACTGAGAATTGTCCTCTTTTGAACCAAACGAAGTCATTGATAAGTCGTGGCCATGCACAGAACCAAATTGGATCCAGCAGCCCTTCCCCCTATCATGATCAGTGAATTTAATGAGCAACCGTCACTGACTTGTCTCCGTCTAAGTCCCACACATAGGTGAACCACATTTCTAAGAGCATTTAGCAAAACACGTTATGATATAGGCCCAATCACAGTCAGTTGCTCCACATTTGTCATAATAGCTTTAATGGCAATGTTTAAAGGTTATTTAACATAATATTATAAATAAGTGGTTAAACAAAAAAAAAACTTAGTGTCAAGTACGTCTAATTAAGAATAAACACAAATTACGAGATAATCAGATGAAAAGCTTTGCAAAAAAGGCTTCACTAACTGGATTTAAATTGATTTGCTTATAAGATCCTATAAAATGTCTCGTAGGGTCAGTTTTTCGCTACACTTTAACCCCAGATTAATCCATAGTCCCTTTGTACCGGAATAGTACAAATCTGGGGCCCATTGCCCTAATGATTAGTAAATCTAGTTTAGGGTAAACCCAGGGCTTCGTCAAAAAGTCAAAGAAATTTTACTCTCTCTTCAAATAAAGAGAAAAAAAAATAACAGGGAAAAAAGTTTGACCCTGGAGAAACGTGCAAAGTTACTGTCATTTCACATTTCGAACAACAGAAATCGAAATAGAATTTTTCCGCGGCTTGTGCTTCCGGGTTAAAGCCAACTTATCTGCCATAGTTGGCTTTACCCCGGACGCTTACTTCTCTCCTTAAAAAAAGGTGAAACGCCAGATAAATTTTTGTTGCAAACTTCATTCATGGAGTTGAGCACGGTTTAAATCTGAATCTGTGAAATCACTTGTAAAGGACTAGAGCTGCTCGCGAGCTCTACGAGCAGAGGAGGAGAGGGGAACACCGGCTTCTCCGGAGGAAAAAGAGAGAGCACGAGAAGCGCGTGGTTGAAGAGATAGAGAGATGTTACAACAGGAATGAGGTTAGAAAGTTTAACCAAAGGTTCAAAAGGCCCTGCCAAGGGTATAAACTTCGAACTGAAGCCTGTAAGGACCATCAAGGGAACATCGTTGTAGAATATCAGTCGGTGCTGAGGATTTGGAAAGACCACTTCTGCAGACTGTATAACGGCGAGGACGAAACAAATAACGCTGTCAGGCAGAACGAACCATTCAACCCGGGCGAAGACGTTACCGACGAAGCATACGAACGATACCGCCCACCCGACCTGGAGGAGGTGAAAGTAGCTGTGTCTAAGCTCAAGTGCAACAAAGCAGCCGGAGCAGACGGCCTAGCTCCCGAACTTTTTAAATCCGCTGGCGATGAGCTGGTTAGGAGCATGCACCAGCTCATTTGCAAGATATGGTCGGAAGAAAGCATGCCCGACGAATGGAACCTCAGCATTGTTTGCCCGATCCTGGAGAAAGGAGAGCCTCTGAGTTAATAAGTTAATAAGTCTTAAGTCATAAGTCTTCTTAACATCGCATACAAGATCTTCTCTGCTGTACTGTGTGAACGCCTGAAGCCGTTTGTCAACAATCGGATAGGCGCATATCAGTGTGCCCTTAGGCCAGGAGAGTCCGCCATGGATCAAATATTCACATACTGCGGCAGATCTTGGAGAAAACCCATGAATTTTAAATCGATACACACCATCTTTTCATCGATTTCAAGGCCGCGTCTATAGAGACGACGGATGACAGAGATGAGAGATGACAGCATCTATAGAGACGAGCTATATAGCGCAATGTCTAGTTTTGGCATCCCTGCCAAACTCGTCAGTCTGTGCAGGATGACGATGGAAAATTCACGCTGTTCCGTCAAGGTCGGCAAAGACCTCACCGACCCCTTTGATGTCAAAAAAGGATTTAGACAAGGCGACGCGCTGTCATGCGACTTCTTTAACATCATACTTGAGAGAATTGTGCAGAACTCTCGCGCCCAACACCAGAGGTACAATCTTTCAAAAGTCCGTTCAACTACTCGCACACGCAGACCACATTGACATAATCGGTAGAACAAAGCGTGATGTCAGTGAAGCCTTCGTGAGTATAGGGACGGTAGCGGCGAATATGTGTTTTGCAGTCAATGAGGGCAAAACAAAGTATGTGCTGTCATCAAGAAAAGACACCCAACACCGACGTCTTGGACAAAACATCACCATCGACAGCTATAATTTTGAGGTAGTTAGCGACTTTCAGCAGCAGCGCTGAAATCAAACGAAGGATAACTCTTGCCAATCGCTGTTTCTTTGGGCTAAGGATGCATTTGAGTAGCAAAGCCCTCTCTCGAGCAACTAAAGTGTCCATGTATAAGACCCTCATCATCCTAGTCCTGCTGTACGGTGCAGAAGCATGGACCCTGTCAAAGGCGGATGAAAACAATTTAGGCTGATTCGAGAGGAAAATTCTTCGGACGATTTACGGTCCCGTCTGCATAGACGGAGAGTGGAGGAAGAGATATAACATCGAACTGTACGGGCTGTACAGCGATACCGACCTAGCCAAAAGAGTCAAAACACAACGTCTACGATGGCTGGGTCATCTAGAGCGGATGGACACCAACGCCCCGGCCCGGAAAATCTTCGAATACACACCGCAGGGACGACGCGGTAGAGGAGCACCGAGACTCAGGTGGAGCACCGAGACTCAGGTGGCGCACGCAAGTGGAAGGGGACCTCAGCCAACTTCGCGTGCGAAACTAGAGACGGCTAGTTAGAGACAGAGCTGGCTGGCAAAGCTTGTCGGCTGAGGCCCAGGTCCACCCCGGACTGTAGCGCCACCTTAAATAAGTAAAATTCCACTTGTAGGACCGGAGTTACCAGCCCGAGGACCTAAATGATGACTACCCGTTTGGGTGGGAAGGTCTAGGCAACCAGTGACGGTTGAGACATACCGTAGGGAGAGGGCCAGTGAGAGCCTTCCTAAAGAAAGGGTGGTCTCGTAACTGTTGGATTCCAGATGGGAATTTGCCTTTATGATACGGATTGGGGCGAGGGTGGTTGCTTGAGGACAAGGAGGAGGTGGGGGGGGGATTAATGAGGAATAGTCCGGTATAAGTCCGAACCTGTTGCTTCTCTACTAAGAATTCCCATCCTCGGGGATGGGAAAAAGCAGGTGTGCAACCGATTCGGTTTGAACCCTTGCAGGGGCGAATTCTCAGGCTTCGGTGTGAACCCGTACTACAGATGACTCGCGTTAGAATTCGGGGAAGGTAGGGGTAACCGAAGCAGTATAAACCCGTACCAGTGAGAATTATGTGCTGGTGACCCGTAGGGGTGGAGAGGTGAGGGCAACCGAAACAGTACAAGCCCACACCGATCCAGACCTGTAAAGGGAGACTCAAGGATATTGTGGGGTGGCGATAGATAAGAAGAATGGCAATTACTGTAGGAGTACTATACTAATTGCGAACCGTGTGGTGTGAGTGACAAAAAGGGGTATATTTCCCTTGCGTCGAGCTTAACTAGATTTAGATCTTTGGTTAACTATTGCCCCTAAGTGAGAGTTAGTCTTAAGGATTGGAGAGTGCAGGCGGGGTAGCCGATTTCGGTAAAGATCGATGCCGGAGGATGATTCTTCGTTAAGACGCTGAAGTAGGGTAACCGTTTCGGGTAACCGTTAGGTGCTCCCTCGCCCACAAAGATAGTTTCCATGTGGGGGAGGGATGGGTTGTGTGATCACAGTAAGACGTTTAGCCAGTTTGACCCGGAGATAAAGTCCATTAGCCTCTTTAAATCGAGTCGCGCTAGATCATTTAGATCATCAAAGAAGTGTTTACCTAAAGTTTTTTTTCTCAATGCCGATAGGGCGGGACAGTTGCAGAGAAGCTGAACCATGGTCTCTTCTTCTTCCTCATCCCCGCAACTTCTGCAGAAGTTGCGTTTAAGGGAGCACTAAGTCATTTGGCATGTCACCCTACCAGACAGTGGCCTGTGAGGGTCCCAATTATCTTTCTAAGATTCGGAGATGAGTCGGAAATGAATTGGAAATTTGGTCTTGTATTTGACATTGAAGTCTTGGTATGGGACAATTGTGTCGTGGCCATTCAGGATGCTAGCATGTCCCATGTTGTCACGAGACAATTGCAAGGATTCCCTTAGCCTAAGTGCTGCTATCGCTGCCATCACTTTGCCGAAGATGTCAACGGGAAGATGATGGAGCATTATGCCAAGCGCAGTCGAGGGGTTTGTTCTTAGAGCACTGGATAGATAGTCTTTGAACTTGCTCTAATATAGCAATATTGCTACTCTTGTCTAGTGCCTTCCACCAGACTAGTACTCCGTACATAAGTATGGCATGGGCATAACGACTGCCGTGTATATCCAGTGCACAATTCTGGGTTTGAGTCCCCAGCCAGTTTGGGCCAGGTTTACTGGAGGAGTGCAGGGCAATAGAGGCCTTCCTTGCACGGTCTTGTATGTTCAGTTTCCAACTGAGTTTCGTCTTCAGTTCAGTCTTTGTCGGGTTCACTCCGAGACCGACACTATTCGTCCACATACAGCTAATTTGTTTAGAGCAAAATGCATTGCCTAATAGTGGGGAGAATCTTGCCATCGCAATATCGTCAGTATAAGCTATGACTTTAAGGCCGTTTTTCTCTAGGATCAAGAGTAGTTCGTTGACTACGAGGAGTAATAGCAGTGGTATATCCTAGATAATACCCCGACCTGTGGGGTGCCTCTGCACACGGACGGACCTGTCAGCTAGACGACTCCTCAACTCGGCATGGACGAGCCTGCATTTAAGCATTTCCCCTATCCAATTGCAGAGGCAGTTGTCAACCTTTAGCTTGAGAAGTGCAGCTGTAATAACATCTGGACTGACATTGTTGAAGGTCCTCCTTCAATGTCAAGGAATGATACCAGAATGAAATCCCTGCTCTCAACACAGGATTCCTTAATTATGCTAACCAACGAGGGTACGGCCGTCTCTACCGATTTTCCATTGCGGTACGCATGTCCTGGCCCCTTAGATAGCCTGAGTTTGTTGCCTTATTCCTTACCAACAGAGGCAAAAATCATTATTAAATGCTGTTCTTTTTGTGACCCAATTTTGTGACCTTGATTTTCTTACCTGGACACATAAAAAAATCCACTTTATAAATGTCACCGAAGACTTTCAACAACTAACACAAACTTTATAAGAAATTTAGCAAAAGTTTAGCAAAATCTCAAAAGAACATAGTTGCTCGTGGCGAACTTTAGGCATTACTGAAAAGCTAAACTCCTAAGCTAACCCCAACCTTAATCAACGCCAATTAGGCCTTTTTTCTTCATAATTTTTTCCTAATAACTTATTTGAGATCTCAAAAAACTTTTGTCATCAACTAAAGGCTAGGAAAATAATGACTCTTAATTGGATACTCATTTTCATGCAATTATTATAGCGTCATTATTAAGGTCTTTCATAGGTTTAAGAGCATACAAGCGCGCTCTGGATCTGCAGTGGCCAGTAGAATATAGTGCGTGAAAGATTGTGATTAAAATCATGTCGGTCGCTGTGATATTGCTAACAGTCCTTATAATCCTTTGGGTCTCCTGGCTCTGGTCACGGAGAAAGTACTATGCCTTCACCTTTAAATTGCCTGGCCCGCGAGGTCTACCATTGATTGGTATTGCCCATAGATTCAGAAATTTAGAAGGTAAGGGAGATTGTATCATCTGAAGAGTGAAATTTTTTCGAAAAAGTGAGTGAAAAGTGTGCAATGTTCAAGGCGATTTTTAAAATACTTTAAATAAATAAAAAAAGTTAAGGTGGCCTGTGATCCTCTGTGATCCTGTCCTGATTACATTGTTCCCAGGTTCCAATTATTGGCCATCATTCGCCCTCTTTGTAGTCCTTCGGATTCGATGATTATCTTGGCTGGTACATTAGATCGTTAAGTTCTTAGTGGTCCTCCCAAAAACGTAAAAACTAATTTTTATGCCTTTGCAACGCGTTGTCCGGTCGTTTGTGTCCTTCCGTCGTGTCGGTCCGCACTCGTGGTAACTTTTGAACGATCAGTCACAGGAAGATGAAATTTTTTATTCCCATAAAATTTGCAGGCAAATAATTCAGAACCCGTGTTTATATTATGTTTTTTGGTGATTAATCTGAAGGCTTTATAGCTGGGAATTTTTGAAATTAAAACCATTTAAACCAGAGAAACTAGCTTCGATTCGTCTGTAACGAACTGTGGTGTACCCTATTCCTTTTCTTACTCTCCTTACCATTGCTTTTGTTTTTTATTTGTTCCCTATTCCATATTCTGTTTTGTTTTCCATACCCATTCCCTTTGCCATTCATGAATCATTAATTGACTAAACACAAATGAGTAAAAGGAAGAGATCGTCTGTACCGAACTTCTTAATACCCATACCCGACCCTATTTACCCACCAGCACCAAATTTTTGCCCTGAATTTATTCATTCAAATGTGTGAAGTCAAATATGGTGTGGGCGTGTGGGCCACGCCCCAAAAAGTGGGCGTGAACTGAGAAGAAAATCTTTTAAACTTTTTTCGCTAGAACCGTGAGGAAATGTGTTACGAAACGAAAATTTAAGCGAAAAAAACTGGTTTTTCGGTTGCAGGGACGTACCCTGCCGGTGAACCGCAGACAGTTTTTTCTTTCGACAATTACGTCCGCTAAAAAAACAGTTCTTCCTAGAAAAAAACGCCCCCTAAAAGTGGGCGGAGCTCAAAATATTGTATAAAGCAAACTAAGAGATTGCTAATATTTATTCGATTTTGAGTCAATTTACAGAGAAATAATGTTTTGAAAGATATAAGACTGTAAAAGTGGGCGTGGTCAATGGTGTGGGTGGCTCAATTTCAATCGTATTAAAGGTTTTGAGCCGCAATTTCTATACACAAAAATTCTACTTTCTATGCCTTGTTTGACACGGTCAAGTCTTTTGAAATAAAGAGTGAATTAGAAGTTTTCGTGTAACCACGAAAGGTGCAACCCATTCGAAACGTGTCGGGTAACCGTTTACAATTAACATTGCGGTAAGTTCCGAAAAGTTGTTGTCATTTATTATTATGTTAAATCGCGAAAAAAAAAAATTATTAAAGATTAGAATAAGAATTTGTCTCTCATTGAAGTCAATGAGTAGGCGTGGCTGTCGGTGGACTTAACCAGGGGTGGAATCGGCTAAGGTGGTCTGTGATTTTCACATTTTGTGACAGTTAATGTGATCAAACCAAATAATCCGTCTGCGTAAGGTGATCACAAACACCGAATCGTTGCTTCTTTAGGCCCATTTCACACATACCCGGCAGCCGGCTAACCGGCAGCGGCTACCCGGTCGTTGGGAATACATTCTTATGGGCGCGTTCACACCTGCAAAACCCGGTTGCCCACACAAACAACCGTGTAGCCGGTACCGGTTAGCCGGCTACCGGGTATGTGTGAAATGGGCCTTAGGCTTGTGAAGTCAGAGCACTTTTACTTTATCGTTATAATAGGAAGCACGTCTGCTTAGGTAGGCAAAAAATCCAACTACCCAGAGGGTCAGCTGATTTCGACGGATGATTGATCGTTAGCTGACCCAAGAAAATTGTAATGATCGCACATTACGCAGACGAATTTTACTGATTTGTGACATCATTTCTCACAGACCACCTTTGCCGATTCCACCCCAGTAAAACTTTGTCCGTGCAACATAAGAATCATAAGCGGTATCCCTAGTTTCGACTCTTAGTCTTGATTTTGAAGACATAAAACTTTCTCACCAACAAACGGACGAACATCATGGCTCAATAAATTCACAAGTGAGACTCGATCATATCTCCAAGGGTCGGTTTTTCAGTGCTGAGTTAGGCCCAGCTTAAGCTAAGATCTGTTAATCCCGGAACAAAACGAATCTAGAGTTAACTCAGCGAGCAGTTTTTCAGTGCAGAGTTAACTCCGTCAGTTCAGTGCTGAGTAAGGCCCAGCTTAAGCCAAGATCTGTTAATCCCGGAACAAAATGAATGTAGAGTTAACTCGTTAACTCAGCGAGCAGTTTTTCAGTGCAGAGTTAACTCCGTCAGTAAAGTTATCTTCGCCTCTCGAAATTATTGACACTCCCGGCTCTCACTTCACATAGAAAAACACAAGTTCGAATCCTTTCCAGATGTCATTTTCAGATGAAACAGCCAAGGCACACTGCCATTAAACACAGAAAAAACATTCAAAGATGTTCATATAGTATTCACCGGAGTTCATCCGGGACTCGATCACCAAGTTTGCCAAGTTCTCTGATCAATCCCAGATCAATATTTACTGAAAAATTTATTTCTTGGATTTATCTCAGCTTGATTCGGAAACCGAGAAAAAAGTTCGAGTCATATCAGTTGCCACTTTGGACAGAAACACGCAAAGCCACTGCCATTTCACACAGTAAAAACTGTTCACCAGAGTTGATCCGAGATTAACTTTGGAGAGTTAATCTGGCCAGTCAATTTGGCGAGTTAAGCCAAAGATTAATCCCGGATCTATATTCACTGAAAAATTAATTTCTGGGGTTAATCTCAGTTTAACTCGCGAGCTCGGATTATCTCGCACTGAAAAACTGGCCATGAAAGGTCTGAGGTGTCTAAAGGTGATTATTTCCCTGTGTTACAAAATATGCATTAAAATTTCACTGGGGTCGGTTATAAAAGTTGCTATTACTCTTTATATGGCTTTTTCATTTATTTAAATTAAACTGTCACCGGGTCAAATTGGCTTAACGCCTAATTGGTGAACTACACAACCCATCCCTCTAGCACCTGCGGCGAACTCAATCGTAGAGCCCCAACAGTAAACGCCAAATACTCCACATCATTCTCACTCCCCCACTACATCCCTTGTTTTCATAACAGGACCAGCCTGGTACGGGCACATACCGCTTCGGTTACCCCTACCTCTCACGTCCCTAGTAGTCTAATATGTCCCTCATACCACCCGGCAAGAGAATAGTAGAATACCTACAGAAAATGCCATATTTCAAGGTCTTCCTTACAGAACTGGGATGGTACGGGCTAATGGCGATTTAGTTGTCCTCAGCCCTACACCCCTGCACGAACACCAGCATACACTGCCCCTAGTACAGATTCATACCGCTTCGGTTACCCCTACTTTTGCATTTACCCTCAGAGTCAACTCTGACGTAAGGGTCTGAAGTACGGGTACCCACGAACACCAGCATACACTCCCCTTATTAAAAAAAAATAAAAATGCAAAAGTAGGGGTATGAAACCGCTTCGGCTACCCCTACTTTTGCATTTACCCTCAGAATCAATTCTGACGTAAGGGGCTGAAGTACGGGTTCCCACGAACACCAGCATACACTCCCCCTACTTGTGCATTTTTTTTTTTTAATCTTTTACAAAAATATTTACAAAATTTCAATACTTACAAAGCTCTACCCCTCAGAGTCAATTCTGACGTGAGGGGTCTGTAGTACGGGTTCCCCTGAACACCAGCATACACTCCCCCTAGTACGGATTCATACCGCTTCGGTTACCCCTACTTTTTTTTTATTAATCTTTTTTAATCTTTTACAAAAATGTTTACGAAATTTCAATACCTACAAAGCTCTACCCCTCAGAGTCAATTCTGACGTGAGGGGTCTGTAGTACGGGTTCTCACGAACACCAGCATACACTCCCCGTAGTACGGATTCATACCGCTTCGGTTACCCCCTACTTTTGCATTTACCCTCAGAGTCAATTCCGACGTAAGGGGCTGAAGTACGGGTTTCCACGAGCACCAGCATACACTCCCCCTAGTACGGATTCATACCGCTTCGGTTACCCCTACTTATGCATTTTTTTTATTTATTAATCTTTTTTAATCTTTTACAAAAATATTTACGAAATTTCAATACTTACAAAGCTCTACCCCTCAGAGTCAATTCTGACGTGAGGGGTCTGTAGTACGGGTTCCCACGAACACCAGCATACACTCCCCCTAGTACGGATTCTTACCGCTTCGGTTACCCCTACTTTTGCATTTTTTTTTTTTAATCTTTTACAGAAATATTTACAAAATTTCAATACTTACAAAGCTCTACCCCTCAGAGTAAATTCTGACGTGAGGGGTCTGTAGTACGGGTTCTCACGAACACCAGCATACACTCCCCCTAGTAAGGATTCATACCGCTTCGGTTACCCCTACTTTTGCATTTACCCCCAGAGTCAAGGGGGGTCTGAAGTACGGGTTCCCACTGAAGACGACTACCCTGTGTCAGCTTCTTGCCTAAGAATTCTCCCCCCAGCAGGGTTTAATATCGAATTCGGTTACCCCTGCACCTCCCCATCCTTGGGGAAATTTTTACTTGAGGAGCAATAGGCACGGACTTGTACTGAAATCGGTTGCCCTCGCTGTGTCTTCTCATATAAAAACTAGTCCTCACTGCCTTGTTGAGGCAGGCTCATATCGAAAATGGTTACCCTCGGACTCAAGTCACTTCCCCCAATTCGTACCAACCAATGCGCCCCTCCCATCCTCGACGCAAATTCCCATCTGGAGTCCAACAGTCCCGAGACCCGTTTCTTCTCCCTGGATCGCTCAACCTTGCTGAAAGTGGTTCACTCCGAAACAATTATCCCCAGCCTTCATTACCCTTTTCGGTGAAGTCCCTTTTCACAATCAATCATTTTTTTTTTAATTTGGACCTTTTAATTTGGACCTTATTAAAACCATGTCTCTACCACCCGTCATTAATCCGTGATTAATGTAAATCTTCATTAAATCCTCTACAAATCACGCGATTAATACTCATCTTCCTGAAATTTCGGAGTTTTTCCAAATACGATGATAAATAACTCCCCTCATAAATCTCATTCGCCCTTTTCACAAAGCAATTTGAACCCTTTTTACACACCCTTAAAACAGTTTGAGAATCGCATAAGGAAACTTAAACTGTCCACATATGATGGATGTTTTGACTCTCTAATTAGAGCCAAAATGACAGAAAAAGAGCGTTGATGTTAAATTGCTCCTTAATCCGTGTCCGGTGGAGCCCCTTTTTGAGATTTATTTTTAATCGTCTCGTTTTTATGCCGTCGCCCTTATCTTTATCTCATAAATAAATCAGCATTTATCACAATTCTACTAATTTTCCGTTGCAGACATCCTATACACATTGCCACAATTAACAGCTGAAAGCAAGGCCAAGACTTGGTACACATTCTTGGGACCGATTCCACTGCTGTACACCATGGAGCCGAAAATCGCCGAAATAGTGTTGAACTCACCGGTTGCCCTACAAAAAGCCTCCGTTTATGATATTTTGGCGGAAGGGGTTGGACCGGGACTCTTAACATCGAAAGGTTAAGGCATCAGCATTCAAGTCTTATTATAGAAAAATGTTTTCACTTCTCTTTCACAGTGCAAAGATGGACCAAACACCGCAAACTACTTAATCCCTGCTTTAGTTTCAAGATCCTGCAAAGTTTCGTCCCGAAATTCAACAAGCTCTCCCTAGAGCTGTGCGATATATTCGACACATTGGTTGACGGTGGTGAAAAGGATGTAAAAAATTTAATTTACAAAATGTCCTTCAAGGTAGCACTGGGTAAGGATAAGGTTTTTCTTTTTTACGGTGGACTTGGGACTTCAATGGTGTTTTTTTTTTGTTTTCAATGTAGGAACCACCATGGGTTTGGATCTGAATACCGAAGCTGATGAGTTTTTTTTGGCAAATGTTGAACAGTAAGATGGCTATGACTTCTCTTTGTCCCATACACAATATGCTCTGATCATTCACTTCGCGGCTTTGCTTTGTGCATTGCCCATATTTTGTTTTTGCTTTAAAATTTTCGAAAATTTATACTAGAATCCGGAAAGACTTTCTTAGTTTATGTTGAAGGCCCACGAGGCCTCGTATCCTTTTCATATTAAGTCGTAGGCATGCAATATAGGTACTTCAAGGACATGAATGTTTCAGTCACTTATAAGACATGCCAATGTCATTCTTGTAATGCAATAGGATCTGATCTAATTTGTTTAATGTGCCGTGGTTTGCATTTCAGATTTTTCGCAATAGTAATTTATCGTTTCGTCCATCCTCTATTAAGAAGTCCAATAATTTTCGATAAAACCCCAACCTACAAGACTTTCGCTCAGACCATAGTGGTTATCGACGATTTTGTCCGTAAGGTAAGTTGAAATGATAACAAAGCCCGTCAATTTAAGCATCAAGTTCCGCCCCAAAGGTGGTTCTGGATAAAATGAAAGCTTTGAAAGATGAGAAGCTGAAGGACAAATCACAACACTCCAATGAATCAATAAACATTGAAAAGTCCGCGAATATTTTGATTGAACAAGTCATACAGATGCATCAGCGCAACGAAATCACATTCGAGGACATTTTGTCTGAGTGTAAAACTATGATTCTTGCAGTAAGTCCCGATCTTTCAAGACTGAGCTGTGATTTAAATTTCGTTGTGCGATAGGGTTTCGAGACAACAGGCGCAGCTATATACTCGTTATTGATGCACCTTGCGATGAATCCAAAATATCAGGAGCAGCTGTACGAGGAAATCATCACAGTGCTGCCAAATCTAGATGCCAACGTTAGCTGTGAAGATATTAAGAATCTTGTGTATCTGGATATGTGTTTCAATGAGTCTTTGCGGGTGACACCATCTGTTCCGTTGGTGTTGCGGTCATGCACCGATGATCTGGTCATTGCTAAGGATGTTGTTGTGCCCAAGGGTACCGAAATAATTGTCGATATGTTTAACATCCAAAAGGACGAAGCTATATGGGGGCCCAAGGCAAACATTTTCGATCCGGATCACTTTTTGCCCGAGAACATGACCGGAAAGCACAAGTGCTCGTTTATGCCCTTCCTTAAAGGACCAAGAAATTGCATAGGTAATTCTTTGTTTTGTGGTTATACATATAAATCGAACATGAGATGGTGAGACTTCCAATAATTTTCTTTGCTTTCAGGTTGGCAGTACGCTGGGATGTTGGCAAAGATATCGGTGGCGCATCTTGTACGACGCTTTCGATTTTCAACTACATTTCGATATGAGGATCTAAGGTGTAAGGAGAACATAACCATTAAATACGCGTCTGAACCAAAGTTAAGAATCGAGAGGAGATAATGGTTTGGATATTCTTCGGGGCTTTAGAGGATTAGAGAAGTAGTTGATGGTTCGGATATTCTGGGGGGCTTTGGAGTTGTAAAAAAAAGTTCAAAAACTTTACTGAAACTGTCTATTGAAAAAATACATGTTTCGAAAACTGGAATGAATTTCCAAATTAGTGTGCCATCAGTGTTAGGGTTGAAGTTTTTCGCTGACGGCATGTTGCCCCACGTTGGGCGCCACTTTGTATCGCTTTTTCTGTCCAGAGGTAAATGAAAATAACCAAAAGTATGCTGCCTAGGCGCGCACGAATGACAGAATATTTCATTTCGTTCGTGAGTAACAAAAATTAGAAAACAGGCGGCGTAAAGTGCTAAAGCACAACAAAATTGTTGCCATGCTTCAGTATTGCTCAGGTCTGGATATTTTTAATCCGCGAGATGATAAATCGATGAATTATTAGGGATGATTTAAATTATTGAAACGTGACTTAGAAGGGGTGACACTTGGTCCGGTTGTGGTTGCTAGAATATAGTTCCCGATTCTCAACATCCACAAAGGGACATGGAGATGTCGCGATCAATCATAACCTTCAACCAAACTGATTACTTAGTGATCCACGCAAGACATTCTTCCAGTTCCGGGAGTGCTCGAGCCTTCCCAGGGACCAACATTGACCTGGGGTGGAATCGGCTAAGGTGATCTGTGATAAGTGATGTCACAAATTACAAAAATTCGTCTGCGTAAACTGTGATCATCACAATTTTCTTGTGACAGCTCAAGATCAATCACCGTCAAAATCAGCTGGTCTTCAGTTTTCAAACTTTCTGGTTAGTTGATTTTTTTGCCTACACTTAGGCTGACCTTCTGCATGCACGGATAAAAAGAGGAGTTCCTGGATTACAAGCCTTGATAAAGCAATGATTCGGAACAATATTTTTGTGATCACCTTACGCAGACGAATTATTTTGTTTGATCACACTGACTGTCACAAAATGTGAAATTCACAGATCACCTTAGCTGATTCCACCCCTGGATCAAAACCTCGTTGTAGCCAAGATACAGCTGGCGGATATCCTACCTTACCTTATAGGGCTCCCGACCCATGGAGGGTGTCTACCTGGTTCACAGTAGCCTTCCTTACAGCTGGCGGATATCACAACTAACAACGCCAGGAAATAAAAATGCTGTGAGGAAGTTTCATGCCGGAAGGCGTGGGCCTCTCACAACCTTCTATGAAGTACTATGCATCAAGTGTTGACAGCTAGTGGCAACATGGCCAAAATGCCATTGGAGTTGAGGTCTCTGATGTGCTGGGTTTCACACGGCCATTGCACCATGAAGCCCCTGGTTTGAAGATGAATACCATCAAGCTTCTTCTTCTTCTTTAGATAGCCCTGCGTGGACCTGGGCATTAGCCAACAAGCTTCGCTAGCCAGGTCTGTCTCTAGCTAGCGGTCTCCAGTTTTGCACGCGAAGTTGGCTGAGGTCTCGGTGTTCCTCCACCTGAGTCTCGGTGCTCCTCTACTGCGCCGTCCCTACGGGGTGGATTCGAAGATTTTCCGGGCCGGGGCGTTGGTGTCCATCCGCTTTAGACGACTCAGCCAGACGTTGTATTTAGACTCTTCTGGGTAGGCCGGTGTCGCTGTATAGCCCGTACAGTTAAATGTTCTCCTCCTCCACTCGCCTTCTATGCAAACGGCACTGTAGATCATCCTCGCGAAGAATTTTCCTCTCGAAGCAGCCTAAGGTATTTTCATCTGCCTTTGACAGGCTCCAAGCTGCTGCACCGTAAAACTGATCTGGGATGGTGGGGGTCTTATACATGGACACTTTAGATGCTCGAGAGAGGGCTTTGCTTCTCAATTGTCTTCCTAGCTCAAAGAAGCACCGATTGCTAAGAGTTATGTTTCGTTTGATTTCAGCGCTGGTGTCATTGTCTGAATTGATAGCGAAACCCAGGTGGACAAAGTCCCTAACAGCCTCAAAGTTAAAGCTGTCGATGGTGATATTTTGTCCAAGACGTCGGTGTTGGGTGTCTTTTCTTGATGACAGCATATACTTGGTTTTGCCCACTTTGACTGCTAAGCCCATATTCGCCGCTTAGGATATACCAGCAAGCACATGCAGCTAAACAGGAAGCAAACAAAGCGGCTGTGCAAGTTTAAAGGAATAAAGCTGCTTTCGAGCTCCACAGAGCACGAGAAGCGCGCAGCTGAAGAGATGCAAAGATTCTGCGGCGCAGAAATTGCAAAAGCTGTAAAAAAGGAAGCGCCTCCTCTGCCTATGTCCAAAAGGCAGCAGACAATGTTTTCAACTTCTGGGACAATACTTCTTTGAGGAGCTGAACGAGCTTGCAAGCACCCCGATGGAGAATATTGTGAAGCTCAGCAGGGTCTCCGGCTGGTCCAAGTTTATTTTTTGAAGCTCAGGATACTTCAACTGACTTAGTACATAGGGTGACGCTAAGTGCCTTCGTAGGCCTATGCGAGCTGGTGGCTTTTGCGACCAGCAACCCTACTTTATACCTGACCCAACCTACAACAGGAATGAGGTTCGAAAATCTTACCAAAGGATCAAAAGATCATTAAGTTCGAGCTGAAGCCTGCGAGTACGATCAAGGGAACATGTTAGTGAAATTGCAATCGGTGCTGGGGATTTGGAAAAACTATTTCTGCAGACTGTATAACGGCGAAGACAAACCCGATCCCACTGTTATGTCAGGCTGAATGAACCATTCAACCCAGGCGGCGAAGATATAACTGACAAAGCATAGATCGAAAACCACTCACCCGACCTAGATAAAATGAAAGTAGCTCCGGCGGCGGACGGAACCTCAGCATTGTTTGCCCGAACCTCAAGAAAGGAGATCCTTCAAAGTGTGCCATCTACCAGAGGCGTAAGTCTTCTTAGAATCGCATACAAGATCTTCTCTGCTGTACCGTGTAAACGCTTAAAGCCGTTTGTCAACTATCAGATAGGTCCACAGCAGTGTGACTTTATTGGAGGATATTGCGGCAGATATTGGAGGATACCCAGGAGTTTCAAATCGATACCCACCCACCACATTTTCATCGATTTTAAGGCCGCGTATGACAGCACAGCATTTGTATATAGTGCAATGTCTAGTTTAAAATCCCTTTTGAACTCGTCATTTTGTGCAGGATGGCGATGGCAGAATTCACGCTGTTCCATTAAGATCGATAGAGACCTCACCGAACCCTTCTTTTATAATTAGCTCGCGAACAGGAAGTTATGACTACCCTTAAGAATTTTTGGATAGAAGAAAATAGGAGTTCTGATGAACCTATAAGGAACATGAAAACCCTGCATCGAAACACCAAAGCTTACCCCCGCAAGTGTTATGCCTTTGCGGAGAAAAGCAAAAACATAACTAGCGGAGAATTCAATATTCTGGCATACATCTTTGTGTTGTCCATTCTAATCGCATTTTTAAAGAGAAAAAAGGTATTTAAAATTCGGCCGACCCTAACCTGGATAACAGACGCCGACTAGGAAGCCGCCCATTTTAAGGCAGACGCTCCTGAATTTTTAGTTTGTTGCTGATTTTGATCTGCCTCGGATATTTTTTATACCGGTACCGCGCAATATCTGGTGAGCGATCCTCTATCCGCAACCTGATCGCCTAATCTAGAACTAGCAACCCCAGAGGATCATATCAAGCTGTTGTGTCTGTGGCGACAAATGTGATGATTTTTAATGGATGCATTGTGGTAGGCCGGTTAGAAATGACTGGCTTTACAAAATCCAACTCACTGTCTGAACACAAGTAGGGAAGTAACCGGCGACCGACAGCTGGATCTGGCAGTTACCTGCAGTTGTTCTTGAATCTTTAAACTGTGAACATCCTAAGCAGAAGTTAAACAAATTTGAACAAATTGTTTGAAAAATAATTGACGTGCTTCCTTCAGTAAAAATGAAACTGAGTTTTATTCGACTAAAACCCGGCAAAAAAAAATACACTATTGACATAATTTTATTTATATTTTTTTAATATTTCTTTAATTTATTATAATTTATTTATCACTTTATCTTCTGTGTACCTCTAATTTTGGCACCGTCTCATGCTTCATAATAATAAACTCCACAAAAACCAAATCCTTAAACTGAAAACTAGTTGAAAAACGATACTTACGCAGGATTTGCGCAAGAGCAACCCTTAGGAACATGCCCGAGAACTGCCAACCTACACAAGAAAAGTTTCGTATTGTTTTTTTTTTTTTTCTATACAGATATCCTTACCTATACAGTTCCTGGGTCCATTCGAGAATGGCATAAACGAGAACTTATGCTTATCGATTAAGTTTGCTGGCAAAAAATGATCCGGATTGTAGGTGCGTGCAGATGGGCCCCAAACCTCCTCATCCCGATGCATGTTGAACATGTCGAGGAAAACTTGTGTACCCTTTGGCATGATCAGGTCTTTCGAAATTTTTATATCAGCTGAAGCTTCTCGAGCAATTATTGGAATTGGCGGCACCGTCCGTAAGGCCTCATTGATGCACATATCTAGGTAGACGAGATTCTGAAAATCCTCACGTTTAACTTCAAAGTTTTCTTCGGGAAAGATGGTAATGATTTCCTCATAAACCCTCTCCTGATACTGGGGGTGCATGGCCAGAAGCATTAGGGTCTCATACAATGCTGTCGCAGTAGTTTCATATGACTTGACAAAGGGACATTTAGGTATGCAATTTAAAAGGTGGCCACGGGATAAACTCTAAGGCTATACTTACGGCTATCACCATTAGATTGGATTCCGAAATTACGTCCAGCGTTGTGTACTCTTTCTGTAGGTTAAATTTTATTAATTGGTCGAGAAACCCATAGCTGGGCTTTTTGATCATATCATCAGAGTCCTGTATTGTGTTTAACTTTTCCAAGAGGCCATTTTGTTTCAGGCTATCGAACTTGCAGAGGATTAGCTTAACAAAAAAAAAAGAGACTACATTAAGAGACTATTGACTCTTTTTCGAATGAATATACCTTGTGAATTTGATCTTGAGCTATCTTGTGCGAGTGTTTCATAGATGCACACATGCTTGTCATCTGGTACACTAAGGAGTTTCTGAACCAAGGTCCAAACATTCGTTTAGCAACAATCGCTGTAGCACTAATATGCTTAAAAGTATTGAAATGTTTATTGCATTAAATACGGGGGAACTTACTTCTCGACATGTTCCTTAAATACGGCACTGAGCTTCTCTGTGTCATCCAAGCCCATTATAGTGCCTGAAAATGTACGTGGTTGGTCATTTTTTAACAAGAAATCACGCGAGCTCTTTGTTACAAATCGAAGAACCATGTGAAAGAACAGAAAAAGCTGTCAATCCCTCGAAGTTGTACAGACAGGAGAGTACAGTAATTTTTCTTTAATATAGTCTGATGTGGTGACAAGTCGTTAAGAGACAAGCAGAAATCACTGAATGTACCCATCGATAACTGTCATTCCAGTCAGCTGACAGCAAAGTGACGTTCGATTTTCGAATATCGATTTTCCCTTCAATGGAAAAGTACCAGTGGAAAAATACCAATGGAAAATTACCAAAGGAGAAATACAGAAAGTGCTGGAAATTCCTGGATTTTGTACAAATACACTGATGACATGCTCGTACGGGACAGTTATATTTGTAACGTTGATTAGTAGAAATTGAGAGTAAAGCAAAAAGCGATTAAATTGAAATAAAGTGTTGAATTTAGTGTGATTTGAATTTAAATAAGTTTTGTTTGTTAAATAAAGTGGTGACTTTAAAAGTTAAACTGAGTTTTATAAAAGTAAAAACATTACAACATCCATTTTTCAAGTATTAGTTGTTCGGTGAGAAGAAAAAGTTTGTCTCGGATAATGCGCTGGGCATAGTTCAACATTGGAAGCACAGTCATCAATAACTCCCCGTTTGTCTGTTGAACGTTGAAGCATGTACTAAAAGCGTTTGAAGCGATGGGGCTTTTTCCAATTGACGTTTTTAAGCTTAGGCATAAGTTTGCATTCGCGCCTCTAAAATATTGACTCGCGTCTATTTGACTATAAAACGTAAGTTCGTCTACCTTGACCATAAAACGTTAAACTTACTGACCTATGCTATACATTGCTTGTCCTACAGGGCTCCACTTAAATGTGGCTTTGGAAATATTGGCACAGAACTAAACACTGAGTATGTGAGGTCTCGAAGAAGGCATCGCGATTGAAAAGTGCCCAGTGTTTGTTCTTTATTGAAAAGCTAACCGAACGTATCGTTGCTTTGTTTAGGTGCGTGCCCCAGAAACCATAAAAAATTCGGTGTAGCCACTTACAGGTTCGGATCCAGGTCTACTACTTAGCCAAGAACATACGAAAAAGGAGTAGATTAATATAAAAGATTAGAAGTGGGCGCCATGGTGCAGTTCACGAGGATTCGGGTTTGAACCCTGAGTCTAAGCGTTCCAAAAGTCCAATTGTCAAAAGCAATGAGAGGCATTCTTAGGATCGGCGAACATTTCTCAGCCCTCCTCCTCTCAACAAAAAGCTCCGCTATCTACGAAAATAGAACAGGAAACAAATAAAGCCAACACCAGAGGCACATTCAACAAAAAAAAAAATAAATAGAGTGGTGTAACAGCTCAAGGTGAACCAGGGCCAACTTCTGAATAATGTATGCTATGTGTGTTTATTTTTGACATACAAGGGGACCAGACGCACATTGTAAGTCCCTAACAAATAAGATGCTCTAATCTAGGACTAGAAGACCATAATAACAGATAATTCTAGACCCTCGGGGTATATTATTTTTTATAATTTTATTTGCATCTACAACATTCCGACTAATTGTAGAGCCTTGTAAAAATTTTCAGGCATAAACAATATTTTTCCAAAAGTCGCAAGCCAACACCAGAGGCACAACTTTTATACCCCATTCCATAGAATAGGAGGTATATTAAGTTTGATTCATAGTTTGTAACATGAATCAAACTTAGAGAAAAAATCACCGTAGACCCCCAAGGCCTTAAGGGCGTTTGATCGAGACCGAATTCTTAGTCGAATGAGCCATGTCGATCCGTCCGTCCTTATCTGTTCTTTCTAGGTCCCGAAACAGTACAAGTGTAAACATTTTCAAAATCCGCCCACTGACACGCCCACTTTACTTATCAGCATGAAAATCCAAAGTTGTCGTAGGAAGCTGAAATTTGGTACGCGTTATTCTCGCTAAAGTGTATTGCGATTCACATTTAAAAAAAAGCAAAACCCGCCCCCTTTCAGGCGTGGTCATAATTCATTTCCATTTTAATAAACGGTTTTTATTCTATATATTTTCTTTGAATCCAAAAAAATTTGCGCTATAAAATGATCAGATATGTGTGAAAGCTATCAACTGAAATGTATTAATTTTTGCCACGCCCACTTTTAGGGGCGTTTTTAACGTATAAACCAAATTTTTAATTTGAAAATGCAATCAACACGTGTACAGCACTTCTGATGAAAAATATAAACAAAATCACGATGTTATTGAAAAGGGGTGGATGCCACGCCCCTTTTTAAGGAAGGAGATTCTTTAACAGAGAAATTCTAAATACAGTTGAGATTAATAGAAACTGAAATTTAACAACCAAGATTTATGACACAATTCGGAGCTTGAAAGTGGTCAATTGGGATGGGGTATCCAACGATTCGCCTAAGCGGATTGTAACCCTCTCACTAGTTTATAAGACACTTTATAAGCTTGATATTATTGGTAGATCACTGTGAACTGCTTGTGCCGTGTTTTTTGAATGTAGAAAAGGTAAGAACAATCTCGATGATCGATCTGGAACATCGATGTCTTGGACAAAAGGTAACAATAAGCGGCACCAACTTTGAGGCAACAAGGGATTTCCTCCTGATCTGCGCTTTTCTTCTAAAAGAACCTTATCATCTTTTTTAATCGAATAACCCTCTCGGATAAAAAAATTTTTCGATGATGTGAGAAAAAAGTCTCCGAAAGTTATTTGTACGCATTTGGGTTGAGAAGGTGCTTTCAATCGCAGGTCATTTTTCCCGACGAGAAAAGGCACCTTGTGGAGAGCGTTAACTTCAATGACACCGGTGTTTGAGAGCTTGAGTCGCTATTTTCAATCGACATTGATCGGCTGAGGAGCGACAACCTTAGGTCTGCCTTTAGCTTCCTTTCCAACTGCAAAGGAATAATCCCCTCCCAACCAGAAGGTACTATCCGCCATGTAGTGGGTCCGGGAAGCGGAGACCATATAGCGAACGACGTTGCTACGAGAAGTAGGCTGCCTGTACGGCTTCGGGTACGACCGGCAAACCTGGAAGGCCGAAGACCTCTACTAGAACATCCCTTGTTACCCACATAAGGCCTTTTTGTTAACCCAGAAGAGGTAATGAAACCCAATGATCCAGTGATAGGCCGAGCCCAAGCGGGTTGTCGAAAGGTAACGTCGAAAGGCAGAGAAGAGAGGCGTTTACCTCGTAGAGAACGAGGTCCTCCTAGGACGCTTCCACGATTTCGAAGAAGTTCAAATGGAGCATTGCTATCTTGGAGAGCCCCCAGCAAAGGTGGCTCAGAATCCTTAACAGCTTACTGTTGGGAATTCCATTAAACCGAGCGGACAGTACAGTGTCGAGTGTGTTAGCTAGACTTAGCCCTTATCCAGGAACCATATGGATCGACAAAGAGAACAGGCTTTTAGGATTAGGTTATATACTCACTTATCGATGCTTTCATTGTCATTTCGAAAACAAGCTCTTTGACATCGACTTCACCGCAATTGACATGCTGACGGAGCTTGTCACATAGTTCCAGCGTTAACTTATTGAAGGTCGGAAAGAAGCTCACCAGAAGCTTGTGATTAAAACAAGGATTTATCATCTTGCGGCGTCTATGCCAATCTGCAGCTATATTATGGAGAAAAGAAAAACAAAAGTTTTGAAAACTTACATCAGGGATGCATAGAAAGGACTTAACTTAATACTTACACTTTGCAGTAAGCAGACCTTCTCCGAGCGCTTCATTTAAGACCTCATAGTTTGCCGCTTTATTAATGCAATGAGGAGATGTTAAAACTATTTCGGCGATTTTGGGGTCCATTATGTATATCGCAGGCGAAAGACCAAACCACCAAAAGAAACACTTTGCTTTATATTTAGCTGCGAGCCTGGGAAGGACATACAAGATTTCTGAAAGGGAAATTTATATCATTAAAACGTCATGTATATTGTCCCTTATAAGATGGAATATCTTGCTTTGGTGTTTGTAATAAAACCCTTAGACAAAGGTCCTTTTTTTTGATTTCTTAAACCTGTAACTTACAAGCCGGGCACAATGCACAATGTGTGTCTGTGTCTGTTGCTGTGTCTCGTCACACTTTTCACCTAAAATCAGAGACACAGCTAGATACGCATTGTGTCGCTACATACGTGTTTCCGTAAGCTGAACTGCGAGACACAGACACGGACACAGACACAGATACTCATTGTGTCCCAGCTATTAGGGCTAAGTTTTTCAAAACTCTTCTTTCAAACCTCTGGATGCTAAAATAATCCTGGTTTAAATTGAGCTTAGAGGTGTATTTTTTTTAGAACAGGGCAAATTTTATATTTATTTATTCTTAGATCCAATCAGGCGGCGTACCCCACAAGCAGGCTAGTACGAGTGCGGGAGGGCTATGGTCACAAAATTCAGATTATAACCCCGGATCTAAATGAAGAGAAGAAGACAGGGTAAATTTTCGAAAAACGTTCTTTTGAGGTTTCAATGACATTTAAAAAGTGACAAAGGCCAATAGCCACCCATAATCCACACCGAAACGTAATTTTTAGGAAATTTATTGACACCTTTTAAGCATCCCACATAGCTGCGTCAATTTTGCTTGTTAGCACAGTCATTCATTCAAAGACGCACCTTGTTGTTAAAAATATATAAATCGGGCTTAAATTGGGCTGTTCTTCTTGGACTTTGATAATTATGTCTTAAACTATGTCTCCACCGGACACTAATCCGCGATTAATATAAATCTTCAAGTAATCCCCTTCAAATCGGGAAATTTACCATATTAATTAAAATCTCCTCATAGATCATCTCATTCACTCTTTTAACAAACAACCCTGCACGCCTTTGTAACAGTTTGAGACTCAAAAAACGAATCTGAAAAAACTGTCCACGTATGCGTCACAATTTTGCTTTCTATTGGGTATTTTTTACAACGAAATCGTTTCGTCGTGCCTGGGAATTATGTCATTGTCACTCGCTTCTGAGAGGCAAAAAGACAACTGCACAACGAAATTGTTTCGTATGTCTTATACTATGCCTCCACCGGACACTAATCGGGGATTAACATAAATCTTCAACTAATCCTAGTTGTCTAATCCTTCAAATCGGGAAATTTATCATATAAATTAAAATCTACTCATAGATTATCTCATTCACTCTTTAAACAAACAACCCCGCTGTCACAGAGGGTTGCCATGGCTGAGTTATCATCATCATCATTTTCTAACAGGCTGCTTATCCCTAAGGGTGGCTAAATGATATTTCCATCGTTCTCGATCCTCCGCCACCAACTCAAGAGACTCAGGCGCAATCTCCAGGCCGGACTCGGAGAGGTGCTTTACCTGATCCCACCAATTGTTTCTTGTCCTACCAGGGGGGGCGACGCGCTCGCATCTGGGCTAGCATGACGTGTCTAGGAAGTCTGTCAGGGGGCTCGCGAACAACCTGTCCAAACCATCGAAGAACTGATCGTTCCACTCGGAGAAGTAGCTGCTCAACATTGAGATTCCTATGAATACTGAAGTTTCTCACTCTTACCAGCATCGCACCTCAGGAATCTCATTTCGGCAGGTTGTGCCCGCAATCTAATTTTTTTGGTTATTACCCAAATTTCATGACCATAGGTGAGGGTCGGATTGGAACGAACACTGAATTAAAAACTGAGATATTTGCTCTCACTCCAAGCTCAGCTTTCCTGATGACCGGCTGGCGCAGTTCCTTAGTAAACGCTCCAGCTTGGCCAATTCTACAGAACAACTCAGTATCACTCCTTCCATCTTTCGTGATAAAGACGCCCTGGGATACTTAAACTTCTTAAACCTGTTTTAATGGAACTCCATATTGCAGGGTACACTGCACAGGAGTTCGGGAAACAATCATCACTTTGGATTTGCTCACGTTTACCTCATCCCAGTTTCACCAAATATGGCCGCGAACCCAACCAGTGCTCCCTGAAGTTCCTCCTTGAACGATGCCAGGATGGCCTATCCTGACGACAGCCATTGCAGTTCACCATCCAGTCCATTTATGAAAAGGAGAGGCGATAGAACACAGCCCTGGCAAAGTCAAACACACACATCAAAAGGTTGGGATTTAACGCACTTAATCTGAACACAGCTTCTGCAGTTCCCATACAAAGGCTGAAAGGCTCTCAGAAGAGGCCCACTCAATGCATAGTCCTGGAAAACTCTCCAGAGTTTATCCCAACGAACCCGGTCATAGGCCTTTTCTAAACCTACAAAACAGGCGTAGACAGATTTGGCATACTCCCAGGCCTTCTCAAGAAAAACCTTCAGGGTAAAAACCTGGTTGGTTGTGCCTCTGCCAGATCGAAAGCCGCACTGTTCTTCCCGTAACAAAGGCTTGATTACAGCTCTGAAACGCATTTCCAACACCTATGGCTGACGTAACTTTTAAGGCTTTCGCGGTTCGAGCTGCTCGATGTAATTCGAAGCGAAACGTTCGGGATGAGTTCAGAATTGTTCTCATAAAATTAAAAACGCGGCTTATCTGAAAATTATTCAAAAATATCGAGCAGCTCGATGTAATTCGAAGCGAAACGTTCGAGGTGAGTTCAGAATTGTCCGCTTATCCGAAAATTATTCAAAACCTATGGCTGAGTTATATAGAGAGAGTATACCAACGCTCCACGCCGCAGAAATGGGATCTGAAGGGTGCCTTAGCCAACTAAAGGTGCAAAACAGGAGCTAGAAACAGAGCTGGCTAGCGAAGCTTGTTGACTGAGACCCATCAACTTCATTCCGGACATGAGAATGAAGTTTTTCTTAAAAAGAATTGCCCCGTTTTTAAGGAATCTTAAAAGTTGACCCCTTTTTGTAGCATATAGGCTTTTTGTATGTCCACTTCTGTTGAAGACGCGGCTAATGCAACACTCAGCTGTCAGTCGATTTAATACAAGCGTAAAAGCAGAATCCACATAACTCAGGAAGTCGAATCGATGATTCTCTGCTAAAGGGTCGATTTTCCAGAGCAGTGTTATGAACCAAGATCTTTAAAACCCGAAGAAGTCGGACGGTTCTCGGAAGTTTGATCGACCCACGCAAAATTTGGCGAGTTAAGCCGAGATTAGACGCCCCCTATCGAAATAGACTTAATCCGGGGGTTAATCTTAGCTTAGCTCCGAAACTAGGATAATCTCGCACTAAAAAACCGGCCCTAAGTAGCCCGACTCAGTGTAGATGTTCTTGAGTTTGAAACCAAGCAGGGCAAAGTAAAAGGTAAAGGACTGGAAAAACACAATTAGAGCACTTTTGTCATGAGAAGTTCAAGGATCAATACCCTATTTAAACGAAACGAATTGGCACTCACAGCTCAGAAGAGTTTTCGCCTGACCTCTCACAATCATGTGCAAACCTACTGTGTGTGCTTCAGGTGTCCTTAATCCGCCGTTTGGTATCGGCACAAAAAGTGAGATTGGCACTCGACCTATTCAAGGATTCACTATAGACACACTTCCACAAACCTATCCCAATTTCAACAAACACCTTATATCCTTGTTCTTATTCAACTATTGTTTCAAGCCTTCGTCAAAAGAAATTTAACACACATCTCACTTTAGAACGCCAAAACAATAATTATAATTATTGAGTCTTTTACCCTGGGGCTTATAAATCTTATGTGCGATTCCAATCAATGGCCAGCCCCATTCACCAGGCATTTTCCACGCGAACGCGTAATATTTCCTTCTCGACCATAGGAAGTAGGCCCAAATTATGGTTACGACAACTAAGATGACATCGAACATCTTGCCTAACTTACACCACACCAATCTTAAGTGAAACTATTTGGCTGCGAGCTTGACAGCCTCTTAATATAGATTCTTGCATTTCGTTACAATGTAGTCAGAGTTTTATCTGTAACTTTTGAACCTATTCAAGTCCGGCTTAAAGTTGTTGAGCTTTCAATATAATTGCTGTCAAATTTTATGGGTTTCTTCGCAAAATGCGAAAACACTTACGCATCCGCACCAGTAGCTGACCTGCAGGTGAATTGCTTGACTACCTGAAAACGACAGGTCAAAAATATATAAATTTTCCACTGTCGAAGGTAAAGCACATTAACTAGGAAGTGAACAAGAGTGTCAAAATGCTAACTTAAGGCCCATAAAGCTGGAGAAGTTTTCTTTGCTCTCGCTGTATGGCATTGGAGTAAAATATATTTGGTCCACTTGGCTTCGTGACGGTTGGCCGGCGCGCGGACCTTGGACAACAATCGAATGTAGCTTATTTTAAATTGAAAGTCATTGGTGAGAACAACAAGTCGAAATGCTTTTCAACTCGTTTTTTGTTGGAGGTTTAATGTAAAAGTAGTAAAGTAGCGACTTCGAGTAAGGAAAGTGATTCAATGCGGCGAAGTAGAAAAGCTCGATTTGTGCAAATCAAATGGCGAATGGATATCCTCAACGATAACCAAATAAAATAAGGAGTTTTTTGCGGATAGTTTACCGAGCTTAGACGAAAAGTTTTCACTTAGATTGAAAAGTAGGCCGAGTACGAGCGTGTCTTTGGAATTTTATGTTTTTTTGTGGGTCAATGCCTGGCAGGATTATAGAGTCGTTTCTGGAGTCCAAATCTGAAGTTTAGAGTTTATCTGAGTTTAGAGTTTATTCCATTAGGAGGGAGGGTTTTGATCTTAAAGCTTAAGCTTAAGTGATCGACTTTGGCTTTAGTGCAGGCGTACGCATCCAACCAAGTCAGAGTATCCGGCCTTCTTGAACGAAGTTGATGCTGGCTGGATAGATTGGCAGAAATTGACTTCTTCCTCCTGATGGGTGACTTCAATGCTCATACGGACGGCAGTACTTGGAGAAGTGTGATTGGAAGGCACCGCGGTGAACCGGATCTAAACAGGAACGGAGGGATCTTGTTGGACTTTTGCCGCGCTTATGTCTTGTCCATACCTTTTTTTCCACACAAAGACATTCGTAAATACACTTGGTACCGGCACAGTTTAAATCAGTGTTCAAAAAATGACTTGGGATGTTCACGTTTTAAGAGGAGCCGAGTTGTCAACTGATCACCACCCAGTAAGCTTTAGCGACAGTATTCCTTTGCCGCCGAAGACGAAATTCAAGACGGGTGACCCGCGTACGGTGGGAAAGGTTACAGGATGCTGAATCTGATTACAGGGATCGGTTTGCACGGTACGTTTCGGAGAAGTTTGAACAAGTTCTCACTGACCTTTTAAATGTAGAGGAGATATGGCAGCTGTTTTCATCGGCAGTCATTGCCTCTGCAAGAAATGTTTGTGGAGTGAAGCGGCTAGGTGTGACGGCTGGTGGTGAGGAACTCTATTTCTCGCGCCCGGTACATTGAAGGTGCAGAACTTCCAATATGGCGGTCAGAACAGCCAAAAAAGGGCATGGAAAACGTTCGACGAGAGGTTGGAGCACGATTACAGATCTGAAAACAAGACATTTTGGCAGACTATTCGCCGGCTCAAAGGAAGGCAGAATCCAAAGACGGTACACTTCTTTCAAACGAGAACGACGTCTTACTCAGATGGAGCGAGCACTTTTCGGAGCTACTCAATCCCCAACAGGGCAGTGAAGATCTCTTATCAGCAATGGAATCATCTATGATCCCATCTATGGGATCATAGATTGGATCATAGATGAGTGACCTCATCTACTGTAGGACTGTTCAGGGCGGAGAACAGTCCTACAGTAGATGAAGTCACTGCCGCGATTAAATCGCTAAAAGTTCGAAGTGGCTGTTTCACATAAAGAGCGAGAGAGCAAGCGAGAGTCTCGGGCGAGCTGTCAAGTGAATTTCAATCAATGGATCAATGGCAATGTATGGGGTAGCTTGCAATACCGGCGTGATCGCTGTCTCACTCGCCGGACTTTTCGAAAAATTGTAAAACCCTCGCAGAAGTCGACGATTACTCTGTCAATGGCTGTTGTGAGTTATGACACGCTGTTGAATGGAGGTTTTTTCGAAGCTAAAAGGTACTTCTTGTGAAATTTGTTTAGTTTTGTCACTGAGCAGTCAAAAAAGCCGTCGCGGTGTCTCGCTTTCATTGTGTTTTAACAAGCGTTTTCTCTGGTCTCTCGTTGTCGCTGCCGCTCTGGTTTGACCCTCTCGCACTGAATGTGAAAAGGCCACAAGTCTGCTGGAGTTGATAAAATCCGGCCAGAAATCCTCAAGGCAATGGGTGAAGAAGGTGTTCAATGTGTCCTAATGGCTAACACGTGCCACTTAGGTGGCCTGAGAAAGCGGGAAAGCACCTAGCGTCTGGCAAATAGGAGTTATAGTGCCCAATTTCAAAAAAGGGGACAAGAGACATTGCACTAACTACAGGGGAAAATCTCTCTTAAGCCTTTCGGGAAAAGTATTCGCAAAGGTGTTGAAATCGCGTTCCAGAGCTGCGTAATCAAGCCTCTGTTGAGGGAAGAGTAATGCGGCTTTCGGCCTGGCAGAGGCACAACCAACCAGCTTTTTACTCTGAAGGTTATTCTTGAGAAGGCCTGGGAATATGCCAAACCGGTCTTCACGTGTTTTGTAGACTTGGAAAAGGCCTATAACCGGGTTCCTCGGTATAAACTTTAGAGAGTTTTGCAAGACTATGCACTGAGTGAGTGGGCCTCTTCTGAGAGCCATTCAGCATTTGTATGGGAATTGCAGAAGCTGTGTTCGGATAAGGGGCGTCAAATCCCAACCTTTTGATGCGTGCGTTGGACTTCGCCAGGGCTGTGTTCTATCGCCTCTCCTTTTCATAGCATATATGGACTGGATGGTGAACTGTAGTCTTGGTGAAAAATCTATCGAAATGGCTGGCGTCAGGATAAGCCATCTGCTTTTCGCAGATGATTTGGCTTTGTCCGAGAAGGAACTTCAGCGAGCCCTGAATAGGCTTACAGCCGCAGTAAAGCTTGTATGAAGAGAAACGTGAGTAAGTCCGAAGTGATGATAGTTTCCCGAACTCCTGTGCAGTGTATCCTTCACATAAATGGAGTCCCATTGAAACAGATAGAGAAGTTTTATTATCTCTGGGTCTTTTTCACGAAATGGAAGAAGTGATACTGAGTTATCCTGTCTGTAGGAGTGGCCAAGCTGGAGCAATAGTAAAGGAGCTGCGCTAGGCAGGAAAGCAAAGAATGCGCTCACCAGGAAAGCTGAGTTTGGAGTGAAAGCAAAGATCTCAGTTTTTAGTTCAGTCTTCGTTCCAACCCATATTCCAACCCATATATCGCGGGTACAAGCGGGTTAAAGCTGCCGAAGTGAGATTTCTAAGGTGCGTTGCTGATGTTACTCAGGGAAAGAGTGAGAAACGTCAGTATTCGCGGGAATATGCCCCCCGACAGACTACCTAGACATGATATGTAAGCCGAGTTGCAAGCGCGTCGCCCAAATGCGGTAGGCCAAGAAACAGGTGCTGGGAACAGGTAAAGAACATCTCCGAGACCCGCCTGGGGATCGCGCCTGTGTCTTTTGAGTTGGTGGTGCAGGATCGGGAACGATGGAAGGACCATTTAGCCGCCCTCGCTCCGCGATCCTTTTCAGGATAAGCGGCCACCGAAAGTGATGATGATGATAATGATACTTAGATTCTTCTGGTGTCTGTCTGGAGACCCATCAGGATCCCTGTAATTATACCTACAGACTAGGAAAAAAAACTCCAAAGTTGACTGCATTCTAGGTAAAACTGTTCTGTTTTACGTATCCAAAAAGACCTAGCCCACCTGCAATGAAACCCATGTTTTTACCTTGAAAGGTTGATTTGTCAGAGGTTGCTACTATCCGATCGGAACACTCTGACACAATTACTGGTCCATTTTACTGGTATACAGACACCTGACTAGCTTTAACTTACTTAGTTTACCCTTCTTTTGAAGAAAGACAAGAAGGAGCTATAGTGATGAAGAGCTTAGGTGTTCGGCACTCACCACGCCGCCAGTCCCAAAGATCCGTCACCTTATGCTAACAAAGGCAGGACAACTACAGACGAAGTTCTCCGATGTATCTAGTCATCTCCACGGGCGGGAGAGGTGCTGGTTTAACTCAAGCCTAACACCTTCATGTAGGACGCCTACAAGAATCTGCAGTCGATTCTCGTAAGAGATAGAAGGAAAAACTCTGACCCCTATCAAAACCCCGGGCGTAGTCGTTTAGTCTATCTGCCCTATCGCAGTCACGCCAACGAGCCCTGTACTCACGAGAAACTCAAGTATCAACAGTAGACGTGGCAACAGATGCCACGGTAGACCTAGTGCAGGCTTGAGTTTTGAGAAAATCTCTTCAGAACTTTCCCTAGCAATTTCATCAGAGAACTCATTCCCCTGGATACCAGTGAGACACGTCAAAATCACTGCTTTTAGCCTTCCGACGAATGCTTGAGTTCGAACACTATCTTGGACGAGGACTGTTTTCGGAGATAGGCTCATGTCTTGCCAAAAGCACTCTCTACACTACCAGAAAAGTGAGAATGCTTTTTCGGTTTTGGACTCAACATGCTTGGACCAAATAAGTTTTCTGTCAAGGTTTACTCCCAAATATTAAACTTCAGCGGACATCGGGATGGTGACACCTTTAGGCACGCGAGTCCATCGTAAACAAAGCAACCGTAGTGGTTTACTGAAAGCCCATTCCTAGAGCACCAATCATCGATCAAGTTAAGAGATTTCCGTGCCTGAGAGCACACAGTCGCTAGGTTTAGCCCAAGAAGGTTAGGAGCAGATAGCAGAGAGTCTACCACCATGCCCCAATTGAAGGGGAGCCAGAACACCTACACAGCCTTGCGAGCAGCCCTTATTTACCCCAGTTATGACGCTCTTGCCACAACCTGCATCGGGTATCAGCGCCCTGGGCATTAGACAGACTTATAGGTCTGAAACTTTTGCCTAAGCTAAGGCTAGACATAATAGGTTTTGGTATGAACACGACTTTAACCATAGGCCAAGCGGTGGGTAATCTGTAGCAAGGCTCGGTACAGATTACCCACCATGTAATCCAAGGCAAGGCTCGCTGTGAATATTTTATTTCAGATTGGGCAACAGGTGCCCCAGAAATTTGTTTTAGCATAACTGGGTAGATTCCATCTGAGCCAGATGACTTAAAGCTTTCAAAAGATGTAATTGCATATGAAGATCTGATATCCCGGAACATGAGTCTTTAGAAGAAGACTGAAGCTCTCCGCCTTGGCCTCAGTATAGGTCGGGTTTGAGGATTGAAGTGAGTTTCATTGGTCTGTTCCTCTGAAGAACTTCCACAAGCCTATAATTAGTTTCACTTTAGAGATTCGACATCAACACAAAAATTTTCATAAGAGTGATTTTTCGACTTGCGACTCCTAGTTCCCTAGAGCCGATTTCACAGTGACAACTTAAATAAAACTTAAGTCGAGGACTCTTCGACTCTCGGCCTGCATTCCAATTCCCCTGGCATTTTTACATTTAAGCCGTAAGCTTCTTGAAAATGCTGTCAAAATAGCTCTTTTTACGTAGTGAAATATTCACCGTACACCTCTAAGACCTTTTAAAGATATAAATGGGACCACCAGGAGAATCGATTAAACCATGTCCGTCCGTCCGTCCGTCCGTATGAAAACAACTTTTATGCCTTACATTTTAAGCTGGAGAGCTGGAAGTCGGTGAGTGAGCCGGAAGTCCAGTCCCTCAGATCAAGTTTGAAAATTAGTTGAACCCGCTGACAGACACGCCCACTAACAGGCCTGTATGTGCAACCATTTCTAATTGTTAAAAATACTTTTTTATAATTTTATCTATGTTACAATGGCGTATGTGATATTGCCTTGTATCTGTCTTTGCGTTAGCTGAAAAATTTTTGGCTTTTTATTGACCACGCCCACCTTTTAAGAGATTTCAACTTAAAATGACTTTTTTTCAATAATTGTATATGAAATTGGACTAAAAATTACATAACAAAAGTTGTAGGTATTAGCACTTTTTTGTATGCTTTTTCTAGTATATGCCTCCGCCCACTTTTGTGGGCGTGGCGTTCAAAAAATAAATTTTTTTTTAGTTAAAAAGGCGCAGTTTTAGTCGGAAATGCATGCAAGCACCCAGTATAAAGCATTCAACAGATATATTCTTATGTCCCGCCCACTTTTTAGAGGCGTGGCAGTTTCCTCTTTTGGTAGGTTAGGGTATTTTGCAATCTGTCGCAGACGGACTGAAGTTTTTACATACGCACTGTAGCCAAGCTCCTCTCTAAACTGTGCCCAGTTAAGATTTCTCCTCTCTTGCTAAGGTAAAACTTTACAGTGGATTTGAAAGCCGATGCATCTCGTTAAGTTGCTATCTGGCGATAAGGGATAGAAATCGAATACGAATGGGGCAAGGAGCCTTTCATTGACGACGGCATTATATGACAAAAAAAACCGTCATTGAACCCGGTAAAACTAGTATTCTCAGTGCTCAAAAACACTTCAAAGGTAAAAGGGTTGAACTAGGACTCATTTTCTATGTCGTTGTTCGCGCCAATTCTAGGATTTACATTGTACTTGTCCTCGAAAGCAGTTCCTATAGCCTCCACGTTATCCTGCGGATATTCTGCGCCACAGCTTCACTTCCATAACGGCTGCTTAAATAGCATGTAGGCTTCTCTCTGCATAAATAATACACATAAACCAGCAACTTGTAATTGTTTTTTTAATTAAAATATAATCGAAATCTAAGCTTAACTGGTTCCTTAACTAAGGAAGCTTATTTTAGCCTAACCCTGCCTTACTGGGCTAACATAACTCAATACCTTCAAAAGTCGTGAAAGATGTATCTTTGATATTGCTAAGCGGTATACTCTCACAACTATATTGTATCACAGATGTTTCATTTCGACTCATCTTCTATGGACCTCCAAGACAGGAACTGTCTTATACGCCAAGGTTATATTGTTGACAAAATGTAGGTCCTCAAAACGCATTTTTGTCGAAAAGCGATACTTGCGCAGGGCCTTCGACAACACGATTTTCATAAATAGCCCAGCATACTGCCGACCTGTGAATGAACAAAATATTTAAAATCTCGCTCCTGAGACTCATATTCGACAAGATTAACCCACCTATGCAATTTCTGGATCCAATTGAGAATGGCATGAATGCGTGCTTATGCTTGTTGACTAGGTTTTCCGGTAAAAAGTGATCCGGATCGAAAGAGCTTGCAGTTGGTCCCCAAACTTCTTCGTCCCGGTGCATGTTGAAGATGTCAACAACGATATCCATACCCCGGGGCATCACTAAGTCGTCGGAAATTCTCACATCAGAGGTGGCCTTACGGGCGATAAATGGAATCGACGGTGCCACCCTCAAGGTCTCGTTAATGCACATATTCAGATAGACCAGGTCCTTAAGATCCTCTCGACAATATTCGTGATTTTCGTCGGGGAACACCGTTGTGATTTCTTCGTAGGCTTTCTCCTGATACTTGGGGTGCATGGCGAGAAACATGAGCACCGAATGCATTGTCGTCGTTGTAGTTTCAAATGCCTAAAGGATAAAGTATAGATGAGTCCAGGTCAATGACAAGGGGTATATGGTCAGGGTCACTTACCCCAATGACCACTAAATTAGCCTCTGAAGTTACTTCGTCCAGAGTAAACACGTTTTCCTGATAGAGTTTGACTGCTTTATCGATAAATATATTGCTGGCCTTTTTTATATCACTTGATCCTTGAGAGTTTTCTCCAAGACTTTTGAGGTCCTGTTCCGATGATTGGATTTTACTAAGAGCAAGCTGAAAACACAAATAGGCGCATAAATATTGTCATATTCAAATCTCAACAATGCACTGACCTCATTGACCGAACTTCTGACTGCATTTATCGCCTCCGATAGAACTTTGGACATACTTGTCGCCTGGAACAGAAGTCGCACCCTAAGCCATGGCGCAAATGTCTTTTTTGCTACGATTGCTACGATGCTAAAAATGTGCTCAAATTTCTAAAAGTCAATCAGCTGATAGTGGTTGAGTATAGGTCTTACTTTGCAAAGTGTTCCTTGAACAGCTTTATTGATTCGTCTCCATCCGAGGTGCCCATTGTAGTCGCTGAAAGCACAGAGCAAAGAAGAAAGTACATTTACATGGCGCAGTCGAAAAGAAACACCTCGCATCGGCGACACTTTGAGTTAGCTAGGGAGCTTTATCGAAACTAGAATGTCAGATAATGCTACTGAATATTACCTCGATTTAGAAGGCAAACTCGATCTTTTCGATCGAGTAAGTTCGAAAAACGATCAAATCAAGGATTCTTTATATCTGATTTGAAAGAAACGTTCCCACATCGGTCTATCAGCGGTGACGCTGTAAATTAAGTACGATATCGTCTAAGGTCTACAGATCCGCGCTACATTCTCATATAGAAATTAGAAACACATTCTGATTGAAGGTCAGATTCATGCTCAGTACAAGAACGATCCGAGTTTGGCGCATTCAATAATTGAGCTAAGTTTTGAGAAATGTTTTCCAAGTTCAAATTGCGAAAACTTTTTGTTGCTTTTATACTAAATTTACTCCCGCCCGCTACTTACCAAGCGAAGACCGTAGTGTAGTTCCGAGTAGAAAATCCCTGACATCCACTCCACCACAATTGACATTCTGGTCAAGTTTGTCGCAAAGTTCTCGCCCTAGTTTATTGAAAAGTGGAATAAAGGTCATCAGAACGCTGTTGCTAAAGCACGGGTTCAAAAGCTTCCTGTGTGTATTCCAGTCAGGAGCTGTAATAATCAAATCAAAAATTAATTTATGATCTCACAGTTCAATTTTAATAGACGTTTACAAAACTGTATTTACATTTTAAAGTAAGTAATCCGTCAGGTAAGACTTCATCAATTGCATCGTAGAAGATCGACTTATTTATGCAGGCCGAAGAGTTGAGGACATTTTCAGCAACTTGTGGGTCTATGGTGAAGACAAACGGATGTGGACCCATCCATAAAAAAAAACTTTTGATTTTCCGGTCCAACGATAACTGGGGAAACAGGTACAAAGCATCTTAAAAAAAATCAATTTATTAACGCCTTGTATTATTTTTAAAAATTCGCCTTCGCGTTTATAGATAGAGTTAATCGCAAATTCCAATAATTGGTAGACCCCGTTCACCGGGCTTTTTTAGTGGAAGCGCACAGTATTTAAGACCATAAAAAAATATATCCCCTCGCCTATGAGAGCTACAGTCAATCCGACGGCTAACAGGATTGGAAACGGAATCCCGAAAACAGAAATCTGGTAAGCCCAAATCCCGAAAATTAGAGAATCCGAAAAGCCACAATCCCGAAAGACTGTTGTCAATGTCCGCGACCTAAACCAACGAGCTAAACAAGCCAACTCTGTCCCTAGCTAGTCTCTGTCTCCAGTTTTGCACTTAAAACTGGCTGAGGTCGTCTTACGGAAGCCTCTCTCAACAAAGAACCGATTCATATGAAAAGAGTGGTCTTGTCATCACGTGCGCCACCTGTGTTTCGGAACTCTTCTGTTGCACAATTCCTCCGGGGTAGATTCGAAGTTTTTCCCGGAGCGTTGGTGTTCATCCACTTAAGATGATCCAGCTATCAAAGCCGTTGTGTTCTGTTGCTTCTGATGGCTTGATTGGTGTCGCTGTACAGTAAAGTAAATCCTTTTCGGAAAGAAATGCCTTCCCTGGTGGAACTCCAAGATCGCGGAGCTTACCAAGAGCTTAATATCTAGATGAAACCTTGCAAAAGATGGGTTCCGTGGAATGGACAACCAGAGAAAGAAGACTCTGAACGCTACGGTTGAGAAGGAAGAAGGTCACTGGTCTGGCAAGTCTAAGGATAACGCCCGACGTGGAGAGAAAGGAGATGTTTAAGAAGGTCAAACAGACATATGGCATCCTAAGGGTAAATCATCTCTCACTCAGAAGGATCAATCCTCCCTAGGGTTCGGCTTAGGGTACGGCCGGGAAACCGAGCAAGGCTGGCACTCCGAGGGACGATGCCGCTACTAGGTACTAAACATTCCTTCCTTGAACATTCCTTCCTGAACATTCCGGAACAAGGAATGTTACTGAACATTCCTTCCTGAACATTCCGGAACAGAAAGCATTTTGCCAGAAGAACTGCTGCTACTCAAGTGATGTAGTGACAGGCCGGATCCAAGCGGCTCCCAGAAAGGCAGCAAAGAGAGGCTGCGTTTGCCTCGACGACAACACAGTCATCCAAGGACGCTTCAAGGACGCCAAAGAAGGCGAAATGAAGTGCTTTCACCTTTTGGAGTCCAAGCAAACCAAGTACGATCAGGTCGGGCCAGTACAGCGACGTGATGAGGAATCCCCTAAGGCTTGCTGTAGTAGACTCCAAAAAACCGAGAGGACAGCACACTCTAGACTAGAGTGTGGCAGAAAGATCGAGCAAGCTTTCGGCCAAATTCCGAAAAACCCGTGTACTAGCGGCCGAGCTATGGCAGAACAAGATGGTGCGAGAACCAAGTATCGAGTGGCTTTGCTAAGTCAGTAGTGGTTCCATCGGGCAAATACAGGATTAATTGTACATGAACACTCTCCTTCTGTCATTTTGGCTCTCAAAAGAGAGGGGCAATTGCATTTTCCATCAGGAGCGAAAAAAAAAAAAATAGAAATCGTAATTCTGACAGATCTGTC
This sequence comes from Neoascia interrupta, assembly GCA_947623515.1. NCBI lineage: Eukaryota > Metazoa > Arthropoda > Insecta > Diptera > Syrphidae > Neoascia > Neoascia interrupta. The sequence goes on from OX392464.1 coordinate 112,068,209, forward strand.
ATACCTGGCCGGTTTTGGGGTCCTTTTTTCGGTTATCAAACTGTTACAAAGTTGTCCGAAAAGGGTTGAAAATAGTTTGTGAAAAGGGTAAATGAGATTTAGGGGGGGTTTTCTTTTTAATCGCTTGTCGAGAAGCTTTGAATTTGTATGGTTAGTCGCGTAATTTGTAGAGGATTTGATGAAGATTTATATTGATCGCGGCTTAGTGCCCGGTGGAAACATGCTTTTAAGAAGAAGCTTAACTCCTTCGAAGCTGTTGCTTACCTCTGACCACTCACCACAGCTGGTTTACTCCATAGTCGCATGCACAACCTTTATTGTCAAAAAAAACACAGTGATTTTCTCCAGGAAGGCAAGCCTGAAGTTATGGCACATGACACGACCGGCATTTCTTCTCTTCGTTTCTACTTGACGAAAGCCTGAGCCTTTAAGATACACTGTGCGCAAGAGGGCAAAAAGTGCGTTTTTGATGAAAAATGAAATTAACCGTAGAGCCACAATGCCCGCAGCAGTAGTATGCGGCAGCAGCGGCATTATGAAGCGCGGACCTGTGCGGCGCGGCACAGGAAAAACTCGAACACAATGGTGAAGCGTGCTTATGTCAGACAGATACTACGTTTGTAAGCAATGGCTGAGAGTTTCCTCTCCTTAGCTTTCTTTTTATTATTTTTTTGAAAGCGGGAGACACAAATTCCATAAAATTTGTTGATTTTTCACAATTTCGATTAATTTCTCCACGCCCTTTTCCTCCATTTTTTACTTTCCTTGAAGCAAACTGTCAACTGTGCAGCACTGTCAACCATGTAGCGCTGCTCAACTTACTGCTGCTTTAGCTACACGCTGCCGCCACATATTGTGCCTGTTTTCATTTGGTTGATCCTAACCTAACCCAAATTTTATTTCTCAAAATAAAACGGAGGTTGAACGGTGGCCACCACACTGGCGCTTCCCCTCACCATAGTAATTCTGACACATCAGGTTAGGATCAACCAAATGAAAACAGCCACATTGTGTGTGCAATACACTGAATACGTGTTTCAACTTTTGACAGCTCTTACTTCAGCTGCTACTGCCGCAGCAGCTACACCACAGTGGTCCTAAGGCAAGCCTCAAACTCAACATTCATCTAGTGACTTGTTCATTGTAAGAACAGACATAAACGAAATTTGATTTAGGGTGAGAAAAACCTCAGTGATGCTTGCTCAACCTAACGACTTTTCTCTAACGGCATCTCAACTGTTTATTTCCGACATAACCAAATAGCTGGGACGCTGTAATAATTGACGAGAGCAAAGTGGGAGGAGTTAACTCATCGCACTTGGGAGTCTTAAAGATTCAAACGGGATAATTATGTGCTTTATTGTCGCCTGTGCAAAACGAAGTCAACCCCCGCAGGCCAAATGAATATTTTATTGTCCTTAAAAGGAATTCTCCCATATTGTAAATCATCTTGAAAGTTGGTCCTTCTTTGTAAGCATAGACCTCAAGTTAGCCCACTTCCTAAAGAGCAACTGTCGCTGAAGACACTGCTAATGAAGCGTAAAAGCAGAACCCACATAAGTCAGGAACTCGAACCGAGGAGCCTCTGCGAAGGGCCGGTTTTTCAGTGCAGGGTTAGTCCCAACTTAAACCAAGATAGTTCCGCAACAAAACAAATCTGTAGATTACCCCGTGAGTATAGTTTTTCAGTACAGAGTTAACTCCGTCAGTAAGGTTACCGAAATCTTCGACACTCGAAATTTTTGACTCTCCCAACAGTGCACACATAGAAAAGCATCACGCAAAGAAGTTCGAGTTGTTCTCGAATGTCATTTTTCGCACATAAACACGCAAAGCAACTGCCATTTCACATAGAAAAAACAGGCGAAGAATTTCGGAATTTTCACCACCCACTGTTCTATCCGGGATTACCCCACAAAATTTGGCGAGTTAAGCCGAGATTAGGCCCTGGTCGAAATTGACTAAAAAACTCATTTCAGAGGTCGGTCTCAGTTTAATTCCGAACAAAGCAGGTTCGGACTCCAAAACGCAACGAGAGCAGTTATGAGAAATTCTAGTATCAATCCGTTATCCAAACCAAACGAATTGGCAAGCACGGCTTATTAGAGCCCTTGCCTGACCCCTCACAACCATATGATTCAGGTGTCCTTAATCCGCCGTTTGGTATCGGCTAAAATGTAAAATCCTCTTCAGATATGCGTTGTCATTCCACGAAATTTCTGTAGAGAGTCACCTCACTTAACCTATTCAAGGATTCACTATAGGATTCACACACTTCCACAAGCCACCCTTCGATTAAATATTGGTTCTTAATCAATTGTCATTGTTTCGATTCCTCGACAAAAAAAAGTTTAACGCAAACACATGACACTTTGACACTTCAAAACAATTAATTATTGAGCCTTTTACCCTGGGGCCTGTACATCTTATGTGCGATTCCAATCAATGGCCAGCCCCATTCACCAGGCATTTTAAACGCGAACGCGTAATATTTCCTTCTCGACCATAGGAAGTAGGCCCAAATTACGGCTAAGAGAACTAAGATGACATCGAACATCGTGACTACGAAGCCGATGCTAAGTGAAACTATTTTACTCCGAGCTTGACAGCCTCTTAATATAGATTCTTGCATTTCGTTCGTCGCAATGTATAGTCATAGTTTTATTTGTAATTTTTTATCCCGCATTAAAGTCCGACTGTGTCGTTAAGAATTTGATATTGCGCCGAATTCTATGTGTGTTTTTGACCCAATGCGAAACCAGTTGACCTGCAGGTGAGTTAAATACCTTAAAATGACAGCTCATAATATCTTTCACTGTCGAAGGTGGGCAACAATAATTATGAAGTAAACAAGTGTCAAAGAGCTAAATTTAAACCCATAAGGCTGAGGAAGGTGACAACATTGGTAATCGCAAACAGTTTTCCTTGGCTGCGACAATTCAGTAGGTCCCGCGCGCTGGTTTAGTGACGGCGCGCGGACCTTGAGCAACGATCAACAATAGCTCTCTTTAGATCGGCGAGTTCAAGTGAAAAAAACATCAAATGGTTGCATTTAAATCAGACCTTTTTAGAAAGAATGTTATGAATTATTTAAGAAAGCGATTTTTTATGGAGCTCGACTTGTGAAAACTGACAGCATAAAATGCGACAGCATAGAATGAGACAGCATTCTAAAAAATATTGGGGTAGAGCCCCAAGGTTCTTGTGTAAAAAAAGTTTTTAATGCGTCAATTGTATAATTACACGCCGGAGAGATGCATGCCACTGTCCAGCTCTCTAAGAACGATGACTAACCTTTTTAGGAGACAGGATCTTTGATAGCCTGGCCAACCTGGCAGGAATATCACTACTAGACGTAAAAAGATTTATTAAAATATTAGGCTGGTTCAGTTAGTAAGACATAATGTCCCATTATGTTTGTCTACCTTACAAGGGTAATCACAATGGGCCAATCTGGCCACCGAGTGAACTTGCACCAGGTGCAAGCAGCTCTTCCAATCTAACCTAAGAACAAGAGTTCATTTTTAACAAACTTCTAAACACCCGATCCTATTTAGCCTTATACCATGTCTCCACCGGGCACTAATCACGCGATTTGCCACACAAACGAAAATCCTCTCGGCAAACGATTAAAAATAAACCCTCTCATAAATCCCATCCATCGTATTCCCAAACCTATTTTATGCACCTTTGTAGAAGTTTGAGAATTAGAAAAGGAAACTGAAGCTGTCGCTGTACGACAAATCTGTCACAAATGCGTTTTCTTTTGACGATTGAAGGCTTATCCCTGGTGGTCAATTTCGGAATATGTAAAGATCTCTACACCTCAACGGTCAGCTGTTGTTGTCATCTCATTTGTCAAAGGAGTACGAAAATTATTTGTTTATACGCTATTCACATTGAATCATAAACCCAGTTTTTGGCAAAAAGTTTACACAAAACCGTTAAGCCATTCACACTTGTGAACAGAACAAGGTTTTGTTTTTGTTTGTCATTAGTACATCAATTGTCATAAACATAATTAAAGTCCATATATATTTTAAAAAGGGCTTTTAAAGATCCTTAAAAGAAGGGAATATATCAGAAATTGTACCTTAACCGTAAAAATGCAAGCAGCTTTCAGATGGCGCCTTCGGTTTCGTAGATATTTGTATCCAAGGTTGAGACAAAAGAGTTATTCTTTGGAATTTTAATGTTTGTATCTCAACGACAACGTGATACTCGGTGACGTTCAAAGTGGTTTTGAGCAAAATTCACCAAAAACTAAGAGGTTACGAAAACAGAAAATTTATAAAAATATATGGGAAAACTCAGTAGATTAGTAGATGCGAGTTTACTCAAAAACTTAGTTTTTGATTCCGTGTGACGAGACTATAAGGAACGATATTTTCCTTCTAATTTGCTTTAAGTGAAAGGACAAACTATTTTATTTACAAATCAGATTGATAACTCACACGGAAATACGCAAATTCGTTCATTGAAGGCTGGTCAACTTGTCAACTTCGACATGTGTGTTGATAGTTATAGGTTTTCACATATTTCAAATTTGACCACCCGATACCCGGAAATCTTTTTTCGCTCCTAAAAAATGACATCGTGACTCAAACATTGAGAGTCAAATTGGCAGAAAAAGAGTGCTCGTGTCAAATTAATGTTATATTTGGCTGGTGGAGTCACTTTAAGATTCATTTTAAATCATCTCCTGTTAATCCTCTTTTTATTTCCGGTGGAGACGTAGTATAAAACATTAAATTTTAAAGTTTTTCCGCCCGATATAATATTTTTTACACCAATTGTTTGCACTGGGCTAAAAATTAAAATAAATTAACTAGAGTCTCCTTAGGTGTGAAGTTTTTAGGTCTTCAAAATCAAGCGCAAGGCCTGAAACTTGGGTGTGAAAATTATTTAATCCGCCAACGGCCGCGCCCACTTTTGGCTTCAATGTGAGACAATCTCTATTTTGCATTACATGTAAAAATGCCCCTTGGGCTAGTTAGACCAGGCGTAGGAAGTCAAATTTTGTTGCAGAGCAATAGTGGCCAAAAGCCCTTAGATCGATAAAAAAAAAAATTGGACCACCCACACCATCGACTATGGTCGTTTTGAATATGTTATGTTGATATTTAAAAACCAAAGTTTTTGTAAAATTCATTCTAAATTACTTACTATTTGTTAAGTTTTTTACACACAAAACACTGAGCTGCGCCCACTTTTAGGGGGCATTTAAAAACAAAAAAAAACAGGTTTTTAAATAAAAAAATTTCGCTTCTAACGCTTTTTCTCATGTTTTTTTTTTAAATGACCCCGAAAAAAGGGCGTGGTCGAAAAACTTTCTATAAAAGAGTAAAGTAAAAGTTAAATGTTGGTGTGGTTACAAATGTGCTAATTTTTATTTCTAATCCTTTCTTATACTATGTCTCCACCGGCTATAAAAAGTGGATTAATAGGAGACGATTTAAAATAAATCCCAAAGTGGCTCCACCGGCATAATATAGGATTAGTTTGACACGAGCTTTCTTTTTCTGCCATTTCGACTCTCAAAAGAAAGTGGCGCTGTCAAAAGAAAGTGTCCTCGAAGCGAAAAAAGATTTCCGATGTAACCACTTCAATAGAACATATTTGTGAGAGAATTGTCGTCCCGGGAGAGTTCAGTTTCATTTCTTGATTCCCAAACTGTTACAAAGGTGCACAAAATAGGTTTGTGAATACGGTAAATGGGATTTATGAGACGATTTACTTTTAATCGCTTGCCGAGAGGATTTTAATTTGTATGATAAATCGTGTGATTTGTCCAGGATTTACTGAAGATTTATATATAACGCGGATTATTGCCCGGTGGAGATATGGTATTAAATTACTCTTAAGATTTAGTCGAAATTAACGATTTTCATGAAAAGTACAGGTTTTTCTTATATTCTGCCTCCACATGTGTGCATGGCCCAAAAACTTGAATGACCAAAGCGTTTTCTTAACAATAGGTATTTAGGTTAAAATTTTTTCGATTTGAATCTCAGACATCGCTGCCACGCCCCTAGGGGAGGTTTATTGATTTTATGTTGCTTTTTTTGTCTAACAATTACGAGGAGATGTTAAATGTCAAATTTCAGCTTCGTGAAAGCTCTCCTGTTTTTTAAGCACCAGAGGTAGTTGCGCATTTAGACCAATTGAGGGCGTGTCTGAGGGCGGATCTGAATAATGTTGGCACTATTGTGTTATTTATTGTTGCGTCCGTTTCGTCGAAGAACACAACTGACTTTTCTTATCATTTCTAATCATTTCGCCTATCTTAGAATGAATAAGTCTGCAACTTTCACCTTTATCAAAACGCACGAATTAATTTTTTTAATCGTTATTAATGTAATGAAGGAACTTTTTTGGCATCCGACAGCAAGTAGGGCAGTGGACGTCAACGTGCTAAAAGGTGAAGGTCTATTCGTGTGACGTTTCAAAAAATAATTGCTTTGTATCTTTCCAATTAAATACGTGCCTACTAGGTGTGAATGACTTAATATTATCTGATGCAATGCACGTACAGATTGGTGAATAAGTGAAGGCGTGTAAGCAATCAGCTCCGGCAAGAAAACTGAAAGCTCATAGAAATAAAATAAAGAAGTGTTCAAAAAGTAGTTTTGTAAACTCATTCGAGATATCCGAATTTAGTTTTAGTCCAAAATCCAGATTCATTTGAAAAAACAAACGACGAGTGTTGAGAAAAAACTTTTAAGCAGAATATATCAAAAGAGTCACTGTGCTGCTGTGAGTACGTATTTCACCAACATTCTGCCACATCATAAAGCTATAGCCGCAAGTTAAGAAATAGTTCCTAAAACTAGACAACAATTTTTAGTCATCCACGATCCCCATCGAGTACCTACTTAGCCAAGAACCGCTTAAGCTTTATTGATCGTGAGGTTGAAAGGTTTTTGTCATAGATATTAAATGCAGACTCCGTCAAACTGTTAACAGAACAAATTTTTATAGCCAAAGCCAGATTTCAACAGTGGGATAATAAGCCAAATGTGGAATACAAAAATTAAATTAGTATACGCAAACTTAACCTAAAAACTCTTGTGCGATGACTCGCAAAACATTTCAATTGTAGGTGATCAACACAAACTAACAAAAAATGTGACGTAACATGAAAATGTCCGTTTCACCTTCTAGCTGTCCGTCCAAAAGTGGAAAAAGGACTTCTTATGGTATCGCTACGTTGTCCGTCCGCCCAATCGAACTATGTCTTCTGAACGGCAAGTCGTAGAAGGACAATTTTTTTTGTGTTTTTTAACTATGGAAATAGTCAGAGAACGCATGTGGGGAAAAATTTTTAATGCACACCAAAAGAGTTAGATAACAGTTTGAAGCTTTATGCTGGAATCGCAATGTTGCGTTGCTGCGTGCGTACGTTAATGGCCTTTGCCATGCGTTGCCAAAACTTTACGATACTTTACGTCAAATTACGCACGCAGCAAATTTGCAAAACGAAATGCCGCTTTGCGTTTTGGGGTAGGAAATTGTAAATTATCATCTCAAACACATTCAATTTTTGTTGAAAGGTATTTGCAAAAGAAGGAGCAGAAAAGATGCTTTTTAAAAACAAACCAAATGTATCCAAGGTGGTGCACTCGTGCCTTTGTGCATGCTAAAAACCAATAACTTGCGAGTTATCGCGACAAACTGAAATAATACAGAAAAACATCACATTCTCTACTCAAACCTCTCTACTCTACGCAAACCTGTTTTTTTTTTATTCTGACAAGAAACAAAAACAACCCTTTTCCGTCCCCTCAACCTACTGACGTTAAGAGAACTATACTCACTCACCACACAATGAATGAGCATGAGGTGGTTCAACGGACGCAAAAGGAGAAAGTAGATCTACTTTTGCATTATAGATGCGCCTACGATATTTACGGTCAAACGTGGGTCGAAGTTTTGAAGTAACTTTTCGTTTGGCCCCATATGCGCCCGTTGTTTCCACTCTGCTTGTCATCGAACGCACGCAGCAACGCAACATTGTGTTTTGGACTTTGCAAAAAAAAGTCAAAAGGTTTTTGGTACTTGTTTTGAGGAGTTTTCCAGGAAGAACTCGAAAAATGAAACTTTGGTCTAGTAAATACTGAACTTTAATGAAAAAATTTAGTTTTTTGAAAATGTTGAAATGTTTTCGAGAAAGAAGAGTTGAAAATTGATGACGTTTCTCAAAGAAGCAATTTAAGGCCATAACTTTTGAACGACTTTAGTGCACAAAGCCGATACTCAAAACTCGTATAAATCCACTCAAAGTGAAACAAGTGCTTAATTAAATTTTTTTTTTCTGAACGAGTTTTAATAACGCCGCGAGCGCTGTTTAGACGCATATCCGAAAAGGACTGCAAAAATGCATGCAAAACCGTGTCCCAATCTTCGGTGTTATTTGGAGAATTAATACGAAAAAAAACGTGCATATCAGATATTATCCAATATTTTAAGGTAAACTTTAGCGAATTTTGATGTTCCAGAAACTTCTAATATTCAAGTCGAAAACATGAAAGTATTTTCAAAATCAATTTTTTAAAATCTTCTATTATCTTAAAGGTAACGCGGTATTGTTCCGATTTGGCGTAAGATCGTACAAAATGTACAGAAATAACGCTTGTTGCGTTAGTTTTTTTTTTAAATGATCGCTTCCAACCTTAGCAGTCAGATTCCAGCAGTCTGCACCCCTACAATTGTAGGGAAAGTTACTCAGCGAGCTATCGAGGATGCGAAATCCCCATAGAGTTACAAAAACGGCATGAAGCTCCAAGGAAAAATATTGAAGCTCCTAAAGCCTATAAACCAAAAACCCCTAAATCGGTCAAGGGTACGAGATTGATTAAAGCAAAAGTACAAGAAGTACAAGAAAACGTTGCTGGTCCAAGCTCAACGGGTGAAAGTAAGCCACAATCGACGGCATCAGATTCGGTCTCTTAAATTCTACTCATGATTTTAGAAAAGCTTAAGCAAGAAACAAAAGTTAATCAAGTAATGTTTAATAAGTTGAGCGAGCTCGAGTTTAAGCCTCGGAAAACCCTACCTATAACAAAAAATCATGAATATGGGAGAGTCAACCAAAATATTTATGTATACATGGATTGCAAACGGCCTTTTGCAAAAAATTTACGAGCTCGAAGTATTCCTCTACGGAAGAATAAAATAGACCTAAGTCTGATTTCGGGAACCCACTTTAAAAAGGGTTCGGCACAGTCCGGGGTGGGCCTGGGCCTCAGCCAACAAGCTTCGCCAGCCAGCTCTGTCTCTAGCTAGCCGTCTCCAGTTTCGCACGCAAAGTTTCCTGGGGTCTCTTCCAATTGCGTGCGCCACCTGAGTCTCAGTGCTCCTCTACTGCGCCGTCCCTGCGGTGTGGATTGGAAAATTTCCGGGCCCTGGCGTTGGTGTCCATCCGCTCTGGATGACCCAGCCATCGTAGACGTTGTGTTTTGAGTGTGTTTTGACAATATGATTTATTGTCGTTCGGAAATTTTCCTGGCGTATCGCAACGCAAGCCTTCGCAAGGAATGGCATGAAGGTCTGAAGTACAAGTTAAGGCTAAGCTTACCAGAAAAACTCTATAGAATCTTAGAGTCCAACCTTATAGACAGAATTTTTCGCGTAAGTTACGAAAATGAGTACTCGGAATTCAAAGAGATAAATGTCGGGGTCCCGCAAGGAAGCGTTCTCGGCCCAATATTATTTTTGCTTTATACTAGGGACTTACCCCAAGATGAGGAAACAATTTTGGCTACTTTCGCTGACGACACTGCTATCGATACGACCGACAGTTGAATTATCAACAAGAAATCTTCAGCGCGCTTTTAGGCAAAATATGCCTATAGGACGAAGAGCTGGCAGGTCGTCCTTAAAGAGACTAAGTCAACGCATGCTAACTTTACTAATAAAAGGATAAACAACAAACCTTTATTCATGAGTACGGGTGCAAATCCCGTACTCAAATGAAGCGAAATATCTAAGAAAGACTCTGGATAAAAAAAAAAAAAAAATAGAGTGGCGCAACAGCTCGATGTGAACCAGGGCCAACAATGTATGCTGTGTGTGTTGATTTCTTCACATACAAGGGGACCTACAATTTTTTTCCGAGTCCGAACGGCAGTTCGAGAAGTTTTTCAGGACAATTGATACTCTCGGAGGGCTTGTCAAACCCTCGCGGAGGTGGGGACCGTGAAAAAGAACAAGTCTTTTTTTTCAGGTGACAATGGCAGGATTTAAACCCAGACCTCCGGCGTAGTAAGCACACACACTAACCACTACGCTACGGCACCCCACTTCCAAAGACTCTGGATGCAAAACTTAAATGGAAGCCGCACGTCAGAAAGAAACGCGATGAGCTCGAAATCAGGTTAAGAGAAATTAATTGGTTATTGAAAGATTTATGAAACAAAGCATTTAACAAACAGCTTTTGTATAAGCAGGTGCTAAGCCCATCTTGGGCGTACGGTGTACAAACTCTGTATTTGTAACAAACCAAGCCATCTATTGTAGAAACTTTTCAAAATAAGACACTCAGAGTAATCGTTTATGGTACATAAGAAATAACGATCTACACCGAGATCTAGGAATCGCAACCGTGACTGACGAGGCAGCAACCTTTGCTCGCAAACTTAGTAGGGCCTTGACTTCGCGGACATTGCAACCATCAAAGAGTCCTTTGGATCAGACAAATCTAACGCGCCGACTACAACGAACGAGACCGTCGGATCTAGCGGCGTAAACGAATACCTCATAAATTGACGATACTGAAGGTGCCTGAAGGCAACCTGACACACGCGATTACTTCAGAAGCTTGAACTATACTTGTTAAGGAAACTTAGTCGTAGTCTGGCCGGCAAATGGGAGGTTTTTTAGTGAGTAAGAATCTCACACTACTACGAGCACGCGCGGCCAGTCCTCGTAGTGCCTATGAAGGTTTTTCCTACCCACGAAAAAAACATCCCTCGATTAAAGGATTAGGGATAAGGTTACCCAAAAATGGCAGCCCTTATAACCTATATACACGGGACCAAAAATCAATCACAATAATTTCTTCTCGAAGCAGCCTAGAGTGTTTTCATCCTCCTTAGATAAGGTTCATGCTTCTGGACCGTAGAAAAAGACTGAAATGATAAAAGTCTTATGAATCAAGAAGTCTCAATTGCCTTCTTAGCTTATGGAAGCAGCGTTTGGCACGAGCTATTCTTCGCTTGATCTTAGCGCTGCGCTGGTGTCGTTGTCTAATTGAAGCCAGGCAGGTTAGGTTGGGTAATTGGGTCGATGAAGACGAGATGATGTGATGCAGTGGGGGAAGATCCTTGTTGAGTTAGAGTGTAGAGTTCCTTGAGCCACCTTTTGATTTAACATACCTACAAAGAGAAATTATTGGCAACCTCCTTCGGGTGTATTCAAGTACTTCCTTCAGGCTAGCAACCCTTAAATCAGCACCAGACCACGGCGCAACAGTGTTGCCACAACAGCTCAAAATCTTAGATATTTTTTATTAAAGCGTGGAACAATTTTATTTTCCACTAACTTCCATTGGCTTTCTGACATAGCCTTCGTTCTGAATTTCCAAGGTCGACTACTGCTACCCGAAAGCTCTCTTTGACCAAATCCCCAAGTGTTTTTGCTTTATTGCCTGCCTGTATACTACCGGGGAGGTAGTGTCGTCATGCCGACCTTTTTGGGAGCTTCCTGCAGTCGTCTGAGGTTCGGGCTGGTCCTCGCCCTTCGTGGCTGCAGTTTTCCCGATAATTGACGCCGAGGTGCAGGCAGTTGGTATATTGCCCTTATCGTCAAGATCTTGTTGGCCCTTCCGGAGGTCTGCTCCCTATAGCTACCTTTTTGCCAGCGTAGTCGCTCAGATTTCCCTTGGAGCTACATTAAATTTTCTTGCGGTCCAATTTCTCTTTGGCCAGGCTAGTCGAGGATTTGGATGGTTATCGCTGGTTAAAGTGGAGGGCAAGTGGCGCTTTTGCTCCGTGGGATTTTTTTGTGTACTCTAACCAGGCGCCAAAAGTCATGCAGTCTATTGTTTAGTCGGATGGTTGTCCTTCTGGCGTTGGCCCTTTGGTGAACGCTACAACTTTGCTTATCGGAGCCCAGGTAGAAAAATTGCCATGCTACGTCAATGTCGAATCCACCCCGAAGGCACGGCGCTGTAGAGGAGCACCGAGATCTCAGGTGGCGCACGCAAGTGGAAGGGGACCTCAGCCAACTTAGCGTGCGAAACGGGAGAGGGCTAGCTGGAGACAGAGCTAGCTGGCGAAGCATGTTGGCTGAGGTCCAGCTCCACCCGGACTGTAGCGCAACCTTAAGTATGTAAGTACGTCAAAATTAAAGCTCCCTTTACACATTTTGGTCACATTTTGTTCAAAATGTCGGTGTTGAATGTAGCTTCTTGATAACCATAGCAAATACGTATCCTTGGTCTTGCCCTCATTCACTGCTATGCCCATACTCGCGACTTTTGCCTCAAGTTTTACGAAAGCTGTGTTCCTTCGATTATTTCAATGTCGTCTGCGTGCGTGAGTAATTGTACGGACTTTCAAAAGATTGTTCCTCTGGTTTTGGTGCTTTCTGCTTTGGCGAGATCAACGTGAGCCCGCTTAGTAAAGTAACAGCATTTGTCTCATCGCCCGCGCGCCGTAAGGGGAAACTGTAGGTAAATTATTACGAAACTGTTGGTAATACCTACCGACCAAATGCGGTTGACTTCAGAAGCTTCAACTATAATTGCTCAGGGAACTTAAGCGGGGACCACAAAGCAGCCTCAGGCTTCGGCTTCGCCCCGTTACGATACGTGGGCTTTGAACCGGCTTTGCAATGACATTTTGCTCATTGAGAGAGAGCTTTTATTATGCAGTCACTACTAAAAAATACGCACACACAGCCAAAAGCCCTGGTAGCTAGTGCTGTGTACATAAATATGTGGAACTAATAAATTATGTTTAACTAATAAATAAATAACACGCAGTTTGGCCCAAAATGTAGACACACTCATATATTCTGCGTCATATCCGTGCATGACCAACACACTTATGCAAATATAGCCATAAGACAGACTGGTTGCCTTTGTGTGTGCAATCGAAATCAATCCCCATTTGCTTCACTCGAAGCAAACGTTCAGCACATCTGAACTCGTGCTGGGCTTCTGAGCCTCATTACGTAGCATTACGTTTTCTCTTTGCGCACTCTTTCTCTTTGCAAACAACATTTTGAAGCCGTGCTTCATTGTGTTAGTTAACACTGAAATCGTATGGCTAAACTTGTAAACGTCAAGCCGAGGCCAAGCCCAGGCTACTTTGTGTTTCCCGCATTATAGTTCCTTTACACGAGGTCCTATAAAGCTTTTTACTTATAGAAACGCGACAAAAATAACTTGTTCTTTACTTATTTTTTCACATAGTTTTATATTAAGTCTTTCTTTTTTACTTATAGGAACACGCTTCTCCCTAATACCGCACACATTCCACTGCCTAGGCAATTACTGAATCATCATCTCTTTTCAATGGCCAACTTCGGATCTATCACATACTTCATGGTAACATGCTCCTCGCATCTCAGATCTTCAAATCGGAACGTCGTTGAAAATCGGTAATTTCTCAAGATCTGGACTAGAGCAACTTTGACGAACATCCCAGCATACTGCCAACCTAAAGAAGGGGAAAAAACAAAGATCGTTTTACCATCCTTTTCATCGTTAAGCTGTTCTCACTGTTTATATAATACCTATACAGTTCCGTGGTCCTTTAAGAAACGGTATGAACGCATACTTGTGCATTCCGATCAGATTTTCCGGGAGAAAGTGATCCGGATCGAAAGTCAAGGCTTTCGATCCCCAATTGTCCTCATCCCTGTGGATATTGAACATGTCGACTATTATTTGCGTACCCTTTGGTACCACAACACCCTCGGAGAGAGGGAGGTCATCGGAACAAACACGCATAACGACAGGAACAGAGGGTGTCAATCGCATGGTCTCATTGATGCACATATCCAAGTACATGAGATCTTTAAAGTGTTCATAGCTGACGATGACATCTTCGTCGGGAAACACCGAAACGATTTCTTCAAATACTTTCTCCTGGTATCGAGGATTCATTGCAAGGTGAATCAACACCGAGTACACCGTTGTTGCTGTTGTTTCAAATGCCTTCAGACAGGACGAGAATGAGAGTATGTTATTTGCCATGAAGTTATGATCTATTCGCAATAAAAAGTCAGTACAGGGAAGATAAGCCGTTTGCTTCTCACTCTAACTTTAACAACTTACATTAACTTGTCTCTCTTTAAAGTTTTCTTAGGGCTGCCAGAGTGTCCAATTTCAACTGTCACAAATCAAAGAGAAACAACCTTTGGGTTACCTTACGTCAGCACACACACATGCGCTACCAAACACCTATGAACTCGCCCAAGAAGATCAGAATGAATATTGTAAAATGGGCTCCAGATTACATCGACATGTCGAAACAACGATCTCACTAATGCAACAAAATGTGAAGAGAAAGCTGAGGATCAGTCAAAGCTTCGCTGTTTCTTTTGAATAAAATCACAGAAAGATCGGAAGGAATGTGATACTGGCAACACCCTTTTTCGCTCACATTTTTAGTAATTTCTATCAAATGAGACTGACGCACGGATATTATGCAAAAATTCTCTGTAGGTCTAGTTTTCAGCGGCAGCTTGCATATTTTATTCCGAGAGAACGTAGGGTCCCCACTGAAAAACAAGCTCTCTCCCCATAAGTGCTGTACTGACTCTATTTTGTGCAAACAGAGTGTAGATTTTTTTTAAATTGTTTTACTTACTGCAGACACCATAATATTGGATTCATTGAGAATTTCTTCGAATGTAAACTCATTTCTCTGGTAGAATTTAATGGCTTGTTCAATGAATATTTCCTTAGACTTCTCAATGTCTACCGATTCCTCGGAGACTTCTGGCGGATTCTTAAGCTCTTCTTCTTCAAAAGCCTTTATCTTGCTTAAAACCAGCTGCAACGGTATGTAATGACTTAACTAATTTTTAAGGGCCACACTCACTTACCTCTTTAACAAATTCCTCCATGAAATTTTGGGATTCCTTAAAAAGCTTGTACATACTTGATTTTCGGAAAATGGCGGTGTTCCTGAGCAAAGGATCAAGTCCGCGACGAACTGTTATTGCCAGACCTCTAAAACGATAAAATTTAATTTCAATTGAGGACAAAAAAAAAGGCTGAGATTCATGACATTGTAACTGTATTAACCGGCTAGTCATGTCACTGGACAGCTTACTTCGTATACCTAGAGTTTTGTAATTCGCTGAAAGCACACTAAGGACCGGTTCTTGCAGTGAATAGTTAAGTCCAGCTTAAACCAACATCCTGTTAATCTCGGAATAAAACGAATCTGGAGTTAACCTGGCGAGCATTTCTTGAGTGCAGAATTAACTCCATTATTTAAGTTGTCAAAATCTTTGACTCTCCCAACTGTCACTTCATATAGACAGAAGCATGCAAAGCAACTACCATTTCACATAGAAAAGGCAGGCAAAGAAGTTCTGATTGTTTTCCAGAGTTTTATCCAGGATTAACCAAAAAATTTGCCGGGTCAAACCGAGATTATAACTAAATTTGGCTGAAAAACTTATTGTTGGAGATAATCTCAGTTTAACTCTGAAGCACGGATAATCTCGCACTGAAAGTCCAGTTTTAGCACCCAGCAGCTAAAGTGCCTGTTTTCATTTGGTTTCTCCTAACCTAACCCAATTTTTTTTTTCTAAAAATAAAAAACGGTGGCCACCACACTGGCGCTTCCCCTCACCATAGTAATTCTGACACATCAGGTTAGGATATACCAAATGAAAACAGGCACAAAAGGGTGAAAACGTTAGCAGTGGTTTCCCTATACATACTTACAACGTTGATTTGACAATCCATCACTCGCTGGTCGCTATACGCAGTGGCGAAATCTTTGAATCTCGATAATATTGACTCTCTCAAGTCTCAACTGTCACTTCTCATAGAAAAAAAAAATTAAAGAAGTTTGTTTTCCAGACTCTTCTGAAAACTCGTTTTTGCCAAAAAAAAAAAAATAACACACGATTACAATTAAATGCACCGAAAATGTGACGACCAGACATTACCCTTTTACGCCACAAGATATCAATGAGAAATGCCAAAAATGAAAGCATCGTACGTCAAGTCAATCTCCTCTTTTTCGGTGGACACACTTTGGGTTTAACTTTCAAGGTTTATTTGCTACCACCTGTTTTATGTGCGTTGGAAGCAATCTATAAGATAACATCGCCGTAAGATTACATAAACAAACACACCTTTTCAACCACTTAGCAACGCAGCTGATATCTGCCTGTCAAAAGAAAACTGATTATTTTGAATTTCAATTCGCGAAAGAGGAAAATACATTGTTTCAATCAGATTTCTGTAGTTTATGGCAAGTATTTCACGAAACAAATCAAAATGTAAAATTAAATGACGTTTTTTAACCGAAAATGGAGGGAAAAAAAGAAGAGTGCAAAAAATATGCAGCTTAGACTGACAAGTTAAGAGTCTGCGTGGTCCACAAAAAATCTTTCACATAATGAAGGAAATATCCTCGGCTTTCGAAGAACTTGAGTAAGTTTTCAGGCATGACAAAATCAAGACTAAGCTGCACAACCAAACAAACTTCCGCGTTCGTTGTTGTTGTTTTTTTTATACAAACGCCAGTTAACAATAGGTTTCAAAGTGACTTAAACGTCAAGCCTAGGTGGCGATCAGTGTAAATGACTTGAAAAACTCAGTGTGATTTTTTGTATACTTTTTGCCGAAAACTCAGTTTTTGATGTGGTGGAAAAATGTTTTGGCACTGAAAAACTGGCCGCCCCTACTCATTAAGCCCATTTCACACATACCCGGGCTTGCAGGTGTGAACGCGCTAATAATTACGTATTCCAAACGACCGGGCAGCCGGTGCCGGTTATCCGGCTGCCGGGTATGCGTGAAATGGGCCTAATAGTGAGTCGCAATGTGACGTTTTCGCATGGGTTTTGTTAGGCTTTTCAAAACTTTACAATAGCTTAAGTCAGCGCATGCGAGCAGCTAAGGCCAGGGACACACGGGCGACGGAAAAACGCGCTACTAATTGCTGTCGGACTAGAAGCTAAAGACAACACACGATTGCTGCTACGACAATAATTCGCGAGACTCGATTTGCGGCAAATTTTCGGATTGCAACTTCAAGCCGCACAAAAAAAAAATTATTTTTTATTTAACGATAAAAATTACGTTTTTCACGACAATTCACAAGAATCGCATGGCAAGCGAGTGTTTGTGTGCTGAGTTTATTACAAAAACCAATGAAAATGAGATTTTTGTCAAAACTGACAGAAACCCCACGGAAAATTTTTGTTGAACGTTTTGCTGTAGCCGAGTATCTTATGCCTTCAGCCCAATGAATCCGTTGCGTACACAACTGACAACTCAGAAATGAAACACGTTCTTATGGGAAGCGACGTACGTCACGCATACGTCATCCCATAAGAACGTGAGTTCTTAACTTAGTTGTACTTCGACGTGACGGACGCAACGAATTCATTGGGTTGCATTCTTTAGGCCTAATTTTGAAAACGAAATGTCGCTTTCCGTTTGCTATGGGAAATTGGAAAAGCTTTGTTCGCCTGTTATAACAATTTAAGAGCAGTCCTAAAGAGTCTTGGGTGTGCGCCCAAAAAACTATGCTCGGACAATATGTTTTCAAAATTTTCAAAAGCAAATCTAATCATAAAAAGTTTGCCGGTAATTCTATCATAAAAATATCAAAAGTGAAGTGATACATAATTGTGTTTTTGAAGTACATAATAAGATTCAACAGTCATTTTAAAGTTGCTAAAGAGTGTAAGCATTGTCAATTAGGACAGAAATTGACAATTGGAAAAGTCATGGTTAATTCAATACCTAGTGGTCAATTTCGGAGCATGGGAAGACCAATAGCTGTCAACACAGATGTCAAAAGATGACAAACTATCAAACCAACAAACGTTTGACCTCCCTTTGATGAAAAAATTTACAATCAATTGCAATATAGGTGGTGATTCGCAAAACTGACGTTACCGCTGTCTCGCACGTTGGCCTTTGCGAAAAATTGAAAAAACCCTCGGTTAGGTCGACGATTATACTCTGTCACTTGCTGTTGTAAGTTGTGACATGGATGTGTTGAATAAGTACACATTTATTCGAAGCTAATATTTGTTGTGAAAAATAAACCATACATTTGTAATTGAGTCGTTAATTTTACAAATACATGTAATGTCTTGTCGCTTTGCAGTCAAAACAGTCGTCGAGGTTCCTCGCTTTCAATGTATATTAGGGCTATGTCACAAAGCTGCGTTGCTCCAACGTTGATTTGACAACTTAAAATCAAACACATTAAATTCAATGGGAGCTAGGTACCACAACGTTGCTTCGACTATCCGTCGTCACATTTTTTTACGTAAGAAAGTTTGGAGAACTCAGAAAAATGCAACAAGATCAATTTTTGCGTGCGTTTTGACGTTTCTGTGAACCTGGAATTATTGGCTTTTGCGGTGGTTTGTGTTATTTTGTTGATTTGTTGGCATTTTGTATGGTTTTTAATCGTTTTTTGAATGGTATATTTTCATCGCGGTTGTAAAGTAACGGGAAGGTAACGAAACAAAGCAAACGACAACGCAGCCTTGTGACATTGCATTTACAAACGATCTTTCTAGTCTCGCGTTGACACTGCCGCTTTGATTTGAGGCTGAGGTGCTTGTTGACCAATTTCATCAACTCCAGCACACTTGCCTAATCACTGTGGAAATTTTTTCAACCCTTATCTTTTCGTATTGAACTTTCTTCAAAGAAAAAAATGTCTGTTCCTTGGCTGTTATGACAACCAGTATGCAAGCTCTTGGCGCTTCAATGTAGGTACGTGTAGGTACATCGGGAATTTAAGTCTTTCTTTCTTCTGATAGCTACTTATACTCCATGTGTTTTAGGCCACGCAGTTCTTTTATCACCAGAAGCTGGTTCACAAAGCCGCTTCGAACCACAAACATTTTTTTCGCAGAGGCAATCACTGTAGATGAAAAAAGCTGTGATCTTTTTGTATGCGAATCACCAGTTTTGGGTTTTTTCTGGATAACAGTAATACTGTAGCTGAAATACAATTCGCGCAACACTAGGTGAATATCGGTTGTCCGTTCAGCCCCTCTCGAAACCAGAACACCCGAAAAAGATGAAGATGGACAAAGAAGAAACCATCAAGAAAGAAGAGGTTCTAGAACCTCTCTAACTAGTCTATATTCCTTAGCGGACATTCTTTTCATGGCATATTGTGACTTCTACGGATAGAATCTGGCCAAAAGCCGAGCGGAAACATCCGCTTCTAAGCTATCGCATGCTGACAGCTGACACCCCTCAGGACTATGTCCAGAGGGTACCCTGGGTTACCTATAGCTGCCAGGTCTATATTCCTGAACAACATAATGCTGACTAGGAAGCCGCAAAAACCACCTTTTGAATAAAATAACTTTCCACATCGAGTCACCTTACCTTTCAACATGCTTCATGTATCTATCATGCGCATCACTATTAAAGTCCAATCCCATAGTGGAGCCTAAGAGAAAATAGAATTTTTTTGAAATAGACTTTCTTCAACACATTTTACATAAACATTTTTATTCTTACCAATTGCAGCTTTTAATGACATCGTAAAAATTAACTCTTTTATGTCAACTTCCCCGCAATTGACAAGTGTGTCAAATTTTTCACAAAGCTCACGTGATACTTTATTAAATCGTGGAAAGAAACTTAACAGGATCTTGTGAGTAAACGACGGATTTATCAGCTTGCGATGCCTGTTCCATTTTGGTGCTAAAATACAGGATAATGATTTTTTTTAAGGGTCTCATTATTAGCCACATTATTCGTTACATTTCAAAGTTAAAAGGCCCATGCCCAATAGATCGTTGAATACATCATAAACAATTGATTTATTAATGGCCGCCGGAGAGTTTAAGATTATTTCTGCAATTTTTGGATCCATGGTATACAGCAGAGGATATGATCCGAGCCATGAGAAGTACGTCTTGACTTTGTATTGTGTGGCTATTTTTGGTAGTTCGTAAAGGAAGTCTGGAAATATAATAGAAATAAAGATTCAGGTATTGACAGTTGATAAAGGCTGTATAAGCTAATTTAGTATCAAATCCCTTAGAGAGCAGTACCTAAGCCTCTACATAAGAAATCCTTCATGTAGGAAGATGTGGCTGATGTGGACAGAGCTCACCCTGTTATCGCCAGAACCTCGGCATCAATCACTGGTGGGGGCGGACATTTTTTGAAAACTTGACAGCTCATACTTCACATGTGCTTATTGTAGTGAAAGTATAGATAGACATCGATCAAATCGTGCATCAAAATGCACCCCATAGTGCTACATGGGTTCTGCACATCCACCTATACATTAAATAGACCGCTTGTGATATAATTTTTGTTACCCGCCTCCTTTTAAGGGGCGTAACGTCACACTAAACGCAATTTGTCAAAGCTAAACTAAAGTTTTTAAATTTTTTTGAGGCACTGTCGCACTTTTTTACTAAAGTTTCTCTTTAGTTTTTGATCTTATCTAAAAAAATGTTCTATTTCGTAATACTAACTTCGATTTTATCTTGGCACTACAATTAATTTTTTAAAAACACTTTAGAACAGTTCTCAGCCTTCACCACCAGTTTTCCATTTCTCTTTTAACATACCCCAAAAGGTTCACAATATGAATTTTCAGCTTTCAAAGCTTTAGTCTTTTACCTGCCATATTGAAAACTTTATGCAAGATCCCAATAAAAGGTAGACCAAAAGGACCCGGCATTTTCAGTGCGAAAGCATAAAACTTTCTTCTCGACCAAATGTAATAAGCCCAAAGGCTTGTGCCAAGGGTAAAAAGTATCGCGGCGACCAACATTCTTTACGAACAACTCTCAAGCCAAGACTAAACACACTAAAGACGAGTTTGGTGTTTTGACATCTTAATATAGAAGAAATTATCTGTACCCTCCCGTTCGGGGCACCTCACTGTGCTTAGATAGAAAGATTGAACCTTAATGTAAAGGTGGCTCAGAGTGTACTTAGCCACAACCTGTGTAAATTATCCCAAAGCTTAAGCACCAAATAAATTTTATTGTCGCTTGCGTGCGACCTCTCTCGCTACTCTGACAATCAATCATCACGATGTGGAGGAAATATAATTATCAATCAGCCTAAATGAGGGCTAAAAAGTATCCAGCGTTAATGTGTTTACGTTTCGTTAAATGTCATGCAGGTTGGCGAGTGAAATTTTATAACATCTCTGTGACAGAAAGCAGTGAGTTGTTTGTATGTAGAAATTTAGGGAAACACATGGCGGTCAAGTACCGTAAATCATCTCTATTGTAGAGTTTAGATTTTGAACTTGTCCCGTAATGATTTATAATGCTGGAAAACAAGTTTACAGACTTTGATGAAACATATGGTAGAAAGACGTTTGGGTGACGTATGTGAATCTTTGTCACGCGTTTTGAAAATAAAAACAAACCTTTAACGATCATTATATGAAGCGGTCCGTCGACTTTTGGGGTGATGTTAAACCAAATCGTTTTCCCAAATATTGTCTTGATATAAAATAATGCAAAGGTTCCAACAGAATGTTTAAAAAGATTTGACACATGACACTTCACGCAACGATTGCCTTTCTGTGTCCTATGGGCCTGTTCGGGAAAAGGCCACTTTTGAATCTGTGTTTTGCCACCATAGTTGCTTGTTGTCATAATGACTTTTATGCAGCTCTATATTTGAACGCTGTCATGAAACTCTTCATTTTCTTTAACTTTGGCGGCATTTTAAAAAGCAAACAATAAAAAGCGACAAAACATCACCACCCTTCTATACAGTGAGATAATCCCGAAAAACATTGGGTCTCCTATAGAAGTGACAGACGAACACAGCTGTCGCTTGCAGAAGATCTCTGATAAGAAAAACTATTTCGTCGCTCGTGTGAGGCGGCTCTAATGTCCGCCCACCGTTAGAAGTCAGTGCGTCAACAATTTTGACTGTTGGCCTTCTTCAAAATCTGATTGAATTATTTTACTCCCTATTTAAAACACTAGGACCAGTTGATGCTGCAGGCGTTCTTAATAGCTTGTAAAGCTTCTATATGAAGAATATAGACATTTTATGAACCAGCTTTTGCAACCTTTAAAGTATAAAGGCCTTTCCATAATAGACTTAGGCTAGGGACATGTATGCGACCTTACCTTAGGAACACAATGATGTAGCTGCAGCGGAAGTAAGAGTTGTCAAAAGTTAAAACACATGTATTCAGTGCACTGCCCACACAATGTGTGGCGGTAGCGGCAGCGCGTAGCTGCAGCGGCAGTAAGAGTTGGCCAACTTTTAACTTGTGCAGCGCTACACGTTTGACAGTGCTGCACGGTTGACAGTTCGCTCGCAGAAAAGTAAACAATGGAGGAAAGGACGTGGACAAATTTCTTGTGAAAATTGTAAAAAATCAACATTTTTTGTATTACCGTTCGGGAGTGAAAATTCTCAGCCATTGCTTACAAACTAGGTAGCTATCTGACATAAGCGCGCTTCACCATTGTGTTCGAGATTTTCCTGTGCCGCGCCGCACAGGTCCGCACTTCATACTGCCGCTGCTGCTGCATACTACCGCTGCGGGCATTGTGGCTCTATGGTTAGTCGCGAGACTCGACTTGCTACAAATTTCCGCATTGCGATTCTTTCAAACCGCATGACTAAATATTGATTTTTTATTTGTTAAACCATAAAACTGACAGGAACTGCACAGAAAATGATTGTTCGTGTGTTAAGTACGCTTGCTGCAGAAAATCGCGCTGTTTTTTGTCGCGCGTTTTTCCTTCGCCGTGTGTCCCAAGCCTTAAGGCCCAACCATAATAGACTTGGATGAGGTTAAGTTGGCTTTCCGCAATGTCCTCTTACACGCGATTCGTTTGCCACGGCCATAATAGCCTTATGCTGGGTTTCGTAAGGTTTTCGTTAACTTTTGTTGGCTTAAAGTTTTGTTTTTGCTTGTCATTAGTTCATTTGTTTAGTTCATTTGTTTTCATTTCATTTGTCATTAGTTTTTATTATGGGCAAAACAATCTTTTGGCAGAACTTGAGTGGGATTTTCGTTATACGTATTTCGACATAAGATTAATCCCGCTCAAGTCTATTATGTTTGCGCCTTTAGATGAGCTTAAGTCAACTTTTAAAAATGTCCCATTAAACCAAGTCGAATGCCAAGACCATAATTGCCTTATGCTCGATTTCGTTGAGTTTTCGTTAATTTTAATTTAGTTTCGAAGCAGAAATTTGACAGCTTATGAGAAATAGACGTACGATTTCCGAATCTTTAAATTACGTCTATTATGCGCATTGCAAGCGATTGCCAGAACTTGAGTGGAATTTTCGTTGTATTTTGACATTACCTTGATCCCACTTAAGCCGTTAGAGTTTTTCGCGCTACCACCTTGCTCTTATCTCTCGTTCGAACCTTTGGCATAAATACATTACTTGGTATGAGCACAATGATATGGTTGCGAATGGCTGACCAAGGTGCGAACTAGACAGAAAACTCTGTTTTCATATCCAGTGACGAAAATTAAATTGTGCGGCGAAGAACTCTTTGTGGTTAGGCCTTTTCCATTGTGGTAAGGCCATATTTCCCCTTTAGTAATTTCACATTGGTATTTTTTCGCTGAATTCCATGAAGGGGACATTTTCGATATCGAAATTCAAACATCGAATATCAGTTTACTGTCAGCTGACTGGAATGGCAGTTGGGTGTGATCGTAAAGTGAATCGATGGGTGCATTCAGCGATTCCTGCATGTCTTTTATTTCTTGTCACCCACATTACAATACGTTTCGTCCGTTACGTTGAAGTGCAGAACTGACAACTCATTTGAACTCGAATACATACGTTCTTATGGAAAGCGCCCATTGAAAAAAAGAAAGCGGGACGTACTAAAGTCACTTGGGGTGCCGTAGCGTAGTGGTTAGTGTGTGTGCTTACTTACCGCCTGAGGTCTGGGTTCGAGTCCAACCATCGTCAACTGAAAAAAAGACTCGTTTTTTTTCACGGTCCCCACCTCCGCGAGGGTCTGCCCTCCGAGAGTAACATTTGTCTTGAAAAAATTCTCAAAGTGCCGTTCGGATTCGGCAAAAAATTTTAAGTTCCTTGTATGTGAAGAAATCAACACACGCAGCAAATATTATTGAGAAGTTGGCCCTGGTTGACCTCGAGCTGTTTTGCCACTCTATTAATGTCACTTGCGATACCCATAAAAAAGCGGGTATTTTTTACTGAGTTGTCAGGTGTGTACTTTGACGTGACGGGCAAAACGTAGTCATTGGGCTTTAGCCAGCCATATACAATTCTTTGTCAATGCTCTTACACATAAAAAAGAATCGGACTAATGAAAGTTTTGACAAACAAGCTTTTTCTTTGTCTTCATCCCGTTAAAACACGTTGGCTCTGAATTTGTTTCAAATGGAATTTCCTAAAAAAAATACATTTTTCCTTCTTTTGAGTACTTAGTTTGGTTTCATTATGTGCCAACTTGATTACCGACATTATATACCAAAAAATGATTTCCCTCATCTTTTGATTTTGATTTTTTTTTTATTGCTCTTGAGCTGTCAGACGAAGCAAATGCTTAGTATATTTAAATTGCGTTTACTTAACGATTGCCCTGACAGTTCAGGTAGAAAAAATAAATCTGCCTGTCATAATCCTGCCAAAAGCTAACAAAAGGCAAAAGAAAAGTAACAAATGATTGTAATTAATATAATCCTAGACTTTGTCGAATAAAATTTCAAATTAGAAATACTTTTTTGAAAGAATTTCACTTTTTACAATGGCACAACGAAGTATTGTATTTCTCAAGCACAATTTATGTTCGAATTTCAATTAATCAACTTCACTACTAAGAATTCATCAATTTATTTAAATCCAACGACTTTTCGATTTCGCTGGATGTTCACAAGTCAAAGAGTCAAAAACAGTTGCCACTGTCAGAGGCGGACCAAATGGACAATGTTCTCGAAACCTCGCTTTTGGTAATTCTCCGTTGGTATCTACTTTTTCACTTAGTTTTCGAGGGGAAATATGGATAATCAATATTTGGCAGCAATATCTGACAGCAATTCAAATCGAGTTTCCAATTTGTCAGACTGGAACGACAATTCCTTGCATAAGTGTGTACCATGATTGTGACCTCTGTATGCATTTTCTCGCCTTTGTGTGCAGATTATGTTGATAATGTTCAATGCAGATTATGCATTATGTTCAATGCAGGCTCCGAAAATCTTCACATTTTGTCGCTTCATTACATTGTTCCCCTCTTAGTTTATTTTTTCCCGAACAAGAACTTTATCATTACTTCCGTGAAAAGGGTGTAAGCGATCCACCTAAATAACTTTCATTTTTGCTCTTGATTCTCTTTAGATTTGAAAAACAACGTCATTAATGCGTGTAACTATTTGATACGGATCTTCCTGGTACTGCTGTAGCTTTAGCAACTTTTCTTTTCCTCGGCCCGTAGAATTTCATCGCTTCTAATAGTTGCCCGACGATTTACAGCGTTGTCGTTTCCGCTTACCATAGGGATCTAGATGGTTCGATATCTTAACACTACTTAAGCCGCGATGTCACAAGGAACAGAAACAGAAACAGAATTTCATATATTAGCAACGCAAATAGCATTCAGAGAGTTTAGGATTCAGTTGTTAATGTATGAGATTCTGTTTCTGTTCCTGTTTTACGTTGCTTTGGACAACGCGGCTTTACACTGCTTGGATATCGTGTGCCTTCATGACGTTCACTCCTATGACGCATTCGTCGCATATGTCAGCTATTAAAAATGCATGTGAGAATGTCAAACTTGCTAATGCTAGTTGTATCTGTAGAAGTATCTCCTCAAATACTATGGCTGATATACCATGTCTCCACTGAGCACTAATCCTCGATTAATATAAATCTTTATTAAATCCACTACAAATCACGCAATTTACCATACAAATTTAAATCCCCTCGGCAAGCAATTAAAAATAAATCCTCTCATAAATCCCATTGACCCTATTCACAAACCTATTTTCTGCACCTTTGTAACAGTTCGAGAATCAAAAAAAGAAACTGAAACTATCACTGTGCGACAGATCTGACACAAGTACGTTTTATATTGTGACTTTTACTGAGGAAATCGATTTTCGCTCCTGGGGAATGACGTCGCCACTCTCTTTTGAGAGCCAAAATGACAGAAATAGCGTTTTCGTGTCAAATTAATCCTATATTTGTCCGATGGACCCATTTTAGGATTTATTTTTAATCGTCTCACGCTTATCTTCTTACAATTGTCGGTGAAGACACAGTATTACTCTGTAGCTGACTCTAGACTGTAAAAGTTGGTGTTATGTAGGCACGACTTCTGAACGAGGTCTCTTCGGACGGCGGAGCCCGTGGCATCTGTTTCAATAGTGGCCACACATTTTCGGTTGGCAATGACTGCGTCCAATGACAGACTCTTGCTGCAACGTTTTGTTTGCCAAACAAGCCTTGCAAGTCCTGGCGGCGTCGATTTTATCAACTTACTTCTGCGCTACGCCATTCTGCCTCACTTTTTCACAATAGCGAGCTGTTTACTCGTCTTGTTGGAGAGTTGCCCGAGAGACAAAAAAATTCACGCTGACATGGAGACGCGCAGATGACGTGATATCATTGAGAAATGTTAAAAACGAAAGCATACGTCAAGTTAGTCTCCTCTATTCCGGTGGGAACAGTTTGGGATTAACTTTTAAGCTTGTTACGTTAATCACTATAATATGTGCGGTGGAAACACCCCGTAAACTAATCCAGACCGACAACTTTTAAAAACATATTCGGAATGAAGACACCTAAATCCATATGTCTCTGACCTGCGGTAGACGTGTGTCCTCATTTTTCTCTCTTTGTATGAAAATGACACCGTACTCTGCAAAAAAATATTTTTAGTGTAAAGACAGCAAGTATCTTATTCCATTCCTGTAGAATAATACAACAATAGACAAAAACTTATAGCCTTGTCACACTGGATAGTAAACATAGTTTTTGCTGAAAACTCGCATAACCTTTGTCAAGAACATGATTTTTTCCATTTTTTTTAATAAATTTTCTGTTTGTGTAACTCCCTAGTTTTGGATATTTTTTTGAACGTCACGAGTATCACGTTGTTGTTGAGAAATACAAATGAAAATGTTTGTAAATAATTGTAAGGAATGTCACTTTTGCCTCAACTTTGGATACAAATATCTACGAAACCGAAGGCTCTACCTGAAAATTGCTTGCATTTTCGGGACCAAGGTACAATTTATTACCTCCCCTATTTTAATGATCTTAAAAAGCGCTTTTGAAAATAAATATGGGTTAAATTATGACAATTAATGTACTACAGGCAAACAAAAACAAAAACGCAGTTTATAACAATTCAATGTGGATGGCGTATTAAACAAAGACAAAAATAGAGTATACAAAATTTTTTTCCCTCAATAAATCTATTTCGTTTTTATTTCTATTTCTAATTTTCATGGCCAGAGGTCACCCCAATGCATATATGACAGCTGCTGTCACCAGCAACGCATTGCATCGCACTACACCAACCGCTTCAAACGCTTAAAAATTATAACGGATAAATTCCCGAACGAAAACAGCGACTTTATTGTGTAAAATTTGTTTTTGCCAAAATTGTTTTATTTTTGATGTGAATTTTTTTTAAAAAAGAATACTTCAAAAGCTTAATAATTCCATAATTTATGCAAAAGTGAAAGTGATGTGTTGAAATATGTAAGTTAACGACCAGAAATTTGTTGACAAAAAAAAATTGTTTGTTTTCCTTAAGCAATTGCGTCTTTAAATTTTTTTTTTGTGTTTTTTGTTTAATGCGACTTGATCTACATTGGATAAGCAAGATCTTTGGTGGATCGTTTATATTTTTTGTATAGTTTTATAAATTGGTGGAAATTATCGGCGTGCTCCCTTTTCCATTATTTAAAGCTAAATTTGGAATTTTACCCCAATCGTCGTTCAAGCTTTTGACTAAAATTGCCGGAATCCAAGCCTAAAATCTTGTGCCCGACATTTTAACTACACGAGCACTGATTTGTGTTTCGGAATACAACTTCAGTTCTTTATTTTATGTCTCTTGTTGCACAATGAATATGATTTTTGTGAGATCTTGTTTGGCAGAAGGATACCTGGTTGATGTAGGGCAGACTATGTGTGTAGATCAAGCTCGCAGGTATCAAAAAGGATGGCTCTTCGCTCTAGATGGCTAGTCTTCCTGGCCCATGGAGCTGAACCCAAAACTCAAACTGCACGCTGTAGCGCGTATATTCGGATGTTACAAAGCACTATTTGATCAGTTTAGCTGGGTCTAGAATTCGGCCATCGCCAGATAGAGCTCATCCTCACGATGAGTACTGTCATATGCGGCTTTAAAGGCGATAAAAAGAAGGTGTGCCTCGACTTGAAATTCATTGGTCTTGTCCAGAATTTGCCCTGAGTGTGAAGATCTGGTCTGTGGTCGAATCGCCGGGCCTTATCTTATATGCGACGTTTAAAAGCCCCTCAATAGTTCTTGCAAAACATACGATCGACGAGGTTTCGAGGTGTGCTGAGATGTGAGGCACAAGGAACTGACCTCTGTAAAGGGTTAAAAAGCCCCGCTTGGTAACTAAGACCAACCGAACCTTTCGATAAACCCAGTCGACTTACCAGCCTTCTTGGTCGACTGGGTTTTCGTTCTCTTCTGGTACAGTTTCTTCTCTATCTTGTGCCTCTTCTACTCTCTCTACAACATGATGCCCATTAAGCAGCTGATGAAAATGTTAAATATTCCAAGTATTCCATGTGCTTCGGTGATTAAAGGTCTCCTGAGCTATTTCGAAGAGCTTGCTTGCCGGTTTTAAGGCCAGCAGCCAGTTGCTAGGCTGTTTTTTAGACTTATTTGGTCTTGCTTCGATCGCTAGACTCTTTGTAAGCTAAAAAATTGTGGAGCCCCTCTTATTTCTACGCAGTAACCTTTCTCCTTATTTTTCGCTGCAACGTTTTCTCATGTGCATCTCCTGCCGCTTTTTTCCTGTTCACGCAATCATCATCATACAAAGGATCCTTTTTTAGGGGTGGCTGAAGCACTTTCCGGCTTCTGGTTGGAAAGTCGACCTCTGAATCTAGCCACGACAAGAAAGTGATCTGAAATGATATGAAATGACGACGTTTGACCCTCGTAAAGTGTGCACACTTAAGTTGTTGGATGTATGTCTCGCGTCGTTGAGCACTTGCCGTGTATTTGGTTGGCGGTTAGACCATCTGGAGACAGCCAGGTTGCTTTGTGTATTCCGAGCCTAAGACACGTAGTGCTGCTTATAAAAGTGTTAATGTTGCTATTATCCAAGGCTACTTGTCCCTCCTTTCATAACTAGTCATGTTTACTTGAACGAGAAATCACCCCTGGGGCACAACCCCTGAACTTGGAGGGCCAGGTCCATGTTTTAACTCTAGGACAGCGGGCCTGGTGTACCAGCAAGCGGCCTACTTTGCGAGCCTACTCTGAGTAGGAACCCTACGCTGCGGCTCATCTGGCACCATCTCTGTTCCATTACCCTGAATAGTACTGCAAATCCTTACTGACCTAAGCCCCAAATAGGTGGGTTGCCCCAAACGGAGGTGGTTGTCGTCCTGACTGTTGAGAGCACCGCTGGTTCCTCTCTGAGAACTCCTTCGGTGCATGTTCCTATTCTGCGGCCTTCAAAATTGACTTCTCAGACTCGACCAGCCAGTCATTTTGGACAATTTCAGGGCTACTATTCTCTTGTTGCTCGTCACTCGAGCTTATGTCTCCATTTTCCGAGGAAAACATGCTCCTCCGATGGCATTCCCAACAGGGCAACGACCCAAAATATACTGCCGGTCTTTTGAGCGATTGGTTTCTGGATTACAACGTCTCCGTCTCTGTAGTTCAATGGCCAAGGCAATCTCCAGGTCTCGATCCCATTGCGAACTTGTAGGATGATCTGAAAAGAAAACTGAAGGGTCAGTTCTTTACAAACGTCAGGTTTTGGTAGCTAGAACACAGTTCAGGCATCTCTATATCCACAAAGAGACATGGAGATCTCCCGATGAAGTAACCGTCAACCAGATTGAAGATATTGCGATCGACGCAAGGCACTCGTAAAGCTTCATGGACGTCCAAACTTTCCGAGGGGCCAACACTACCTCGTAGTAGCGAACATATACCTCGCAAATAACAACGCATAGAAGTGGAAATGCTGTGAGGAAGTTTGACGCCGAAAGGCTACAATCTCAAGAGACCGCCAAGTCCTTCTCCAACCGAGCCTCTCAAAACTATGAAGTCCTATACAGTCAGAATCAATTGGTAGGCAGTGGCAAGATTGCTAAAATCCATCAGAGATGCCGCCTCTGAGGTGCTGGGTTTAACAGAGCGAAGCCCCTAGTTCGACGATGAGTGCCGGCAAGCACATGCAGCTAAATAGGAAGCATATAAAGCGGCTCTCCACAGAAGGACTACAGCTGCTCGTGAGCTCTTCGAGCATGAGGAAGAGAGACGAACACCGGCTTCTCCGAAGGAAAAAGACAGAGCACGAGAAACGTGTTGAAGAGATAGTGAGACGTTGCAACAGGGATGAGGTTTGGAAGTTTTGTTGAAGGATCAAAGGGTCGTGCTAAAGGAACAAAGTTCGAACTGAAGCCTGTAAAGACCGTCAAGGGAACATCGTTGTGGAATCGCAGTCTATGCTGAGGATTTGGAAAAAACATGTCTCCAGACTGTATAATAGCGAAGACGTACCGAATTCCGCTGTCGGGCAAAATGAATCATTCAACCCGGGCGAAGCCGTTGCCGACGAACTATACAAGCACTCGACTGCGTCTAAGCTTAAGTGAAAAATAAGCAGCCCGAGCTGACGGCCTAGCTACCGGTCTTTTTAACTGCGCTGGCGATGAGCTAGTTAGGAGCGTTCACCGGCTCATTTCCAAGATTTGGTCGAAGTCCGACGAATGGAACCTCAGCATTGTTTGACCGATCCTCAGAATAGTAGTGACCCTCCTTATTGTGCCAACTACAGGGGCATTAGTCTTCTTAACATCGCATACAAAATCTTTTTGCTGCACTTTGTGAACGCCTGAAGCCGTTTGTCAACAATCTCATAGGTCCATATCAGTGAAACTTTGGGCCAGGAAAGTCTACCATCGATCAAATATTCAAACTGCTGCAGATCTTGAAGAAAACCCAGGAATTCCAAATCGACACCCACCACCTCTTCATCGTTTTTAAGGCTGCGTTTGAGAACACCTATAGAGACGAACTATGTAGCGCAATTTATAGTTTTGGTATCCCTGCCAAACTCGTCAGTTTGTGCAGGATAACGATGGAATGCTCACGCTGTTCCGTCAAGGTCGGTAAAAACCTCAAGGACCTCTTAGGTGTCAAAAACAAGGACTTAGGCAAGGCGACGCACTGTCATGTGACTTCTTTAACGTTATAGTTGAGAGATTTGAGATTTCCCACCAGAAGAATAATCTTTCAAAAGTCCTTTTAATTACTTGCATTATGCAGACGACATTGACACAATCGGAAGAACATGGCGTGATGCAAATAAAATTCCAGCGTAGTTTCATCCGGTGTAATTTTTGGGGAGCCATCCGTCGCTGTAGGCTACAGTTCAAGCCTTGTAGCCTGTTCTTCCATTTGAAAATGGACTATTGCCGCTCAAGAGAAAAACTTTAGAACTCCGCCAGACCAACCAAAATTTTGTTCAAGACGTACTAATCTTCCTTTTTGTAAAGTCGAGTGGAAGAAGGACTAAATCCTCGGGAAAGCCCTTGGAGCTTCTAACAAATTTTCCGATAACAGTATTAGCACAGAGTGGGGTGCCGCGGTGCAGTGGTTAGTGTATAGGACTACTGTGCCCGAGGTCCCAGGTTCGAATCCCGACCGGGCCCATAAAAGTTTTTCACGTTCCCACCCGCGAGGGTTTCACAAGCCTCCTGAGAGTATCACTTGTCATGAGAAACCTTTCAATTCGCCGTTCGGAATCGGCAAAAAATGATAAGTCCCCTCCACGTGTGTAAAAATACCTGAAACGCGCAAAGCTAAGTCAGGCGATGGCTTTTCTGAGTTCCAATTAGCTCTTTTGTTTAGTATAAGCACGAAAGATTTTGTCAAGGACACCTATCCACCATACCGAGGCGGAGTTCTCTTTGTAAAGTTCACCAAATCATTAACAAAAAGGACGATCCTGGTTCTTGGGAATTTTTTTAGCAATTCTCGTTCCCCGACACATCAATACGGCGTTCGGCCCGGCAGATCGTCCTTAGATCGGATTCTTACACCAAGACAAACTTTGGAATTGAGCAAGTCCTTTAAAAGACTTTTTAGCCAGATACAACAGCTTATTCCACCAGAGCGCATGTTTACATAAAAAACTCTATGAGTAACATTTTTGTTTTTTTCAGGGGCGATCCCAAAGACAGTCTAGTCGAATTTCAATCCTCAATTTTTGACACCAGTGATGGTCACAAGTTGGTTGATTTTATTCGCAAAAAGAAAGGTTTGTGCACCCAAAGACAAAAAATTTTCGATGATGTCAACACGGACAGACAAAGCCTACAAATCGAAGTTCAGCGTTTGGATGAAGGCGAGCGTACACTACAGCCCGAGCAGGGGGCTAAATCACCAGAAGAGGCTGACACTCTTAAAGGCGACGCAGCAAAGAATTCCTTGAACTCACCAAAATCAACAAGAAGTTTGGCTAAATCCCCTTCGAGTAAGTGGTTGATATGAATCAGAACATCTGTTCTCCAATATTGTTATATTTTTCTTCCATCAAGATTTGTGTTGCAGGATAAAGAAGTTGCCGCGAACCAGTATTCTTCGACGAACGTTGTTAAAAGACTTTGAAAGGACTTTGCACGAGAGTCGATTCGTAAGTAAACTTCTCTAACTTGCTCGGGATTGGGTGTAATCTTCTTTTATAGCTTCCAGAAACATGCAGTACGCCGGTGTCGATGATCAAGACATCGAATGCCATTCCCGCTGTCGGTGTTAATGAAGGGAACTTATCCAAGGCCAATAGGAGATGCGAAAGAAATAAATTGACGTTAAAAAATGTTTGCTCTCCCATCACTATTACCGATGAGGATTCGCCGTTGAATCGGTCAGAAACACATCAAATTCTGGAAAAAAATTGTAACACAGAGGACCTTATGCGTGATTTACAAATTCAAAACGATTTACTGGAAGATCTTAACGTCTTAACTGAAAACCCAGATGATTGTGCTGCAGCACAGAGCAACCTAAATGATAAGGAGAATCCACCTGCGTGGGCGATTCCGTTGCCAGCGGCCGAAGATACCACTCCTAAGAAGAGCGAACCACGACGTACGTACACAATTCATCGAAGTCTTACACCAGGCAATCTTATCTTGTCTCCATACAAGCCGAGCGAACAAATCGGAAGGCCTCCTCTGTCGCCACATACTTCGAATAAAAATGCGAAAGTAAATTCAAGAAGATTAGTGGTTACGCCTGAGCAACGAAAGATCCTTTTAAGTAAATTTGGGCTTCACCCCACATCGACTCAGCCTCCTAGCGTTCAGAAAGCATCACGAATTCCGGTCATCTTAAGCGGAACACAGCCACGACAAAATCAAGGCGTTGCCCATCCTTCAGAGCATGGCGAAACCGCACAGATAATCGAGCAACTACAAAAGAACGGACAGTCTAACGTCCCTGTTATTGTAATTCCAGTCAATCAGACCTTCAATCAAGCTCCAAACAGTAGCAGCCATGTAATCGAAAGAGCTCCACCGCCCATAAGCGTAAACAGTCCAAATTCAGCGGAAATCACATCGACCACCAGAATAGAAAGACGAAAAACTATGCACGCGCCCGTTGCCGAGGTAACAACGAACGCCGTTGCATCCCCAACACGCATCGAGATGCTACGCCTTGAGGACATCATGACCGAGACAGAATCGAGTTCGGATGAAAATTTAGTCATTCGGCCAAAAAGCAACATTCGCAAAGCAGCTCCGTGCCGAAAGCAAGAACGTCCTGTACGCGACGTCATCAACACACAAAAACTGAGAAAAATGACCAACGAAGATATTTTGGACCTGCGGAAGCGAAACAGTAATGGCGAATTGCGTCAGAGCTTCGGAATTTCGCAGCGTGAGTCTTCGATGCTCGACAAGCAAGTACAATTAGAGTTGCTCAGACGGAACATTCAGCGAGAGGAAGAAATATTCCACATGGAAGTTTTACCGCCGCCACCAGTGGAATTCTCTGACCAACACAGAAGCACACTCTCAAAAGAGTCACTGCCAATTGCTGCTGCTGTTGTATCTGGAGATCTTTTAGATGAGAGCATTTCGGAGCGAGTTTCCTTGGTAAGTTTGTGGAATTGTAATAAATTATTAAGCTAGACTTATGCGATTCTCTACAGTCACAGGAGAAGACCAAGTTGGCCCAAAAGAAATCGAAATCTAAACAAACCATCAAAAAAGTGGTAAGTCTATCCTCAATTAGACTATCGCTTATCTTATGCTACACTTTTTGTTGTCTCTGTTGCACCGTCCCTTTGCGTTAGACTTAGAGACTTTGTGTCGTCTATAGTTCTCCATATTCAGTCCTGTAACAAATTCGCACGCAATCGTGTTGGCGACATTGGTGTCTTGGTTTTCGCAAACTACGAAATAGTCTTTTCTTTATTCTAACTATGAACAATGCAACAATTCATTTCTTTTCTAGTCGGAGCAGTTGCAAAAATACCTTGAGGCAAGTAAAAGCCTGGCAAAGTCGAAATATTTGAATATATCAAAGCGAAAGCTGTACAGCAAA